>JAAALK010000288.1:18727191-18758902 GCA_019279435.1 Zizania palustris
TTCATGCCTACTAGTATGATAGATTTTTTTATGCTAATTTATGTGGATACCATAAATTAATATTGCAATTTCCTAAAAATCCAATAGACACTACCAATGCTAGACCCAAACTAGAGACACCACGTGGTTGGGGTGGGCACTACTAGCACCGGACCCTGGCCAGAGACACCACGTGGTCAGGGGTCAGTGGTCAGCACTACCAGCGCCAGACCTGAGCCAGGGACACTGCATGGTTGGGAGTCAGGGATTGGCACTACTAGTGCTAAATCCGAGCTAGGCACGCCCATTGCCTCCCTTTTCCATTCTGAATTTTGGTAACTTGGCCCATATTCAGTATATGGAAACCGACTTGGTTTAGATCACGATCGCGACACAAGATCGAACCAGTTCCCATATAAAATACCAAAGTATCAAGGTTGTACCATAGGGTTTTGCCTCTCCTCTATGCTACAACATCGTCGTATCCCACTCCATCCTACCCATTGGTGTCTACCAGTGAACGGGAGAGTAGGTCTCCAGAACATATAACCCTTGTGATCTTATACTGGGAGAGGTTGAATAAGGTTTTTGGGAAGCGTTCCATGTGATTGCTCATGTCTTCCACCACAACGTGTCTTCCGTCCACATCTACCATCGGTCACCATCGAGTATTACGATCCGACACCAATAGGAGCAACTCTACACCAACCGTGTCTTCGTCTTTGATGGCCGTACAGTATGTGTGTTACATTTTTGTATAGTTCCTAATTATGTTTTATGAAACCATGATTGATATGTTCATGTATACTACTATATTGGATTTGTTTGCAAATGCCATGTTTTATGAAACCGTGTGGGGAAGTTGCTGGATCTAGAGGTAACATTGGGGTAGGATGCTGGCAGTGCTAGGAGAGAGCTAGTGTTGGAGACGAAGGTGGTGCAGACGAAGGCCACTGACGCTAGAGGTGGAGGTGGTGTGGGGGAGGCCACCAAGACTAGTGATGGCATGGGGAGGCCATCGGCGCTGGTGGCGGTGCGAAGGAGTTGACCGGAGCTAGTGGTGGTGCTCGGGCAGGGCAACATTGGGCAAGTGTGGAGGAGGAGGCGATGGGATGGGAGGAGGCATGAGAAATAATTTAGATAGTGGGAGACTGAGATACCAAGTGGAGCTGCACTTTGGTTTTATCTTAGTGATGAGTGATTGACAAGTTTACATGGTTTAGGTTGGGACTTGCGATTGCCTATTTGGGTTCACTAAAGGGATAAGTGTGTGTTTTGCGTGGAGATTCGTGGTTTGCTTGTCTCAGTGTGTGTAGGGTTGAGATGCGAGTCAACTGTCAATGACGGGTGATCCGGGTGCAAGCGGGGAGCTTGATGCTAGACGATCAAGAAGGCCAGGTGAAGTTTAGGAAGATCTTAGGTGTACACGTGGAGATGAAGAAAGACATGTACAAACGGATGATCGAGACAATGTGTTAACTAAGTGAAGCGAAAGAGATGAGGCCCGTGCAAGTGACAAGGCAGCTCGAGGTATCGAGAGCGGGAGATAATTGCTGGCTATCGACTTCATGGATTGGTGACATGTGTCGAAGATCTGGAAGACTTTGTCAGTTTTGGCTCAAAACCATCGGATCGAGATCAAAAAGTCCTGAAGCGAAACAATAGTTGCTATAAAAGCTTTGAATTGGGACAAACTACCTTTAAATAGGATTTTACTTTTAGCCAAGTGAGCATTTGAGTCTGTAAACCCTAAGGGTATTTGAGTATTTTTCCTATTTTTGAATTGTCTATAAAATACCATCTAGACCTCATCTAGACCTTAGAGTTTTACCTACTCATCTAATAGAAAAATTAGAGTTAACTTTTTATCTTTCTTCTTCCTGCTGCCTGCTGCCAGTTTATTTTTCCTGGATGAAATCGCCACCGCCGTTTACTTTCTCCGCCGCCCTGTAATCTTTGCAGCCGGTTTTCTTGGGCTCAGCACGTATCTGGCTCAGTCGGTTTTTCTCTGTCATGGCAAGCAGTCTTCCATGGAATGAGTGGGGCCATCGATCATGACGCCGCCGGTGCCAGTCCGATCGTCTCCATCAACTGTTTCGTGGGGCCCGCGTGTGACTGCGTCTCCGTTCGGAGGGATTTGCACACATGACACTACCTTCAGTGGGCTTCGCAAAAACGGCACCCTAAAATTGGAAATTGCAAATTTGACATTATAATAGTATAGAGTTTGAACATTTGGCATTGTCATCCACTAAACAGATTTTTTCATGTGTAGTACCGATTTTGCCCTTCCAGCTCCCGCAAGACAACTCATGTGTTCTTCTTCCAGCCTACTCCACCACGTCAAGGTGGGTAGAAAAAACAATACTGGCTGATCATTTCGTGTGCTCATTTGCTTAGGCTGATGTCCAAGTCAAGGAGGAGGGAAAAAGGATTTGTTTTACTACACATGAAGGAGAGAGTTATCGAAAAAGGAATTAGCAGCAAGCAAAGGGAGATTTCTGACCATTTCATTCGACGGCAAGAAGAAAGCAAGGGGGAAGAAAAGCAAGGATCTTGCAGAACTGTGATCTGGGCGGAACGGAGGAGAGGCTTGCGAGTGCGAGGCTTACCTCGTGGAGGCGGATGACGTTGGGATGCTTGAGCAGGTTCAGCGTCGCGATCTCCCTCTTTATCTGAGCAGACAAATCAGCCATTTGAACAACCTCGGAGCGAGGAAGACAACGCTACATCAGCAACCAACCAGACGGCGGCCGAGACGAACCTGCTCGTCGATCTTCATGGCGAGGATCCGCTGGCGGTCGAGGATCTTGATGGCGAAGGTGGCGCCGGTGTCGGCGTGCCGCGCCAGCCGCACCTTGCCGAAGTGGCCCTCCCCCAGCGCCCGCCCCATCTCGTACTTCCCCATCCGCATTGCCGCCGCCGCCGGCCGGTGCTCCTCCACGGATGGAATGGCCGTGGTTCGTGGACTCCCGACGGCTGAGCAGACACGGCGAGGGGAACCAGAAGGGTTCCTCTGGAAGCTCGATTTTGGCTCTCTCTCTCTCTTCAGTGGATGGCAGGGAGCTGTCTTGGGGGAGCTGAAAGGGCAAAACTGGTACTACACATGAAAAAATCTGTTTAGTGGATGACAATGTCAAATGTTCAAACTCTATACTATTATAATGTCAAATTTGCAATTGCCAATCTTGGGGTGCCATTTTTGCGAAGCCCACTGAAGGGAGTGTCATGTTTGCAAATATCTCCTCCGTTCGGTGCACAACGGTGTGTCGGTGGAGTTCATGAGGAAGGCAGTCTACTGCGTTCTAGATTGAAGCTCCTGTGCTGCTGTAGAAGTAGCCTGCTTCCTGCACTCAGTGTCAACAATGGCCGCATGGGGATTGCTCCGTTCGGTTGAGACAGACTCGGCACTCAAGGTCAGACAACACCTCCATTTGATTTCTGCTGCACACGTTTTTCTTCATATTCAGTGAACTGTTTATTTAATATGTGATGAAATATTTGCTCTCAATTTAATTAATTAAATACTAGTCTGAACTTTAAATGATTTATCTACATGAATAGTATTTGATTAAATATCTACAAATAGTGGATGTTTTCTATGTGCCTCATGAAATATGTGAGTTATGTCGAAATACTTATTGATATGTCATCTGATATTTGAATAGTCTTTTAATCTGCCTTGTGTACTTTGTATGTGTGTCTTTTCAATCAGGACATCGATTGGTTTTTAAAGGTTAGATTATTTTCAATGCTTGTGATCTCTCGGACCGTCACATCATATCATATATGATAGGAGAGTGATAGCACTAGCTTTGTCTGGGATTTTGTTGTGAAAGTTTATTTGCTTCTGCTTGTTCTCTTAGAGGAGCATTAGGTGTTTACAAAAGGCCATCAATTCGAAAGAATTTGTTGAGACGTCTATTCACCTCCCTCTAGTTGCCTGTTTTGGTACTACAATTGGTATCAGAGCCGATTAGATCACCAGTTGACCTTAACCGATTTTGTGATCCGTAGGTGATATGGACAGACACTGCAAGATTCCAGTGTTCGATGGGGAGGATTTTGCATACTGGAAGATGCACATGGAGGCTTTTCTTCAAAGCCAAGGAAGTGCAATCTAGTAAATTGTTGAGTCCAGATATACGATCACTTATACTCGTACCACTGAGGCTAAGAAACAACAATATGATTCTAACTGTAAAGCTAGGAACATACTGTTCACAAGTCTGAGTCGGGATGAGTTTGATAGGGTCCAGCACATTCGTACTGCTAGAGAGATTTGGTCTACTCTTGTGGTGTTTCATGAGGGCTCAACTTAGATTAAGGCTAGCTGCCGAAGCACATATAACCAGGAATATCAAATGTTTGTGCAAGGGCCTAGCGAATCTATTGATGCGATGTTTGCTAGATTTGATAGCATTGTGAGTAATTTGTGTTCCACTAGAACTTTGCCTTATTCTGATCATGATCGTGCTATCAAGCTTCTCCATGCCCTTGACCGTGGCATATGGGAAGTGAATATATCTAGCATTAAGGAATCCACAAGTTACGACACGTTAACTTATGTTGAACTCTTTAGCAAGCTAAAGTCCACTGAGATTAGCAATGCATGTCATCAAGGACTTGGAAACTCTTTTCCACCATCGATGGCACTAGTTTCTAGTTTTGACAATAGCACCTCATTTAGAGGTATTGCATCTGGTTCTTCTAGCTCTTGTGTCTTTACTGGTGGCTTTGCCTTGTCCTCTCTGGTATCTGTCACAAAAGAGCATGTGGATACCTTGGATGATGAGGAGCTTGCTCTCATTGTCAAGAAGTTCACCCGATTCTATAATGATAGATAGGATTAGAGGAGAGGATGCTCTCGTGGGTGTTTTGAGTATGGGGATATGTCATATATTAAATCTAACTTCCCTAAACTCAAAAAGAAAGATGAGAATGAGCACAAGCACAAGAAGAGGGACAAGAAGCCCTTCTTCAAGAAGAAACATGACAAGCTGGCTAAGAGAGCAGCCAAGGAAGCATTTATTGCATTCATGGCTGCATTGAGCGATATTGATACTTCTTCAAGTGAAGAGCCAATATCTAATGAGGATGAACCACAGAAGGAAGAGAAGAAGGTGAAGGACTTCACTGGCCTGTGCATCATGGGAGATAGCATAAACGATAGCGACAATGAGCCAGACATAACCGAGGTAACACTATCCTATGACCAGCTTTCAGTTAAAGTTGATGAACTTAGTGATGCTTTGATTAGTCAGGATAGGTTGCTTGTGAAGGTTGCTCATGAATTGAAAGAACTTAGACATAGAAATGAATCCATCTCTACTGAATATGTCATGCTTAACTCTAAGTTAAATGATGTTGAATGTGAGTTCTACTATGTTTTCATGAGTGAACTTGTCGAGCTACGTTCTGTGCACGCTCAAACTATCGATAAGCTTGAGATTGCACATAAAGATATCACTGTGGTGGAGTCTAGACCCCTGTCTTTAGATGCTTGTTCAAATTGTCCTATGCTTATTGAGAGTATTGAGTTAAGGGACAAGCATGTGAATGAACTGGAGTCTAGATTGGAGAGTGCTGACAGTTCTAAGGATGTGCAACCTAAATGCCCCACCTGCACTATCCTCAAGGACAAACTTAGATTTGCTAGAAGGAAAGTTGAGAAACTCATGACTGAGAATGAATATCTTCTTTCTATGGTAAACAAGTGTACTGAGGGAAAGGATAGGATGGATTTGCTCTTGGCAAAGACCAAGATGTGTGCTGACAAGGCTGGGCTAGCTCTAGGTTGGGTTTTGAGAGAATCACTTCAGATAGTAAGGGCAAAATTGTGTTCACTCCACCTACTACCCTTGAGGAAGAGAGAGCCAAGTTAGACACCCCATTAAAAGCCAATAAAATTGTTCATCCTCTGTTGACGCCAAGATTTGGTAAAAGCCTAAGCCCACAAAAGAAGCTATATGGTCAACAGAAGTCAAAGAAGTATTTTCAAAGATGGTCAAAGAAGCCTGTCCATGACGTGTAACATGACTGGATATGAGGAAACTGATGGAGATAAAAGTGAGAAGATAAATATTATCCATAATCGGTTAGGATAGAATACTTGGACGACAAGTCTCCATACTATAAATATGTATCCCTTAGTTAGGTCAAAACACACACAACCCTATCAAACAACTCTTTGGTGCATCGCCACCCTTGGCTTCCCAAGGTTAATCTCGACTGGATTTAGCACTCAGAGCTAGGATGCATCATTCCGATCTCCGGCGAAGAGGTGATTCCCGCCACCCCGACAATCGTATTGACTAGGTTAGTGTCCTCATGACTGCATAAATTTGATCTCGGCATTGGCTGAAACAGTACGATCACCGGTTTATCTCGGTGTATTAGCTAGGTCTAAGGCTGCATCAGTTTGATCTCTTAGATTGATGTGATTTAAGTGTGGTAGTCTGAGGCTTCATCGGTTAGGTATGGCATCTATTTCTATTGTATCTTCTTCGTGTTGTATATCATTGATCTAAATAAAGTGTGTCCGATACTTTAAAGTATTGTTAAGTTCATCGTGACTAGCTACTGTCTTGGTTAGGTCTAATCTTGTTATTGTGATGATTTTGATGATACATACATATTATCTGGCATGTTTTATTATTTCTGTCGGAGTACAAGCCGATAGGTTATCTTCAATTCAACGTTGTATTCTATCCGCTATTGGGGAATGTTCATTGGCCCATATGCATAAATTGCTTATCTCATCGGCCAATGGCGCATTCGTCCTGGTCGCTCTTCCTTGGTCATCAGCCTTATGGCCGATTGGTATTATTCTCTCACGATTGTTTTATCCTCACCATAGTCATCATCTTTGAAGCTGATCGGCTTTGCTACTAATGATATTTTCTTTGTTTCCTTATCAGTTGTATGATCAAACTAATTAGCACATCTTAAAACATTTTTCTAATATTGTAGGACCTGCACTAGAGTTAAGCAGATCTCTTAGGCTACGTGTGTGTCAAAGTGTGACCAAACAATACAACAACACGCTTTTTGGAACTCTCGGTTGGACATTTTTAGCAACTCAGCCATGGCGGGTGACATCGACAATGAGAACATCATCCCGATCACTCTCAAAACACTGAGTGAAGAGAAGAAGTTGTGCCTACAAGCCTACGGCATGACTCGATCGGGTCGCATCCAAAGGGATCTGTTACCAAGACCGGCATTTGCTATAGAAGTCACTCATCCTATAGAAATCCCTCAGGCCTGTCTCCAAGAGATCATTAATCAGGAAATTCATCACGCACTAGTAAATCAATCTGAACATTTGTCAACATCCCCCATGGGTTGATCAAGGAGATTGTTGATGGCACTGTAGCCCACGAGCCACCATAAGGTCCGACGTACCTCCCTGACAGCCAAACAAGGTTACTGCAGAATCCATAGCATACTCGGCCGGCACCATAGCCGCAAGGGCCGATGATGAGCCTAGAGAAGCCAAGTGCCTCGTTCATCCATGAAGGAAATAAGATGACCCAGTCGCTAGCTCCCACATGGAGTTCACTGCAGAGCGCGCCATATGTCCTCGAAAGGGGTGCGCCTCCACCGCTTCCGGCATCTGACCTAGGACTACCAAGACAAGATATGCCTCAGGTGACATACGCCATCGCAAGGGATGTACTACCAGACCTCATGCCACCAAGGGGGGCACCCGATGGTATTCATTAGAAGTATCATCATACTGCATATTATGGAGCATTGTATTACGGTGATGAAGGACAATACATGCATAATGCTGCTCGGCTGGACCAATATCGACACCCTACGCCGGGACAACAGGAAGATGGCTTGGTGAATCAAATAACGGAGGTTATTCAATACCAATTTGGGTTGAAGCCCAAAGAACAAACGTACATGTATCAGCGGTCATATCTAGAATGGTTTGATCGAGTACCACTGCCAGGCCGATACAAGGTACCTAACTTCACCAAGTTCTCAAGACAATACTCGGTCTCCACGATCGAGCATATCATCTGTTTCCTCACTGAGTGTGGGGAGGCATCAGTGAATGAAGCGCTAAGGGTCTGATTCTTCCCACTTTCTCTATCGGGATCGGCCTTCGCGTGGTTTTTCTCGCTGCCGGCGGATTCCATCAGAGGATGGGTGGATTTAGGGAAGATGTTTCACAAATATTTCTTTGCCAACATTCATGAGATGAAGCTCACCGACTTGATAGTTGTGAGGCAGAGGATGGATGAGTCGATATAAAATTATGTCCAGAGGTTCCGAGACGTAAGGAGCAAATACTATAGCTTGAACCTTAGTGACTCCCAGTTGGCAGAGTTGGAAATTCAAGGACTCCTGAACCCAATTAAGGAGAGATTTTCATCACATGAGTTTGAGAGCCCCTCACAACTGTAGGACCGAAAGTAGCGACCAGAGGGGGGGTGAATGGGCGCCTAAAAATTTCTTGCTAAAATATGATCTAATCCCAACACCCAAACAAGCTTAACCAGACAACTAAGATTAGCAAAGCGAATTACTAAAATTAAAATGGTTTAGCCTAAAATATACCGGTGTTTTAATTGAAATGATATTAAAGATAAACTAAATATCAATATTATAAAACACCTAGATAAATCACGAAATATTTATATTTCAGTCTAGAAATAAAATACTAATCAAATGAATAAACCGTGGATCATTAAAAATTAATTCAGTAATAAATCGAAAATATTACAGGTAAAACTAGAAAAATATAACTGCAACTAATAATTTTTTCTTTTCTTTTTATATGAGCTGATTAAAACATGTAGTCGGCGATGAAATGACCTGGGTCACCACACTCAAAGCATCCGGATTTTGTGCCGTGTCTCTTAAACATTCGCTTATCATAGACACGTCACACCCGGTTGTTAAACAGGCACATATCATCATCTTCTAGAATATCAAGTTGTTCCTCGAAGATAGACATCAAGGAAAAGGCAGTACAACTCATGGCATTAGGATCAGCCGACGGTGTCGCAAGCGCCAGAGTCTTTGAGCCAGAATCAGTGAGATTTGATCTCAACTGAATATCGACCTATGAGGCCTTGAGCTTACTAAAAAGCTCTGCGATGGTCAAGGTATCATAAGATACGCTCTCAACAATAGAGGAAACCTTGATCTCCCAGATCTTAGGATCCAAGGTATGAAGTACCTTAAGCGCCTGTTCATGATCCGAGACCAGCTGATCACGCTCGGCTTTGTTGATGCGAAGCTTGTTAATAATCGATTGAAAACGACCAAACAAGGCCTCAACATTCTCACCTGGCTTCTGTGAGAAATTTTCATACTCACGCCGGTAGGTCTGGTAGAGCCTAGCCTTGACCTGAGCTGTCCCCTCATTGTGTGCCTGGAGGGTAGCCCAGATCTCTCAAGCAGTGGTGAGATGGCTAACATGCTCAAACTCACTAGGACCTAGACCAGAAAATGAAATGTTCACCGCTTTACTATTATTTTGATGTTGTGCAACTACATCTGCAGCAGTATCTGCAACAATAGTCCTTATGGTAAAATTAGGATGAACACAAATCTCCCATATATCCGAGCTCTGGCTCATAAGGTATGCTCGCATGCGAGTCTTCCAATAAGTGTAGCCAAAAGCTTCTAGGGACGGGATTTTGCCAGAAGACGTCATGGTCACTACCTAGGTTTAGAATCAGTTAAGATATTAGAAAACCCTAACCTCGCTCTGATACCACTTGTAGGACCGAAAGTAGCGACCAGATGGGGGGTGAATGGGCGCCTAAAAATTTCTTGCTAAAATATGATCTAATCCCAACACCCAAACAAGTTTAACCAGACAACTAAGATTAGCAAAGCGAATTACTGAAATTAAAATGGTTTAGCCTAAAATATACCGGTGTTTTAATTGAAATGATATTAAAGATAAACTAAATATCAATATTATAAAACACCTAGATAAATCACGAAATATTTATATTTCAGTCTAGAAATAAAATACCAATCAAATGAATAAACCATGGATCATTAAAAATTAATTCAGTAATAAATCGAAAATATTACACGTAAAACTAGAAAAATATAACTACAACTAATAAATTTTTCTTTTCTTTTTATATGAGCTGATTAAACAAAAAAAATTAATACGAGATAACTAAAAAGAATTTAACAGATTAAAAATTTAACGACAAGATTAATTTTTTAATTAAAACAGATAACTACAAGATTATTAACTAAACTTAGTCTACCTAAAAAATAGGAGATTAAATCTACTTACCTACATGCCGTCGCCGTGCGCCTTGCCGCCGTGTGGCCGTCACCGCGCGCCCAGCCGCTGACCGCCGCGTGCCTCACGCCACCGCCGAGCAAAAGCTGCAGAGTATAGATATGGGTCCCGCGTGGGAAAAAAATTCCTGCCAATTGCAATTGCTGCGCCGCTCCGCCTGCACGTCTTCCGTGAAAAAAAACTATCATGTGATGCGTGTATCAAGGATGCCTAGCCGGCTAGCTGCAGAGCTGCAAACCGTGGCTAGAAGTCTAGGCTGTGTTGCTAGCATGCATAGGCTGCAGAGCTAGAACTAGGCGCAAGCTGGCGTTGTGCCATGCTACGTAGCTAGTAGCCGCTCTTGAGAAGTTGGGCAAAGAAACCAAAAAAACATGATCGGCAGAAGGGAAATAAACCAACAGCGGTGCAGAGAACAGAAAAATTCAGAGCTACGGCAAAAACAAAAACCTTGATGGACTGTAGATTGATCTGGAAAGATAATAAAATAACAGTCATCTATCCCCAGAGGGATAGGGGCCTATTTATAGGCGACTCCTAATACATGAAAGGACTAATTTACCCCTAGGGTAAATTAACACTAACTCTAAAATAAATTCCGAAAATGACTAAAATATTCTTATAAAAATCAACTGACTCAAATAAAAATATTATGTACTTAAAACTAAATATTAATATCCTAAAAATAAAATAATCATAGGTTGTCAGTTTTGCGCTGAAACTGACAAAGCGTCCACCGTCTTCGCACCAGGTACCCGGATTGGGCCGACCCGACCCCGCAGCTTCCTTAGCCCGGCAATCGCTTGCCGCCCGTCTACCTGAGTCAAACCCAGTCAATAGACCAGTGGATCATCTGCCGCTCCCAGCCATGTACCCAGACTGGGCCAGCCCGACTCCGTGGCTCCTTTGCCCGGCTGTCGCTCGCTGCCCGTGTACCTGAGTCACATGCGCCACAGACTCGACAGGTCTTCATATCTCCCTTCCTTTGACTTCCGTTGACAATCACTCATCACATTTGGAATATCAAAACCATATTCTTCAACATAGTTTCTCAATCTCCCCCTTGATGAGTGCATTGTCAACATCCTCTTCAGCTCATCTTCAGAACCTGCAAAACATGTGGAAACAAGAAAACAAAGAGAAAATAAAATAGAAGAAAGAAAATAAAAGTTTAACCCTAATGACCAAAAGCTAAACAGAAGCAATAAATGGTCATTATGGTTAACCAAAAATAAACACTCAAAAGTAAGTGCAAATCTCAGAATTACCAACAAGGAACTCCCACTGAAATAAATCTCAGAGAAAACTAAAAATGTTCCCTAAACTCCAAAATTTCTCCCCCTTGTTGACAATTGGACTCATCAAGTGAGACTAAATGCACTTTAAAAAGACATAGACACAAACTCCCCCTGAAATGCAGCTCCCCCTCAAAATATGCCATGAATGCAAATGGGGTGAAGGTGGAGTGTGAAAAGCATGCTTCTTAGATATGATTAACTGTAATTACAACATCTAACAGGTATTGCAAAAGATATATTGTCTAAGATACATGACATGATCAGTGCAATAGATGATATCTAAATGGAGTCATTAGCACGCATTTTTCGATTTTTGTAAATAAAAGCATCACCACATTTTCTAGTTGACAAGCAAAGTAAAGCATGAGATGCAAAAGCTAACTGATATCTACTAAGATAAGCATTGTCCAAAACAAAGTGCTTCAGCAAACTTGTCATCTTTTTAAATTTTTCATATATTTTTTCTTTTTATTTTTTCATTTATGCTAGGGGTCATTTGCATGTCAAACCTTATGCTAACCGACCAAGTCAAGCCTAGGCCAGAACTGGACCATCAGAAGCTTAAGACATTGGTCTTGGCATACAATACATCGTCCTAGTTCATACCAAAGTGCTATGGTAAGCAGTCCAGAACAATGCAATGCGGCAAAGCAAACCCACCTGGATCTTTTCTAATAATCATAAAAATGCATATTTTTTTATTTTTCTGAATTTTTATCATTTTTATTGCACATTTTTCATATTTAAAGCATATTGATGTCCAAGTTGCATATCAGCATCTAAGTAAGGATTTAGCTACAAGGCATGTAAAAGATAGCAACGCATTCAGCCTACACATGCTAGTTACTAGAAGCAATGGTGATCATTTTTCAATTTTAAAACATAAAAGCCATGCATATGACAAATATCAGATATATCATGTAAACTGAAACAGAACATTATCATCGACAAGTAATCAAAAACATATACTAGCTAGAGAAAGTAAGGCAGATTAATCAGATAACAGAAGCAAGCTCAAAATGTGATTGATGATTATGCATGATATGAACGCACACAAAAAGACTCAATAAAAATAAAGAAGAAAAGAAAAAACTGACTCAAAGTATCCTAAAAAGGATACACAACTCCCAAATCAAGATCAATAATCATGAGTAGGAGCAAACGATCCAACGCCAGGTTTAGCAAAAGTGCTAAACCAGTGTCGAGTCATCTGCTCGTATGTAGGAAAGCAGAAGGAATCATATGAGTCTGGACCAAAATGCGGCTCAAAGCGTGGTCCTCTGTTCTGCCTAAAATCATGGCCACAAGGTCCAAAGTCGTATCCATAACGATCTGGAATTCTGCCAGACTGAAAACCACCCACCGGAGTACGATCATAAAAACTGTCTCCTCTACCACCACCTACACGACGTGGCCTGGCCTCTAACCTCCCTCTACGTCGAGGAACTCTCTGTCTACCACCCTACTGGTAGAACTGCTCCTGCCCACCTCGAGTTCTCTCTGCTCGCTCAACCTGCTTCCTCCTGAAGCAAAACTCCTCAAGATGCCCGTCTCTCTGACAAAACTCATAGTGATAGGTAGGCTTCTTGGTATGTGGTTGAGGCTTGGGATTCTTAGGCTTGGTGGTGTTGGGTGTATCATCTTTGGTGTGAGAGGGTCCAGGTAAAGAATGAAGAGAATTGTGGAGAGTTTTAGGCTTTGGGACCCAGATTTGCTTCTTAGGTGGAGCTTTAGGTTGTTCTTGGAACACTCCATCCTTTGGCTGACTATCCTTAAAGGACTCAGTGGAGTGAGTCTTGGGATATCTCTGTTCGGGAGTCATATTACTCCACTCCACTTCTCGGCTAATGGCGCTCTCAAAATCATCCTTGGTATAGGTGTAACCTACCCCAAACCCATCCTGTCTCTTAAACTGCTGGATCGTCATGCCGAGCTGCGGCTCTCTAGCACTAATCCAACTCAGGATCTGAGGGAGGTAAAAGTTCTCGTTCTAAACATCAGCTAGCTCCTCTCTCAAAGAAGCTAACACCTCCACCTGAGACAAGCAGATCTCACACTCTTTATCAACTTTGACAGACTTCTCAGCTTTTAGCTTGATCAACTCCATTCTAATGGACAGACAGTTCTCACAAACAATGGGTAGAACTGACAAGGTCTCAAGCTCTAGCTTAGTCTGCTCCAACTCAGCTTTCACTCCAGCTAACTCGCTCAACTGCTCATCACTCTTGGCTCTCAGCTTAGCTATACTAGCTAAATGAGATGGGCAGTCTACACAAGGTACGACGACAGTGGCATGAGCATCTTTCAGCTCCTACTGAGCGCCCTCAAGCTTAGTGGCCAATGCGTCTCTCTCATGTACTCTCTCTGTGTACCTGGACTTAAGAGTCGTCAGGTCACACAACAACACCTCACAGTTAGGGCACTCACCACTATCACCCAAGCGAGGGGTAGAAGACAAACTCTCAATCTTGCCATTTGCCGTGGCTAGCTCACTCTCAAGTTCATCTATCCTCGTCTTAGCCCCTCTAAGCAGTTTCTCCCGATACTTCAACTCCTGACGGTTCTGTTCTAATAAATTAACAACTTCTTATTCATAGGAAGATGCCTTCTCATCGTTGTCGTCGTCGGAGTCATCGGAGGAATCGTTTTCTTTCTTCTCCCCAAGAGCCATTGAGTAGAAGCTCTTGTGGGGTCTTCGGCTGTGACGTGAGCAACTCTTAGGCTTGTCGCCGAAGCCCATGAAACAGAGGCCTGCCGGATTGTCCCTGTCCTTCCCCTTCCTGATCATGATCTCTTCATCACTTGAACTTGAAAACGAGGAGGAAGACGAGGATCTCTTGGAGTATCTTTTCTCCATCTCGGCGAAGAAGGTCTTCTCTCGCTTCTTGTTCTCACGCCTGTAATCCTTCAGAGCCTTTCGAAAGAATCTTGTCTTGGGCTTGCCCTTTGTGGAAGTGGAGTTGTCATACTTGCCGGAGTTATAGGAGTTGCCACTGGTTCCCTTCTTGTAATTCTTCTGCTTGTGGCAGTCGGCGATGAAATGACCTGGGTCACCACACTCAAAGCATCTGGATTTTGTGCCGTGTCTCTTAAACATTCGCTTATCATAGACACGTCACACCCGGTTGTTAAACAGGCACAGATCATCATCTTCTAGAATATCAAGTTGTTCCTCGGAGATAGACATCAAGGAAAAGGCAGTACAACTCATGGCATTAGGATCAGCCGACGGTGTCGCAAGCGCCAGAGTCTTTGAGCCAGAATCAGTGAGATTTGATCTCAACTGAATATCGACCTCTGAGGCCTTGAGCTTACTAAAAAGTTCTGCGATGGTCAAGGTATCATAAGATACGCTCTCAACAATAGAGGAAACCTTGATCTCCCAGATCATAGAATCCAAGGTATGAAGTACCTTAAGCGCCTGTTCATGATCCGAGACCAGCTGATCACGCTCAGCCTTGTTGACGCGAAGCTTGTTAATAATCGATTGAAAACGACCAAACAAGGCCTCAACATTCTCACCCGGCTTCTGTGAGAAATTTTCATACTCACGCCGGTAGGTCTAGTAGAGCCTAGCCTTGACCTGAGCTGTCCCCTCATTGTGTGCCTGGAGGGTAGCCCAGATCTCTCGAGCAGTGGTGAGATGGCTAACACGCTCAAACTCACTAGGACCTAGACCAGAAAATGAAATGTTCACCGCTTTACTATTATTTTGATGTTGTGCAACTACATCTGCATCAGTATCTGCAACAATAGTCCTTATGGTAAAATTAGGATGAACACAAATCTCCCATATGTCCGAGCTCTGGCTCATAAGGTATGCTCGCATGCAAGTCTTCCAATAAGTGTAGCCAAAAGCTTCTAGGGACGGGATTTTGCTAGAAGACGTCATTGTCACTACCTAGGTTTAGAATAAGTTAAGATATTAGAAAATCCTAACCTCGCTCTGATACCACTTGTAGGACCGAAAGTAGCGACCAGAGGGGGGTGAATGGACGCCTAAAAATTTCTTGCTAAAATATGATCTAATCCCAACACCAAAACAAGCTTAACGAGACAACTAAGATTAGCAAAGCGAATTACTGAAATTAAAATGGTTTAGCCTAAAATATACCGGTGTTTTAATTGAAATGATATTAAAGATAAACTAAATATCAATATTATAAAACACTAGATAAATGATGAAATATTTATATTTCAGTCTAGAAATAAAATACTAATCAAATGAATAAACCGTGGATCATTAAAAATTAATTCAGTAATAAATCGAAAATATTACAGGTAAAACTAGAAAAATATAACTGCAACTAATAAATTTTTCTTTTCTTTTTATATGAGCTGATTAAACAAAAAAAATAATACGAGATAACTAAAAAGAATTTAACAGATTAAAAAATTTAACGACGAGATTAATTTTTTAATTAAAACAGATAACTACAAGATTATTAACTAAACTTAGTATACCTAAAAAATAGGAGATTAAATCTACTTACCTACATGTCGTCGTCGCGCGCCTCTTGCCGCCGTGTGGCCGTCACCGCGCGCCCAGCCGCTGACCGCCGCGTGCCTCACGCCACCGCCGAGCAAGAGCTCCAGAGTATAGATATGGGTCCCGCGTGGGAAAAAAATTCCTGCCGATTGCAATTGATGTGTCGCTCCGCCTGCACGTCTTCTGTGAAAAAAAACTATCGTGCGATGTATCAAGGATGCCTAGCTGGCTAGCTGTAGAGCTGCAAACCGTGGCTAGAAGTCTAGGCTGCGGTGCTAGCATGCATAGGATGCAGAGCTAGAACTAGGCGCAAGCTGGCGTTGTGCCATGCTACGTAGCTAGTAGCTGCTCTTGAGAAGTTGGGCAAAGAAACCAAAAAAACGTGATCGGCAGAAGGGAAATAACCAACAGCGGTGCAGAGAACAGAAAAATTCAGAGCTACGGTGAAAACAAAAACTTTGATAGACTATAGATTGATCTAGGGAGATAATAAAATAACAGTCATCTATCCCCAGGGGGATAGGCGCTTATTTATAGGTGACTCCGAATACATGAAAGGACTAATTTACCCCTAGGGTAAATTAACACTAACTCTAAAATAAATTCCGAAAATGACTAAAATTTTCTTAGAAAAATCAACTGACTAAAATAAAAATATTCTGGACTTAAAACTAAATATTAATATCCTAAAAATAAAATAATCATAGGTTGTCAGTTTTGCGCCGAAACTGACAAAGCGTCCACCGTCTTCGCACCAGGTACCCGGATTTGGCTGACCCGACCCCGCAGCTTCCTCAGCCCGACAATCACTCGCCGCCCGTGTACCTGAGTCAAACCCAGTCAACATACCAGTGGATCATCTGCCGCTCCTAGCCATGTACTCGGATTGGGCCAGCCCGACTCCGCGGCTCCTCTGCCCGGCTGTCGTTCGCTGCCCATGTACCTGAGTCACATGCGCCTCAGACTCGGCAGGTCTTCATATCTCCCTTCCTTTGACTTTTGTTGACAATCACTCATCACATCTGGAATATCAAAACCATATTATTCAACATGGTTTCTCAACAACTGGTGCAAAGGGTATCAGCACACGAGAGCCGATTCCAAGAAGCAAGGAAAGATAGGTATCAGAAAAAAGTTGGCATATACTCAGACCTAATATTTGGACTTCGATGCGGGTTGTGATTCTGATGCAGTGGTCTGTTTGGCCAAATGGTCCAAGAGTAAGAAATAGGTTACATGCCCTTGGGTGAAGCCGGCCGATAAAGAGGAGAAGTATGAATTTGACGTCAATAAGGCTGATAAGATATTTGACATGTTGTTGAAAGAAAAGCATATTCACTTGTCACTTGGCAACATGATACCACCCGCCGATGAGCTTAAGAAGAAGAAATACTGTAAGTGGCACAACTCCCCTTTGCACCACACTAATGAATGCAAGGTGCTCAGGCAATAGATCCAATCGGCCGTGGAGCAAGGTCGAATCAAGTTCGATGATGGGAAGAAGCCGATGAACATCGACGGACACCCATTCTCAGTCAACATGGTGCACGTGCACCACACTGACGATTGGCACACAAAGAATAATGGGCTAGCCAACAGTAGCGTCACTTCCTCAAACCTCATCAAGAAGTATGAAAGAAAACCGAAGGAAAGGATGAATGGCAAGGACATTCATGATTACTCATGATCCAATCCCCATTGGAATAGTGAGTTCTTCAGGTTATGTCAACGGAAAGCCGATGTCCAAGATGATAATAGATGGAGGGGTAGCTATTAACATGATGCCTTATGCCACCTTTCGTAAGCTGGGGAAAACACTAGAGGACCTAATTAGAACTAATATGGTATTAAGGGACTTCGACGACAACTCGTCAGACACAATGGGAGTGCTAAACGCAGAGCTAATAGTTGGAAGCAAGACCGTGCCAACTACCTTTTTCATCATAGATGGAAAAGGATCTTATAGTCTGTTGCTAGGGCGCGACTGGATATATGCGAATTGCTACGTCCCATTGACAATGCATTAGAGCCTCATACAGTGGGTCGGCGATCAGGTGGAAGTCATCCCCGCCAATAAATTAGTTAATATAGCTACGACCAATTTATCAATATGGGGAATGGAGGACGTTGTCTATCTGTTGGGGAAGGTTTGGGATGACAACTTTCTCAAAGTATCAGATGATGGGGTCAACCTGATCAACGAAGAGCTACCTAAGCTTATCTTGTAAAGACGACGTCAACAAAGCGAAGGGTGAATTTGGTCAAGACTTTGCCACAACCGATGAACTAAAGTAATGCAAACATTGGACCCGGATGACAGACCGAGGCCAACCTTCATAAATACCTAAATCCCTCCATGAAACATAAAGTAGATTGATGACATCACCGGGATGGTTCGAACGAAAAACGCTTGGAGAAGATACTGCCTGATCGTTCATACAAGTACCTAAAAGATCTACACGCAAAACAACCGATGCCAATGGTATCGCCTCAAGATGGCCGATGATAAGGCATCACCCTTATACATAACATAAAAATCTCAACATCAAGCTAGGGAGTCAATGATAATATATCACAAAAAATATAATGTGTACATCAGACACCATTACTAGGAGATATCAAGACAGAGCACGTCAGATGCCTTCAATCGCTTGTAGCCAGATAGCGTTGTCTTTGACATCGGAGTCGAGCATGTCTCAGAGGGCACCGATGAGTTGGCGTCTTTGGGCCTCGATCCAGTCCTGAAAGGGAGGCCAGGGCATTTTCCTTCATGGTGATCCTCACCTGTACACCAGTCCAGCTAGATCGACCTCCTCCGTCCGGAGTCGGTCCAGCTCTTGCGGTATGACCGACAACTCACCCCGGAGCTGATCTAGAAGGGTGCTCTCGGTTGCTGCTGCTACAACATGGACTTTGATTGCCTCCCATTGCGGTGCATAATTGGCTCGGTCAGCCGTCTATTTCAGCGCCTACCGCATGTTTGGCCGATGGAACTCTAGGTATGCGGTCGGTGTAAGGACGTCGGCCAACTCCGGGAGAAGCAAGTTCAGAATGTCGATGAGACGCCCCCTTATCAGCCTCGAGTCATTGACTAGGATCTCTACCAGGTTCTCAAGGGGACACGGAAGGTCCAATAGCACCTCCTTCACCCCGAAAGGACTTGGGCCACAACAGATGCAGTAGTATTCGTGACCTCCTCATCGGCTAAAAGAAAAGGACCGACATCGAAGGGGAATCTCCGGACAAAGGACTAAAAGAAGGAAAGAAGATTAAATAGGAGGCAACGGTGTCACAACAACAAGCAGAAAATGCTTATGTCAGCAGGCCTCACAGAGTCGGCCAATTGTGAAGCACCATCGGCAGGAGAAGCGGCGGCATCATCCCCCTCAATAGTGCCTCGGGGGGCAGACGAGCCCATGGGGTCCAGCATTTGCTGCATTCAAAGCCAATGTAGATTACAAGAAAAGTTAAACAGAAGCTAACCACGTGACAACCACAAGTACAAGAAAACCTACATCAATGGGCCTAGCAAGGGTGGCTGATCACGAGGCGTCACCAACCGAAGAAATGGTGATGTCATCATTGGCTAAAACCATCGAAAGGGAATGAGAACCCCCCCTCTTCAAGACTACCCTAGGGGGCAGACAAGCCCATAGCATCCGACATCAGCTGCATTTAAATCCGATGTTAGCCATGAGGAAGGCAACAAGAGGAAAAAATGAGTAAAGTACCCAGCAAAGACTCAAAGCGAGAGGAACCCTAGCGCCAGTCGCCACGCCGACATTGACAACCGTTGTCGATCCACTGTGTCCAGTCCATTGACCGCAATCGTGGTGGCCACATCGGCAACATTGGCTAATATGCTAGAGGCCCCCGGCACACCAGCCCCAACAATGGTTTTCATAGTAGTAGCTCCAGTGGGTGGGGCCGATTGGGCGCAAGTTGGGTCATCGGCCACCTGATCAAATTGCTGCATAAAGAGGCACGACAACAGGAAGAGATGCAATGAGTATCAAAAAGCAAAGAAATTACCATACAACCAAGACATACACACCTAAGCCGATGGAGATACATCGGCATTAGTAGGGGCTCGCACAGTTGAAGGGCCAAGTGGCGTCAACTAAAGATAAAAGGAGACGTTACAAGGAATTCTTGCGGAAGAAGATTGGAAGAACACCAAGTGAGGTAAGAACAAATGAGCGAATTACCTGACCAGAATGAGCTCTGTTGGATCAGCATGCCACCGTTTCTAGTGCTTTGCGCTTGCGAGCCGGGATCTTGAGCTGTCTCCTAGTGAGACACCTCGTCGGATTAGGAGCTCCGATTCCCAAGGTAGTGGCGGCCGATACCGGCTCATACTCTATCGGCTGGACACTCTAGCTTATTGATGAAGCATCTGCATCCTCTTCTTGCACAACAAAAGGATAGGCATAAATAGGGGAATGAGCAGAAAAAGCAAGAATTAAGTTGAAGGTACTTACTATGGGAGCTTCGTCGATATAGTCTAGATATAGACGTTCGTAGTAAATCTTTGAAGGTTGATTGAAGAGATGTCTGACCCACTCGTTCCACCAACAAGCGAATGCATTAGAGCCATAACAAAAGGCCGACCAATAAGTAAGATCACCGTAGGAGATCTTATCAGCCAACTTGAAAAGATGGTCATATTCCGCACCATCTTTAACCTCCCCATGAATCTGGACTCGGTCGATGAAGAACAGGTGAGGTTGGAGCTGGCTGAATCCCAGTTGACGCGAACAGACTAAGGGATGGTAAAATTCGAAGGAGGCTTTACAGGGGTGGCTAGTGAAGTTAACAGGTAGGAGGCAAGGAGTGGCACAAGACTTGAAAATTATGTTGGTCTCCTCGTCTCGGCACACATCAGTAAGGTAAAATTGATGAGGGTCCTCAGTATTCAAATAAGAACTCGTGCGCAAACCATATGATTTTTTAATCCCGGAAACAACAATAGAATCCAGCGAAGTAGAAACTAAGGGATTTTGGGGACATCCAAAAATTGCCCCGACAAGTAGCCGCCTTGCCCATAGATAGGCATTGACGAAAAGAGGGATCAACTGTAACACCCCAAGTTTTTGAACAATAAAATAAATTCAGAAAATACTTTTTAGGAGGAAATTTAATTTTTATTTTCCACAAAGCTGAAATGACTAAGATAAATAAAATCTAGAGAAATAATTAAAATCATGGTCTAGAAAATTTATACTATATTCCTAAGACCAATATGCAATTTTGGGAATTTTTACAAATTTTTCCAACCTTGGATGCTAGTCCATAATTTGAGAATAAATTTCTGCAATTATTTTTATTCAGAAAAATCAATTTAAATACTAATGGGCTGAAACCCTCCATTCTCTCTCGTTCACCACGCCATCCTCCCACTGACAAGCAGGCCCTGCCTGTCGGCGCGCCCAACATCACTTGAGCAAGGCCCACCTGTCAGCCCCCTCCTCTCTGTCTCACACCGCGGCCCCACCAGTCGGCGCCGACTATTAACCCTCACTCCCTCACTTGCTCGCTGACCAGTGGACCCCAGCTGTTAGATCATCTTCAACCTCGGGCGCCCGAGATCCCCAGCCACCATCTTCACTTGCCGGATTGCCTCCTCCGTGGGCCCGAACTCCAATTGATCACCAGAATAAAACCCCCGTTACGCCCGCAATTAAACGCCCTCGGATCCCCTTGCCATCACGCAGTCAAATGCTATAATCCGCTGATTAACACCTCACCGGAGTAAAGAGGATTTCATCCTCGGTTTCCCCCTTTCTCGCCACCGTTAGCCTCGCTAGAGCCTTATAAAAGGAACCCTGGCCACACCGCATTTTCCACAACACTCCATTGCCTTCTCTCGCCCGAAACTGAGCTCTAGCCACCAAGTTTCGTGCCACATCTCTATCGTGCCTCCAGTCGTCGCTCGCCAGTCACCAAAGCGCTCCCCTCGCCTCACCGACGCCACCGTTGTGACCGCCAAAACCTCCTCGACCCAGGCAACGACTTAGCCCAAGCTCTTTGCCGTATGAACCTCGTCGCTGTCAAGGACCCGAAGGATCGCCGCCGCCACGCTCGTCGCCGGCCAGGTCCAGTCGACCTCGAGCCTCGCTGACGGTACCTCCATAACCCCCTCTCTATTCTCGTCATGTTTCTAGCCTTAGAACAGGCTTTAAGCCACCGTCGCCACCGCTAGGGCTCTCCTCGTCCTCGACCATCGCAGAAGAAGACGACCGTCATAGTACTTGTACTATGCCGTGTCGGATCTCGTTACGGCCGTGCGATTCTGACCAGACGGTTGTAGTTATATCGCTGTAAGGTTTAATCCTAGCCACCCGTCTGAACGAAAGGGTATCAGGGTGATCTCAGCCATTGATTGTTATTTAAAAATCCCGCACGTGCAGTGACAGCTAGATTTCGATCCAACGGCTATGATCGATCTGGTGCACAGCACAGTGTGCGAGTCTGCGGTGGACTCGGTTCACCATGGACTGAATGCTGATTTAGGATTTTAATAATTTTAGAAAATGATTTAAACTTCAAAAATTCATAACTTGCTCAAATTAACTCCAAATTTGACCATTCTGATTTCAGAAAATTTATCTGTTTATTCTCTTCATGTTTATGCAATAAAATTTATATGTTTATTCTATAAATTTTATACTATTTAATTAAAGTCAAGATAAAATTGAAGAAAATCATTTTATAACTTCAAAAAATCATAACTTCATTAGATTAATTCTAAAAATTACCATTTTAATTTCATAAACTTTATATATTTATTATCTTCAACTTGACCAATGAAATCCATATGCTTGTATTGTGATTTTATATTGTTTTAATTGAATGTAATTTCTCGTTTTACGTACCGAGAAGATTACGACGCAGTAGAGGAGCAAGAGTATTTCCCTAAAGTTTCCCCTACCTACCTTTGCTGATCAAGGCAAGTCACCAACCCCATTTTGAGCTTATTGAGCCTAGTTTTCAAATAAATCTCGCTAAAACTCATAGGTTATTGTTGATAGAAAAACTGACATTAATGGTCAAGATTATCAAAATATCAATTTTGGTAATTTGGGCCGAAAATTCACAAGTCCTGGATCAGGCCGAAGCCCTACAAGGACAAAGGCCCATTGAGCCCTAGGCTTCAGAAGCCTCATGGCGGCCTTCTACCTTCGGCCCGAAGGCCTTCGGTGGCCTGCCTCAATGAAGCTTTCGGCCCGAGTAGTAGGCCTCGGTAGGCCTTGCCGAAGGTCCACGTCGGGTTGTTTGGAGATAGAGTTTGAGTCTAATTTTGGCTATTTTTATCCCTAAAACATGATTAGGCCGAATCCTACCAGATTAATCTTAGAGATTAGAAGACTAGCCCCTATAAATATAGGGGTGAGGCCGGTTCATTAAACCCCCCAACAAAAATCAATCACAAAGCCCTAGCTTTGAACCGTACCTTTACTTTTTATTTACCTTTCTGCAACCTTCGTGGGTTTGCCTGGAAGCCCTCCGCCAGCCACATCGAAACCGTGGTAAGCCTTGCTTCTTCACTCGTGAAGTACCCCGTTAATCTATGTAACAAATTACTATCACCTTGTTACTTTGCCTGTGAAGTATTTGTTAATCTACGTAACAGATTCCTATCTTCATTTCCCTACTACAACACTTAGCAGATTCGGTCTCCAGGCCGAATTCGCACTTGATCTCTATTATGTTGCATGTTTTCACGCTCAGAGCCCCTTTGTCCGGAGGTGTTCGAAGCTAGGAAGCTGGTTTCAGAGGCTGCCAGAACACGTTTCGGCGGAATCCTATTTTCGACTACCCAGTGTCGGGCCATCACGCTGTTGTCGGTTTGACCAAGTCTCGCACGGCAGCAGGCTTCATCGCATCAGGCTTCGCAACATTTACACTTCACTCCAGATGAAGTCACGCCAGATCATTGCGTTGGGATATTTGTGTCGTGTCGGAGACTTCGCACCGAACCTCGCTGTTCGGAGGTGATTTAACGTCGAGATATGTTCAGAGCCTGCCTTCGGCCAGATCGATCTGAACACCGAAGACTACCTTCGGCAAGACCCTTCGCATCAGACGCCGAAGGCACCATTTCGGTAACCCCTTCGCACAAAACACTTTGAATCAGTTAGGCTCTGTTCGGCTTGCTGGTTTATTTTATTTAATATATTTATTTTTGGCTAATAATTGGATTATTTGCTTGTGATCTAATTACCTGGCGACTCCACCCCCCTTGCCACTATTAAGGGTAGTTGGAACGCGACGTCAGTGTTGTGTTACGCTTAGGCTTGTCCCTAAGTATCCGCACACTTTTGGATTGTCGAACTGACCCAAGTGTGGGGGCACGTTTTCGTGTCAACACACTTTTTGGCGACTCCGCTTGGGGAAGGCTACGCCAACATGATGAGTACATATACATTGGCCGTGGGTATGTCTGTGACGACTACTAAATCATCGATGGATCCCAAGGGGGGCACAGATATCGACAACCGCAACATCATGATGCCTACCCTTGAAGACATCCCCGAAGAGGACCGAGCAGAAATCGAGGCAAAGATGAAAGCGCTACAGGACCTCATGCTTGGAAACTATGTCAAGAAATGCGCAGGCTTTATCAAGAGCGACTGCCAACGTCCCCGACCTCGCTCGGACCTAGGTAACACCGGTATCACCTCCTGTATCATCTTTAGAGATTGAGCAAAAAATAGCCGCATCGGTAGATCAGGATGTTAGCGCTTCGCTAGCCAACCGTTTAGATTCGGAAGTTGGCTCTCAAATAGAGGCGACACTTAGAATGTTTGGCTTTACCGAGGCCATCCCTCCAACTCCAATCGCTAGTGCACCTCCGGTGAATCATATCTATACCAGAACTGATGGTAGTACTGGCAAGACCATCATGTCTCCGGCCCCAGTGTATACGGCCGAGACAAGCCATTATCAAGCTAACCCTGTTCATTGCACACCACCTACACCTGCGCCAATTTTTGCCACATTGCCTGCGCCGCATGCTCCCGCTCAAACGCATAGGCCCGAACACGTCATACATCCCGAGCTAGCGCATGAGGAAGAACCCCATGGCCGGCACGCTGACATACCACCACGTGTCGCGCCCCCGCATGAGAGATGCGCGCAGGAAATAGGCCAGAATGACATTTAGGAGCGAATCCGCGCACTGTTTAGGGAGTGCACCGGTTTCGTTCCTAGGGGTCGGGCTAGGGTTTACCGGAAACCATATCCTGACCATTTAGACATTGTGCCATACCCTCACGGCTACAGAGTACCTATGTGGGATTGGAATGGTGACTAGAGGGAGGGTGAATAGGCGCCTCGACTAATTTTCATGAATTAGATGGCCTTTTCAAAACACCCAACGCACCTCAAAAATCTCAGATTCAAATTTAAATCAATTAGTACAATATTTGAGCACCACTAGTTTGAAAATCACAATTCAGCTTAGTTCGGAGTTTGATTGGTCGAACTATTCTGTCGGAAGCTGAAGCTTCGAAGTTCACTGCCTAGATCGACAATTGATATGCCGACAGGAAGATATCGGAGATTGATTTGTCGACAAAGATCAAAACACTCACACAAAAGTTCAAATCAGATTTGTAATAATGAATCAGCTTTTCACAATTGAATTCTAAATGAAATCTCAACACTTCTGAAACAATCTAGATGATGAACAGTAAAAGCAAAGGTTCAAATTAGTTTAGAATTCAAATTTCAACTTCATAGCAGATTTCAGTTCTAAATTTAGTTCAATTCAATTTACTTCTGAGGAGCCATGATGAATAGTGTGGGTCTCATGGCTCTAGATGTGATGAGTCATTGTCAACGACAGTCAAAGAGGACAGAAGAAGAGAGGAGATCTGCTTCATGGGCCGCATGTGACTCAGGTACACGGGCAGCGAGCGACTGTCGGGCTGAGAGAGCCGTGAAGTCGGGCTGGCCCAATCCGGGTACATGGGCTAGGAGCAGCAGAAGACCCACTGGGCTGTTGACCAGGATTGACTCAAGTACACGGGTGGTGAGCGATTGCCGGGCTGGGAGAGCTGCGGAGTCGGGCCGGCCCAATCCGGGTACCTGGTGCAAAGTCGGTGGAGGCTTTGTCAGTTTCGGCGCAAAACTGACAACCGCTTAGCTTGTATCGGATTGTCCAGAAGAGAAACTGTAGTCGCTATGAAAGCTTAGCTTTCGGATAAGTCATCTGTAAATAGAAGTTCACTATTTTGTCCCTATGCCCACAGTCAGTCAGTCGAGTCTGTAAAAATATCCTAAGGGTGTTTTAGTCTTTCCTTTTATTTCAGCGTCTGTAAAAAACCCTAAGGGGCTGGTGGATATTCCTAGCTATTGGGCAGCCTATAAATAGGACCCCAATCCCTAGGGTAGGTCACCCTTTTGCTGAAATCACTTTTTAATCAATTCCTTGGGTCATTCCTCTTTGTTCCCTATATTTCTCTCTCCCTACGTGCGCCGCCAGGCTCTGTTCTTGAGATTTTCCCTGTGATTGCTGTCTGTTCTTCTCATGAAGTTTATTCTCTAACGTTCTGCGCTGCCAGCATTTTTCCTGTGGTCAAGTTTGCCTTGTTTTGCATGTGAAATCATTTATTCCTGAGTGGAAGCTTCTCTGTTTGCTTCGTTCTGTTCTTCACGTGAATACTAGTTCATATGGCTGATAGCAAGTAGTACTACTTTCCTGTAGCTACAGTGTGCTATTTTTCCTAGCCTTGCTTTTTCCTCATAGCCTTTTTGATCGAACAGATAGTGTCTAGTTTCTTCTCTGGCTGTTTCTGTCGAAGCCCCTTTTCTTGTGTGAAGTCCAACTCTGTGAAGCAGGCTTCGAATCTGTAGGCTTCGAATCAGTAGGCTTTGAATCTGCAGGCTTCGAATCCACAGGCTTCGAATCGCTAGGCTTTCGAATCCGCAAGGCTTCGAATCAGCAGGCTTCGAATCCGCAGGCTTCGAATCAGCAGACTTCGAATCTGCAGGCTTCGAATCCGCAGGCTTCGAATCCACAGGCTTCGAATCTGCAGACTTCGAATCCATAGGCTTCGAATCTGTAGGCTTCGAATCAGCAGGCTTTCGAATCTGCAGGCTTCGAATCAGCAGACTTCGAATCTGCAGGCTTCGAATCCGTAGGCTTCGAATCCACAGGCTTCGAAGCAGGCATCGACACTGTAGGCTTCGCCAAGTAACCTACTGGAGACAACTTTGAACAATAATCTCTCAATCGATTGCTGTGATTTATTTCTGTGAAGTTTTGATCTGCCATGATTTGAAAGCTTTGATTATTATGCCTATTAGCACTGTGTTGGTGTTTCATTGTTTAGAACATCGGTCGTTTCTAGGCTAGATACTTTTAGGCTTTGGCGATCTGTTTATGTTTTGCTGCTAAGTCTTTTGAGGTGCGTTGGGTGTTGGGAGCAGGCCATTGATTCGAAAGAATTTTTTTAGGTGCCCATTCACCCCCCCCCTCTGGTCGCTACTTTCGGTCCTACAACTTCTGAACCAATTAACTATTTGAACAAAGAACATTCAAGTTTAGATTTCAGTACACTCTTGATTGAATCAAACTACAGAAAAACTTCTATTCAGATTCAAACTCAAGGAACTGATTGCTTCTATTCAGTAAATAAAGATTCAGAACAGTATATCAAATCAAATATGATGAAACCAAACAAATTTCAGCAGTAAACTGCCAATTCTGAAATTTACTTGATGATGAATAGTATGAACACTCCTAAAATCAGACCAATCAGCCCACACAATTCAGTTTACTTCAATTCAAATTCAGCGAGTCAAAGACTAGATGATCATTTCATCTACAACAAAGCTAACATGAACAATGAGCTGAAATTTGAAACTTATCTCAAGAAATAAACTTAACAACAAAATTGAATCTGCCTTTTCTAAAGATGAATAGTAGATACTAAGATGATTATGAACTGAACTAGGACTGAGATTTCAGGAAACAAATCAGGATTGATACACTTTAGTTAATAATGAGAACACAATACAGTTTCACAGATCATTATTTTCAGAAACTGAACTCCAATAGACTGATTTGCAGAACACTAAACAGTAAAATCAGTTCTGATTTCAGAGTTCAATTTCAAACCAGTTCAGATTGCATCAAACAGATTTCAAACACTTCTAAATTTTGCAAACACAAGTTGCTACTGAAG
Source organism: Zizania palustris (assembly GCA_019279435.1). Taxonomy (NCBI): domain Eukaryota; kingdom Viridiplantae; phylum Streptophyta; class Magnoliopsida; order Poales; family Poaceae; genus Zizania; species Zizania palustris. The sequence goes on from JAAALK010000288.1 coordinate 18,755,440, forward strand.
CTGCACTGCAAAAGCTCCCTTACTATAGCTTGCCTGAAACACTCAGAAGCACGGCCAAAGTCCAATCAATTCAGAACCAAATGAAACAACAAAAACTGGATTCTATTTTCTGATTTAAAAACTTTCCTGCTGCAAAATCAGGAATACATTCAAATGTGAAACTAAAACACATTGAATAGAGAGCAGTGGTTAACAGATGTTGATTCAATTTCAGAGATCAATATTTGAACTTCAAATCTGTTTACTGCAAATTCACAGGAACATGAGAAGGAGTCCGATCAAAATAGAATCAGATTTCAAAAGGAGAACACTAGTAGATACAGAAATTATACTCCTGAAGTTAAACAGTATTTTTAGTAGAAAATATAAACTGAACTCAAAACAGAGATTTCAGGCATCTGATCAAATCTGAAGCAGTTTATATTTAACCCTGATAGCAGATGACTAGATGATTATAGATGTGCAGAAACAATAGGATCAAAACAGATGTAGTAAATAAAATCAACACTTAGCAACATCTGTAAGCAATCAGTAAAAGGATAATATAGACACTCTGAATTCTTTTTATCAAAAAGGTTCATCACCTCATACAGCAACACATGCAGTTCCCTCATAAACCCAGACTATTCCTTTTGATCCACCTCAATTGATCAAAAAGCATTTACTTCATCAAAAAACCTGAGTAAAAACTCAACAGAACTCACCTGTTTCTTGACTGATGATCCTCAGATTGGCTCCAAAAAATATAGCTTGAACAAACGCTCCAAGAAAGCCCAGCAGATCTGATGAACCGAATCACAGAAGACAACATAGAAACTTCGATTTTCGATTACCAGCTACAGTATCGATTCACTGTTTCTTGTAAGGGAAAAACCGAATAGTGTTTCTCTCTTGTTATGAATCAAAAATGCTATGCCCAAAAGTTCGAGCAAAAAACCAGATATCAATTGACAAAACCATAGCTGAAACAGAAAAGTTCTTACGTGGCTACAGTAATGCTGGATGTCCTTTTGCAGATCATGCGATTTCAAACACACACTCACTACAAGAAAACAGAAAGTTTTCGTCGGCTATTTTATCTTCCGTCGGCATTTCGAGAAGCCGACGGAAGTTAAATAACTTCCGTCGGCCTAGAGGAGCCGACGGAAGTTAAGCTAACTTCCGTCGGCTTTTCACGGTGGCCGGCGAAGATAAAGGCATTTTTCCTCCCGCACCGAAATAAATCCACTAACTTCCGTCGGCCAGCTGGCCGACGGAAGTTACTGGATTTATTCCCCCAACCGCGCGCGTACAGGGAGACCTAATCTCCCTGTACGCGCGCCCACAGCCCGTCGCCTCCCGCCACCGCCGCCTCCCAGCGCCGCCGCCTCCCACCGCCACCTCCTCCCACCGCCGCCGCCTCCCGGCCGCGCCGCCTCCCCCGTTGCCTCCCGCCGCCGCCGCTAACCGCCTGCACAGCCGCCTGGCCGCCCGCCATCGGACCGCCACCGGCCGGCACCCTCCCGGCTAGCGCCGCTCGCCGCCGCGCCCCTCCCGGCCAGCGCCCTGCCGGCCACCGGCCCACGCCGCCCGCCGTCGTGCCCCCTCTTGGCTAGCGCCGCCCACCGCCGCACCCCCTCCCGGCCAGCGCCCCGCCGGCCACCGGCCCGCGCCTAGGCAATCTCAAGAGGGTCCGGTTCAGGTACGCACCACCCAGGCAATCACACCAATTTAAATATAATCATTAGCCTGCAAAAATCTTGTCTATCAAATGTTTCTGGTACATAATACCACATTATTCACTTGGCAGTAGTCTTGGAGGCTAGGAATAACAACAACAATAATATACACTTTCTGTTCATTAGATTTACTATGTAGTATCAACCTATGTTCTGCTCGTCCCATAGGATACACGAGATATTTGGAAAGGGTACATTATTTAGTCTGGTTTTGTGGAGAGAGCAGCATGAAGTGGAGGCTAGCCTCTTCAAAGGGTATTGATACACAAAACCACTGTTAACTAATTCTATAGATAAGATTCCCCTTTTGTATTTTAATAGGCATTGAAATTGCAGTAATACGATGTAACAACTCAACTAAAAAACTGTCTAAATAAGAACCTTCAACTCACAAAACCAGACCAGGTGAATTTGTGACCCCCTCAATCAAATTTTCCGCTGTTTTCTCATGATGTGTGCACCACATACATCCTTCTGACTCAATTTTGACTTGGTGTGTTACCCATTGTTGAAGTTTCATCTACATGGCATCTCCACGACTAGATATAGGTAATCTAGCATTCAGCAAAGTTTACATAGGAAAAACAAAAATCTGGTGTGGCGTTTATCCCCTACCCCTCCACTCTCAGCTTTCCAGTGTTTTGTCTCATCCTTCTGCCCCTCATCTCCTGTTACAGGCAGGCAGTAGTAGTTAAGCAGGACTAAATATTAGGAATATTTGTTAGTTATCTATTTCCCTAAATTCTGCTTACTTCCTAAAGAGTAGTAGATTAGATTGATATTGGTTTAGCAGATTAGATTGATGTTATAGCAGGTTAGATTGATGTTGAGTCTTAGGGCCTAAGTCACCTTGGGTTATAAAAGGTGCTGGACATAGTTGTCTTAGGACAGGAAGGAATAAAGGTCTCTCTGGTTAGAGCGAGATTTACCTTCTCAACCTCAGCCGGTATCACCTCCCCATTCCATTTCATGGTTAGCATCCCCCAACTGTAGTTAATGAAGTAGATGCCTCTTCCCATCTGCTCCTTGATGATAGTTGAGAACACATAGCTGTAAGGATAATTTTGGGGTGGGATTGGTGGGGATTGAGGAGAAAAACACTGGTGTTCTGGATCTGTGGGTAGGAAATAGACGATGATGATTGGGACTGGTGGAGATTGTTAGGTAGTGCTGGTGCTGTACCTTTGGGACAATGCCCTAGGCTGGAGTGGCCGTGTAAGTGAGGAGGAAGAGGAGAAAGGACAGATTTCTGAGGTATACTGAAGTGCTGGCAGGCCAAGCCAAAACCAGTTTATTATATATAATATATACTTTATTATATATATTTCTTTTCGTATGCAATTTTTTACTTGACAACAATGTAGATAGTGTAACGAAACCTATGCGTCGCCCGTTTCGGACCAACATGTCTCACACGTGTCATGCGTGTGAGATGTGTAGGTCTAGAATTGTCCCTTTTTGGACAGCCTTGGAGTGGGCGACAGAGCGTGGTCTTTATGATGAGTCATGAGTCCAAATGGATTTCAGTAACATAACCTTGTTGTTCTCCATTGCACCACTATCAGTCGTGCAATTGGAAAACAGTGGGGTTATGCTGCTGAAATTTCGTTCGGACTCATGGCTCGTCATAAATACCACGTTTTGTCGGTCACTCTTGGGTGGGTTTAGGACATATCTTTCCTATAGACATAGGCCCGTGATACTTATGATATCGATGCATTCTCGATTGAATGAAGGTTTTTCCT
>JAAALK010000288.1:18759902-19204118 GCA_019279435.1 Zizania palustris
TCAAATTTTCCGCTGTTTTCTCATGTGTGTGCACCACATACATCTCTGACTCAATTTTGACTTGGTGTGTTACCCATGTTGAAGTTTCATTACATGGCATCTCCACGACTAGATATAGGTAATCTAGCATTCAGCAAAGTTTACATAGAAAAACAAAAATCTGGTGTGGCGTTTATCCCCTACCCCTCCACTCTCAGCTTTCCAGTGTTTTGTCTACTCCTTCTGCCCCTCATCTCCTGTTCATAGGCAGGCAGTAGTAGTTAAGCCAGGACTAAATATTAGGAATATTTGTTAGTTATCTATTCCCTAAATTCTGCTTACTTCCTAAAGAGTAGTAGATTAGATGATATTGGGTTAGCAGATTAGATTGGATGTTATAGCAGGTTAGATTGATGTTGAGTCTTAGGGCCTAAGTCACCTGGGTTATAAAAGGTGCTGGACATAGTTGTCTTAGGACAGACGGAATAAAGGTCTCTCTGGTTAGAGCGAGATTTACCTTCTCAACCTCGCCGGTATCACCTCCCCATTCCATTTCATGGTTAGCATCCCCCAACTGTAGTTAATGAAGTAGATGCCTCTTCCCATCTGCTCCTTGATGATAGTTGAGAACACATAACTGTAAGGATAATTTTGGGGTGGGATTGAGGTGGATTGGTGGGGATTGAGGAGAAAAACACTGGTGTTCTGGATCTGTGGGTAGGAAATAGACGATGATGATTGGGACTGGTGGAGATTGTTAGGTAGTGCTGGTGCTGTACCTTTGGGACAATGCCCTAGGCTGGAGTGGCCGTGTAAGTGAGGAGGAAGAGGAGAAAGGACAGATTTCTGAGGTATACTGAAGTGCTGGCAGGCCAAGCCAAACCAGTTTATTATATATAATATATACTTTATTATATATATTTCTTTTCGTATGCAATTTTTTACTTGACAACAATGTAGATAGTGTAACGAAACCTATGCGTCGCCCGTTTCGGACCAACATGTCTCACACGTGTCATGCGTGTGAGATGTGTAGGTCTAGAATTGTCCCTTTTTGGACAGCCTGGAGTGGGCGACAGAGCGTGGTCTTTATGATGAGTCATGAGTCCAAATGGATTTCAGTAACATAACCTTGTTGTTCTCCATTGCACCACTATCAGTCGTGCAATTGGAACAACAGTGGGGTTATGCTGCTGAAATTTCGTTTCGGACTCATGGCTCGTCATAAATACCACGTTTTGTCGGTCACTCTTGGGTGGGTTTAGGACCTATCTTTTCCTATAGACATAGGCCCGTGATACTTATGATATCGATGCATTCTCGATTGAATGAATGTTTTTCCTATAGAATGGCTGAGGACGACCGACGGTGGATGTATAGTGGTTGGATGAAAAGTGGAGCTCGCACGAGGGAGTGGGTAATCAACGCTGAGAAATTTGTTGATCGTGCATTCGCTTTGACAACAAACACTGGCGCGAGGTGCCCATGCATGAAGTGCAGAAATTCTCGTTGGCAAGACAGAGGACGTTGTCATTGCATATTTGCAAATATGGTTTCGTGCCAGGTTATGAAGTTTGGTCTTTTCACGGCGAGACAGACCGTGAAAAAACGGTATTAGTAGTGGAAGAGGAAGATGATAGCGTTGCTGACGATAGGATGGATGAGATGGTTGATGCTATATGACCGGAGTTTGAATCAAACCCTGAGGATCCTCCAACATCGGAGGTTCAAAAGTTTTTCGACATCCTTCGAGCTTCAGAAGAGCCATTGCATGAGCACACCACCGTAAGCGTTCTCACTTTCGTGACTCGTATTATGGCTATTAAGTCAAAGTTTGCATTTTCAAACAATTGTTATAAGGAGCTCTTGAATCTGATCAGCGATATCCTTCCTAAGAACCATAAGGTGCCGAAAGACATGTACCAGTCAAAGAAAATGCTTTCTGCTCTCGGTATGGAGTATGAGAAGATTGATGTGTGCCGAGATAATTGTATGTTGTTCTGGAAAGAACATAGTAATGTGGTGAAATGCTTAAAATGTGGTAAACCGAGATTCGTGGAGGTCGTAAATGAAGACGGAGAGAAGGTGACGACAGAGGTTGCTCATAAGCAACTTCGTTACATGCCTCTTACACCTCGGGTGAAACGATTGTTTCTCTCAAAGAAAACCGCTATACATATGCGATGGCATAAAGAAGGTGTACGTGAGAATAATCAAGTAATGGTGCACCCATCTGATGGTGAGGCATGGAAGGCTCTAGATGATTTTGATGCAGACTTTTCTAGTGATGCAAGGAATGTTCGCATCGGGTTGGCAACAGATGGATTCATGCCTTTCAATGTAACCAGAGGACGCATATTTCGAATTCTGCAAGATTTGGTCTTCAGCTGCATTTAATAAGACTTCCGAGCAGAAAAGACAATGCTGCGGGACAGATCCGAAGCACAGATATGGTGCCGATGGACATATTCGCCACGCTAAACGCATGGTAAGACCTCCTTCTGTCACTCTCTAGCTATAGATACATTGTAATGCGACTAACTCATTTCTATTGTACAGGAAGCCAAATCTAGCAACGTGCCAAGTGACATAGAGGTGTATACCTCTGGTCACGAAGGAAGCGATCTACACAGCTAGATGTCTTGTGTAGCCAGACAGCCACGAACCATTTGGTGAGATGTTAGCAATGTTAAGAGTTTGCGTAATTTCATTTTTCTCCGTCTAATCAGACATGTTTTTTGCAGGTGCAGTATGGTGAACACATGGTTCGACTCCGTGGAGAAGACTATGATTGGCGGAGAGAACCTGTCGACCAAATGGTCGTGTACTCCAGCGGAGGTGGCAATAGCCATGGACGGTGAGACAATGTTTTATTAATGTTTTGTGTATGGTATTGTGATGGTAACTAACTCATTCAATGTTGCAGGTACTCCATGTTCAATGGAGTTATTGACTAGAGAGCGGTAAGAGCTCAGAAGTAGCTCAGTCGTCGCAGAGCTCCGTCGGAGTTGGCTCCAACCGTCGTCGCTTAGAAGAAACCCCGGAGATGGTTCGGATGAGGGAGGAAATGAGGCGGCGCGACGAGCACAACAGGAAACAACAAGAGTACTATACTGCTTGCTTTGCACAATAGCAGGCGATGATCCAAGTAAGTTTAGTTTAGAGTGTTGCAGTTAAAAGTATTCAGAAATAGGTTTAGAACTAACTGATTACATTACAACATGTGTAGCAACTAGCCCAGCAAAATGGTGGATTTGACATGTCCATGTTCCAACCACTACCTACCCCGCCACCACCACTATCTCCTACATCACCTGAGGTATCTCCTATATACTTAAGTTAGCGTTTAGAAGGGTAGTTGAGTTCGTTCTCTAATTTTGTCTATTTCTTCAGAGTTTCCGTACGCCTGGTCAGGATGGAGCCTCTGGGGCAAATGTGGATGAAGCGGGAGGCAACGGCGGCGCCTACGACCCAAATGTGGGTGATCAGTGAGTATATGGACAAATGTGACTTTGTATGTGGCTCTTGCTGTGTTATGTGAATTTGGATGTATATGTGAATTCAGATGTGTACTGTGACTTTGGATGTGAATTCAGTTATATTATGTGATTTTGGATGTGATGTGTGAAGTTTGGATGTGAATTTGGATGTGAGATTGATTTTGGATGTTATATGTGAAGTTTGAATGTGTTTTGGATGTTATATGTGAATGTGATTGAAATTGTTGTTGGATGTGAGTGTGAGTAGGGGAACCAAGAAAAAACAAAAAAAATACCAGCTAACTTCCGTTGGCTTTGACCATAGCCGACGGAAGTTAGCTACTTTCGGCCACGTGGGCAGAAAGGCTAACTTCCGTCAGCTCGGGTCAAAGCCGACGGAAGTTAGGGGCCCCTAACTTCCGTTGGCCAGGCTGGCCGATGGAAGTTAGCGCCCCTCTGCTGACGTGGCAGAGTTTGGCGCTAACTTCCGTCTACCCGCTTCCGTCGGCCAAATGCCGACGGAAGTTAGCCTTTTGCTAACGGAAGTTAGCTTCTTCACTCGGGAAAGGGCTAACTTCCGTCGGCTTTGGCCGACGGAAGTTGCCTGGATTGTTGTAGTGACTGTAGCGCGTCAAAAAATCTCCTAAAGGTGGCCATCAATCCTTCTGTAGATCTCTGAGGTGGCTGATCAAAAACCCCCAAGAACTCACAGCCGAAAATCCACAGCAGAGATTAAATCAGAGAAAAAGTAGCTAGAGATACCTTACACAGAACGGTGCTACCGAAAAGTCTGTAGCAGATCATCAGTTTTCAATCGATACACTGTAGATCCTCCAAAATTTCATCCGAACATTGATTTTTCCATTTTCGTGAATCAAAATCATTTCCCCAAGTTGCAGCCACAACTTAGGGGATAAGACCCCTTAAGTAGACACTTCTAGAAGACTATTTTACAAAGGACCCCTTGAGTAATTTCAGAATTGAATATTCTGAAAATTACCCAATTTGACTTAAAAGAAAAATTACAAAGAGACTCAACTTTCAATATATTTTCAGAATAAAACCATTCTAAAAATATACCAAAAGATTACACTATAAAACTGAAATACTCAAACTAAAATTAAACTTCTAATTATTGTATTAGAAACATTTAGTGATTTGACGGTTTTTAGCAAAAACCGACAAAGCCTCTCAACTCTTCGACTCATGACACCGCTTTCTGACTCGGAGCGCCAGCAAACCACTGCCACTCTTGATCCCCTCGAGCCGCCTAAATGCTTGCCCTGGCCTCCCTTTCGTAGACCCTAGTCGTCACACAGTCGAAATCAACCGTCCGTCCAAGTCTTGCTCGGTCTCTTCGTGCACTCTTGAGATCTTCTCCAACTTCACTTGGCCTCCCTGATCCTTCGGCATCGAGCTCCCCGCTTGAACGTCGATCACTCATCGTTGATAGTTGGTCAGCATCTCCACCCTGCACAACCAAGACAAGCCACAAGAACACGACGCACCACTGAAACCCTCAGCACTCAATCCTCAATTTTACATCGAACCCTTCGATGCACACAACCCTTCACTAACACATTCACTCGATCGCACATCCTTGTCAATCACTCATCATCCAGATAGAAACCACCCTCGGTTTCACAATCTTCCTCTTGATGAGTGCATTGACAACCCCAAGCAAAGACATGATGAAGGTTTCAAGTTAAGCGCACAAGTGACCATAAAAACTCATAAAATAGCAAGAGCAAAAACATGTCACTTGGTAAAAGATCTCTCTCTTGGGCAAAAACTCATGCAAAACAAAGAATTTTTGCAAAAGCATCTCAAAGCATCATGTAAACTATTTCTCCCCCTTTGACAATGCAGGAATCAAGGAGATAAAAAGATGCAAAGAGGGGTGTGAGGGTAGAGTAGAGATGCGAGCTTCTGAAACATGAGCAACTCCAATTACAATACAAACAATCATTTGTCTTGAATATTATCTAAAAGTATTGTATGACAAGCTCAGATGAATACCACCAAAACAAAAGGCATGAGCAAGCATTTTCAGATTTTAGCAAATAAAAGCATCACCACTCAGACTAGCATACTAGATATGGCAAGGCATGAGATGCAAAAGCTAGCCAAATACTAACTTGATAAGCATATCCCACTTCAAGGAGCTTTAGCAAACATGATATGCAATGAATTTTAATTTTTCATTTTCGTGCCAGGGGTTATTTGCATGTCAATCTTATGCTAACCGACCAAGCTAAGCCTAGGTCAAGTAAAAGACCATCGGAAGCTTAAAGCATTGATCTCGGTATACACTATAACGTCCCCGTTCTTATCAAAATGCTATGGTAAGCAGTCCAGAACAAAGTAGTGCGACAAAGCAGACCCACCTAGATCTTTTCAATTTTAGCACACAACAACATGAATATCATTCATTTTCATTTTAATTTTCATTCATTTTCATTTCATTTTCAGTATAATATTTTGATGAAATCAAGTTGCGTATTAGGATCCAAGTTAAAAGGACCTAGCTATCAGGTGTGTAAAAGATAGCAAATGCACTCAACCTATCCATGCCAGTTTCTAGACTAAGCAGTGATCATTTTCAAATTTTCACAAATAAAAGCCATGCTCATGACAATTATCAGAAGTAATCATGCCAAGTATAGTGAACAATATTAAAGGCAATAGTTCAAAGGCATTACAAAGCATGTACTTGTTAAAGCAATTAATCATATAATAAAAACTCATGCAGTGCTACACAACTCCCCCTCAAAACATGCTAGAAGCTCTCGAATACTTAGTGAGAGGGTGAGTTAAAAACTGTTTTGGAATCCAGCATTACAAAACTCGAGAACCAGACAAAGTAGTAGACTGATCATGCACCGGATATGAACCATGATAAAAAGTGTGTGGTCTACCTACAAAGCGCGAACCTAGAAAATGATGAGGTCTCCCAACCTGTCGAGCGTCAAAGCCTCTTACACGTGGTCTATCACCATATGAAGCATGGTGTACACCACGAGGGGAAAAATCTCTCATGAAACCATGTGGGGTCTCAAAATCAGGATAAGAGTGAAAAGCAGACTCATGCATACCTAAAGATGGGTAATGCATGTCCTGAGAGTTCATCGCAAAATAACGTCGTTCATCCCTGATATGACGAAAGCAAAACCCAACCAAGTGACCCACCCGATGACAATAGGAGAAGTGATACACTCTCTTGGGTGTGTGAACATGGGTCTCAGGCGCAAATCTTATAGTCTTCTTGGGTTTTTGCTGAGGAGGTTCATCTGGTGAACAAATAGCTTTCTTTGTAGGCTGAGTAGGATTCTTGGCTTTTTGATCGGTGTCTAATTGGGCTCTCTCTTTCTCAAGGGTAGTGGGAGGAGTGAACACAGTTTCTCTCAAAGTGTTTGGAGCTAGTTCTCTCATAGCCCAACCCGAGAGCTAACCCTGCCCTGTCAGCACACATTTTGATTTTAGCCAAAAGTAGATCCATCCTACACTTTCCTTCAGTGCATTTTTTCCACCACGGAGAGAAGGTAATCATTCTCACATTTCAATTTTTCCACTTGCTCTGTAGCAAAGCTGAGTTGGTCCTTAAGGGTGATGCACGTGGGACACGCCGGCTGCACATCCTTAGAACACTCAGCACTCTCCAATCTAGCCTTAAGTTCATCAACATGCCTGTCTCTCAAATTAATGGTTTCAACAAGTAAAGGATAGTTCATGCATTCGTTGATGACCACAGAACTAGACTCCACCACCAAAAGCTGCTTTTCAGTTAATTCAAGTTTTTCATTAGTCTGAGCATGTGTAAAATGCAGCTGAGAAAGTTCATTCATGATAGTAAGACATGACTCACAATCGGCATCATCAGACTTAGATTTCAAAATTGCAAGTTCAGTGGAAATAGTTTCAAGTCTGAGTTTTAGTTCTTTTTGTTCTTTAGCAGCAAGTTTAAGTAATCTATCCTGAGAACAAATTGCACCATGCAATTAATCATTTTGAACAAGAAGCTGATCACGGGATAGATATACCTCAGAAGTGTCGAGCTCGTCGCCGCTATCAATGCCGTCAACCATGAAGCAAAGGTCGGTGAGGTCCATTGTCTTCTTCTCCTTCTTCTGCTTCTTCTCTTTCTTGGGAAGCTCCTCTTCCTCCGAGCTTGGCTCCTCGCTTGATGTACCATCGATGTCACTAAGGGAGGCCACAAAAGCTCTAGCTACTCGTTTAGCCACTTTTCTGTGCTTCCCTTTAAAGTAATGTTTCTTGTTCCATTTTGGTGCTTGTGCTCATTTTCATTTTTCATTCTTAACTTAGGGAAATTCACTTTTATATGAGAAAGATCTCCACATTCAAAACAACCCTGTGACCCTCCTCTCCTTTGGTCTCGTCTATCATTGTAAAAGCGAGTGAACTTCTTAACAATGAGAGCTAGCTGCTCATCATATAGAGTGTTCACTTGTTCTTTTGTGACATAGAAGACAAGTCAAAAGCACCAGAATAAGCACAAATTCCAGAAACACCAGACAAGTTTACCTCCAGATGAGGTACCACTGCCAGGACTGGAAACTAAAGCAATAGAAGGCAACAAAGAGTTTCCGACTCTTGGACGAGACGCCTTGGCAATCTCAGTGGACTTAAGCTTAATAAAGAGTTCATCGCAAGTCAGAGTGTCAAAGCTTGCAGACTCTTCAATACTAGATATCTTCACCTCCCATATGCTACGATCAAGAGCATATAGAAGTTTGATCGCCCTATCATGGTCAGAGTAAGCCAAAGTCCCAGTGGAGCGCAAATTACTCACAATTCCATCAAAACGCACAAACATGTCATCTACAGATTCACCGGGGCCTTGCACAAACATTTGGTACTCTTGATTATATGTGCTTTGCCTCCTAGCCTTAATCTGAGAAGTTCCCTCATGAAATGTTCTCAAGGTCGTCTAGATCTCTCGTGCAGTTCTAAGGTGCTGGACCCTATCAAACTCATTGTGACTCAGACTGATGAAAATAATGTTTCTAGCCTTGCTATTACATTCGTACTATGACTTCTCAGTCTCTAAGGTACGAGTTTTAGGAATCACATACTTGGAATCAACAATGTCCCAAATTGCACTTCCTTGGCTCAGTAAATAAGCCTCCATGCACACCTTCTAATAAGCGTAATCTCGACCATCGAACAAGGGAATCTTAGTGTTCTTGTCCATGTCGCCACAAGAATCACAAACCGGTTAAGGTCAACTAGTGATCTAACCGGCTCTGATACCAATTGGGGGATCAGAATGGTGAATAAAGGGGGGGTGAATAGGTGCCTCGACTAATTTTTGTGAATTAGATGGCCTTTTCAAAACACCCAACGCACCTCCAAAATCTCAGATTCAAATTTAAATCAACCAGTACAATATTTGAGCACCACTAGTTTGAAAATCACAATTCAGCTTAGTTCAGAGTTTGATTGGTCGAACTATTCTGTCGAAAGCTGAAGCTCTGAAGTTCACTGCCTAGATCGACAATTGATTTGCCGACAGGAAGATATCAGAGATTGATTTGTCGACAAAGATCAAAACACTCACACAAAAGTTCAAATCAGATTTGTAATAATGAATCAGCTTGTCACAATTGAATTCCAAATGAAATCTCAAAATTTATGAAACAATTTGGACGATGAACAGTAATAGCACAGGTTCAAATTAGTTTAGAATTCAAATTTCAACTTCATAGCAGATTTCAATTCTGAATTTAGTTCAATTCAATTTAATTCTGAACCAATTAATTATTTGAACAAAGAACATTCAAGTTTAGATTTCAGTACACTCTTGATTGAATCAAATTACAGAAAAACTTCTATTCAAATTCAAACTCAAGGAACTGATTGCTTCTATTCAGTAAATAAGATTTAGAACAGTATATCAAATCAAATCTGATGAAACCAAACAAATTTCAGTAGTAAACTGCCAATTCTGCAATTTACTTGATGATGAATAGTATGAACAATCATAAAATCAGACCAATCAGCCCACGCAATTCAGTTTACTTCAATTCAAATTCAGTGAGTCAAAGACTAGATGATCATTTCATCTACAACAAAGCTAACATGAACAATGAGATAAAATTTGAAACTTATCTCAGGAAATAAACTTAACAGCAAAACTAAATCAGCTTTTCTGAAGATGAACATTAAATACTAAGATGATTATGAACTGAACTAGGACTGAGATTTTAGGAAACTGTTGATAGCAAAAAATGGCATTAATGGCTAGATCGTCAAAATATCAATTTTGGTGATTTGGGCCAAAAGTGCACATATCCAGGGTCTGTCCGAAGCCCTACAGGGTCGAAGTCCATTGAGCTATGGGCTCCAAAAGTATCTAGCCAACCCATGGGCTTCGGCCAGGAAGCCTTCGGAGGCCCACGCTGCCGAAGCTTCGGCCCGAGGAGCAGGCCTCGACGGGCCTGGCCGAAGCCCACGCTACCGAAGCTTCGGCCCGAGGAGCAAGCCTCAATGGGCCTGACCGAAGCCCACACTGTCGAAGCTTTGGCCCGAGGAGCAGGCCTCGACGGGCCTGGCCGAAGCCCACCTCGGCAGAGATAGAGTTGTTTGTGTCACCGGCTCAATCTCAATCTCTATCTGGCCGGATTAATAGCAGATTAGATTAGAACTTAACCCCCTATAAATAGAGAGGCATGGCTGGCGTGGAGAACCCCCCAACTCAAACCAAACCAAAGCCAATGGTTTGATCGCATTTACTTTACCTTTATTTTCTTGTACCTCTTTGTGGGTTTGCTTGGAAGCCCTCCGCCGGCCACTACGGAACAGTGGTAATCCTTGTTACTTTGCATGTGAAGTATCCGTTAATCTACGTAATAGATTGCTATCGCCTTATTACTTCGCCTGTGAATAATCCGCTAATCTGCGTAATAGATTGCTACCTTCGGTACTTGTGCAACACTTAGCAAAATTCGGTACTCAGGCCGAATTGGTACTTCACACTCTTCTGTTGCAGGTTCGCACGTTCGGAGTCACTTCGCCAGAGGTTTCCGGAGCTGAGAGATCGGTTTCAGAGGTCCCCAGGACACCCTTCGATGAGACTTCAGGCTCCGGCGACAGGCTTCGCCAGCACACTTCGTCGCAACAGGCTTCGCCACGACCATACTCCGCACCGAATGAAGTTTCACTCGCGCGTGGCCCTCGCGTCACTATTCTGTAGTTTGCTGTATCGAAGATCGCACGCTGAACCCTGTTGTTCGGAGGTGATCATTGCGTCCAGATCCGTCCGGAGTCCATCTTTGACCGGATCAGTCCGAACGCCGAAGCACCCTTCGGCGGAGCACTTCGCACTAGACGTCGAAGGTACACTTCGGTGACCCCTTCGCATCAGACTTCGAACCAGGCGGGGCTTAGACTGGTTTGTTGATTTTATTTTGTTTAATCTATCTTTTTCGGCTAATTGGATTATTTTGTGTAATCTGGTTGCCTGGCGACTCCACCCCCTTATCACTATTAAGGGTAGTCGGAACACGACGTCGGTGCCACGTCACGCTTAGGCATGTCCCTAAGTATCCGTGCACTTTTGGATCGTCGAACTGACCCAAGTGAGGGGGCACGTTTTCGTGTCAACAGAAACAAATCAGGATTGATACACTTTAGTTAATACTGAGAACACAATACAGTTTCATAGATCATTATTTTTAGAAACTGAACTCAAATAGACTGATTTGCAGAACACTAAACAGTAAAAATAGTTCTGATTTTAGAGTTCAATTTCAAATCAGTTCAGACTGCATCAAACAGATTTCAAACACTTCTGAATTTTGCAAACACAAGTTGCTACTGAAGCTGCACTGCAAAAGCTCCCTTACTGTAGCTTGTCTGAAACACTCAGAAGCAAGGCCAAAGTCCAATCAATTCAGAACCAAATGAAACAACAAAAACTGGATTCTATTTTCTGATTTAAAAACTTTTTTGCTGCAAAATCAGGAATAAATTCTAATGTGAAACTAAAACACATTGAATAGAGAGCAGTGGTTAACAGATGTTGATTCAATTTCAGAGATCAATATTTGAACTTCAAATCTGTTTACAGCAAATTCATAGGAACATGAGAAGGAGTCTGATCAAAACAGAATCAGATTTCAAAAGGAGAACACTAGTAGATACATAAATTATACTCTTGAAGATAAACAGTATTTTCAGTAGAAATATAAACTGAACTCAAAACAGAGATTTCAGGCATCTGACCAAAGATGTGAGGAGAGAAGAGGATGGATGTAGCAAATATTATGGAGATGGTGGCCCATTTTATAGTCAATCTTTTAGAGTGGTTTAAACTACTAACTAGTACTAAAGGCGAGTCATGAGCAGTCGGATATAATTACCTAAACGATGTGTACAAGTAATAAAAGTATTCTATACATTAGTACTAGTCAGATTCAATGCCTGGTACTATAAGTCCTCTATCTAGTACCGAGTGGGAATATCACCTAGTACTAGAGACATTAGAACTAGTTGGGTGTCCTGACCAACACTAAAAGTCTTATCTTTATTATCGGGTGGAGACACTACCTGGTACTAGATCTCTCCATTAGTAACCGATGGTGTCCTCACTTGGTACTTAAGAGTTGCTTTACTAGCAGTTATAACTTCAAATGTCTTTTTGTTTCTTTCTGACTATTACATGCCGCTTTTGCAAGCGACTCAAACAAGAATGGGTACTAAAAGGGATAGATGAAAACCCACTTCTCTAGTAGTGCAACTAGCATCATCCACTAGTCTTACTAGTTTAGCAGTGCTCCACTAGATGTGATCCTGAATGATCGACTGGATGCGAGACTGATCAACCTTATTTAAAATTGGGTTCAAAGGCTACTATCAGTGTATGGAATATTATAAGATATCTACCATACATTCTCAAGTACATGTATATATAGATATCATGATATGCATAGGAATGCTACTACTACAAGAAAAAATCCAAGTAGGAACTAAATAATTATTATGGAAAGATACACAATCCTAGTGAAACAAGTTTACTTCAATTCAACAAGTGCTAGTATCATAAGCGACTTAGGTGTATAAATATCAAGATCTGATGCCAGAAGAGAAGAGCAAGCCAAAACAAGACTAGAGCAACTCAATCAATATGCATCCATACTTCTTAAAAAAGGGCCATTAGTGATGGATCAAAATAGTCATTAGTAACATGCATCGTACTTGTCACTCTTATCGCATTAGTAATGACCTATCATTAGTGACGGGTATACACCCGTCACTAAAGGTGACCTTTAGTACTAACGGGCATACATCTTTACTCGTCACTAATGGTACACACATATATACATCTATACTCGTCATTAATGGTGGACCATTAGTGATGGGTCAAGATGTTCACGCATCACTAAAGGTCGATTTTTCATTTCATATATGTTCTATATAGTTTCATTCTTTCAATTCAAATGTATTAACGATTAGATCCGAGATGGTCATGGTCATGTACGATGATACACCATCGATAGAGCTCGAGATGAGAATGGTAAAGATCAAGTAGAGAGAGCAAGGGAGGGATATTATAAAATGGTTGAGAGTAGAGACTGAGGAGAGGAGACAGGGTTTTATAATAGTGTATGTATGTTTTTGGGCTAGTGTTCTTTTGCCCGCTCAAATTTTCAAAATTTTTCATATGCATCGGTCTTTAGTGAGGAGTCTAGATATTCATGGGTCACTAAAGGTAGGTGTTTAGCGACAGGTCTAGATTTTCACGTGTCACTAAAGGTAGCTCTTTAGTGATTGGTCTCACAGGTGTCACTAAAGGTAGATCTTTAGTGATAGGTCTCAATGTTGCCTATCACTAAAGATTAGTTTAGAATTTGATAACTCATTAGTGACGGACATCATCATTGAGACCCGCCACTAAAGATAGGTATTTAGTGATAGTTGTAAGCACACCTATCACTAAAGCTATATTGGTAACGTATCTTTTATCTGTCACTAAAATTACGTTACTAAAGGTATATTAGTAACGTGTCTTTTATCCGTCACTAAAATTACATCACTAAAGGTCATTTGGGTGTGGTAGTGCCACCAGCTGACCACATGCCAAAACCACTCTAACTAACAAAGGGCTCATCTAGGGTAGTCAGCTAGCTATGTTTTTTACTCTTTGTATGTATACACATACTTCTATCCAATGCATAAAAATAGGATATAGGGCAATTGTCCAATCACCCAAATCTATATAAATAAAATCTCTATCTTTATATATATATATATATATTAATAGTTAGAAATAGCCTTAGCAACTTTAAAGACTACATTTCTCGTTCTTCATAGTTAAAGTTAGTAAATATATCAAAACATAGCTCTGAGCCACTCTCTATTTCAGTCCCCACAATTTATGGGTTTCCTATCACCTTTGCAGGCACATCTATCACCAGCAGTCCAGCACGAAATAAAACAAGCCTGTCCACTTTTTTTAAGCTTATCTCAAATCTGAGAAGTATGTTCTACTCAAGAATTTATTTCATCCTACTGACCACCCATCCCAGATCGCCCAAACTATGAAATAAACGCCACCTTATAAGAAAAAAACTTGCCACCGTACGAGAATCTCCGAGTGATGAAAAATTATGTCCAGACAACAATATAACATATAAAGTTACAAAAAGGGCATCATATCGATCACTGAGCTAGCTGCCACCGCACATGAATACATGATGGACCACGTTGAGTAGTCCCTGTATCGATAGCGCCGTGCGATTTTACTAGGTAGCAGATGGCGAGACGATGCAACATTTGCATCTGAGCACGTGTATGGCGTGTAGTTTCGGGATTTTTTTTAAAAAAATAATATTTTTTAAAAAAATTCAAATTTGTATGTCTGTTTGAAAAAATTGCAAAACTAACATATGATCGACATTTAAAGTATCGACTAGAGCTAACGTTGCTAGAAATCATCCCATCAATATTTAAAATGCTAACCGGCTGATGTGGCCCCAGTGTAGTCAGATCCCTGGTCCATTTACCTGGGAAAAGCTAGCTAGTGTAGTCAGCCAGCGACCTTTATTAATCTGTCAGGCATGTGACCGGACAATGAGGTGGCCGACCGGTTAGGTTGGTGTTGGACTGCCTGGCCAATGGCCATGGATAAAAATCTCTACTATGTCAATCGGACCCTCCTGAGTTTCTTTTTTTTTTTTTCAAATCAAACGAGAGTTTCAAGTTCAGGTTCACTTGAATTTCTTCAAATGTAGTAGTCTAGCTATAGTCAAAAGCTGTTCAACTCTTGAATTTCTCTCGGTGAGATTTCGCATGAACAGTGAGCTAGAAGAGAGAACGACATGAGCACGTGACAAAAATATTTTCTTACTTTTAAAAAGATTTTTTAAGATAATTACAACACTGCAAACCATTCTATGTTAGAATATTAAGCAATTTCACGACTACATTCCGAATAAGATAATTCATGGCATCCGCTAGAATTAGCATAACACATTAACCATGTTTTCACAAATCATTATCAATAACCGTACAAGAAAGTAAACCATTGTAGAACCGAAACGGGCGACTAAAGGGGATGAATAAGTGCCTCAACAAATTTTTTTCGAATTGATGATCTTTTTTAAACACCCAATGCACCTCTAAATGAATAAACAAAAGCAAAAGAGTTAATATAGCAAAATTCCAGAAAAAAAACTAGTGCTATCACTCTCCTATCAGATATGATATGATGCGATAGACTGAGAGATCACAAGCACAAAAAATAATCTAGCCTTAAAAAATCAACCGATATCATGATTTAAAAGACACCCATACAAAACAAACAAGACAAATTAAAAAGGAACTCACAGAACAACAAGCCTTTCACAAATATTTAATTTAGCTCACGGCATACACAAAAGATCCATCAAACCCATGAGAAACATCCATAGTTCACATGCATTTCATCAGACATGAGACAACACTATAATTAAAGCATTTAAATAGATAAAATAAATGCAGGAATTAAACAATGCTCTCACATATATCAAAGAATATTCATAGTGTAATCTAAAGAAATAGTACTTGAAGCTATTTAATCAAATACAACAATTTTAATAAAAGTAACAGTACGCGCACGAGTTTTGAGAAATAATTATTGTGTAGAAAACTTCCGTGTTGATTATCTGCAAGTGTGTACGGAGGTGTAGGTGCATTTTTTTGTCACACTTTGACACATGTGTGGCTTAGAAGATCTGCTTAACTCCAGTGAGGTCCTATGTTTTTAGAAAAAAGGATTCAAGGCGTGCCGATCAGTTTGACCTTGCAACTGATAAGGAAATAGGAAAATATGATCAATAGCATAGCCTATTGGCTATTGAACTGATGACCGCGATGAGGATGGGATATTCATGGAATATCAAGCCGATCGGCCATAGGGCCGATGACAAGGGGTGAAGCAATAGGGCGAGCATGCCATCGGGCGATAAGATGGACAGTTTTACCACATAGGCTGATGAGCGCTATTCTGATGGCGAATAAGATGTGGCGTTGAATTAAAGATAACCCATTGGCTTGTACTTCTATAGAAATAAATGAAACATGCCAGATAACATGTATATATCATGAAAATCATCACAATAACTAGATCAGACCAAACCAAGATAATAGATAATCATGATGATCTTAATAATATATCAAAGTGTCGGACATGCTTTATTTAGATTAATGGTATAAAAGATCAATATGATGCAGCCTTAGACCTAGCTTATACAATACTAAGAGATATCAGACTTAACCAATGAAGCCTCAAACTACCACACCTATATCACATCAATTTAAGAGATCAATACGATGCAGCCTTAGACCTAGTTGATACACCAAGAACCAGCGACCGTACTGTTTCGATGTTCACATCAAGAGATAAATCTAATGCAACTCTGATGATACTGACCTAGTCGATACGGTCGTCGGGGTGGCAGGACTCACCTCTTCGCCGAAGATCAAAACGATACAGCCTAGCTCCGAGTGCCGAATCCTGCCGAGATAAACCTTGGGAACCAAGGGTGGCGATGCGCCGAGTAGTTGTTTGATAGAGATGTGTATTTCTAAGCTAACTAGGGGTACATATTTATAGTCCGAAGACTTGTCGTCCAAGCACTCTATCTTAACCGATTCTGAATAATCTTTTTCTTCTTTTCATTTTTATTTCCATCGGTTCCTCTACATCCGGTCATGTTATAACAACATGGACAAGTCTCCTTGACCATCTTTGACCAGACTCTTCTTGACTTTCGTTGATCGTACGACATCCTTAGTGGGCTCTAGGCTTCACCAAATCTTGCCATCAAAACATACCCCCTAGTTTCGGTGCATTAAGTGGCTTTTGATGCTTCGAAATTATCGGTCATCATCACCTTCTACCGCCATGTCTTCTCAAGTGTCTTTCCATTGAGTCTTCCAATTTTATTATTAATTTCCAAAACCCTTCGCCTTCCAATGCTTTCACATTTTCCTAGAGTTTTGACTCTATCTCTTCCCCTTCTAGCCATCCATAACTGCCATGGGTGTCATCATTTTTTATAAGTACTAGCCGCTCTCCTTTTCTTCTTCACGCTTTCAACCTACCTTTTGTTCTGGCCTCAAATCTTTCACTGTTTATTCCCAGCGCCAGCCGTCGCTCGCCATTTTTCTTCATTGAACACACACCCTGTCGTTGCTAAAATTGCCACTGTTGGGGGAAAATACTTCATCCTCAGAGCCATTGTTGTGACAAGACAGAGGCAGGAGATTTAATCAAAGGCTTTTGATGTCTAACTTCGGGAGCGCTTTGAATAGGATTCGAAGCATGAAGGCGAACGCTAGTTCGAAGTATATCTTCGAACGTGGACTCTTCAGAGAGTCTTTTTGCCAGCTAGGATGGAAGACTTATCTTCTTTCTCATTAGATTAGTCTTTTACCATTTTAACCCTATTAGAGGTACCGAATAGTTTCCACTATGTCGGTTGTAATAGAGGGGTAAAAGGGTCTTTTCCTTAATGTTTGGGCCTATAAATACCCCCCGTTTTACCCTGTAAGGGGGACCGAATACAGATTATTCAATACACATCTTTGAACTGTTTTGAGCTATTATCCTTTTGGAGGCTTGAAATAGTTTACTTCACAAACACTTCGTTTGTTAGTTTCTAATCTTTAGAAACCTGTTAGCGTAATCTTTTACGCCAACAGTTGGCGCCGTTCGTGGGGACCCTAGTCCAAAAAACTTCGTTCTCTACCAAGTTCTCAAACCATGCCTCCACCTCAGACCTCCGGAGCAAGATCTTCAAACACAGTTGAGGTCGGAGGGCCTTCGACGTTTCCTCCACCTCAGACTCCGGAAGGGATTTCCCTTCCTCGAGCATACGGAGTTCCTCCCCCAACTCCATCTATACTTCGACCAGCTAGAGTCCCTCTTCCACCTCAAATTCCACTTCGAACTGACGTGTACAGTTCTCAAGACCCGGAAGGTCCTTCCGGAGGAGATGAAGATGGTCTTGGTGATATGGCCGCTCAAATGGCCAGTCTCCAAGTTGAAGTAGTAAGGTGGCGGCAAGAAGCCGCAGATAGGCTTCATTCTCAAGCCACCACAATCATCCCCGAAGTGCCTGAAGACGACAAACTTCCTTATCCCGAAGCCCCAGAGAATGCTTCCTTCGACACCGAGTATCCGCTACATCCTGAGTTGTAGAAAGTGCGCTTAGACCCTAAGTTCAAAACTTCGAAGCTTTGTAAATATTCCGGAGATGAAGATCCTGGAGAGTTTGCCCGTTCTTATGCATTAGCAATTGAAGCCAGCGGGGGAGTGCGAGACACTATGGCCAAATGTTTTCCCCTAGCTCTCGAAGGAGTGGCACTACGGTGGTTCTGGTCTCTGAAGCTAGGATCAATCAGATCATGGGGGAGTTGAGGAAGAAGTTCGTGAGCAACTTTCAGGGTACCTTCGTACCCCCAATGTCAACAGGAAGTCTTTTCCAGGTGAAGCAGCTCCCCGGAGAGACTTTAAGACAATATTTCAAGCGCTTCGCTCATACGAAGTCACAAATTTGAGGGTTAACTACGTCTTCTGTAGTTGACGCAGCTCGAGAGGGAGTTATTCATGCGGGCCTCCTTGATAAACTTCACAGGAAAAAGATATCTTCTGTTGCTCAGTTGATTTCTTATTTCGAAGAATATGCAAGGTCAGAAGGGGGGTGGTTTCGGAGAACTGCTGCAACTCCGTCAATACTGCAAGAATTTAAGTTGGAAATGAAGACTACAACACAGCCGCAAGGGCCTAGCTTCGAAGCTCAGCGCGACAAGCGTCGGGGGCAAAAGCATCCTCGTTCAGAAGTTTTGAACATTGCACCCCCGCAGAAATTTGCCCCAAGGGCTCCGCAGCCTTCAGGAAGCAAGACCAGCGGCTGGAGGCCTCCAGGGAAACCGGCTGGCAAAGCCCAGGCCTTTTTCTACTGTGTCCATGGTGAGAACCAGAGTCATGCGACTGATGCGTGCAAATCTATACTTGCTTTAAGAGGAGAGTACTTGGAAAGAACTTCGGGTCGAGGCACTTCTGACCGAGTTCCGACTGAAGTGCGTCCGGAGCCTGTCCAGGCTGTGGCACGAATAAAGAACTTCGACCCTGCAAGACGGCCTCTGGTGGTCAATGTTATGCCACCTCCGAAGCAAGAAGATGGACAAGATCGAGGGAAAAGAGTAGTCCTCCCCATCTCCGGAGGAGGGACCCTTGGAAGTATGTCGAAGAGGCAGAGAAGAGAATATGTTAGAGAAGTGGGCCATATTGGAACCTCTTCGTCTACAGCTGCTATGCCCGAATGGTCCCATGTGCCGATATCTTTTTCTGCAGATGATGCATGTGGTATAAAATTTCCACATGCAGACCCACTCGTCATCACTGCCGACATAGCAGGAACTGAGGTTCGGAGAGTGCTAATCGATGGAGGGAGTTCGGCAGATATTATCTTTGTCCAAGCTTTTGATCAACTCTGCATCTCCAGAAAGCATCTTCTCCCACCAGCCCGTCCTTTGTAAGGCTTCGCAGGACCCCCTCTTGATGCCCTCGGCCAAATTGGCTTGGAAGTTACTTTTGGAGAGGGGCTACTGGCCAGGATGGAGGAAGTGATTTTCGATGTTGTGGATGCCCCATATGCATACAATGTCATCTTCGGAAGGGGCATGTTGAATCAATTCGGAGCTGTGGCGCATCATAATTACCTGTGTATGAAGATGCCCACATAGGCGGGAGTGCTCACTGTTTTCGGAGATCAGGCCACCGCACGAAGAGCGGAGTATGGTCATGGCCCTCCTCTTGACCCGAGACAGGTGAAAAGAGTGCAAGATAACCCGGAAGTTTTCTCTGCTCCTAGCGAATCTTCGAATAAATCCTTCCTAAGGCCAAGCCCTGAAGGAGAGATTGCAACGAAGGTTATTGTCAAAGATGGCAAGGAATATTCATTTCAATTTGGCCAAGACTTGCCTCCAGAAGTCGCTACTTCGTTAGAGAAAGTAGTTGAGGAGAATTTAGATGTCTTTGCTTGGTGTGACGAAGACATCACCGGAGTCAGTCGGGATATTATTGAACACAGTTTACTTGTGAACCCGAAGGCTCGGCCTGTTCGATAAGGACTCCGGAAGACGAAGTGGAAAAGCTGCTGAAGGCTGGGATTATTAGAGAAGTGGCTCATATGGAGTGGTTAGCCAACCCAGTCTTCGTTAGGAAGAAATCTTCCGGGAAGTGGCGACATGTGTATTGATTTTACATCCCTGAATAAAGCATGCCCCCGCGACCCCTACCCCATGCCCTGAATTGATCAATTGGTTGACTCTACTGCCGGTTCGAAGTTATTAAGCTTCCTCGACGCGTACTCCGGCTATCATCAAGACAAGCTTTGTAACTCCTTCAAGAGTCTTCTGTTATGTAAGAATGCCATTTGGCTTAAGAAATGCCAGGGCTACTTTTTCGAGGTTAATTGCTAAGGCCCTAGGTCATCAATTAGGTCGCAATGTAGAGGCCTATATGGATGATATTGTAATAAAGAGTGCTTTAAAGCACCAACATAGCCTAGACTTAGCAGAAACATTCAATAGCCTTCGGGCATGTGGGATCCGTCTTAACCCCGAAAAATGTATCTTCGGGGCACAGGCTGGAAAATTGTTAGGGTATCTAGTTTCAAGCAGAGGGATCGAAGCTAGCCCCACTCAGATAACTGTGTTGCAAAGGATGGCTCCCCCGGAGAATTTAAAGCAAGTGCAAAAGCTGACTGGTCATCTTGCAGCACTTAGCAGGTTTTTGGCAAGGTCCGCGGAGAGAAGTTTTCCCATTTTCAAAGCATTGAAGGGGTCCGAAGATTTTGCATGGACCCCGGAGTGTCAAAAAAGCTTCGAAGATATTAAGAATTATCTCAGTAACCTCGCTACACTCACGGTGCCTATTGCGGACAAAACCCTACTTCTCTACCTTGCAGCTATTGGCTCTGCCGTCAGTGCAGTCCTAGTCAGAGAGGTTGATTTCAATGGAAAGTTGGTACAGAATCCAGTTTATTTTGTGTCCGAAGCATTGTCTGGAGCAAAAACAAAATATTCCGAGCTTGAGAAGTTCACTTATGCTCTGATAATGGCCTCAAGGAAGTTAAGGCATTATTTTTTGGCACATAATGTAATTGTACAAACGTCATATCCTTTGGGAGATATGCTCCGAAGTAAGTACTCTACAGGAAGAATTGGGAAGTGGGCCGTTGAATTGGCACCCTTTGGCATATCCTTTGTGGCAAGAACAACAATTAAGTCACAAGTGTTGGCAGACTTCATGGCAGAGTGGACTCCCCCTGCAGCATGGGCTCCGGAGAAGCCAAGTGAAGGGATTTGGACTATTTACTCTGATGGAGCTTTCTAAGCATCTGGAGCAGGCGTCGGAGTAGTGATAATTTCGCCTTCGGGGCAAAAGGCAATGTACTCCGCAAGACTCAACTTTAAGTCTACCAATAATACGGCGGAGTATGAAGGAATTTTGCTAGGATTTCGGAAGGCACGTGCTTGAGGAGCTACAAGGGTTGTTATTAAAACAGATTCTCAAATTGTAGTAGGGCACGTAGACAAGAGCTTTCAAGTTCGGCATCCACAGCTTGCAAAATACTTGGAAGAAATCCATAAGATTGAAGCAGCATTTAAAGGGTTTTCCATTCAGAGTATACCCAGAGCAGAAAATGTGCAAGCTGACATTTTAGCAAAAGCTGCAGCCGAAGCTATGGACATACCAGAAGAGGCTTTTTATGAAGAACTCAGTACACCTTCGGTGCCACAAATCCCTTCTGCAGAAGTCCTTTGCATTCCAAGTATAGATTGTCAAAGTTCAATTATAGAACTGTTGGAAGGAGAAGCAAGTATGTCTGAAGGGCCACAGCTTTCGAGGTTAAAACTCAGAATTCGGAGTTATCATATAATCAATGGTATTTTGTATAAGGCCGGAGTATGTTCCCCTTTGCTCCGATGTATATCTCAAGTCGAAGGTCAAGAAATTCTCCGAGAAATTCATGAAGGACTCTGCGGTAGCCATTTGGCCCCTCGAGCTTTGGCAAGAAAGACACTTCGCCAGGGGCTTTATTGGCCTACAATAGTAGCTGATGCGGAGAACTTAGTCCGCACTTGCCAAGGATGTCAGTGGATGGGACGAAGAAGTCATCGCCCACCAACAACTCTTCAAGTCATTGCTCCAGTATGGCCCATGGCCAGATGGGGCAAGGATCTTATTGGCCCCTTCCCAATAGCAAAAGGAAATTTGAAATTCGCAGTGGTAGCAATTGAGTAGTTTTCCAAGTGGGTCGAAGAGGAGCCCCTAACATCTATCACTTCGAATAATGTACAAAGATTTTTCTAGAAAAATATCATATGCCGGTTCGGAGTGCCTCGGCAGCTGACAGTTGACAATGGAACACAATTCGATGCAGAACCCTTCAGGAAATTTTGTGAAGATCTAGGCATCCAATTATGTTTTGCTGCAGTAAGACATCCTCAGTCTAACGGAGCTGTTGAAAGAGCCAATGGTAATATCTTGTCAGGGCTGAATCGAAGAATAGTGGGATTGGCAAAAGGATTATGGACCGAAGAGCTCTCAAAGATCCTATGGTCCATTTGGACAACTCAGACAAGGTCTACCGGTTTCACTCCTTTCAGACTATTATTCGGAGATGAAGCTATGACACCAACGGAGCTTAAAGGAGGATCCCTTCGCAGCACCGAACCAGAAATTGAAGCAGAAAGGCAAACTTCGCTTGATTTAACAGAAGAGACAAGACTTCGAGCTGTTGCCAATTTGTCAAAGTATCAGCAGCAGACAAAGACTTGGTTCGACCCGAAGGTCAAGATTAATGAACTTAGGCCGGGTCATCTCGTTTTGCGAAGTATCATAGCGCCAGGGAAATTAGGAAATAAGTGGGAAGGTCCATACATAATTGTCCGCTCAGGGCGTCCTGGTTATTTTAAATTAGCTAATTTGGAAGGTGAAGAGTTAGTGCATACATGGCATGCGGAGCACCTAAAGCGATATTTCGCATAGGGGCTCCTTGTAATCACTTGTAAACACCTTCCGAATCAATAAAGTTTATGGTTCAGATAATGCCTACCCCCAAATACTTCCCACCTCTAGTGGACGCACTGGAATAGCGAAGTTGACTGGGAGGGAAGTGTCATTAATTTGAATCATATTTTTCAGACTTCGGACCACTGGTCCGAAGCTTCTGACGAGGTGGGAAAGTCACTAAGAAAACGGATTCCAAGCCACCGACTTGAAAGCATACGTAAAAAGAGTCGAAGGAGACCAAATAATGCGGATTTCAAGTTTCGGCTTGAAATCATCCATAAAAAGAGTCCAAGGAGACCACTGTGAATTCCAAACCACCGGTTTGATAGCATTCGCAAAAAGAGCTGAAGGAGGCCAAAACAAAATAGAGTTTGAGCTGATGAGCTTCGAATATCTGTGGAAAAAGTCCAAAGTGACCAATCATTTGGGACACTAAAGTGTCCGGAAAGTTGTCCAAAGTGATTTCTTTCAAAGCAAAAGGTACTAAGTTACCAATCTTCAGACTCCAAGTAGTCGAAGACACTTTATAAGATTTTAATCAATCTTTAAATTGCTGAGGGGCTCCGAGCCCCCAAAATTGTACTCCTAAGTTTTTCTTTGCGCCTAACCATCTTTGAGTATAGTTCGAAGTTGCTTACACCCAAAGAGGGGCTGGGAAGTAGGGAGACAATTTTAAAAATATATTTATCATTCAAACAAATTATAATTACATCACGAAAAATTGGTGTCTATACCAAGAAGGAATCGAAGACCCCTTCGATCTCTAGAGCTATTGCTAAGGTTGGAACGACTAGTTCCAGAGCCGGGAGTTCTAACAACTTTACGTTTAACTCTTCTACCTCCCTTCGAAGCTCTAAAATCCTTTTGTTCTTGTTGAAGCTCGGCCCAAGTTCGAAGTCGTTCAGGGCTCCTTTCCCAGCTTCCAAGTTCTTCAGTTTTTTTCCCCTGAGCTTCAGCAATACCTTCATCTTCGGACCATGCAATGTATTTGGAAGATGAAGTTTCCAAGTTAACTTCTTTTTCTTCCTCTTTAATATAATATAGTATATCTTTGCTTACTTCGGGCGCAATTGTACTGGAGCTATCTCGAGGAACTAAAAATCGGGGTCGCTTGTGAAGTTTTAAAATATCGAAGGTAGCCCATAGCAGGCAGAGCTCTTCGTTAATGTTTAACACTTCGACATCATCCATATGAGGTGAAGCCTAAAAACACGACAAACAAATTCTCATTCATAATATATGAAAAACATGATTCTTTACATAGTCAGGATCCTAAGGTAAATCTAGACCTGCGGGTTTGGCGGAGGCTAGCTGCTCGAAGCTTGCGACCGAGCTTGCTTTTGGCGTTGCCCTTCATCAATCCAAGCCTTGATCGCAGTACGACCTTCGGCTCTCCATGAAGCTTGGAAGGCTTGCCAAGCAGCGGCCACGTCTTCGGAAGGATTAAGAAGCCGGCTTTCATCGAAGGTAATGGGAGCCGCCTCTGCATTCGGAGTTATCGATATTCCCAGATCTTCGTAGTAACGAAGTATGCCGATAGCACCCACTTGTCCGGAGATTTCTCCATACCGAATGCCTGCCATCTTCATCATCTTCGCAGCTCCTTGGATCATTTTTAGCCACCGAAGCAAGGAGACGTTGTCATTTGAAGGAAGTGTCCCAGTAGTACCGAAGTACTCTAGAACAACTAGGAGTTGGTTCATGACCTCCGCAGCTACCTTCTCCGATTTCAGCTTATCTTCGAGTAAAGCGTCCTTCACCGAAGTTAACTCTTCCACCACACCGGAGAGCCTAGCTGCCTCCGTAGCTAAAGAATTTTTCTGGTTAAGCAGGTGGCTAGCCTCCTCTGCAGGTTTGGCCTTTTCCTCCCGGCGCTTGACAAGTTCAGCCCCCGCAGTAGCATGCTTCGCCTGCATCTTTTCTAGTTCTGCCCGAAGCACAATTTGTTCTGCTTCGAGCTTCTTATTCGCAGTTTCCAAGCTTTGTCTGGCCCTCCGCTCCGCTGAGACCATGTTGTCTAAATGGGAAACTCGACCTTCGGAAATGTTAAGATTTCACTGTAGAGTAGTGATTTCCTCTCAAAGGCGAAGGCTTCCACGTTCGTTTGAGACGTTCGCAGCTCGGGCCAAGACTATTTGCTGCAAAGAGGAAAAACCAAGGTGAGATATTATTTGTATATGAGATTAATTTTGTTTTGCAGATACTTCGTACCTGGTACGCTGCACGCTCCATAGCGGCGTTGAGCTCCGAACCCTTAGCTTCGCTCAGGATGGCTACCAAGTATGTCTCCCCGACTTCGCGGTTAGCTCGATCCAAAGACTTGAGCAAAGTACGAAGTCCGGTTCTTCGCTCCAAGAAAGGAGCTAGAAGAGGGAGCATAGACAAGGCCCTCTGGTCGTCTTCGTTCGGCGAGGGGTCAAAGCGTTGGGCTGTATCTTCAGGAATTTCGGTAGACTGGCCCCCTCTGTAGATTGACCTCCGTCTGTCGACTCAGACGGAGTTAATCCCGAACTCGGAGCAGGGAGAGGGTCCATTTTACCTTTACCTTTTCCAGGTCCCATTTGGGCGACTTCTGGAATTGGCTCCGAAGCTGCCGAAGTCCCACGAACCCTATCTTCGGGACGAACCTCTTCCATAGAAGTGGATCCTGTTGTGGCAAAGGTATTATACATTGTATAATTTTGCAGAAAAAAAGAACAAAAGGATTATGTAAAGTTTACCTCCGAAGTCTTGTCGACGGGTGAGCATTAGACTGCTTGGCGGGTCAAAAGCTACCCCAAGGTCTTCATCGGAGTCAGAATTCACGACTAAAGCTTTGACTGTTGGAGCCTCTTCGGGAGCTGCAGTCGTTGCTTCATCCGGAATCGAAGTTGATTCTACAGAAACTTCGGCCCCACCTTCATTCACAGGGGCTTCATCATGCGGTAAGTTCTCTTGAGCAGCCGAAGTCCCAACTTGACCGAGGTTGCTTGGAAACTTCGGCACACTTGCAATGTTGTCGGTGCTTGCATCTGCTTGGACTCCATCTTTGTCAATTAGGTTGACGAGCATTCTACCTTCATCCTTCGAGGAATAGGAGACCGAATCTATTGGACTTGAAGGTGCCACAATTTTTGGCTTTCGGGCTACCTTCTTCGATGGAGTCTTGGCAAAGGTCGAGGCTCCAACTTCGGCCTTCCGTTTCTTAGGCCCTTGCTCTGAAGGCACCCAATCCAAAAGAGGAGGGGGAACAACTTTGAGTAACCCCCATACTCGGTTGTTCCGTTCCCAAGTACCCACTAACTTTTTCCTCCATTCTTTCTCGGCCAGAGTCAGAATGCCCAGAATTTTCTCCGAAGCTCGCACAATTTGCTCCGAAGTAATAGGAGCTAGAGAGGCTGGAAGATAAGTTGGCATTAGTTATTTCTTCAAAAAAGTATATATGAAACATGTTGTTTTCGAAGTTACCTGCAGGGCTCGAGCTTGAAGAAATGTTTCAGAGGCCGCCCTCCGGATCTTCCTTGAAGGTGATAGGCCAGTTGGCCATCAGAGGGGGAATCTGAAGTCCGATGAACTCTTCTGCCAAATCCCGCATGCTCAGGCGATGGCTAATGCGTTGAAGAAGGCTAAGGCGAGCTTCGAGCTGGCCTAGATCCGGGTGGACAAGGGCTTCCCTTCGGAAGTTTATGTCTTGTAAAGGTCCGACTAAATGGCTCCCTGCTCCAACTTCGGCGTAAAACCACCGGAGAATCCAGTCTGTATACCACCGGTCATTGATGGCCTTTGCTAGAAACCGAAGGGCATATTCATCCCGAAGCCGGAAGTTAATACTTCCGAAGGCCACCACCATCTTTTCACCTCCGGGACCTACGAAAGTCTTCGGTTGGCACGAAGCTCGGTGCAAAGCTCCGAAGATTTCTGCTCTTCCTTCGCAGCCTTCAGCTCGCAGCGCCCAGTCAAAGATGGCAAGGCGTGCTATCGCGTTCGGAGAAAGTTGGGGAAGAGTAACATGGAATAAATCCAGTACCTCAGCTAGGAAGTCGACGACTGGAAGTCCTAATCCAGCTTCGAAAAAGGCTTCGAAGACGACCACTTCTCCGGGCCTTGGCGAAGGGATGGCTTCTTTTCCAGGTTTGCGGATCACAATCTCTGAACTAATCTTCCCTTCTATCGCAGCCGCGAGCGATTCCCTCTTGCAGGTTGAAGGTCCCAATTGGAAAGATTGATCCGCATACTTCGACGACGCTGGAAGGAGATCATGAGGATTATCATGTTGGGGATTCCTTCCTGGCGCCGCCATTGGCACTGCTACTGTCGTTGTCGGAGTCGTCGTCGCTGCTACCACTGCTGCCACAACCTACTGCCGGGCTAAGGCTGAAGCCGCCCCCGGGATCTTGAAGCTCGTCTTCGCCATGAAATCGCACGGATTGCTTGAGGGAAAAAATGGAGGCTAGGGCTTGTCTGCTGGGTTGTTTGCACGAAAGCGGTGAGAAGGTATTCGGGAAGGATCTGGGCCCCTTATTTATAGCCCAGGCCACGATTTTTACCGTTTGGTGTTCTGCCGTTTCACATTCCTGACCGTTATTTCTTTGTGAACTTAACGCATTTCCTTAATTCCCGTTGAAGAAAAAGCCAACGGCTATTTCTTCTAAGCCTAAAAAAGCTTTCGGACTTTTTAAGTTAATTCTAAAAATAGTTCGAACATAATTTTCTTATAAGTTGATTTGAAGTTTCGAATCTCCGCATATTTTGAAGGTTGATTAAACTGTTAGCCTCTGCGCATGATTATTTTTCTTGCGTATACTGCTCTCCTAACATCACAGGTCTAGCAGAGAAGCGTATTCGAGGGGATACTATTGGGGGAAAATACTTCATCCTTAGAGCCATTGTTGTGACAAGACAGAGGCAGGAGATTTAATCAAAGGCTTTTGATGTCTAACTTCGGGAGCGCTTTGAATAGGATTCGAAGCATGAAGGCGAACGCTAGTTCGAAGTATATCTTCGAACGTGGACTCTTCAGAGAGTCTTTTTGCCAGCTAGGATGGAAGACTTATCTTCTTTCTCATTAGATTAGTCTTTTACCATTTTAGCCCTATTAGGGGTACCGAATAGTTTCCACTATGTCGGTTGTAATAGAGGGGTAAAATGGTCTTTTCCTTAATGTTTGGGCCTATACATACCCCCTGTTTTACCCTATAAGGGGGACCGAAAACAGATTATTCAATACACATCTTTGAACTGTTTTGAGCTATTATCCTTTC
Source organism: Zizania palustris (assembly GCA_019279435.1). Classification (NCBI taxonomy): domain Eukaryota; kingdom Viridiplantae; phylum Streptophyta; class Magnoliopsida; order Poales; family Poaceae; genus Zizania; species Zizania palustris. Next base: position 18,788,189 of record JAAALK010000288.1, read on the forward strand.
GGAGACTTGAAATAGTTTACTTCGCAAACACTTCGTTTGTTAGTTTCTAATCTTTAGAAACCTTTTAGCGTAATCTTTTACGCCAACAGCCACTATTGATGTGATCCCTTAAGTAAGTCTCCGACCTTCTCTTCTTTTGATTATTTCTGACTCACCCATCATTTCCTCTTTTCTGATCCTTCCTTTTGTTTTGGTAGGCCCTACGAAACTAGGTGTTTATCCTAATAGCCACAAATCCATTTAGCTTCTTGCTGGGTCCATTAGGCAATCCCGACCCCACAGATTTCATAAATGTCGAGACTTGCTGGATCTGTTTCAAATATTCTCCTATGCGTTCCTCCGAATGGGACTTACATTTTGAATCATTTTCTTCTTCTATCCCTGGCTGGCGTGACTGGTATCTCAGTGTATCAGCTACATATCGTGCCTTTTGGGATGAGATCAACATTGGCTATTGCATCAACCTTTCCCTTGCTAGGCCATACTAGAACAAGCCGATGATGGCCGCATCTTGTTATTTCTGGTCCAATGCCCTAAATGCTTTCATTTTGGCTATGAGCCGATGAGTCCCACTCTTCTTGACATCTTCTTCTTAACTTGCCTTGACATTAATTCGCCAGCCAATCCCTTCTCTCTTCGTTTCCAACCATCCCACAACCTTGGCATCAACTCGGTTGATAGCTAGGGCTAATATATCATTAGGCACAACAAGAAATCGGCCCCATTGACACTCAAGAACACATTGCTTTCCTCAAGCTCTGGTTGGAGGAATTTGTCTTCTATGTGTTGGCTCCGACCCCGACATTTTAGTTCCAATTTTTAGCCGAATGGCTCGCCACTCACGTATGGGTTCCCCTCGGCCGTTACCTCCTTGGGGCCACCTACCGCTCCCTTCACCTTGTATCAATTAACCTATCGGCCGGTAACTTCTTCAGCCGGCCCAAGGGTCCTTGGTGGTTCCTCCAACTTTGTCTCAATGTTTATACTGCTAATCTCATTGGAAGAACCCCTCTTACTCACTCATACTTTCCCGCCAATTTTCCAGAATTGGTCGTTCCCACCTATCGCCGCTGCTCTTCTTTAGATGAAGCGGTGTCCTTTTGTCCTCCTTTTGCTTTGTCTCCACGACCTTTGCCATTTTATTTAAGAGTTATTACCTTGGATTCTATGACCAGACCGTATGGTTTCGTTTTGGATATCATTCGGAGTACGAACGCTCTCATCGACTTGTTCTGCCTAATGTATCCTGGGACGCGGAGTCCCTTCGTATCTTTTCAGCAGCCACCTTTCCTTGTTTGCTTCCTGTTAATTTTACCGATGAGCATTCTCGATGGTGCTCCTATTAGTTCTACCACCCATCGGTCTTCTCTAGGTAGCTGGGCTTCGGTCAGCTCCTGCCCCATCTCTTTTTTGTTGGTCAGATCCGAACTCGCGGGAGGGTCATGAGTGCCCTAGAGTGGGACCTCCTTTCCCATATGACCGATGGGATCCCCACTGTATGCCTTGCTTCATGGACAACTTGTCGGGTGACCTATAACACCTTCCGTCGATGGTGGGATGCATTGAAGCAACATGTCTTCAATTGCTCCTTGTCGATTTACCAAGAACGACTTCACCCAGGTGACGCTGATGTAGGACTCGAGGTAAGTATTTTAACTCACCCTTTTAATTGCTTCCATTGATTTCCTTTTTCCCTCTCTAATCGACCCTCCCCTTTGTAGGAGGACGATTGTGATGCCCCCTGTTGAGCTCCAGTGGTCAGCCAATAAGATACGAGCCAGTATCGGCCACTACCAATTTGGGCACCGGTGCCCCTACTCATTTGGCGTGGATAAACGAAAGATGTTCTTAATCGTCCATGCTTCAAAGGGGGTTGTCTTGGTGAAGCTGAAAAGAGTCTGTTATGTGTCAACCTGAATCTGCGTAGCGCACTAGACTTGTAATTTTAAAGACCCTCGGTATACTGTTAATTTTATATGATTTGGTTTTGAGTTTTTGTCTAAGGGCGATGACTCCGCATCGGCCATCTCAAGGCAATACTGTCGGTATCGGATGATTCACGCGTAGATTTTTCATGATTCATCCAAACAATCACTCAAATATTTCCATAAGTACTTCCCATTCGGCCATTTCCCGCATCCCCGAAGTAGTTGCCTTTAATCCGTTCATCTCATTGGGGATCTGGGTACTTACGAAGGTTATCCTTGGTCCGTCACTAGTGTTCGATGTTTGTATTTTTGTAGTTCATCGGTTGTGGCAATGTTTTGATCAAGTCCACCCCTCGTTCTTTGGCGTCGTCTTCGTAGTATGAGCTTGGGCAACTCCTCACTAATCAGGTTGATACCATTATCTAATACTTCAAGAAAGTTGCCATCCCAAGTCTTTCCTCACAGACAGATGACTCCTTTTGTCTCCCATACTGATAAATCGGTTGTAACTATATTAACTGATCTATCAATGGGAACTATCTCCACTTGATCACCGACCCATTGTATGAGGTTCTGATGCATTGTTGACGGGATGTAGCAATTCACGTGTATCCAATCACGCCCCAGCAATAGGTTGTAAGATCCTTTTCCCTCTATAATAAAGAAGGTAGTCGGCACCGTCTTGCTCCCAACCGTTAGTTCTGCATTCAACACTCCTATTGTGTCCGATGAGTTGCCGCCGAAGTCCCTTAATACCATATTAGTTCTAATGAGATCCTCAGGCTTTTTTCCAAACTTGCAAAAGGTGGCATAAGGCATTAAGTTGACAGCCGCCCCTCCGTCTATCATCATCTTGGACATCGGCTTCCCACTAACCAATCCTTTGATATAGAGAGGTCTTAGGTGGCGATGGTCAAGGTCCTCTGGCTTATCAAAAATTGCTAGTTGTGGAGCCAGCACTAATTGAGCTATCGTGTTGGCCTATTCTGTGTCATCTTCTGCGATGGCCTAATATTCTCTAGGGAGGAAGAAAACTATGTTTACCCCGACATATTTCTCTTCATCGTGATCGACCTTATCTTTCGGTCACCATTCACTCTTGATTTTGTGAGGTCGATTAGTTTCCTCATCGCACTTCTATGTCTTCAATTCTCTTTGCCGCATACGTTGGGCCCTTCTCTTCTGACTCGTCATGAAAATACCACTAGGGCACCATCGCGGCTTTTCTAGTGTGGTACTGCCATCGACCAGTTGGCCGATTTCCTTAGAGTTGATGGGGCCAAGCCTCTGAAGCGTTGACATCCTTGGTGGCGACAATATTTGGTGAATTGCTTCTAGGCCATGCGGTCTTGGCTTGATGTTATATGGCCGATGAACAGCTTGTGTCGTATCCCTGACGCCGCATCCCGGGCAATCGTCCGTTAACGGTAGATGCACCCCTTTGTTACAACAAAGCCTAAAGAACTCACAATTTCAATGTGGATTGAAACATGAGTAGCCATGGTAGTCTTCGTCATCCACCCTCTCCTTCGACTTCCTTTGATATTTCTTGATGAGATCGGAAGAAGTGACATTGTTGTTGGCTTGCCTGCTTTTTCTTATACGCTGATTGTCAGCGTGGTGTGCATGCACCATGTTGACTAGAAATGGATGACTATGGATATGCATCGATTTCTTTCCATCATCGAACTTGATTCTACCTTGCTCCATGGACAATTGGATCTGCTGCCTGAACACTTTGCACTCGTTAGTATCACATTACGTGATAGTATTTTAGTAAAGGGATCTGATAGTTTTTGTTTGTTTGAATATAAGTCACACTTCAATTGTCTTTTAACGTGTCTTGATGATTTTGCATTATCCCTAACACTGTTCACCTTGACTATCATAGCTTGATTGTCACAATTCATAAGGACAGCTGACACTGGTTTTTCAACCACGGGCAAGTCCATCAATAGATCACACAACCACTCTGCCTCTGCTATTGTTGTATCTAAAGCAATAAGTTCTGTTTTCATTGTTGACGACATCAAAATGGTCTGTTTACAAGACCTCCATGATATTACACCACCTACAAGGGTAAACACATACCCAATTGTGGTGTAGATCTCATCAGCATCAGATATCCAGTTTGAATCACTATCTCCCTCAAGCACAGCAGGGTGTCCAGAATAGTGAATCCCATAACTCATAATACCTACCAGGTAGCACATAACCCTTTAAAGTGCATGCCAGTGATCACAACCCTGGTTGGACATGAACCTACTCAATTTTCTCACAACAAATGATATGTCAGGTCTCATTGTGCTAGCTAGGTCCATGAGTGAACAAATTATCTGAGAGTATCTCAATTGAACTTTGGCAATTTTCTTATTCTTTCGAAGTTTCACACTAGGATCATAAGGTTTTGGAGAAGTCTTGCTATCTTTATAGCCGAAACGACTCAAGACCTTCTCAACATAATTAGATTGCAAAAGTGTAATCCTATTCTCCACCTTATTCAGTTGGATGTTAAGAATAACATCATCTTCTACCAAATTAATCATATCAAAACTCTTTGATAGAAAATACTTGACCCCATTGATCGCATCAATGTTTGTGCCAAAAATTAGTTTGTCATCGACATACAAATATAATATAACTCTTTCAACCCCACCATGTCGATAGTATACACATCTATCGGTCTCGTTTATGATAAAGCCCATAAAAGTTAGAGTTCTATCGAACTTCTCGTGCCATTGTTTAGGTGCTTATTTTAGGCCATACAAAGACTTTAATAATTTACACAACTTGTTTTCTTGACCCTTCACTGCAAACCCATCTGACTGATCCATGTAGATCTCATCCAAGTCTCCATTTAGGAAAGTTATCTTTACATCCACTTGATGAATGATGAGACCATATGAGGTTGCTAGGGAAAGTAATTATTTGATTATGGTTAGCCTAGTGATAGGTGAATAATTATCGAAAAAATCTTCGCCTTCTATTTGTGTATAACCTTTGGCCACAAGCCGAGTCTTGTACTTTTCAATAGTACCATCAGGCACAAGCTTCTTCTTAAACACCCACTTACAACCCATGATTTTGCAGCCATACGGTCGATCAGTTAGTTCCCACGTACCATTGGATAGAATCGAGTCCATCTCATTATGGATAGCTTCTTTCCAATCATCTGCATCTGAAGATGCATATGCCTCGGTAATGATAGTAGGAGTGTCATCCACAAGGTACACAGTGAAATTATCACTAAAGGATTTAGAAACCCTCTATCTCTTACTCTTTCTAGGAGCTTCACTGTCATCCTCCTTAAGGATTTCCTCAAATCGATTATGTTGTTCAGAAGACTCGAAATTAATCGGTGTATTAGGTTCAAGAATTATCTCGGTAGAGTATCTAGCAATGTTATGCATATCTTTCAAAGGAAACACATTCTCAAAAAATGTTGCATCACATGATTCTAAAATAGTATCAACATGCATATTAGGCACCTCATATTTAACAATAAAAATCTATACACCATGCTCTTCTAAGCATAGCCTAGAAAGACGCAATCCACTGTCTTAGGTCTCAACTTGTGTTTCTTCACGATTGGAACATTGACTTTCGCCAAACATCTCCAAGTATGCAAGTAAGACAATGATGGTTTTCTCCCTGTCCATATCTCATATGGAGTTTGATGTTTATTCTTTTTAGGAACTCTATTCAGGAAGTGAATTGAAGTCAGTAGAGCCTCCCCCACCATGCCTTTAATAAAGGGAAAATTACTCACATGCCCTTATAATGTTCAAAAATTTCCTACATGCCACTGTCAGTGACTGTGGTGGCCTCCATTTGTCAATGACACATTGATGGCATATTGGCAAACTGTGAAAATTGTAATAGCACAGAAAAAATTAACCCTTTAATAAACCAGTAGTATCTAACATGGCGTAACCAAGTCAGTTAGCATGCGGTTTTTCCTCTCGGTAATCCCATTCGACTCGGTCAAATAGGGAGGCATCATCTCATAAATAATACCATGTTTCTCACGTAATTCATCAAATATTTGGTGAAAATATTCACCACCCTGATCAGACCTTAGATGTTTGATTTTTCTTTCTAGTTGATTTTCAACTTTGGCTTTATAAATTTTAAAGTAGTATAATGCCTCATCCTTAGTTTGTAATAGATATACATAACAAAATTTATATGGATCATCAATAAAAGTCATGAAATATATCTTTTCATCTTTTGTCAACACACCATTTATCTCGCATAGATAAGAATGTATGAATTCTAGAGGTGCCTAGTTTCTCTCCTCAACTGTCTTGTGAGGCTTTTGAGGTTGCTTTGATTGCACACAACTATGGCACTTAGAACCTTTGGTAATGGTGAAATTCAGAATTAAACACATGTTAGATAAATGAAATATCAAGCCAAAATTAACGTGACATAAACGTGAATGCAAATGCTCGCATCATCATTAATATTGCCACAAATATGGTTCACTGACTTATTGCTAAGATCATAAAGAGAAAAACGAAACAAACCTCCACAATCATAGCCTTTACCAATAAATTATTTATGTTTTGATAAGACTAATTTATTGGACTCTAAGACTACCTTAAATCTGTCCTTCGGAACCGCTAACAAGATGCTTGTTGATAGTAGAGATATGATGCATGTTCCTTAGTTGCACGATCTTTACCAAAGTAAACTTCGTATCTACCGTATTAACACCATGAACAAAGGCATGTGACCCATTTCCCATTAGGACGGAAGAATCCTGGATGGTCTGATAAGAAGAAAACAAAGAGATGTCATAACTCACATGAACATTGGCACCTGTATAAAATCATCAGTCGGTAGTTTGACATACGGAAAGCATAGTAAATGGATTACCATACTCATCCTCAGTGCTATCGATGGTTACCATGTTGCATTCTTAGCCTTTTGCCCTTTGCGGTCTACACGATCTAGACAATCCTTAGAGAAATGTCCTAGTTCACCGCAAGTGAAGCAATTCAACTCGACTATATTTTTCTTCTTCTTCTTAGAGGTATTGGTTCTCACAACCTTGTTAGGCTTATATTTCCCTTTGCTCTTGTTATGTGGGGATTTCTGCACCAAGTTGACGCTAGACTGACTCTCGCCTCCTTTCTCATAAACGTCCTTTTCCCGAGCTTTCTCTTCAACATTAAGGGACGCTATCAGGTTGTAATAATGCACCCAACCACAAACACTTTGAGTAGAGGACACTTAACGAGGTCAAGTTCCTTGACAATGAACACAACCTCATGAGATTGTTCCACCACAGAACGGTTGTTCACCATCCTATAGTTCTGAAAGCTCTCCATGCGATATAGTTCACTACCTGCATCTGATGCACCATATTTTGCAATCAGAGCATCCCACAACTCTTTCGGATCTGTCATAGTGATGTAAACATCACAAATACTATCAGAGAGCACACCAAGAATACATCCCATGAAGATATTGTTGGCATCATCGAACTTCTTCTGCTCATCAAAAGAGAGTTCACCTCCAAGTTTTCTAAGTCTCGCTTCCCATACATTCATAAAAGTAAGTCAGAGACGGACTTTTGCTTGCCATCTCTTAAAATGCACACCATAATTTTTTTCCGACCTCAATACATCCATAGATATAGCTATTGAATTAATCGTAGATTGCCTATAATAAGGTTTTAGGATTGTTAGAATATTAAGTAATTTCACGACTAAATTTCGAATAACATAATTCATGACATTCACTAGAATGTGCATGACCACATTGACCATGTTTTCTCAAAGCATGATCAATAACCATACAAAAAAGTAAACCACATATCGTATGGTTGCCGAAGACAAATCCTCAGTCGGTACAGAGGTACTCCTTATTGTGGTGTCAGATCATAGCACCCGACGATGACCAACGGTAGACATAGATGGAAAACACATTGTGATGACAAACTTGAGCAGTCGCATGGAGTGCTTCCCAAAAACCTTATTCGCCCTTTCCCGGTGCAGGATCATAAGGGCGACAGATTTCGGAGACATGCTCTCTCGTTTCCGGTGCACGCCGATAAATGGAATGGAGTAGTCTACAGTGGTAGCACAATAGAGAGAAGAGAAAACCAAAACCCTAACATGATTTTGTGTTATTTTTTATCATCTTGATTTCGGCCAGATCTATAGGTTTTTATATGGGAGCAACCAACTCTCGTGTCGTGATCACGATCTCAGTCAAGTTGGTTTCCATATAACCATTGTTGGGGGAAAATACTTCATCTTCGGGGTTATTGCTATAATAAGACAAAGACAGGTGATTGAATCAAAGGTTTCCAGCATCTAACTCCGGCAGTGTATTGGATCAAGTTCGAAGTATGGAGGCGAACTCTAGTTCGGAGTATATCTTCGAACTTGGACTCTTCCGAGAGCTCCCCTGCCAGCTAGGATGGAAGACTTATCTTCTTTCTCATTAGATTAGTATTTTACCATTTTAGCCCTATTAAGGGTACCGAATAGTTTCCACTATGTCGGTTGTAACAGAAGGATAAAAGGGTCTTTTCCTTAATGTTTGGGCCTATAAATACCCCCCGTTTTACCCTGCAAGGAGGACCGAATACAAGTTATTCAATACACATCTTCGAGCTATTTTAAGCTATTATCCTTTCGGAGGCTTGAAGTAGTTTACTTCGCAAATACTACGTTTGTTAGTTTCTAACTTTTAGAAACCTGTTAGCGTAATCTTTTACGCCAACAACCATATCCTATAGACTTTGCCACGATCCCAAAGAATCGGAACAAGAAAAAGAAAGATTGCGTCCCCACAAGGCACGAAGTGAATTCTGGGAACACGTGGTCGGGTTTGTAAAGTCGACCCCTGACTCATGAGTCTCGACTCAGATTAAGCACTCGGTAGTGCTGATCCCGACTCCCAAGTCTTTGCCTCGAATTCGGCCCTCAGGAGTAACAACTCCCGAGTCCGACTTTCGACCACTCAGTATTCCTTTTCTTGACTTGATATTTATTTAGGAATTTCTGAAATATTCATATGGATCTATCCCAAAATTCTAGCATACTAAACCTCTAAGGGACCCGCTCCTAAACCTCTACTCTTGAGGCTCCTTTTTTACTCCATAGCAATTTCTCCTCATATATATATATATATATATTCTTTTCCGGTTTATATACATATAAGTGCAAGATCTTCGATTGTTTAAATATATAGAATGTAAATCTAATAAAAGCATATGCACAATTGATTTATTGGTTTGTGACATAAGTATGCATGGTCACGTACTCACCACACCTGAGATTGTGATGGGCACACCCTAAAGTCTTTTGAAATAAATTAAAAATTTTAAAACTCTAAACTCTGTCAACTAATTATTATTTGATTGATATGTATCCTATTGACCATAGGTTGGTTGATACATCTCTATATGACTAGTCGACAAAGTCCATAAACTAGATCTAGACTCTGAACAACAGATATTTAACAAGGGTTATAGTAACCAATTATGTGTCAGTAGTGTCTTATTGACAAATGGTTGGACTATAGATGTTTAAATTTATAGTAGTTTTTAAAAAGGTGAGCCCAAAATAGTAATTTTGAATAAAAAATATTATTTAAAATAAAATCCATGTCTACCACACCGTCTGTGGGCAATAGGGAGCTTCTGTTTGCACTAATCTCTAGTCTGGTCAACGCCTCGATCTCACCACTTCATGGTAGCCGAGGATAGTCAAGAAACTAGCTTCGGATGGCAAAGACTTGTTAAGAAAAAATAAAATAAATTATTTGATTAAATGCCATGCCAGCAGCAATGGCAGGGAGGAACTAATTGTTAGAGAAGGAAAATGTGATACTGCGAAATAAAGATAATCTTTATTGATCACTGATTAAGTACAATATACATGTATATTTATAGTAGATGAAAAATCGCGTTGTTTTGTAAAGTCGCGTCGTCTCTGCCGCCTGACACACCGTGTGCGCCTGCCGACTGCTGCCTGCGCGCCGCCTGCCTGCGCGCTGCCTGCCCACGCCGCTGCATGCATGTGCTGCTGCATGCGCCTGCACGCAACCGCTGCATGCTGCTTGGGCCCACCACGCGCCTTTCAAGGAGATTACCTGCAACACTCCCCCTTAATTGAACTTTTAATCTATATGATTAATATCATATGATTTGATTATCTCAAAAAACCTTTATTAGAAATTTTTTAGAGTAATTTTATAAAAGTGAATAATATAACTTTATATGATATGATGATCATAAATGGAGCATATCTTACAGAATGACTCCCCCTGAATTTTGCAGATTACGGAGTCTTTGCATACCTATTCCTTTAGCATATTTTTGAAATGTCGAAGTTGGTAGCGATTTTGTGAATAGATCTTCTAGATTTTCACATGATTTTGTTTGTAAAACTTTTATTTCCCCATTCTTTTGTAATTCATGTGGGAAAACAATTTAAGGGCAATATGCTTAGTTATATTACTCTTAATGTAACTGGTTTGCATTTGGGCGATACATGCCGCATTATCTTCATAGATAATTGTAGGTGATTCTGATGAACCAACATCGCATGTTCGTTGTATATGATTAATCATTCTTCGAAGCCATACACATTCACGTGAAGCTTCATATAAAGCTATAATTTCAGAATGATTAGTCGATGTAGCAACAAGAGTTTGTTTCAAGGATTTCCATGAAAAGGCAGTACCTCCATATAGGAAAACAAATCTTGTTTATGATCTGGCATTATGTGGATCAGACATATATCCAGCATCAGTATATCCTATCATGGATAAGTCTTGTTTTTTCTGATAGAATAAACCAAGATCTCTTGTACCATTTAGATATCTTAAGATTTGTTTTGCTCCAACAAAATGTCTTTAGTTGGTGCCGCACTATGTCTAGCTAGCAAATTTACTACAAATGCAATGTCCGATCTTGTACAATTTGCTAGATACATAAGTGCTCCTATTATGCTTAAATATGGAAGGTCTCAATATTTCTTCACCTTCTTCCCTAGGTCGGAATTGGTCTTTATCCATTTCTAGAGATCGAACGACCATGCGGTCTTTGATGGATATGATTTATCCATATTAAACTTTTGAAATATTTTTTCAATATATGAAGATTGGTGAATTAATATTCCTGATGGAAGATGCTCAAGTTGTAAACCCAAACATAATTTAGTTTTACCTAAATCCTTCATTTCAAATTCTGTCTTAAGATGATTGCTAGCTTCTATTATATCTTGCGTAGTTCCAATGATGTTGAGATCATCAACATACACTGAAATAATACAAAATCTAGTGATGGATCTTTTAATAAATACACAAGGACAATCATCATTGTTAGAATAACCTTTCTTAAGTAGGAATTCACTTAGTCGGTTGTACCACATTCTACCTGACTGTTTTAAGCCATAGAGTGACTTTTGTAATTTTACACAAAATTTGTTGTGATTTATATTTGGATTCGGAGTATCAAGTCCTTTAGGGACCTTCATGTAAATATCTGAATCCAATGACCCATATAAGTATGCGGTCACAACATCCATTAACTGCATAGATAAATTCATTTGTACTACCAATGATATTAAATATCGGAATGTTATTCCACTCATAACTGGAGAATATGTTTCATCATAATCGATGCCGGGTCTCTGCGTGAACCCTTGTGCTACAAGTCTCACTTTGTATCTCACCACCTCATTTTTTTCATTTCTTTTACGAACAAAAACCCATTTCGATCCAACGAGGAAAACATTTTGAGGAGTAGGTATTACTGATGTAAATACCTCTCTTTTCCTTAGCGAGCTTAATTCTGCCTCAATAGCTTCTTTCCATTTGATCCAGTCTGAGCGCTTAAGGCACTTTGCCATGGTATTAGGTTCTGGATCTTCCTCGAGGTCTTTAGCTATATTTGAGGAGAAATATATGTCGACAATTGTAGTCTTTCTATTATAAGATTCTCCTGAATTAATGTAATTTGTGGATATTTCTTCTAACTCTTGAGTATTTCCCATATTAATAGAGTTAGCTATTTCCGATGGTCTAGTATTTGTATTGGTGCACCCATCTATGCTAGATTTAGGATGAGAATCATCCGTCTGGTGTCTTTCAACATGAGGTTGAATTTCATTTACTGTTTTAGAAGATATATTCCTTTGTTTTTTGGGAAATTTGGATCCATGCCATTATAATTTTGCGACTTTGGAGAAATGCCATTACAATTCACGTATTTAGATTCATGCCATTACAAATTCAGAAAACTCCTAACTATACCATTATAAATTTAGAAAATTCTGAAATATGCCATTACAATTTTAGAGAAATATGAAATATGCCATTAGATTTTGTGAGAGCTGCAATTCCGAAATGACATATATCCAAATAGACGAATTGTAGTGGCAAAGTTCCAAAGCACGGTAATTGTAATGACATATATCTAAAAAACCCTTGTTTTTTAGATTGCTTTTGAGAAGCATCAGCTGCAACCAGATCTCTCCCTTGATTTTAGGATTTGGGAGTTGAGTTACTTGATGAGGTATTTCAACTCTTTCTGGTGCATTAACTGCATGAATATGAGATTTTGTGACACCTTTATAATTAGTAAATGCGTCTAGCAGATTATTTGCAAGTTGTTGCAAATTTATTATTCTCCGAACTTATTGCTCGCATTCTATAGTACATGGGTCTAATGATTGAAAACCAGTAGCGTTCCAATTATTTTCCTGGCATTTATTATGGTACAAATCTCCTCCTAATGCCAGGAAATTATCTTCATCGAAGATACAATCAGCGTACCTGGCAGTAAATAAATCCACTGTTAGGGGTTCAAGGTATTTGATGATTGACAGTGAATGATACCCGATATATACGCCTAATTTTCTATGGGGGCCCATAGAGGTATGCTGCGGTGGTGATATCGGTACGTATACAGCGCAACCGAATATTCGCAGATAGGAAATACTTGGTTGATTTCCACGTACTAATTGTAATAGGGATGTTACATGATATGCAGTTAGTCTAATTTGTATTAAATCTGTGGCGTGTAAGACCGCATGACCCCAACAAGAGGTTGGTAATTTGCAATTATGTAAAAGTGGTCTAGCAATTAATTTTATTCTCTTGATTAGAGATTCAGCAAGCCCATTTTGGGTATGAACATAAGGTACCGAGTGTTTTAGATTGATACCTAGAGCCATACAATAATCGTTAAATGCACGTGAGCTGAATTCAACGGCATTATCCATTATGGTGGATTTTATCCTATGTTCAGGATGGCTAGCTCTTAATTTGATAATTTGAGCCATTAATTTTGCAAATGCATGGTTCCATGTAGATAAGAGACATACATGGGACCATCGTGTAGATGCATCTATAAGCACCATAAAGTACCTAAATGGTCCGGATAATGGTTGTATAGGACCACAAATCCTTGAATGCGTTCAAGGAAACTATTTTTTCATTTTTAATCTTAAGATATGATGGTCTTAAAATTAATTTTCTCATAGCACATGCAGTGCATGTAAAATCTTATGACCTAGGAAATCTTGCAAGATTAATATTGTGACCTATAGAATTGCTAATAATTTTTCTCATCATCCCTATTCCGGGGTGACCAAGGCGATTGTGCCAAGTCTTGAATTTATCAAGATTTTGAAAAATTATTTTAAACACAATATGTGATATGGGTTTTATGTATGTGTAGTATAAACCAGATGAAAATGAAGGAAATTTCTCAAGTATCTCTTTGTTTAATCCATTGGATTTAGTGAGAAATAAGTATTCTACATTATTGTCAGTTTGAGTTTCAATATGGTAACCATTTAGACGGATGTCTTTATAGATAAGCAATGTGCGAGTTGAATCAGGATACATGAGTGCATCCTCAATTATTAACTTCGTACCCATCGGGAGCGTAATCGTGGCTCGGCCTGAGCCCATAATTAATGCGTCACGTCCAGAGATAGTCATAATATTTCCACGTTTCTTATGTAGATTTTGGAAATATTTAAGCTCACATAGAATTGTGTTAGTAGAGCCACTATCTACTAAACAAATTTCCTCATCTTCCGTCTGTGTAAAATCCTGTAAATAATAATAAAACTATATATAAGTGAGAGTAAAAGGGATATAATATCTACATATATATATATACATATGATGTTCATGATAACATGTCAAATACATATTACAATATATTTATACAACATTTATAGTTCTAATTGGCTATTACATATGAAATATGTATAATTTTTATTTGAGATCCCCATATATATCTTCAGTGTGATATGCAACTATCATATTGTCGATATTGGATGGGTCTTGCTCCTTCTTTTGAACTTCATTTTGATGGTCACTTTGAGAAGGTCCCGTAGGTAAGTCGTTGACTTGTTGTTCATTGAAGTGTGTCTCAAATTTATTCCGACGAACTTGCTTATCCTTACCAAACTTTAGATAAAGTTCGGCCAAATGTTTTGGGATCCTACATTTATTAGTACGATGATTCGTACATCCACACCTTTGACAAATTTCCGATTTGTCTTTAGGATTGTCCTTAGATGGACTTTTACCTTTATTTGTCTTATACCCATGCCTGTTATTTTGAAACTTTCACTTTCCTTTGAAGTTTTTATTCCGTTTGTTGCCATGAAATTTAGTACGCTGAGAATTAAAATGTACTTCAGGAAGAGGAGCAACGCCTATTGGGCGATTTTGATGATTTTTCATCAAAAGTTCATCATGCTTCTCTACCTGAAGTAATGTGTATATTAACTCAGAATACTTTGTATATTTCTGTTGGCGATATTGCTATTGCAATACTCGGAATGTTGGATGGAAAGTACATAAAGTTTTTTCAATCATTGCTTCTTCCGAAATAGGTTGATCACAAAATTTCAATTTAGAGCAAATTTTATGTACGACGGAATTATAATCTGCTACTGATTTGAAATCTTGAAAGCGAATTAGTGGCCACTCGCGTTGGGCTTCGGGTAATATGACATTTTTCTGCTGCTCATATCGATCTTTAAGGGATTTCCATAGAGCAAGGGGATCTTCCTCCATCACATATTCAAATTTTAAATCTGAGTGGAGGTGATGTCGCAGAAAATGAAGTGTGGCATATTTGTTTTAGTCTGGGATCTCTGGTGCATTTGGCATTGGATCCATAATGGTATTAATACATCGACGGGCTATTAAATTTATTTTAACATCTTGTGCCCAAGTCAAATAATTGCAATCATCTAAAGCAAGTTCGGGGAATTCTTTCTTTGAAATTTCAGCCATGTCCTACATGTAGGGACATATTTTAATTTACTAAGAGAGTAAATATATAAAATGTTGTAAAAAAATGCTAATCATAAAACTTATTATGCATGACAAATAGTGTAGATGACTTTAATATATAGGTAATGATTTACCATTAATATGTTGTGTAATATTCCTGATGGAGTATTTAATGTATGAACAACATATAGTTTATTTTATTTCATAGAAACAAGTTGGTATTTTAATATTGAAGGTAATCACAAAATGGTGTAGACCTCTTAATATTGGGCAAATGATTTTGCTGCTTGTGATACGAAAAACCGTCTAATCAAGGCAGATAATATTAATCGTTGTAGTCGTATCCAAGATTCTAATGTCATATTTTTAATCCAATATTTGTTTGAGTAATAGTCATCAATATTTAGCATTTTTTAAAGTTGATGCTTAAAAGACATGTATATAAAAGAAAACATGCATATATATACTAGACAAGTAGTATGACAAAGGTATAATATTTCTGCCTTATTACAATGATGGTTACAACACTAATAGTATTTAACACAAACATTGTCAGAAATTTAAACATTTAAAGATCTATTCGTAGATATTTGGTGCTCATGGACCACTTTTGAGGAATGCCACGTAGTCCTCCATAGGAGCGTAGGTAGTAGGTGAGATCCCTGGTATTGGTATATAGGACAGAGGGGTCGGTTGTGGGGACTCTGTTGGAGTTGGCAGCGATGCTTGGAAACCGGACAACAGTGTGTTATTCCAATCATGCGCAGTGCAACCACACCTAGCCGCCATAGTAGTAGGGGCGTGGCTTGGATGTCCATGGCCAGCGTCGCGGCGACGAAGGCAGGTGGCGGCGCACCGTGGAGGGTGGGCGGTGGCATGGCGTGGAGCGCGTGCAGCGGGCGTGGAGCCCACGCGGCGGCGGCGGGGCACGGAGCCCGCGCGGGCAGCGGCGCGGAGCGGGCGCACCCGGCCGAGGCGGCGTGGGCACTCCAGGCTAGGGCGACGCGCACGCACCAGCCCGGCGCGGAGGCGCGGGTACGCTAGGTCGGCGCGGAGGGTGCCCTGGCCGGGGTGGCGTGGCTAGGCCGGGTTGCCGCCGGCGTGTCGTGGTGCACCTGGGATGCCAGAGCACCATGCAGAGGAGGAAGCCATTAGTGAAAGCAGAAGGGAACTGTAAAATTTTTTTACCTTGCCGTTCTACTTGTTCTTAGGGAAGAACAGGCCTAAGAACTCCCAGTAAAGCAAGTGCGTGATAACGTGTTAGAGAAGGAAAATGTGATACCGCGAAAGATAATCTTTATTGATCACTGATTAAGTACAATATACAGGTATATTTATAGTAGATGAAAAATTGCGTTTCTTTGTAAAGTTGTATCGTCTCTACCGCCTGACACACCACGCGCGCCTGCCGACTGCTACATGTGCGCCGCCTGCCCACGCCGCTGCATGCATGTGCTGCTGCATGCGCCTGCACGCAACCGCTGCATGCTGCTTGGGCCCACCGTGTGCCTTTCAAGGAGATTACCTGCAACACTAATGACATTTCCTCGCTCTTTCTTTTGCTTGCTGATGCTATAATATTGCAATAAATACAATTCTTATAAAATAAAAATAAATATAAGATATAGTATATTAATATATATAGTCTTTATATGATATTAAATATAAAAATAGATAATATATATATGAAGTCATGCCGGGATGTGACCCCTTGATAACACCATATTTACGCTTATCAGATCGAACCAAGTACAGACCAAGACCAACATTGATTGTTTGATATGACCCATAAATAAGAGTTCGATTCTGATAAGTAAAGTTGAGTCCTTTCGTGTAGTTAAGCACCAGATATGATATCTAGTAGTTTATTTGTACCAGAATTATTGTAATTATGGATTTAGTATCCGAGTTCGCTAGGAAATCCAAGTCCTACTCAAGATAGAGTCCTAGAATTGTTAGACTTACCTCATAAGTATATAAAAAAGACGAGACCCTCGAGAGACAACTCATCATCTAAGCTTTTAGTCATCTAGCATATTTGTTTTTCTTTCGACACCCAAGCTTCCATTGCTTGGTTGTATCATATTGTAAGATCCACTATCATAGTACACACTAAAATATTGGACATATAGCTATTATCCTTTGGGATGCCTAAACCAATATAAACTTTGTCTGTTGTATTCTATAGTTGACCATTGGATTCGAAGGCGTTGTGATTTTCTTGTACATATCTAATCACCAACTCAGGTACAACCTTAGGTGGACTAATCAGTTATTCACTAACACTAAGTATATGCTTGACATCTTGATGATGTGAAACATGAGGAGAAGCTTTAAAATGAGCACACAAACAAACATAAAATTAAATGTTCGGCCTTGATGTAGTGAGACACAAAAGTGAACCGATCATGCTCCGATATTCTTTTTGATCGACAGGCTCACCATCTCTGATGATCAAAATTGTCATCTTTTTGTTTGCTTGATTTGTAGTCCCAACACAAAGTTAGTCAAAGACGTTAAAGATTAAAGAAGAGCTCCTCCTAGGTTGTTTTGCTGAAGACTTCTTTAGCCAAGCGGAGGAGAGCAAAGGGCCTACTATCGATGATATGATCCCTAGGTACCCTTACTGGACCAAGGGTATGCCAAGACAAACATTGACCACCGTCCAGTAAGGCCCATAAACATGAGTTTTATTCTGATAAGGAAAGTTGACTCCTTATTAGATAATTAAGCTATAGATATGATATCAAGAGATTTATTAGTACCACAATCTTTGTAATTAGGGCTTTAACACATGAATTCTTTAGGAAGTCTTAGATTGACTCGAGATAGAATCTTGGGTTGTTGCTATCACCTCCTGACCATATAAAGGATACGAGAACCCCCCCGAAAGAACAAGCCATCTAGCATATTTTTCATGTTTTTGACGCTCTTAGCCTTAATAGCTTGATTACGTCGTATTATAATATCCACCATCATATTACACACCAAAATACTGGATGTAGGGATATTATCCTCTAGGAGGCCTGAACCAGTATAAACCTTTGCTCTTTTATTCTTGAGTCGACCATCGGGTTTAAAGGCATTGTTCTTCCCTTAGACATATCTAATCACCACCTCGAGTATCCCATGGGTGTATTGGCCAGTGATTCACCAATAGTTGGTGTACTAGGTAGGAGATCACATCGCTTTCACCAGGATATGATGGTACATCCTAAGGATTTTCTTATTCTTGCTAGATCTGTCATCATATTCAGGAGCCTAACATTAATCGGAGATCTGATAGGGTGTCTCGTTTTATCGGGTCCCATCAAAAAGTGGATGGACGAACAAGACAGATAATCGGGTCACCTTCGGGAGCTGATAGATAATAGCATAATGGTCGATTCTAGAATACAAGAGTCAAGGTTTATACTGGTTTAAGTGTTTTGGAGGATAATAACCCTACATCTAGTGTTCTGGTGTGTACTATTATTGTAGATATTATAGTATGACACAACCAAGATATGGAGGCTTGGGTGTCGAAAGCAAGAAAAACATGCTAGATGGCTAAAAGCTTAGATGATGTGTTCATTGTCCCTAGGTGGTCTCGCCTCCTTTATATACTCAGGAGGTGAGCCTAACAATCCTAGTACTCTATCATAAGTAGGAATTCTATTTTATACCAAACCCAGGCACTAAATTCATGATTATAAGGATTTTGGTATAAATAAATCTCTAGATATCGTATCCAGTACTTAATGACACAATAAGAACTTAACTTTCCTTATCATAATAATCAAGCCCTTGTTTAAGGGCCATACTGGACGATCAATGTTGGTGTTGTCCTGCTCTTGGTTTGGTCTGATAAGCCCAATAGCAGCTCTGAGGTTACCAAGGGATCACATCGCTAATAGCAGCCCTCGAGCTCTTCTCGGTTTGGTTGAATAAATCTTTCGAAAAAACAAGCCAAGTGGATCTCTCCTTTTCAATGTCTTGATCAATGCTATATTTGTTTTCAAAAAAGCTTTTGATCTCATTCTGTTGTGTGAGGTGCACTGCATAGGTTCTCCCACACAGTGCAGCCCCCAAGCCTCGAGTTAAATGGAACATTTTGCTCGAGGGTCCAAGAATACCCTGCAAACAATGATATTTTTCCTTATAATCCTATCTTATATTGTCATTGATACCTTGCTAGAAGAGGTTTTGAATCTTCAAATGAATTAACATCATGTCGTTCAAGAGGCCGAGGTGCATCGAGCTTGTAAGTTGTTAGGGACTTCAGTCTCCGAGAACCCAAACCTCGAGTTGAATGAGACCCCGAGTAGGAGGGTTCTCAAGCATGTGTGAGCCCCTAAGAGTGGGGTCCCACCACCATAGTGGAGGAGGGAGGAAAACCATCTCGGACTTTTGAAGGAAGTATGCCCAAAAAAATTCCAGGGATCGAAAGATACGATAGGTGTATCGGAAGTTCCGATTATTTTCGGGACTCGAGCCAGAGAGCGAAACCAACTTCGAAAGTTCCGATGTTGGATTCACGACTTGAATCAGAAATTCCAATTTGAAATCAGATGTTCTGATTATTTTTTGGACTCAAGTAAGAGAGCAAAAGTTGCTTCAGAAATTTCGACGAACCGGAAGTTCCGATTTGGAATCAGGAAAATTGTACCGATCGGAAGTTCCAATATGTGTATCGGAAGCTTTGAGGTGGGTGAAAATAGATTGGATATGTTACGATAACATGCTAGATTGAGAGACCAAAAATACTCGATCGAAAGTTCCGATACAGGATCAGAAGTTTCAACATGGGTAAACAGATTGGATCTGTTGGAGCACAAATTGATTGTAACCGATTTGTTGGTTTCGAGATGCTGATGACCAGGGGATCTCATCCCTATATAAACAGAGGAGGAGGTCTTGCATGAAAAGTAATTGTTAGTTTGGACCTAGCCACTAAGAACTCCTCTCCTCTCTTTCTTGATCTCAAAAGTTGAGATTAACAATCTCCTATTTGTTGACACGAAAACGTGCCCCCGCACTTAGGTCAGTTCGATGATCCAAAAGTGTGCGGATACTTAGGGACAAGCCTAAGCGTAACACAGCACCGACGTCATGTTCCGACTACCCTTAGCCATGGTAAGGGGGGTGGAGTCGCCAGACAATTAGATCACACAAAATAATCCAATTAGCCGAAAGAAATATATTAAACAGAATAAATCAGCAAACCGGTCGGAGCCTGTCTGCTTTGAAGTATGGTGCGAAGGGGGGTCACCGAAGTATACCTTCGGCATCTGATGCGAAGTGTCCCGCCAAAGGGTACCTTCGGCGTTCGGACTGATCTGGTGGAAGATGAACTCCGAACGGATCTGGATACGACAATAACCTCCCAACAGCGGGGTTCGGCGTGAAGTCTCCGATACAGTACAATACAGAGTAATGACTCGAGCGCAACGCACGAGCGTGACTTTGTCCAGAGTGGAGTACGAGCGTGGTGAAGCCTGTCGTGATGAAGTGTGCTGGCGAAGTGTGTTGTCGAAGCAGCAGTCTCGCCGAAGGGTGTTCTAGCAACCTCCGAAACCGATCTCTCAGCTCCGGACACCTCCGACGAAGTAGCTCCAAACGTAGGTAACCTTTAACAGATAAGATTCTAAGTACTAATTCGGCCTAAGGACCGAATTCTGCTAAGTGTTGCACTAGTAGCAAAGATAGAAATCTCTTACGTAGATTAGCAGATACTTCATAGGTGAAGTAACAAGGCGATAGCAATCTATTACACAGATTAACAGATACTTCACAAGCGAAGGAACAAGGATTACCACTGTTCCGAAGTGTCCGTTGGAGGGCTTCCAGGAAAATCCACGAAGAGTACAGAAAGGTAAAGATAAAGTAAATGCGATCAAAGCTAGGGCTTCAAGGTTGATTTGTGTTGGGGGCATCTCTGAACTGGCTTCGCCTCTATATTTATAGGGGCTAGACCTCTAATCTAATCTGCTATAATTCGGCTGGATAGAGATAAAAACTTAGGCGGAATCATCTCCAACTCTATCTCTACCGAAGTGGGCCTTTGGCCAGGCCCGTCGAAGCCTGCTCCTCGGGCCGAAGCTTCGGTGGCGTGGGCCTCTGAAGGCTTCCTGGCCGAAGGCCGTGGGCTGGCTGAAAGCTTCCGGAGCCCATAGCCCAATGGTCCTTTGGCCCTATAGGGCTTCGGCCTGACCCGAGACATGTGTATTTTCGGCCCAAATTACCAAAATTGATATTTCGACAATCTTAGCTATTGATGCCATTTTTTGCTATCAACACATGCCCCCTTCCTTTTAGTGACCTAAGTGAACTAAAAGCACAACGAGCTAAAGATGATACCTTCCATATCGGCCCTTCGACACCTTTTACGCTGTTTTCCACACACTTGGGAAATATCTTTCCAAGTATCTACCATTCAAAGCTCTTCAAAACCGCTCTCCTTGCAGAGATTCTAACACATATGCATTGCTAGGAGCGATTTCGGCAATTTTGAAAGGGCCTTCCCAACTACATGACCATTTACCAAACTTGGGACTCTTAGTGCCTAAGGGTAAAATCGTCTTCCAAACCAAGTCTCCCACTTGAAACTATTTTGGTTTAACCTTCTTATTGTAGGCTTTAGCTACTCTCCTCTTGTCTACTTCTATGGCTTCTAAAGCCCTCAATCTCTTATTAGTCACTTCTTCTAGGTTGTCTTTCAAAAGAGCTTCATACTCGTCGACCGATAAGCCATCTGGCCTTAACACTCTTAAAGAGCCAAGATCAACTTCTACAGGTAGAACGGCTTCTTGTCCATATACCAACTCATATGGACTGACTTTGGTAGCATCGTGCTTTGCAATTCTACAAGCCCATAGCGCTTCGGAGAGCACTTCATGCCACCTTTTAGGGAATTCTTCAATTTTCTTTTTAATGAGCTTAATCACGGTTTTATTACTAGACTTGGCCTGACCATTGGCCTAAGCATAGTAGGGTGAATAGTTTATCAACTTAATACCATAATATTCGACGAAGTCCCTCACTTCTTTAGAAACAAATGAGCTACCTTGGTCTGTAGTGAGAGTTTGAGGAATGCCGAATCTATGTATGATGTGCTTCAAGATAAAGTCGAGTACCTCGTTGTGAGTCATGTTCTTGAGAGGCATGACCTCGGTCCACTTGGTGAAGTAATCCGTTGCCATCAACACGAACCTGATGCCCCTTTGAGGAAGGAGGGTGAATTTGGCCGATGAAGTCTAAACCCCAACCTCGGAATGGCCATGGCTTAATAATAGGATTAAGTATTGAAGCAGGAGATAACTGAATATTGCCAAACTTCTGACATGCCTCACACCCTATATAATACTTAAAACAATCCTCAGTCATAGTTGGTCAGTAGAAACCCGCTCTTTTGAGCATCAAACTCATTTTATGGGCCGACTGATGAGTGCCACAAAGTCCTTCATGGACTTCTCATATAGCCACCTGGGATCGTTCGTGGTCTAGACACTTTAACAGTACTCCGTAAATGGTTCGGCGATACAGTGTGTCGTCTATAACACAAATTTAAACGCTTGTCGCCGAACCTTCCGATCAACCCTTTGGCTAGGGTCTCTCAAATACTAAATGATTGGAATTCTCCAATCTCCCTTATGGGTTTCGAAGGGTTTCGCTAGCTCACTCCCTGAAAAAATGTCTAGGTTACTGATTTCGGGGTGCCCCCCGAGCCCTTCCTGCTTCTGCCGAAGCCTGGCTGAACTGGTCATGCAGAGTGCATCAGGCCGAAGCCTCCTGCCGGAGGGTCCGGACTCCCGGAAGCTCTCGTTGTCTCGGGGACTTCGGCTCGTGGGCTCCGGCGTGCCAGAATATTTGGTGGGTGGAACATTCTGGCCTTGGGACCTTGGCACGCGATGACCTCCGATAGCCGGAGGGGTCCGACCTAGAGGGTGCGCCTACCCAAAGTTACTGGCTTCGGCAGTGAGACCAAACATCGGCTTCTCTTGTACATAAAATTTTCCTCTCCCGACTTAGTAACCAGATGCTTGCTGAGCCAAATCATTTGAAACCTAATTGGCCTCTCTCGACACATGAGAAATTTTGAAGTCATCAAAAGTAGCAACTATGTCCAGGCACTTATCCAAGTAGTTGTTTAGCAAGCCATTAAAACATTGAGCACTCTTAGCCACTTGTCGTACCACTAACAGGGAATCACCATGCGCATGGACATGTTTAACACCCATGGAATCTAACAATTCAAGCCCTAGCAGTAAAGCCTCGTATTTAGCTTGGTTATAAGTAGAAGGAAACTCTAAACGAGCCGAGGTCTCAAAGTGCACTCCGCTAGGTGATATGAGAACCACTCCAATACCTTGGCCATTTTTGCAAGCTGAACCATCAAAGTAAAGTTTCCACGACATTACCTCAATCAAAGAAACACTATCGCTCCAACTGACGTCTATGTGGTGATCAACTATAAAGTTGGCTACGATCTGGCCTTTTATAGCTCTTAGGGGTTCATAGGCCAAATCATATTCAATCAAGGCGTAAGCCCACTTTCCGATTCTTACACTTAGAATCGGCTTTTGCAACATGTGTTTTATGACATCGGTTTGGCAAATGACAACACATGTAGTGGGGAGAAGATAGTGGTGCAACTTGGTACGCGCGTAGTAAAGTGATAAACACAAACGTTCCACAAATGCGTACCTGGTCTCGATGTCCAGCAGGCGGCGTCTCAAGAACGTGATGATGTACTCCTTTCCTTCTACCTCCTAGGTTAGCACGGCCCCGATCACACTATCTTCGGCAGCGATGTACAACTGAAACGGAATTCCGGCTTTGGGTGCTCTCACCACGGGCGGTGATGACAAGCACTCCTTGATTTTCTCAAAGGAGCTTTGCTGGCTTGCCCCCCAAGTGAACTCAGCCTCATTCTTATGCCGGAGTATGGGGACAAAGGCATCAATCTTTCCATACAATTTGGATATAAAGCGACGCAAATAATTCATCTTGCCTAGCAACTTCTGCACATCTTTTTTGCATGTCGGCGCCGTAACGTTTCTAATCTTCTCAAGCCTCTTAGGATCAATCTCTATGCCTCTCTCATGAATCATGAAACCTAAGAACTTACCCGCTGACATGCCAAAGGCACATTAGAGTGGGTTCATTTTCAAGCCATACTGTCGTATCCTATCAAAAGCAACTTTTAAATCGGCTAAATGGTTTCCCATAGCATCTGATTTGACTATGACATCATCAATGTAAACTTCTAACATAACTCCTAGCAAGTCATGAAAGATCAAGTTCATAGAACGCGGATACGTGGCGCCAGCATTTTCAAACCGAAAGTCATAACGACTCACTCGAACAAACTGACAAAACCAGTGCATCGAAAGGCAGTCTTGTAGTCGTCCTCTTCGGCCATAAAGATTTGATTATAACCAGCATTACCATCAAGAAAACTTAGTACCTTGTGTCCTGAAGCATCGTTGATTAGCATGTCGGCTATCAGCATCGGATACTAGTCCTTCGGAGTGGCTTTGTTTAGATCCCTGAAATCAATACACACTCGTATCTTGTCGCTCCCTTTCTTCTCTACAAGCACAATGTTAGCAACCCATTCTGCGTACCTGCATGGCCTAATAAATTCAGCTTTGAGCAGTCGCTCTACTTCTTCTTTAACTCAGTCATAGACGGCCGAGTTAAAGCGACAAGGAGGATGTTTATAAGGCCTAAATCCGGACTTGATAGGAAGCCGATTCTCCACGATCTTGCGGCTTAGTCCCGGCATCTCGCTATACTCCCATGCGAAGCAATCGACATACGACCGAAGCAACTTTATTACTTCGGCCTTTTCATCAGGCTGTAAATGTTGGTTTACAAAGGTCGGCCTCGGGATGCTACCATCACCTATGTCAATTTCCTCTAAGGGATCGGCCGACGCAAATCCTTGTCCTAATTTCTCTAATTCGCTAAAGTCTTCGATGGCCTCGGCAATACTGTCTTTATTAGACCGATACTGTTCTACACGAGACTTTAGCCAATCTCGATTACTCTTACTAGACATGACTACTAATACAAAAACAGACGTGCTACACCATCCGCCTTTATAGACACTGGTACAACACATCCTCCGGACACGCTAACAAAATCGTAATCCGAAAGATCTCTACCTGACAGACACTCTACCTTGTTGTGAACAGCGTCAACTGATACATTGGCCAATGCCACTTGGGCCAAGGTATCTACGGGAATGACTTCTACTTATCGCCGTCCCACTGAACTAGGCATTGGTGCAGAGTAGAAGGAATGCAACAATTCACGTGAATCCAGTCGTGCCTAAGCAGTACACTGTAGTTACCTTGTACATCGACGACGAAGAATGCTGTTGGTAACGTCTTGTTGCCCACTGTCAACTCCATGGAGAGCACGCCCTTGGCCTCAGAACTCTAGCCGTTGAAGCCGTTGAGCATCAAGTTGGTCTTCTTCACATCATCCTCGTTCCTGCCAAGTTTCTTCAACAGCGAGTAAGGCATTAGGTTAACAGTAGTGCCGCCATCAACAAGCATTCGGGAAATCGGCTTTCCGTCAATGTGGCCTCTGACGTAGAGAGGCTTCAGATGGCGAGCCGAGTCCTCGGGCTTCTCAAAAATAGTGTTGCGCAGGCCGAGGTTCAATTGAGCGACCTCAGCCTTGTCCTACGGTAGGGCGAACTCACTGAGCAGCGTGAAAACATTGACGTCCATCACCTGGGGTGCAGGCCCCTCGGAGACGGGCAAGTAATCATCGTCGAGCATGGCATCTTCGTCGTCGCTCGGACTAGGAGCCGGGTTGATCATCTCAACCGGCTTCATCCTCCATACCTGTCTTGTAGTTGGTCGAGGGTGGATTTCCTCAAAAATAGCGTCGCGCTCATCCTCGGCTTTCTTCTCGCGCATCTCCTATGCCCATAGTCATTGCAGACGTCTCTTTTGTGATTTTGACATGCCTAGAGGTGCCCAAGATGGTTGTGGCTTGGTTCCAGGTGCTACTGCCTAGTTTCTGTCAACTCTAGCCGAAGTGGTACTGCCCCTTTTGGCCTCATGCACTCTGTGTTCGGAGGGGCCTTCGTTGTGGACCCCGGCAATTGGACCGGCCTTGTTCGGCCGATCGAACCAGGCTTCGGCGCGGGCTCCGGCCGAAGCAAGGGGCTTACCTCCGTCAGACTTCGGCGATAAGACCTTCGGGATTGGGACTTCCTGAGACCCTACTCTAACTATGATAGCTTCGGACTCCCTGTCTTTAGCCCCCTCACGCCTGTACCCTTCGACTTCGCTTTGCACGGGCCGATTCGGAGGTACCACGGACAGCCTGTGGATGATGCCCCCCTCCACTGCATCTGTTTGTCCCTGTCATTCATAATATTCCGAAGGAAAATGTAACACCCCAAGATTAAAAAAAAGAAATAAAATAAAGGAAATTAATATTTAAAGCATTTCTAGAATTATTTATTAAAGAAAATCTTAAAAGAGCACTATTAAAAGCCAAACAGGGAGAAATATTCAGAATATGGACTTGAGAAATTTATGGAATAATGTAGAGGCCAAGACATAATTTTAAGAATTTTTACAAATTTTTATCAACAGTGATTCAACCCTTAAACAAATAAACGAATTACTAGAATTATTTTAAATCAGAAAAACATTTACAATTCCTAATGGGCCTCAACCTCCAATTCACCTCCAGCCCGGCCCACCCCAACCGCGTGCCACTGACATGCGGGGTCCTCTTATCGGTGCTCGCACCCCCTCTCTCCTCTCCCACCCACGCCCCGCTCGGCCCCACCTGGCAGCCACACCGGTGCACCTCTCTCTCTGGTCACCAGGGCACGCATGTCGGTGCTCTCTTTTCCGTTCGCCCGCTGACAGGTGGAGCCCACCTGTCAGATTCATCTTCTTCTCGGGCAGGGGATCCCCCCTTCCTTTACCGGCGATCCCTTTCCTTCCCTCACCGTCGGCCGCCCCGATCCGACTGGATCCTCCTCGAACACCCTTCCTTGGACCCCCGCGACCCCCTTCCATCTATAGGCCATGCGTTTTGGCAATTATGGAAGCCTGGCCGAGGAAATGGATCCCTCGCCGGAGTTCTTGGAAACCCTCGGTTTCCTTCCCTCCATACGCCGGCGAACCCCCTATATAAACCCCCTCTGGCCACCGCCCTCTGCCCACACTGCCTTAGCACAAGCCCGAGCACTCCAGAGTGCTCCCTCTCAGCTTTCGGCTTTTCTCTCCTCCTCCACCTCCGGCCACCATTCGCCGTCGACTCCGGCCTCCTCCATCCACGCTGTCACCACCGTCGTGACCGCCGGAGCCCACCCGTCCTCGGCCACCCCTCGGTTGGCCGTGAAGACCACCGGATCGCCGTCGCCGTCGACCACCCGAGAAGACCTCATCGTATACCCTCGCCGCCAGTCCCCGTCCATTGCCCATTACCGCCGTCGAAGGTACTGTCTTGACCGCCGTCCTCCCCTCTCTCCATTTTCTGTGAAATCTAGGCCCTTAGTCTTCACCGCCGTCGTCACCGCCGCACCCGAGACCGCCGTCGCCGGAGATGAAGGGGGTACGTGCCCCCTTAAGCGTGTGCCATGCCGGATGGCCCCCTGGCCGCACGATCACGATCGGAGGGCTAGGATTAAATCCCGAAGGTTTACGACTGGTTTACGACTGCCACCTCCGCGACACCATCTACCGCTTCATGCCCATGCGCACACCAGGAAGTCACCGCAGCATCTACATCAGTCCCCTCACTCAGAGCAACTCCACCATCGCCCGCACTATGAGACTTTTGGAGGCCATGGACAATCTCCACACGGAGGCCGTCCTCGACGCAGATAGCCAGCACGACACGATCAACTTCTACCGGCACTCTTCTGAGGATCTGAATCACGAGAACGGAGAGCTTCATCGCTGTATCCAGCAGGGACACCAATTGGCTGCCGAGGCAGAGGAATTGAGGCGCCAGAATGAGCACCTACGACAGCGCGTCGCCGACAATCCCCATCTTCACCACCAGATTGAGGAACTGCTGAAGGATCTCGAGGAGGTCGCACCCCTTCCGCCCCGCAAGCGGAAGTCGCTTTGGATCCCCACCATGAGGCCTAAGAGGATTTCCCGCAGCGCACCTCCCGCCGGACCCTCCAGCTCCACGACCCCGACCATCTCCGCTGAGCCCGTGGTCAAGTCATCCCCTGAGCTACCTTAGACGTAGTTTTTACCATTGATTGTTTCCTTTTATTGCTTTGGATTGTATTGCCACTCATGTCAAAATATAAGGCATGATTGAAGATTAAAAAAAAGACATAAATGTAATCGCAAGAACGACACATTTTGAAATAAAGCTTAGTATCATTTCCCCTAAGAAAGTGTTGTCTATTTTGGAAACTTCAGGATGACTAACACTCAAGGCTCCGATGCTCCCCATAATGGAGAGGAAAACGGTAACCTGCCCCAGTGGGGAGTGACTGGGTAGAGGCAAGCCCCAGTCGCCAACCACCCCACACTAGCCGAAATGATGGCCAATCAAAATCAGTTGGTAGCTGGACTATTGAACCAGATGCAACAGCAGCAGCAGATGCAAGAGCAGCAGGCTCAATTCTTCCGCCTCCACCAGCAGCAGCCTGAGATACCTCGCCCTACCACTCCCGCCCCCGCACCCGCCTCCCATCTCTCAGAATTTCTCCAAGTCTGCCCTCCCACTTTCTCAAGCACCACCAACCCCATGGAGGCTGGTGATTGGTTGAGGACAATTGGGAAGAAGTTGGACCTCCTCACTTGTACTGAGCAGGAGAGGGTAGCTTTCGCTGCCCACCAACTCCAGGGTCCTGCCGCGGAATGGTGGGACAACCTGCGCGAGACTTTGCCCGAGGGACACGTCCACACTTGGGCAGAGTTCTCCACCGCCTTCCGCGTAGCCCATGTCCCTGACGACATTATTGCCCAGAAAGCAACAAGAGTTTAGGGATCTGCAGCAAGGAAGCAGGTCCGTCACAGAGTACTTACACATGTTCAACCGGTTGGCCTAGTATGCACCTGAGGAGGTCCGTACTGATACGGCCAGGCAGTCAAAGTTCCTCCGGGTGCTGAAGGATGAGCTCTCCCTCCAGTTAATCTCCGGAGATTATGCCAACTTTCAAAAGTTGGTGAATAAATCTATTATTCAGGAGACCCAGTAGAACAAGGTCGACCAGAAGAAGAAGAGAATGATCGCCTTCCGCTAGAACCAAGGAATGGCACAAAGGCCCCGCTTCACACCTCCCCCACCGGCGCCCCAATACCATCCACGCCCGATCTACCGTCCAGCACCACCCACCGCCAACACCGGAGCCAAACAACCTCGCTCCGCTCCCGCCGCACTAGCCGCTCCACCCGCCCCTGCCAAGAAAGCAGAGGTACTGCGCGACAAGCACGACAAGCCCGTGATATGCTTCAACTGCTACCAGGAGGGGCATTATTCCCTCCAGTGCCCCCACCCCAAGCGCGCACAAGGAGTCGCGGCCAACCCTGCCATCCGCGCCCGTGTCAACCACGTCACCGCCGAGGAAGCCCAGACCACGCCCGAGATCGTTATGGGTAAGTTCACGGTACATTCGTCCCTTGCAGTGGTTTTATTTGACACTAGAGCTACGCACTCCTTCATATCAATGGCTTTTGTGGAAAAGAATAATCTGAACATAAGTGAATTACCAAGACCCGTATTAATAGCCACCCCTAGCAAACAAACACTAGCCCACTCCTATAGTCCAAGGGTATGGGTAGATATCCAAGGCACAATATTCTGGGCCGACCCCATCCTAATAGAATGCCAAGGCTTGGATCTCATTCTAGGAATGGATTGGCTCAATAAGCACCAAGGTGTGATAAGATGTGCCCGGAGGCAAGTAACCGTGACCAGTGAAGAATGGACTGCCGTCACATTCCAGATGCCGAGCCTGAAGTCCGGAAGACCTCGGCTACACCAGATTACATTGGAGGAGATACCAGTGGTCTGCGAGTACCCGGACGTATTTCTAGAGGATTTACCAGGAATGCCACCCAAGAGAGATATCGAGTTCTGGATTGACCTAGTACCCAGAACTACTCCCATCTACAAGCGACCATACCGGATGGCCGCCAATGAGCTAGCTGAGATGAAGAAGCAGCTGGAGAATCTTGAGAAGAAGGGATACATCAGACCTAGCACATCCCCGTGGGGAGCCCCCGTCATCTTCGTTGAGAAGAAAGAAGACAAGGCTAAGCGTATGTGCGTAGATTATCGAGCCCTGAATGAGGTGACCATCAAGAACAAGTACCCGTTACCCAGGATCGATGATCTATTTGATCAGCTGAAAGGAGCCACGGTGTTCTCCAAGATCGACCTGCGGTCTGGATATCATCAGCTGAGGATTCAAGAGGAGGATATACCCAAGATGGCTTTGACCTCTCGTTATGGATTGTATGAGTGCACCGTTATGTCTTTTGGATTAACCAACGCCCTAGCTTTCTTCATGAATATGATGAATAAGGTGTTTATGGAATATTTGGACAAGTTCATCGTGGTATTTATAGATGACATCCTCATCTATTCCAAGGACCAAAAGGAGCACGAGACTCACATCCGGTTGACCTTAGGAAAGTTATGGGAACATCAGTTATACGCCAAGTACAGCAAGTGTATGTTTTGGACGATGGAAGTAAAGTTCCTTGGACACATCATCTCTGCACAAGGTATCACAGTGGATCCTGCCACTGTGGAAGCAGTTACGGATTGGTTTCCACCCACCAACGTATCAGAGATACGAAGTTTTCTTGGTTTGACAGGGTACTATCGTCGATTTATCGAGAATTTTTCCAAGATAGCCAAGCCTATGACCAAGTTATTGCAGAAGGGAGAGAAGTTTGAATGGACTCCCGAATGCGAGGAAAGTTTTCGCACCCTCAAGGCCCGACTGGTGTCAGCACCCATACTGACCCTACCAGATATCAGGAAGGACTTCCACGTTTATTGCGACGCATCTCGCCAGGGATTGGGATGTGTTCTCATGCAAGACGGAAAGGTTGTTTCGTACGCCTCTCGTCAGTTGAGACCTCATGAGCTAAACTACCCTACGCATGATTTAGAATTGGCCGCTGGTGTGCATGCCCTTAAGATATGGAGGCATTATTTAATTGGAAACCGCTGCGAGATCTTTATGGATCACAAGAGCCTGAAGTATATCTTCACGCAGCCGGATCTCAACCTTAGGCAAAGGCGATGGTTGGAATTAATAAAGGACTACGACTTAGGTATTCACTACCATCCCGGCAAAGCAAATGTGGTAGCTGATGCACTAAGTCGAAAAGGATACTGCACCGCAGTCGTGATTCAAGATCACACGCCCTTGCTCTATAAGGAGATGGAAAAGTTAAACCTTGGGTTAACCACAGGAGCGTATCTCGCCACCTTGGAGACTCAACCAGTCTTGTTCGAGCAGATCCGAGAAGCTCAGTTAGAAGACCCCGATATAGCCGCCATCAAGAAGAACATGAGACAGGGTAAGGCCCCATGATTTTTAGAGGACGAGAATGGCACCATATGGTTTGGAACCAGGATCTGTGTGCTAGATAAACCGGAGATAAAAACCCTTATTTTAAGGGAGGCCCATGATACCCTGTATTCCATTCATCCCGGGAGTACCAAAATGTATCAGGACCTAAAAGAGCATTATTGGTGGGTTAGCATGAAGAAAGAGATTGCTCAGTTTGTCGCAGAATGTGACACCTGCCGACGAGTAAAAGAAGAACACTAGAGACCCGCAGGGTTGTTACAACCACTTAAAGTACCTGAATGGAAATGGGAAGAGATCGGTATGGACTTCATCACCGGACTCCCAAAGACCCAACTTGGATATGATTCCATATGGGTAATCATTAACCGGCTAACCAAAGTAGCTCACTTCATAGCCGTCAAGACGACCTTCAGTGGCCCTAAGCTAGCAGAGTTGTATATGGCCCGCATCATGTGCCTTCATGGAGTGCCCAAGAAGATAGTCTCCGATAGAGGGAGTCAGTTTACATCTCGATTCTGGAAAAACCTTCAAGAGGAAATGGGAACAAGACTAAATTTCAGCACCGCATACCACCCTCAGACCGATGGACAAACTGAAAGGGTGAATCAGATATTGGAGGATATGCTATGGGCATGCGTCTTGGATTTTGGAGGAACTTGGGACAAGAGTTTACCGTACGCCGAGTTTTCATACAACAACAGTTATCAAGCCAGCCTTCAGATGTCCCCGTTCAAAGCCCTATATGGACGAAAGTGCAGAACGCCTCTACTTTGGGATCAAACAGGTGAATCCCAAGTATTCGGAACAGACATCCTTCAGGAAGCTGAAGAGAAGGTACGGATTATCAAAGACTGACTCAAGACAGCCCAATCTCGACAGAAGAGCTATGCAGACAATCGTCGTCGAGATTTAGCCTTTGAAGAGGGAGACCACGTTTACCTCTGAGTGACACCTCTCCGTGACACTCAACGGTTTAACATGAGAGGAAAGTTGGAAAATCGGTATGTTGGACCTTTTCCTATTGTTAGACGCCAAGGCGAAGTCACTTATCAGATGGAACTGCCACCCTCATTGGCTAGGGTACATGATGTGTTTCATGTGTCTCAACTAAAGAAGTGCTTTCGAGTCCCTGCAGAGTAAGTAGACCTTCAGTAGTTGGATGTTCAAGAAGATCTGACATATGTGGAAAAGCCCGTCAAGATCTTGGAAGTCAAGGAAAGGACCACCAGAAGTCACGTCATCCGCTTCTGTAAGGTTCAGTGGAGTAATCATCCAGTAGAGGAAGCTAGATGGCAAAAAGAGGAAGAACTCAAGGCACAACATCCTAAGCTGTTCGAGGATTGATCCGAATCTCGAGGATGAGATTCCATATAAGGGGGATAGGATTGTAACACCCCAAGATTAAAAAAAGAAATAAAAAAGGAAATTAATATTTAAAGCATTTCTGGAATTATTTATTAAAGAAAATCCTAAAAGATCCCCATTAAAAGCCAAACAAGGAGAAATATTCAGAATATGGACTTGAGAAATTTATGGAATAATCTAGAGGCCAAGACATAATTTTAAGAATTTTTACAAATTTTTATCAAGAGTGATTCAACCCTTAAACAAATAAACGAATTACTGGAATTATTTTAAATCAGAAAAACATTTAAAATTCCTAATGGGCCTCAACCTCCAATTCACCTCCAGCCCGACCCAACCCAATCGCGTGCCACTGACATGCGGGGTCCGCCTATCGGCGCTCGCGCCCCCTCTCTCCTCTCCCGCCCGCACCCTGCTCGGCCCCACCTGGCAGCCACACCGGTGCACCTCTCTCTCTGGTCACCAGGGCCCGCATGTAGGCGCTCTCTTTTCCATTCGCCCGCCGACAGGTGGAGCCCACCTGTCAGATTCATCTTCTTCCCGGGCAGGGGATCCCCCTTCCTTTCCCGGCGATCCCTTTTCTTCCCTCGCCGCCGGCCGCCCTGATCCGATTGGATCCTCCTCGGACACCCTTCCTTGGACCCCCGCGACCCCCTTCCATCTATAGGCCACGCATTTTGGCAATTATGGAAGCCTGGCCGAGGAAATGGAACCCTCACCGGAGTTCTTGGAAACCCTCGGTTTCCTTCCCTCCTTATGCCGGCGAACCCCCTATATAAACCCCCTCTGGACACCGCCCTCTGCCCACACTTCCTTAGCCCGAGCCCGAGCACTCTAGAGTGCTCCCTCTCAGATTTCGGCTTTTCTCTCCTCCTCCACCTTCGACCACCATTCGCCATCGACTCCGGCCTCCTCCGTCCACGTCGTCGCCACCGTCGTGACCGCCGGAGCCCACTCGTCCTCGGCCACCCCTCAGTTGGCCGTGAAGACCACCGGACCACTGTCGTCGTCGACCACCTGAGAAGACCTCACCGTCTACCCTCGCCGCCGGTCCCCGTCCATCGCCCATCACCGCCGTCGAAGGTACTATCGTGACCACCATCCTCCCCTCTCTCCATTTTCGGTGAAATCTAGGCCCTTAGGTCTTCGCCGCCGCCTGTCGCCACCGCATCCGAGGCCACCGTCACCGGAGACGAAGGGGGTACGTGACCCCTTACGCGCGTGCCGTGCCGGATGGCCCCCTGGCCACACGATCGCGATTGAAGGACTAGGAGGGATTTAATCCGGGCCTTTGATCTGGTCAAAAGGGTATGGGGCCATCTCGGCCATCGATCATCACTCAAACTGCCCGCTCGATCCTGTGCGTCCACGTCATAACGATTCGCGAGATCTAATCGTGACCGTCCAATTTCATTTAACCCTCCCGCCTCGCATCTAGCCACTGGATCCAGATCCAACGGTCCAGATCATTCGGGTCCACGCGCACAGTCGCTGGTCCACCGTGGTCCTGGCTCAACGTGGACCAGAGTTCTATCCCAAGGTTCCACCTTCACCCTTTGCTGATCAAGGCAAGTCACAACCCCCATTTTGATCATCATTGAGCCCATGTTTTAATAAATTATCGCTATAACTCATAGGTTAATATTGCATTAGTCAAATATCAAGCCCTACACTTATATTTATTAGATCCCCATCCTTGTGTGCAAACCGAAGCCATGCTTATTGAGCCTTAACTCCTTGTCACTCTACTATAAAAGTATTATCTAGTGCCCAATGTACCGACACAACTTCTATAGGATAAAAAGAATGAGTCGTAGATAGATGGATTCTACTATATGAAATTTCCCCGTTATTCTTGTCTCTGGACTCTGTTGGAGTTGGCTATGCTATAAGTATGGTGGGTTCCGAGTGCAAGCTAGGGCTTTGGTTGGTCGCACCCGGTGCACTATAAGGACCGGTCTACGGGATCTGTTGCAAAGCACATTGGTACTAACCACAAGTCTAATGGGTAAGTACTAACTGAAAGTATGGAACAATCCGACTCGATGCACCATAGTGGAGTGGGCAAGGGGCAACCTGCGGGTGACTTGTACCGACGTGGCTCAAGGGGGGTATGGTGAGGCTCGACGCGTCGGGACACCATATGAAACCCATAAGAGGGTGCTGCCAGGTTGAGGCGGACCATATGGAAGGTTTTGGCACGAGTTCCCGTGGTATGGGTCATCTCGTTACACTTTGGTGTAAGTGATGAGTGTGTGCCTTGTGGGTACAATGGTACACCTCTGATCAGAGTATTTAATCTTTTCGAAAAGCCGAGCCCACGGTCAAGGGCGGGTTG
Organism: Zizania palustris; assembly: GCA_019279435.1. Lineage (NCBI taxonomy): Eukaryota > Viridiplantae > Streptophyta > Magnoliopsida > Poales > Poaceae > Zizania > Zizania palustris. Next base: position 18,823,647 of record JAAALK010000288.1, read on the forward strand.
TGTGACTACTCGCAGTTAGTTTACAATTGTTTGAATGGTTGATTTATTCATGGCATGTAAGGACATTTGAGCGAGGTGGGGCTGACTGTACCCCTCGAGTTAGAAGTTGATGATGCATTCACATGTTTACATTTCAGTACTAATAAATTGATCACATTTAATTGCTTTACAAATTATGCTCTTCCGCAAAATTAGCCATTATCTCCCTTGTTATTACTCTGCATTATATTTGCATCCGGTGGCTTGCTGAGTATGTTTGTACTCACCCCCGTTGACTTACACCACCAGAGCCCGTCTACTACGAGGAGGATGAAGGTCTGGAGTAGCGACCCAGTCAAGGCGCGACTGGAAGGAGGCGTTCATCTAGGACCCTTTGTTTTATTAGTTTCTCTTCATCTTTATTCACTTTTGTACTAATACAGTCTACGAACCATGAATGATTGCTCGTATTGTACGTGGTCGCATGATGAACGTCTTGTTTTTATTGATTTTCTATGGAATTTCAATAAAGGTCCTGATTTATTAAATCGGGGCGTGATAGAAAACAAGGCATAGCGTTAAGTTGTGGAGGATACTCTAGTTGTGATACGTACGGAGCCCACGGAGTCCCTGCCTAGTCGTACGGCGGAGGCATCGGTATCTCTAGTGGCCTCGCCCACTATGAGCTGAACCCGTTACCTGGAGGGGGGTTCGGCAAGGTCAACGGTGTCTCAGACCATATCAGTGAGGGGTCCTACCAGGCCGGAGGTACGTTCGGCCAGTGCGGGCCGAAGCCTCCTGTCAGAGGGTTCATCCAGAGTGGTGCGGGGTTCGGCCATTGGGGGCCGAAGCTATTGTACGGGGGGTTCGACCATTGAGGTTCGAAGCCACCGTACGAAGTGTCAGGCCACTGTGGCCCGAAACCATGACGAGGAGGGCTCGGCCACTGTGGTCCGAAGCCGCCCTCCGAATGCCTTGGGCCCTTCGGCTGACTTAGTTTTTTAGCGCGGGGACCTGCTTCCTTGGCTTTTCTTTGATGCTTGTTCAACAACATCTTGTATGTTACCTTCGGCCTCTTGTGAGCCTTAGCCGAAGGGATGTTAATGTTTTGTTTCCACACTCCCACCTTGGGGTTATTTGGTATGAGTGTGTGTCTGTGCGTGGCTCTCCAACAATTATGTCCTTCCCTTTAGTCGACTCAGCCTGTTCTGGCCTAATCAATACCTTCTTCTCACCGAGTTCGACGGCATTGACGGGAAAAGGATCTTTGTCCAGCTTCATCTTTGGATTGTGGTCTATTTTCAATCGTCCTTCTTCTATGGCTGATTGAACCTGCCATCAAAAAACATTGCAGTCATTAGTATTATGTGAATGTGAATCATGCCACTTACAGTATGGATGTTTCTTCAACTCATCGGCAGAGGGAATGACTTGACCTTTAGGCAACCTGAGAAGTTGGTTCTTTAAGAGAAAATCAAATATTTTATCACACTTAGTTATATCGAATGAGTACTTGACCTCAGTAGGCCAATTCTTCGTGGGAGATGGCCGTAATTCAGAACAAGTGACAGGTTTACTCTTAGCGTTCCAAACCAATTCGTTCCATGATGTGGATTTCAGCCCTAGGCTTGTTAAACGTTTTAATAAACTTTTTATCTTTGGCCCAGCCTTCCTGGACCAGAGCTTGCTGCAGGACTTGGCTAACCTCTAAAAAGCTCTCGTTGTCTAATCTTTCTTTAATCTCGGAACATAACCCATTAAAAGCTAGTTCCACCAAATCCCTTTCTGTAATACTAAGGCTAAAATATCGGTTTCTAGTATCCCTAAAATGCTTGATGTACTCAGAGACGCTCTCGTTAGATTTCTTCCTAACTGATGTCAAGTGTGAAAGCCTAAGTTATGTCTCGCCTGTGTAAAAGTAATCTTGGAATTTTCATTCCGAATCTTCCCACATTTGAACAGAGTTCGGTGGGAGCGCCAAAAACCAAGTGAAAGCGGTGCCAGATAGCGAGAGAGAAAATAGTATAATTTTTAGAGCGTCTGTCCTGCTAGCTTCTCCACACTATGCTAAAAATTGACTAACATGCTCTAGTGTGGTTTTGCTACCCTCGCCGTCGAACTTAGTGAATACGGGGATTCTATAGCCACGAGGGTAGGGTATCGCATTGAAATGATCAGGATATCGCTTACGGTAAACCCTAACCCGACCCTTAGGCACAAAGCCGGCGCATTCCCTAAATAGTGCGCGGATTCGCTCCCCTAAGTCATCTTGGCCTACTGCCTACGCACGTCTCTCGTGCGGGGGTGCGACATGTGGCGGGATGTCGGCGTGTTGGCCATGGGTCTCTTCCCTACGGGCTAGGTATACAGCGTGCTCAAGCCCAGGTGCCTGCGCATGTGGCGCGAGCAGGGCTGGTACCAGTGCAGGTGGTGGTGGTGTGTGGCATGCAATGCTAGTTTGGCCATAAACATAATGATTAGTCTCAGCCATATGTGTTGAGGCCGGAGACGTAATGGTACTGCTAGTGTTACTGTCAGTTCTGCTGTACACATGATTTACTGGAGGTGCCCTAGCAATAGGGACTGGTGGTATGGCCTCAGTAAAGCCGAACCTTCTGAGAGTCGCCTCTACTTGGGAACTAACTTCTGAATCTAAACAGTTGGCTAGCGAAGCGTTGACGGCCAGATCTACTGATGCGGCTATTTTTTGCTCAATCTCTAAAGAGGATAAACGAGGCGATACAGGTGTTACCTGGGTCCAAGCAAGGTCAGGGGTGATGATGTCGTGCTTGATGAAGCCTGCACGTGTCTTGACGTAGCCCCCAAGCATTATGTCTTGGAGCGCCTTCAACTTTGCCTCGATCTCTGCTCGGTCTTCTGCGGGAATATCTTCAAGACTAGGTGTTAAGATGTTGCGGTTGTCGATATCCGCGCCTCCTATGGTGTCCATCGGCGGTGTAGACGTAGTAGTTGCTGTAGATGTACCAGTGGTCGATGTAGACATACCCATCTTGTTGGTGTAGCTTTTCCCCAGTAGAGTCGCCAAAAAGTGTGTTGACACGAAAACGTGCCCCCGCACTTGGGTCAGTTCCACGATCCAAAAGTGTGCAAATACTTAGGGACAAGCCTAAGCGTAACACAGCATCGATGTCGCATTCCGACTACCCTTAGCCGTGGTAAGGGGGTGGAGTCGCTAGGCAATCAGATCACACAAAATAATCCAATTAGCTGAAAGAAATATATTAAATAGAATAAATCAGCAAACCGGTCGGAGCCTGTCTGCTTCGAAGTATGGTGCGAAGGGGGTCACCGAAGTATACCTTCGGCGTCTGATGTGAAGTGTCCCGCTGAAGGGTACCTTCAGCGTTTGGACTGATCTGGTCGAAGATGAACTCCGAATGGATCTAGACGCGACAATCACCTCCAAACAGTGGGGTTTGGCGTGAAGTCTCCGATACAGTAAATACATAGTAATGACTCTAGCGCAACGCGCGAGCGTGACTTCGTCCGGAGCGGAGTATGAGCGTGGCGAAGCCTGTCGTGATGAAGTGTGCTAGCGAAGTGTGTGGTCGAAGCAACAGTCTTGCCAAAGGGTGTTCTAGCAACCTCCGAAATCGATCTCTCAGCTCTGGACACCTCCGATGAAGTAGCTCGAAACATAGGTAACCTGCAACATATAATATTCAAAGTACTAATTCGGCCTGAGGACCGAATTCTGCTAAGTGTTGAACTAGTAGCAAAGATAGCAATCTGTTACACAGATTAGCGGATACTTCACAGGAAAAGTAACAAGGCGATAGCAATCTATTACTCAGATTAACGAATACTTCACAAGCGAAGTAACAAGGATTACCACTGTTCTGAAGTGGCCATCGGAGGGCTTCTAGGCAAACCCACGAAGAGTACAAAAAGGTAAAGATAAAGTAAATGCGATCAAAGCTAGGGATTTGGGGTTGATTTGTGTTGGGGACGTCTCTGAACTGGCTTCACCTCTATTTTTATAGGGGCTAGACCTCTGATCTAATCTGCTATAATTCAGCTAGATAGAGATAAAAACTTAGCCAGAATCGTGTCCAACTCTATCTCTGCCGAAGTGGGCCTTCGGCCAGGCCTATCGAAGCCTGCTCCTCGGGCCGAAGCTTCGGTGGCGTGGGCCTCCGAAGGCTTCCTGGTCAAAGGCCGTGGGCTGGCTGAAAGCTTCCGGAGCCCATAGCCCAATTGTCCTTCGGCCCTATAGGGCTTCGGCCTGACCCGGGACATGTGTATTTTCGGCCCAAATTACTAAAATTGATATTTTGACAATCTTAGCCATTGATGCCATTTTTTGCTATCAACACTATTTTCTCACGAGCGGTTCTAGCACATCGATGTGGGAAGGATTCCATCCCTAGACATGTGGATACCGTGGAGGCGTTGCTCCAATAGCGATTCTCGTGGACTTCATCACGTGAACAACTATGTCATCTTCACGGATTGGATTGGTGAGGAACGGCCGAGACGAAGCGAGGATAGGCAAGGATACACTTCCTCAACATCTTCTTCCATTGCACCTAGCACGTCTTGTTCTAGAAGGTACCGATCTATGATCTCACAGCGCATGCTTCTTAGGCTTTGGGTTGAAATTTTCAAAATTTCTAGCTACCGTAGCTTCTCCTTTCCCCAACAGTGGTATCATAGCCTACATGTGTAGTGTTCGATCTGGATCCCTCATATATGGAGATACATGGTGGAAAAACAGATTATATTTGTTTCTGTCCGTGGCAAATAGAAATTTTCGATACTGATCAGAAGTTCTGATGGCGGATTGAAAATTCCGATACTGGTCAGATGTTCCGATATCGAATAATGATTCAATATAGAGAGCAATTTTTGATACCAGGAATTCTGATACTGATTGAAAGTTCTGGCGCATCGAAAGTTCTGATGCTAGGTCAGAAGTTTCGACCCACCCGAATTTGAAATTCCGAGCATGTTGAGTTAGGTTTTTTAGATCTAGATTTCAGTCACTTGTAGATTCTTTTCCTAACTTTGTTTTGTAGAGAATGTTGTGATTGTCATGGCCTTGGATAAATGTGATGTATTAGATGCATGAAATGAATGCAAATTAAATATGGTCTGCATGTCATCGTTATTTACAGCGCAAGGCTGATGTAAATGAAATACGGCTTGCATGTTGTTTTCGTTGTGCTTCGGCCCATGTAACTAGTATAGGCCATGCGAGATAGGCTAGTACACTTCATGGAGGCTGGGAGCGCACACTTAATGATGGGAGCCATGGAGATGGAGATCACCATGTGAAGAGGGTCATGCTATGTCATGGTTAATATGATTGCTTGTGATGCTTTCTTATGTTCTTGTTATACTATTCTTGCATGTTTCATGCACGCTAGGGAAGTTATCATGCTAGAATAGTTTTTCCTCAGAAAATTAAGTATTGATGCTCTTTCCAATAGTTGCACCCACCAAGGATCTTGATCATCGATAGTGGGTTCGCCAAAGCAGGGTGTTATATTTTATCTTGACCAGTTGGGGCGGAAGTTGGACTTCTGCACGGATAGTGTTGGTTTGCTTAACGGGGCTATCAAAATTGTTTTGGGCCTTGGAGCATAGAGTGGGCATAGAGAATAGGATGTGTTGGCGTAAAAGATTACGCTAACAGGTTTCTAGAAGTTAGAACTAACAAACGAAGTGTTTGTGAAGTAAACTATTTCGAGCCTCCGAAGTGGATAATAACTCAAAATAGTTCGAAGATGTGTATTGAATAACTTGGTATTCGATCCCGATTACAGGGCAAAACAGGGGGTATTTATAGGCCCAAACATTAAGGAAAAGACCTTTTTACCCCTATATTACAACCGGCATAGTGGAAACTAGTTTGGTACCCTGGATAGGGCTAACGTGGTAAAACACTAATCTGCTGAGATAGAAGATAAATCTTCCATCTTAGATGGCAAAGAGGTTCTCTGAAGAGTCAAGCTGCAAAGATATACTTCGAGCTAGAGCTCGCCTTCATCCTTCGAGCTTGATCCAATGCGCTCCCAAAGTTAGATATTGGAAGCCTTTGATTAAATCACCTGCCTTTGTCTTAGCATAGCAATGGCTCTGAGGATGAAGTATTTTCCCCCAACAGTAGCCCCTCGAATACGCTTCTCCGCTAGACCTGTGATGTTAGGAGAGCAGTATACGCAAGAAAAATAATCATGCGTAGAGGTTAACAGTTTTAATCAACCTTTGAAATATGCAGAGATTCGAAACATTGAATCAACTTCTAAGAAAATTATGTTCGAACTACTTTGGAATTAACTTAAAAAGTCCGAAAGCTTTTTTAGACTTAGAAGAAATAACTGTTGCCTTTTTCCTCCAACGGGAATTACGTGATGCGTTAACTTCGCAAAGGGATAACGGTTAGGAATGCGAAACGGCAAACACAAATGGTAAAAAATCATAGCCTGGGCTATAAATAGAGGGCCCAGCCCCATCTCGAAATCTCTTCTCACCGCTTTAGTGATAACAAAACCTAGCCTCCATCTTCCTCCTTGAGCAACCAGAGCAATTCCATGGCGAAGACCAGTTTCAAAGTCCCTAGGGTGGCTTCAGCCTTGGCTCGGCAGCACGCCGTGGTAGCAGCGGTGGCGGCGACATCAACGACGACGACTCCGACAGCAGCGGTAGCAGCGCCAATGGTGGCGCCAGGAAGAAATCCCCAACATGATAGTCCTCATGATCTCCTTCCAGCGTCGTCGAAGTATGCGGACCAATCTTACCAGCTGGGACCGTCAACCTGCAAGAGGGAATCGCTCGCAGTAGCAATAGAAGGGAAGATTAGTTCGGAGATTGTGATCCGCAAACCTGGAAAAGAAGCTATTCCTTCTCCAAGGCCCGGAGAAGTGGTTGTCTTCGAAGCCTTTTTCGAAGCAGGATTAGGGCTTCCGGCTGTCGACTTCCTAGCTGAGGTACTAGATTTATTCCATGTTACTCTCTCCAAACTCTCTCCGAACGCGATAGCATGCCTTTCCATCTTTGAATGGGAGTTGCGAGCTGAAGGCTGCGAAGGAAGAGCAGAAATCTTCGCAACCCTACACCGAGCTTCTTGCCAACCCAAGACCTTCGTAGGCCCCGGAGGTGAAAAGATAGTGGTGGCCTTCGGGAGTATTAACTTCCGGCTTCGGGATGAGTATGCTCTTCGATTTCTAGCCAAGGCCATCAATGCTAGATGGTATACGGATTGGATCCTCCGGTGGTTTTACGCCAAAGTTGGGGCAGGAAGCCGCCTAGATGGACCTCTACAGGACATAAACTTCCGGAGGAAAGCCCTTGTCCACCCGGATCCAGGCCAGCTCGAAGCTCGCATTAGCCTACTTCAACGGATTAGCCAACGCCTGAGCATGCGGGATCTGGCGGAGGAGTTCATCAGACTTTAGATTCCCCCTCTGATGGCTAACTGGCCTATCACCTTCGAGGAAGATCCAGAGGGCAGCCTCCGAAAGATCTCTTCGAGCTCGAGCCCTGTAGGTAACTTCGAAAACAACATGTTTCATATATATTTATTTGAAGAAATAACCAATGTCAACTTATCTCAACCTCTCTAGCTCCTATGACTTCGGAGCAAATTGTGCGAGCTTCGGAGAAAATTGTGGGAATTCCGACTCCGGCCGAGAAAGAATGGAGGAAAAAGTTAGTGGGTACTTGGGAATGGTTCAACCGAGTATGGGGGTTACTCAAAGTTGTTCCCCCTCCTCTTTTGGATTGGGTGCCTTCGGAGCAAGGTCCTAAGAAAAGGAAGGCAGAAGTTGGAGCTTCAGCCCCTGCCAAGACTCCATCAAAGAAGGTAGCTCGAAAGCCAAGAACTGCGGCGCCTTCAAGTCCGATAGCTTCGGTCTCCGATTCCTCGGAGGATGAAGGTAGAATGCACGTCGACCTAATTGACAAGGATGAAGCCCAAGAAGATGCAAGCACCGGCAATGCTGCAAACGTGCCAGAGGTTCCAAACAGCCCTGGGCAGGTTGGGACTTCGATTGCTCAGGAAAACTTGCCACGTGAAAGAGCCCCCATGACCGAAAGCGGAACCGAATTGGCTACAGAGTCAGCTTCGATTCCGGACGAAGTAGCGCTTGCAGCTCCCGAAGAGGCTCTGACAGTCGAAGCTTCAGTCTTGAATTTTGACTCCGACGAAGACTTTGGGGTAGATTTTGACCCTCCAAGCAGCACAATGCTCACCCGCCGACAAGACTTCAGGGGTAAACTTCTCATAATCCCTTTGTTCTTTTTTCCTGCAAAATTATACAATGTATAATACCTTTGCCTCAACAGGGTCCACTCCTATGGAAGAGGTTTGTCCCGAAGATATGGTTCCTGGGACTTTAGCAGCTCCGGAGCCAATTCCAGAAGTCACCCAAATGGGACCTGGAAAAGGTAAAGGCAAAATGGACCCCTTTCCTACTCCGAGTTCAGGATTAACTCCGTCTGAATCAACAGACGGGGGTCAATCTACGGAGGGGGACCAATCTGCCGGAGTTTCTGAGGATGCGGCCTAGCGCTCCGACCCCTCGCCGAATGAAGACGACCAGAGGGCTTTGTCTATGCTCCCTCTTCTAGCTCCTTTCTTGGAGCGAAGAACCGGACTTCGGACTTTGCTCGAGCCTTTGGATCGAGCTAGCCGCGAAGTCAGGGAGACGGACTTGGTAGCCATCTTGAGCGAAGCTGAGGGTTCGGAGCTCAATGCCGCCATGGAGCGTGCAGCGTACTAGGTACGAAGTATCTGCAAAACAAAATTAATCTCACCTACAAATAATTTCTCACCTTGGTTTTTCCTCTTTACAGCAAATAGTCTTGGCCCGAGCTGTGGCTGTCTCAAATGAGTGCGGAAGCCTTCGCCTTCGAGAGGAAATTACTGCTCTTCAGCGAAATCTTAACATCTCCGAAGGTCGGGTTTCCCACTTAGACAACATGGTTTCAGCAGAGCGGAGGGCCAAACAAAGCTTGGAAACTGCGAATAAAGCTCGAAGCAGAACAAATTGTGCTTCGGGTAGAAATAGAAAAGATGCGGGCGGAGCATGCTACGTCGGGGGCTGAACTTATCAAGCTCCAGGATGAAAAGGCCAAAGCTGAAGAGGAGGCTAGCCACCTGCTTAACCAAAAAAATTCTCTAGCTACGGAGGCAGCCAGGCTATCCGCTGTGGTGGAGGAGTTGACTTCATCGAAGGACGCTTTACTTGATGATAACCTAAAATCGAAGAAGGTAGCTGCGGAGGTCATAAACCAACTCCTAGGTGTTCTAGAGTACTTCGGTACTACTGGAACACTTCCTTCAAATGACAATGTCTCCCTGCTGTGATGGCTAAAAATGATCCAAGGAGCTGCGAAGACGAGGAAGACAGCAGGTATTAGGTATGGAGAAATCTCCGGCCAAGTGTCTACTCTCGGAGTGCTTCGCTACTACAAAGGTCTAGGATTATGGATAACGCCAAATTCAGGGGCGGCTCCAATTTCCTTCGACGAAAACCAGCTTCTCAATCCTTCTAAAGACGTGGCCGCTGCTTGGCAAGCCTTCCAAGCTTCGTGGAGAGCCGAAGGTCGCACTGCGATCAAGGCTTGGATTGATGAAGGGCAACGCCAGAAGCAAGCTCGGTCGCAAGCCTCGAGAAGCCAGCCTCCGCCAAACCCGCAGGTCTATATTTGTTTTAGGGTCTTGACTATGCAAAGAATCATGTTTTTCATACATTATGAATGAAAATTTGCTTATCGTGTTTTTAGGCTTCACCTCATATGGATGATGTCGAAGTGTTAAACGTTACTGAAGAACTCCGCCTGCTATGGGCTACCTTCGATCTTTTAAAACTTCACAAGCAACCTCGATTTTTAATTCCTCGAGATAGCTCCGGTGCAATTGCGCCCGAAATATGCAAAGATATACTATCTTATATTAAAGAGGAAGAAAAAGAAGTTAACTTGGATACCTCATCTTCTGAAGACATTGCATGGTCTGAGGATGAAGGTATTGCTGAAGACCAAGGGAAAAACCCTGAAGAACTTCGAAGCTGGGAAAGGAGCCCCGAACGAGTTCGAACTTGGGCTGAACTTCAACAAGAACAGAAGGATTTTAGAGCTTCGAAGGGAGGTAGAAGAGTTAAGCGCAAAGTTGTTAGAACTCCCAGCTCTGGAACTAGTCGTTCCAACCTTAGCAATAGCTCTAGAGATCGAAGGGGTCTTCGATTCCTTCTTGGCATAGATACCGATTTTTTGTGATGTAATTGTAATTTGTTCGGATAATAAATATTGATTTTTTAAAATTGTCTCCCTACTTCCCAGCCCCTCTTTGGGCGTAAGCAACTTCGAACTATAGTCAAAGATGGTTAGGCGCAAAGAAAAAATTAGGAGCACAATTTTGGAGGCTCGGAGCCCCTCAGCAATTTAAAGATTGATTAAAATATTATAAAGTGTCTTTGACTACTTGAAGTTTGAAAACTGGTAACTTAGTACCTTTTGTTTTGAAAGAAATCACTTCGGACAACTTTCCGGACACTTTAGTGTCCCAAACGATTGGTCACTTTGGACTCTTTTCACAGATATTCGAAGCTCATCAGCTCAAACTCTGTTTTGTTTTGGCCTCCTTCGGCTCTTTTTGCGAATGCTATCAAACCGGTGGTTTGGAATTCGCAGTGGTCTCCTTGGACTCTTTTTACGGATGCTTTCAAGCCGAAGCTTGGAATCCGCATTATTTGGTCTCCTTCGACTCTTTTTACGGATGCTTTCAAGCCGGTGGCTTGGAATTCGTTTTTCAGTGACTTTCCCACCTCGTCGGAAGCTTCGAACCAGTGGTCTGAAGTCCGAAAAAAATGATTCAAATTAATGACACTTCCCTCCCAGCCAACTTCGTTCTTCCAGTGTGTCCACTAGAAGCAAGAAGTGTTGGGGGGTAGGCATTATCTAAACCATGAACTTTATTCATTCAGAAGGTGTTTACAAATGATTACAAAGAGCCCCTATGCGAAATATCGCTTTAAGTGCTCCGCATGCCATGTATGTGTTAGTTCTTCACCTTCTAAAGTGGCTAACTTAAAGGAACCAGGGAGTCCTGAACGGAGGATTATATATGGACCTTCCCACTTATTCCCTTGTTTCCCTATGCTATAACACTTCGCACAACAAGATGACCTGGCTTAAGTTCGCTAAGCTTGACCTTCGGATCAAACCAAGTTTTCATCTGCTTATGATACTTTGATAAATTGGCGACAACTCGAAGTCTTGTTTCTTCTGTTAAATCAAGCGAAGTTTGCCTTTCTGCTTCTATTTCCGGTTTGGTGTTGCGAAGGGATCCTCCTTTAAGCTCCGTCGGCATCATAGCTTCGTCTCCGAATAATAGTCTGAAAGGAGTGAAACCCGTAGAGCTTGTCTGAGTTGTCCGAATGGACCATAGAATTTTCGGGAGCTCTTCGGTCCACAATCCTTTTGCCAATCCCACTATTCTTCGATTCAGCCCTGACAAGATATTACCATTGGCTCTCTCCACAGCTCCGTTGGACTGAGGATGTCGTACTGCAGCAAAGCATAATTAGATGCCTAGATCTTCACAAAATTTCCTAAAGGGCTCTGCATCAAATTGTGTTTCATTGTCAACTATTAGCTGCCGAGGCACTCCGAACCGGCATATGATATTTTTCCAGAAAAATTTTTGTACATTATTCAAAGTGATAGCTGTTAGGGGCTCTGCTTAGACCCACTTTGAAAAGTACTCAATTGCTACCACTGTGAATTTCAAGTTTCCTTTTGCTACTGGGAAGGGGCCAATAAGATCCATCCCCCACCTGGCCATGGGCCATACTGGAGCAATGACTTGAAGAGTTGTTGGTGGGCGATGACTTCTTCGTCCCATCCACTGACATCCTTGGCAGGTGCGGACTAAGATCTCCGCATCAGCTACTATTGTAGGCCAATAAAGCCCCTGACGAAGTGTCTTTCCTGCCAAAGCTCGAGGGGCCAAATGGCTACCACAGAGTCCTTCATGAATTTCTCGAAGAATTTCTTGACCTTCGGCTTGAGATATACATCGGAGCAAAGGAGAACATACTCCGGCCTTGTACAAAATACCGTTGATTATATGATAATTCCAAATTTTGAGTTTCAACCTCGAAAGTTGCGGCCCTTCAGACATATTTGCTTCTCCTTGCAACAATTCCATAATTGAACTTCGCCAATCTGTACTTGGAATACAAAGGACTTCCATAGAAGGGATCTGTGGCACCGAAGGTGTACTAAGTTCTTCATAAAAAGTCTCTTCTGGAATGTCCATAGCCTCGACTGTAGCTTTTGCCAAGATATTAGCTTGCACATTTTCTGCTCTGGGTATACTCCAGATGGAAATCCCTTTAAATGTTGCTTCAATTTTAAGGATCTCTTCCAAGTATTTTGCAAGTTGTGGATGCCGAGCTTGAAAACACTTGTCTACGTGCCCAGCTACAATATGAGAGTCTTTCTTAATAACAACTCTTGTAGCCCCTAGAGCACGTGCCTTTCGAAGTCCTACTAAAATTCCTTCATACTCTGCTGTGTTATTGGTAGATTTAAAATTGAGTCTTGCGGAGTACATTGCCTTTTGTCCTGAAGGCGAAATTATCACTGCTCCAACACCTGCTCCAGATGCTTGGAAAGCTCCGTCGGAGTAAATGGTCCAAATTCCTTCACTTGGCTTCTCCGGAGCCCATGCTGCAGGGGGGTCCACTCGGCCACGAAGTCCGCCAACACCTGTGACTTAATTGTTTTCCTTGCCACGAAGGATATGCCAAAGGGTGCTAATTCAACGGCCCACTTCCCAATTCTTCCTGTAGAATCCTTACTTCGGAGCATATCTCCCAAGGGATATGAAGTTGGTACAATTACATTATGGGCTAAGAAATAATGCCTTAACTTCCTCGAAGCCATTATCAGAGCATAAGTGAACTTCTCAAGTTCAGAATATCTTGTTTTTGCTCCGGACAATGCTTCAGACACAAAATAGATTGGATTCTGTACCAACTTCCCATTGAAATCAACCTCTCTGACAAGGACTGCACTGACAGCAGAGCTAGTAGCTGCAAGGTAGAGGAGGAGGGTTTCGTCCGCAATAGGCACCGTGAGTGTAGCGAGATTACTGAGATAATTCTTAATATCTTCGAAGCTTTTTTGACACTCCGGTGTCCATGCAAAATCTTCGGACCCTTTCAATGCTTTAAAAATGGGTAAACTTCTCTCCGCAGACCTTGCCAAAAATCTGCTAAGTGCTGCAAGGTGACCCGATAGCTTTTGTACTTGCTTTAAATTCTCCGAAGGAGCCATCCTTTGCAGCGCAGTTATCTGGGTGGGACTAGCTTAGATTCCCCTGCTCGAAACTAGATATCCTAACAATTTTCCAGCCTGAGCCCCGAAGATACATTTTTCGGGGTTAAGATGGATTCCACATGCCCGAAGGCTATTAAATGTTTCTTCTAGGTCTAGGCTATGTTGGTGCTTTAAAGCACTCTTTATTACAATATCATCCATATAGGCCTCTAAATTGCGGCCTAGTTGATGACCTAGAGACTTAGCAATTAACCTCGAAAAAGTAGCCCCGACATTTCTTAAGCCAAAGGGCATTCTTAAATAACAGAAGACTCCCGAAGGAGTTATAAAGCTTGTCTTGATTTCATCTTCGCGCTTTAGCCAGATTTGATGATAGCCGGAATACGCGTCGAGGAAGCTTAGTAACTCCGAACCAGCAGTAGAGTCAACCAATTGATCAATTCGGGGCATGGGATAGGGGTCATGGGGGCATGCTTTATTCAAAGATGTAAAATCAATACACATGCGCCACTTCCCGGAGGATTTCTTCCTAACGAAGACTGGGTTGGCTAACCACTCCGTATGAGCCACTTCTCGGATAATCCCAGCCTTCAGCAGCTTTTCCACTTCATCTTTGGCAAGGATAGCCCTCTCCGCAGACAGCCTCCGTAGTCCTTGCCGAACAGGCCGAGCCTTCGGGTTCACAAGTAAACTGTGTTCAATAATATCCTGACTGACTCCGGTGATGTCTTCATCAGACCAAGCAAAGACATCCAGATTTTCCCCAACTACTCTTTCTAATGAAGTAGCTACTTCTGGAGGCAAGTCCTTGCCAAACTAAAATGAATATTCCTTGCCATCTTTGATAATAACCTTCGTTGTAATCTCTCCTTTAGGGCTTGGCCTTGGGAAGGACTTCTTCAAAGATTCTACCGGAGCAAAAAAACCTCCGGGTTATCTTGCACACAGTTCACCTGTCTTGGGTCAAGAGGAGGGCCATGACCATACTCTGCTCTTCGCGCAGTGGCCTGATCTCCGAAAACAGTGAGCACTCCCGCCTGTGTGGGCATCTTCGTACACAGATAATTATGATGCGCCACAGCTCCTAATTGATTCAACATGCCCCTTCCGAAGATAACATTGTATGCATACGGGGCATCCACCACATCAAAGATCACTTCCTCCGTCCTGGCTAGTAGCCCCTCTCCGAAAGTAACTTCCAAGCCAATTTGGTCGAGGGCATCGAGAGGGGGTCCTGCGAAGCCTTGCAAAGGACGGGCTGTTGGGAGAAGATGCTTCCTGGAGATGCAGAGTTGATCAAAAGCTTGGACAAAGATAATATCTGCTGAACTCCCTCCGTCAATTAACACTCTTCGGACCTCAGTCCCTGCTATGTCGGTAGTGATGACAAGTGGGTCTGCGTGTGGAAACTTTATGCCAGCTGCATCATCTGCGGGAAAAAGATATCGGCACATGGGACCATTCAGGCATAGCAGCTGCAGATGAAGAAGTTCCAATATGGCCCACCTCTCTAACCTACTCTCTTCTTTGGCTCTTCGACATACTTCTGAGGGTCCCTCCTCTGGAGATGGGGAGGACTACTCTTTTCCCTCGATCTTGACCCTCTTCCTCCTTCGGAGGTGGCATAACATTGACCAACGAAGGCCGTCTTGCAGGGTCAAAATTCTCTATCCGTGCCACAGCCTGGACAGGCTCCGGACGCACTTCGGTCGAAACTCGGTCAGTAGTGCCTCGACCCGAAGTTCTTTCCAACTACTCGCCTCTTAAAGCAAGTATAGATTTGCACGCATCAGTCGCGTGACTTCGATTCTCACCATGGACATAGCAGAAAAAGGTCTGGGCTTTGCCAGCCGGTTTCCCTGGCGGCCTCCAGCCACTGGTCTTGCTTCCTGAAGGTTGCGAAGTCCTTGGGGCAAATTTCTGCAGAGGTGCAATGTTCAAGACTTCTGAACGAGGATGCTTTTGCCCCCGACACCTATCATGCTGAGCTTCGAAGCTAGGCCCCTACGACTGTGTTGAAGTCTTCACTTCCAGCTTGACTTCTTGCACGATTGACGGAGTTGCGGTAGTTCTCCGAAGCCACCCCTCTTCTGACCTTGCATACTCCTCGAAATAAGACATCAACTGAGCAATAGAAGATATCTGCTTCCGGTGAAGTTTATCAAGGAGGCCCGCGTGGCTAACTCCCTCTCGAGCTGCATCAACTACAGAGGATGTAGTTAACCCTCGAATTTGCGACTTCGTATGAGCGAAGCGCTTGAAATACTGCCTTAAGGTCTCTCCGGGGAGCTGCTTCACCTGGAAAAGACTTCCTGTGGACATTGGAGGTATGAAGGTACCCTGAAAATTGCTTATGAACTTCTTCCTTAATTGCTCCCAGGTTCTGATTGACCCTGGCTTCAAGGACCAGAACCACCGCAGTGCCACTCCTTCAAGAGCTAGAGGAAAACATTTGGCCATGGTGTCTCGTACTCCCCCGCTGGCCTCAATTGCCAATGCATAAGAGCGGGAGAACTCCCCAGGGTCTTCATCTCCAGAATATTTGCAAAGCTTCGAAGTTTTGAACTTAGGGTCGAAGCGCACTTTCTGTAACTCAGGATGTAGCGGAGATTCGGTGTCGAAGGAAGCATTCTCCGGGCTTCAGGATAAGGAAGTTCATCGTCTTCGGGCACTTCGGGGATGACTGGGGTGGCTTGAGAACGAAGCCTATCTACGGCTTCTTGCCGCCACCTTGCTACTTCAGCTTGGAGACTGGCCATTTGAGCGGCCACATCGCCAAGACCATCTTCGTCTCCTCCAGAAGGACCTTCCGGGTCTTGAGAACTGTATGCATCAGTTCAAAGTGGAACTTGAGGTGGAAGAGGAACTCCGGTTGGCCGAAGTATGGATGGAGTTGGGGGAGGAACTCCATATGCTCGAGGAAGAGGAATCTCTTTCGGAGTCTGAGGTGGAGGAAATGTCGAAGGTCCTCCGACCTCAACTGTGTTCGAAGATCTTACTCCGGAGGTCCGAAGGGACCTCCGAGTAGGACTACCACCTGAACTCCGCTTGGGAGGCATGGTTTGAGAACTTGGTAGAGAACACAGTTTTTTGGACTAAGTTCCCCACGGACGGCGCCAACTGTTGGCGTAAAATATTACGCTAACAGGTTTCTAGAAGTTAGAACTAACAAACGAAGTGTTTGTGAAGTAAACTATTTCGAGCCTCCGAAGTGGATAATAACTCAAAACAATTCGAAGATGTGTATTGAATAACTTGGTATTTGATCCCGATTACAGGGAAAAACGGGGGGTATTTATAGGCCCAAACATTAAGGAAAAGACCTTTTTACCCCTATATTACAACCGACATAGTGGAAACTATTTGGTACCCTGGATAGGGCTAAAGTGGTAAAACACTAATCTGCTGAGATAGAAGATAAATCTTCCATCTTAGCTGGCAAAGAGGTTCTCTGAAGAGTCAAGCTTCGAAGATATACTTCGAGCTAGAGCTCGCCTTCATCCTTCGAGCTTGATCCAATGCGCTCCCAAAGTTAGATATTGGAAGCCTTTGATTAAATCACCTGCCTTTGTCTTGGCGTAGCAATGGCTCTGAGGATGAAGTATTTTCCCCCAACAGGATGCTTCTCCAACGATGAGTCACATACGATGAGATTAGCAAAGCGTTGCTTACCTATGTCATCTAGCTTCTAGCAGTGATGCCAAATCTCACTAGGAGTTAGAATGAATATGGATATTGCACTACTATTAGTCATTAGAGGGAAAGTGACTGTTTTAAAATAGTGGAGCATCTTTTATTGGATAGAAGATAAACATTGCATAGTGTTGAACCTTGCATTTAATCTTTTGTAGATCATTGCACCAACTATTAAGAACACTTTATTCTTTGTTTCGCGATTGATTATTTTTGGAAAAAAATTTATTGATTGGTTAAAAAATTGAGAAGTGTTTTCAAGCGAAAGAAAAAGGGAAATGTTCTAGAGGAGTAAAATCATGATGAACTAGTTGACCAGAGGACTTGTGAGAAGCACTCGAATGAGTCACTTAATATAAGTTGTCTCATACCTGCCTATTTGTCCTCTAAGCTTTGGAAGCAAGATGAGAACAAGAATGTTCATAATATGATTATGGGACATCAAGTCATTTTTGAGAGCCAAGCTCGGGCTAAGAGGTATGGTACTTCAATGTCCTTGTTTGCATGCAAAATTGGTCAATGGTTCAGGAATAGCATATTGGACTTGGAAGAAGTTTGGAAGAAGAAGGAAAGTAGGACTTCCGCTTCTACTTCAAGTATAAATGTTATTGAAATTAATCTTGCTACTCGTCCAAATGATTCATGGGTATTTGATAATGGGTCAATGATTCGTACTTGCAAATCGTTGCAACGACCGAGTGAGTCAAGAAAGTGCGCAGTAGGTGAACTGGATATTAACGTCGGCAATGGTGCAAAGGTTGCAGTGTTGGTCATCGGCATTTATTCTTTGTCACTACCCTCAGGATTAGTTCTGAAACTGAATAATTGTTATTATGTTCCAGCATTGGACATAAAGCATTATCACTTCTTCATGTTTGGAGGAAGAAAGTTATGATTTTGTGATAAAGAACAAATGTTTCTCGATATTCTCAAATGGTATGCTCTATGGTGTTTGTCCATTGGTGAATGTATTATACATTCAAAGTCTTGAGGATGCACATGTTTATAACATTAGTACTAAGAAACAATGACTCAATGATTTGAATCCTACCTACATCTGGCATTGTTATTTGGGTCATATAAATGAGAAGCTCGTGCATGAGCTCCATAGTGATGGACTTTTGGAGTAATTTGATTTTGAATCATATGACACATGCAAGTCTTGCTTACTTGGCAAAATGACAAAGATGCCTTTAACTGGACAGAGTGAGAGGGTGAGTGAGCTATTGGCCATAGTACATACTAATGTGTGTGGTCTAATGAGTCACACAACTAGGAATGGTTTTTAGTACTTTATCACTTTTACCGATGACTTTAGTAGATATGGTTGTGTCTACTTGATGAGGCATAAGTGGGAGACCTTCAAAGAGTTCAAGGAGTTCCGAAATGGAGTACAAAATCATACGAGCAAGACAATTAAATTTCTACAATCTGATCGTGGAGGTGAATATTTGAGCCATGAGTATAGTGATAATCTGAAGCAGTGTGGAATTGTTCTACAACTGACTCCATCTGGCATGCCCAAGTGGAATAGAGTGTCCGAGCGGAGGAACCGTACCTTGTTGTACATGGTCCGGTCTATGATGAGTCATGCTGATATTCAATTACCCTTTTGGGGACTTGCTCTAGAAACTACCGCTTTCACAATAAATAGAGTTCCATCTAAGTCAGTAGAGAAGACGCCATATGAGATGTGGTCTGGGAGGCATCCCAGTTTATCTTTTCTAAAGATCTGGGGATGTGAGGCGTATGTAAAACGTTTGATGTCTGACAAGCTCACTCCAAAATCTAACAAGTGCTTCTTTGTGGGGTATCCTAGAGAAACCAAAGGATACTATTTCTATAATAGAGAAGAGGGCAAAGTGTTTATCGCTCGGAATGGTGTATTCCTTGATAAAGAGTTTCTCTCAAAAGGAGTTCGTGGGAGAACAGTGCATATCAAAGAGATTTGAGAGCCATTGGAAGGTATTTCATATCCCACTGAACCACAACAGGATGCACAAGGTATTGTAGAGCCTGTTGTAGAGACACTAGCCCCACGAAGGTCCGGGATGGTGATTCACGCGCCAGAGCGATTCATGTTTTTGACCACTGACAGCACGACGTGTTGTTGTTGGATAACAATGAGCCCAAGATCTATGCGGAATCACTGATGGGATCAAACTCTGAGAAATGGCTTGGAGCCATTGGATCCGAATTAGAATAGATTGGATTTATTTCTGTTTGCAGAATCTTAGAAGTTCTGATACATGTCGGATCAGAATTTCTGATGTTTGATCGAAAGTTTTGATTCTGGACAAGATTTGCGACAGAGGAGTTGGATCGGAAGTTTTGATTCTGGACAAAATTGGAGTCTATACAAGAAAACCAAGTTTGGAACTTGGTCGATCCACTTGATGGTGTAAAAACCATTGAGTTTAGAAGGATCTTCAAGAAAAAGATAGACGTTGAAGGAAATGTTCACATCTTTTCGCCCGTCGCTATGCTTAAGTCTATTCAGATCATCGTAGCAATTGCCGCATTTTATGATTATGAGATATGGAAAATGGATGTCAAGACAGCTTTCCTTAATGGAAATCTAAGTGAGGATGTGTACATGACACAACATGAAGGTCTTGATGATCTGGGAAATGCTAGGAAAGTTTGTAAGTTGCAGAAGTCCATTTATGGGATGAAACATGCTTCTCAAAGTTGGAATCTTTGCTTTGATCAAGTAGTCAAAGGGTTTGGTTTCATCAAGTATGAAGAAGAGCCTTGTGTTTATAAGAAGGCTAGTGGGAGTTCACTTGTGTTTCTAATCTTATATGTGGATGACATATTATTGATCGGAAATGACATTCCTTTGTTGAATGCTGTCAAGACTACACTGAAAATAGTTTTTCTATGAAAGATCTTGGAGAGGAAACATACATTTTAGGCATAAAGATCTATAGAGATAGATCAAGACGTCTAATTGGATTAAGCCAAAGTATGTACATTCACAAGGTTTTGAAACAGTTCAAAATGCAGAATTCCAAGAAGGGATTTCTGCCAATGTCACATGGTATTTCTCTTAGTAAGACTCAGTGTGCCGCAACACCGGATGATCTATAGAAGATGAGTGCAATCCCGTATGAATCCACAATTGGATGCATCATGTGTGCCATGTTGTGTACACACCTAGATGTTTCATATGCTCTAAGTGTTACGAGTAGGTACCAATCAAACCCAGGTGAAAGTCACTGGACTGTAGTAAAGAGTATCCTCAAGTACTTGAGAAGGGCTGAGGAAATGTTCCTAGTGTATGGTGGTGAAGAGGAGTTCATGGTAAGTGGTTACACCGATGCTATCTTTTATACCGATAAAAATGATTCTCGATCGCAATCTGGTTTTGTGTTCTTCCTCAATGGAGGCATAGTGAGTTGGAAGAGTTCCAAGCAAGAGACGGTAGCTGATTCTATAACAAAAGTTGAGTATATAGCCTCTTCAGAAGCTGTGAAGGAGGCCGTTTGGATCAGAAAGTTTGTTTCTAAGATGGGTGTTTTTCCTAGTGCGTCCAGTCTAGTGGACCTCTCTTGTGATAATAGTGGTGCCATTGCGCAAGCCAAGGAGTCAAGGTCACACCAGAAATCCAAACATATACTTCGGTGATATCACCTGATCAATGAGATCATTGAGAGAGGTGATGTGAAGAATTGCAAGGTGCACACGGATTTAAACATAGAGGATCCATTGACAAAGCCTCTTTCACAGCACAAGCATGAGGCACACCTGAGCTCCATGGGTATTAGATACCTACGTGAGTCATGTGTATGTGGAAGATGCTAGTAGTGTCTATGCTAATGGGAGAGGATAATTGTTATCTTGTTCCTTGAATAAATGTCGTTTTGATTTAATCAATGAGTTAATGACTTGTTATGTGAAACTATTTGTTTTATAAGAATTTTGTTCAAATGGATCCCTAATATTAACATCATATGGGACAGAGATGATACATAGATTAGCACATCTGACTGATTGATGATCACATTTCACAGATCACAGACATAGAGATGTCAAATCAGTGATGTGGACACATATTGGTGAACATGGTGTTGGATAGACCCATGTGAGATACTACTGGGATTGTTATTGTAATGTGCCATCAGTTGTCATATCAAATGGTGTATCGTCTTTTGATTCCAGAATGTGTGGTGACACACTTAGATGCTTCCTAACATTATTCAGTAACAGGATAGTAATAAGGGTTGTTTTCAGGTGTGTTGTGAAACATGTCTTGGGATGTGAGCCATCAAGATGGAATTTATCCCTCTTAATAACGGGAGAGATGTGGCCCCTCGAGGTATTGGATTAGAAAAGTGCATGGTCATGCCACTATGACTAAAGAGTTAGTCATGATTTAAATCTGATACTTGTTCGAGTGAAAATGTCAAGTTATCCAATAAGGGTGGCACAAATATCGCCTTGAGCTTGACTGATGTCATGTGGTAAAGGGATTGGTGCTTTTCTATATCAAAGGTCCAGTGAAAATTCATTTTGTACACTTCCGGGGTCAATATGTGTTGCTAGGTACCGCTATTGATCAGTGAGTCAGAAAAGGTCAATCGTTAGTGTATGAACCTATCAGGTCACGCACTTAAGGGGATGGATTAAGAAACATGCAAATAATTGGTTCGTGTGCAAGTAGGAGATTGAAGGAAGTATGCCCAAGAAAATTCCGGGGATTAAAAGTTCCGATTATTTTTGGGACCCGAGTCAGAGAGTGAAACCAACTTCAGAACTTCCAATATGGTATCAGAAGTTCTGATGTTGGATTCACGACTTGAATTGGAAATTCCGATTTGGAATCGGATGTTCCGATTATTTTCTGGACTCGACTGAGAGAGAAAAATTTAATTCGGAAGTTCCGACGAACCAGAAGTTCCAATTTGGAATCGGGAAAATTGTACTGATCGGAAGTTCCAATATGTGTATCGGAAGTTCCGAGGTGGGCGAAAATAGATTGGATCTGTTACAATAATGTGCTGGATTGAGGGACCGAAAATACCCGATCGGAAGTTCCGATCAAGGATCGGAAGTTCCAACATGGGTAAAATAGATTGGATCTATCGAGATGCTAATGACTAGGGGCTCTCATCTCTATATAAAGAGAGGAGGAGGTCTTGGATGACAAGTAATTGTTAGGTTGGACCTAGACACCAAGAACTCCCTTCCTCCCTTTCTTGATCTCAAAAGTTGAGATTAAGGATCTCTCGTTTTCTCACGAGCGGTGCTAGCACACCGACATGGGAAAGATTCCATCCTTGGATGTGCGAATACTGTGGAGGTGTTGCTCCAATAGTGACGCTCGTGGACTTCATCATGTGAACAACTATGTTGTTTTCACCAATTGGATTGGCGAGGAACGTCCGAGATGAAGCAAGGATAGGCAAGAATGCGCTTCCTCAACATCTTCTTCTGCTGCACCTAGTGCGTCCTGTGATAGAAGGTACCAATCTATGATCTCGCATGCGCATGCTTTTTGGTATTTGGGGTGAAATTTTGAAATTTCTAGCTAGCGTAGCTTCCCCTTTCCCAAACAACTTTTTCCGTTGTGCTAGAAAGGAATTTCGTCGTCACATTTAATGTATGTTTGGTGTGAAATGACTAAAAAGATGTCCCATCCCTAACCGAACCACACGCGATGATAAAGAAGTGGAACCATTAGGTTACCTTGATCATTGTGGATGCGATGATTGAGGCATCATCCCAATCACGATTATCACACCCCTTCTTCATGTGGTAGCCATGGAGGTACTTCAACCAATATGTTTTCTCCGTAAAGCACACATTGTTTATTTGCATCTCTTCTTTTTGCAACAATCAGTCCTTCTTTTCCTCTCCTTCGCTCAACCGTATGGCTCATCACTGCTTAGGCCATCACTAGAGGTGTATTGTCTACTATGAGAAGTCTCATGGGTTGTTCCAATTCAAACTAATCGCATTTGCAAGCTTGCCTCCTTCTTCGGCCTCTCCGCTGCCATCAATGGGGTAGGAGAGGTCCAAGATGTCCAATGACAAGATATAGGACTTTGTGACGGTCAGAGCGGGTGATGTTAGGGTAGCACTGGGTGAAGGGAGAGGAATTCTCGATGCCGGACATCCATAACATTGTTTTGTTCAAGTCTTTCTTGGAGCAGTGGCTAGGCCTACCAGCGTAACCCATTTTTTGGAGCCTTCTTCACTACTACTAGATTTCTCTTGGTCACCTCTCGCCCAACTCGATCCACCACTTGTTGTCTTTGTGCATTTGTGTGATGCATAATTTTGAGTGGATCGACACTATAACCTCTTCTAGTACTACTGTGTTTTACGCCATTCGATGGGGAAAACGCAATCAGAAGGGTGATGCTCCACCTCAGTACCAGCCAGTCAAACATGTATCTATGGATTCTCATCACCTCCTCAAACAAGGGGTCGAAGGTAGAGTGGTTCTACGGGGCAGACCATCCTCCGACCATCGAGGTGGACAATGGCTTGATGCTAGTGCCTTTAGTGAGCTGGGGTGACCAGTGTTCCTAAGGTGATGAAGACCAAGTCTAGGAGCTTGTGGACATGGTAAAGGTGATCCAGAAATGTGGGCTAGCCGACATCGGGGCCACGACATGCGTCCTACTATGGTGGATATTCCAAAGGCAGGCCCAAGACAAGTTGGCCTATGAAGTTTTTAGGTCCTTTGACCCATGCATGAGCTCTAAAGCCCTTGTAGATGCCCTAGGATGATGTTACAAAATACCTCAATTCCTTCTTCGCCAATAAGCCAAGATTCCCGGATGAGTCCATGACCATTCGATCTCCATTGTCTCTTCATTTTGTGTTTTGTTGTTGCCTTGTACTGTTGTTTGACCACCCACGTGGTGTGATGTGCCTAGCCGTAGGGTAATGCTACATACTTCTCGCATGCGCTACTCCTTGAGCATCCTAAAGGGGTCAACCTACCTCATCGATGGACAATGGGGGGACGTGTTAATTTGTCCCTTCCGCTTGCAAAGCAGAAGGGGAATGAACTTAGTGGGACAAGCAAGCGCTTGAAGCCTACCGAGGTTGAGGTAGATTGAGCCCAGGCAATCGACGTCAGCTAAGCCTTGCTGATGAGTGAAAGGACAATAATATCTCCTTGAGGCGGGTGAATAGACATTCCTAAAAGATTCTTACGAAAATAGTTAGTTTGAAAAACACCTGGATTGGAAGTTCCGGTTTGGATTGGAAGTTCCGATTGATTTAGAAAAATGTCACAAATGAAATGTATCTCCTAAACAAAGTAAATGAATGGAAATGTGTGCAATGATGTAGGAAACAAATTTTATATAGGAATATGTTCTAGAACCTTGCTAGCAAGTAAATTGGTCAATCTCAAGTATGACCTAGTAAGAACATGAAGAACACAAGATGTACAGAAGTAGTTATTTACCAGAGTTCAGATCCCTCGATCCTACGTCTTCATTGAGGGACCTCAATAGGTCGGGTCTCTTTTCACCCTTGTCCTTACCAAACCTTAGTCGACGCTAAGCATGGAGTTTCTGCTCATTACCTTGTTGAAGGCAAGGTGGGCTTGTACAAACTTCTCTGGGCACTTCACAATCTCTTGGATGCTCGAGGAACGACGTCTAGCCATCTAGGAGGTAGCACCTCCAAGAGTAACAAATCTGTTGAAAAGTTTTTGCCAACTCAAATCTTTGTGCTCAAGATTTCTCAAGTAAAACAATCAACCCAACACCCCAAAATCTTCTCAAAAGATGAAACAACAAATACCCAAGAAGATTTGTGAGAAACTCTCAAGTGGAATCACAAAGATTCGCTATATATTTACACTTGATAGAGAGGGAGAGTTCTATGGTTTGGGATTCAAGGCTAATGAAAAACTTTGCCCACATGAATCTTTTCCCTCAAGATTTTCAATAAAAACAATAAACTCAACCAATAAAAATCTTCTCAAAAGATAGAGCAACGAAATTGCAAGAATATTTCTAAAGAACTCCCAAGATGAATCGCAAAGATTCGTACTAGATCTGAGCTTGACTGCAAAAGAGAGTTCTAGGGTTAGGGTTTTGAGAGAGATAGAATAAGAGAGATCTAGGATCAGAACTTCCAAAATTTCTGGCACCACACCAGAAAACAAGTCATAACTTTTGACTCCGAAATCCGTTTTTGATGATCCTTGACTTTGGAAAGCTTAAAGGGCTATCGAACCAAATAATGATCAAAGCTTAAAACCCAAAGGAGAAAAAGTTATGGCTTTAGTTTCTCTCAGGATAGCAATGGAAAAATATTTTGAGTACAAAGCTTTTGGGACAAACTCCAACGTACCCTCTTAATAGTACGGCGGTCCTAGACTCATATTTAAAAGTAATTAAACATAATTCACCTTTGAGTCTATGTGGAATAAAGTGGAGCTTTTCTCCAAATTTGTTTCAACTAAAAACAATGTTTCTTCACTTTTGAGGGAACGACAAGGTTTAAGCCATTTATACATTAGTTGGGATTATTCTTCTACATACACTTAGTTGAATATGTTAGTCTCAAAACATATATACCTTTTCCCTTTAGCAATAATGTCGAGTTTTGAATTTATGCTTGATGTTGACCAACATATGAAGTATGGATGCTTCCATATATCTAAGCCACTCGACATCCTTCAATATATGAAGTCCAGACTTTCTCTTCTCTTTATATGTTTCTCTAGCATTTCTTGAATAAGAGATGTGGATCACCCATAGTTTCTTTTGGACTTACTTGGTTCATCGGCACAATGCTTATACTCGCTCTTCACCATCACATTGTTCTTTCAACACCAAGCCTTTGCTTTCCCTTCACGTTTGCATGGTCCTACGTAGTCGAGTATTACTTTTCCCATCACCATATTGCCATAGAAAACCACTTCTTCTTCAACATCTTCAATATGTCCACTTGATCCTCAGTAATCAAATATATAATTCACTTCACGCTTCATGATACTCAAGTTCTTATCAATTATCAACTTTAGCTTATATTTATCATGTCCATAAATATATACTCAATAAGCTTCTATGAACCATCTTCATGAAACAATATTTATTTCTCGTAATTAGCAACTGTCTTGGTTAGGTCCGATCTTGCCATTACGATGCTTTGATGATATGGATACGTTGTTTGATAAGAATCAAAGGTATGAATCACTTTGTTCTTCTTAATTCTTAGCTTATTATCAACCATCCACTTGATTCTCAATATATGAGCAACCTACCTTTTTGCTCGATGTCAGAACTTAACCTAACACCAAAACTCATGAGAATAGTTAGTCCCAAGATCTATTGTCATTAATCACCAAAACTCAATACAACCCAAGAACTGAGATCGTTCAATGAGGAGCTCTAGGATGGGGAGGACACCATGATTTTTGAGGCGGTGCTGGCCTTTCCCCCGACCATTCTAGTGAAAGTATCTAAGCGAGCATCTTCAAAATCTTTCCACTTGGCATCGAGGTAAGGTAATGATTGGTGCATGTGTAGCCCTTTGTAGTTGTCACTGACTCGTGTTTATCTATGTTTGTAGGGTGGATGGGGTCGACCTCCCATTAGGGCTACTAGTGACCATATTACCCCTTGTAGCCAGTACCGGTGTTGAGGCATCATGTGTTGGGGATGTAGTGGCCATGGTGGCAAAGAGGGCAATGTAGCCCTCAATAATTCGAGTGTCATGGGCCTAGTCTCAGCCTCGAGCGGTGAGGTTGTTGCCATGGCATCAGAGTATTGGGAAATGGGGAAGCTACATTAGTCGACAATTTTAAAAATTTTGCTCCCAAATCCTAGAACCATGCAGGGAGGGATCATGAATTGTTACCTTCTAAAGCGATGTACGCTAGTGCAGCGGAAGACGGTGTTGGGGAAGTGTGTCCTCATTTATCCTTGTCTTGCTCCGCCCGTTCCCCGATGATCCAATCAGCGGAGACCAGCGATATCTACGTATAGGGATGAGATTGATCTCATGCCAGCATGCTAGCACCGCTCGTGAGATTTGGGGAGAAATATCAATCTCAACAATTGAGATCAAGAAGGGAGAGGAGAGGTTCTGGGAGGCTAGGGTTTTGATCTAATGTAAACTGCAATTGATCTGATATCCAAAACCTCCTCCTCCCTTTATATATAGTTAGGACCCTGGGCCCAAATCCACATTAAGGCCCAACAGATCTAATTTGTTTTGTCCGACTCAGAACTTCCAATCTTGTATCGGAACTTTCGATACCCCTATTAGAACTTCCGATTCCAAATCGGAACTTCCGTTTTGAACTCTCTATCTCTAAATCAGAAATAATCGGAACTTCCGATTCTAAATTGGAACTTTTTATTTCAGCTCTCAGTTTCTCAAACCATAAATCATCCGAACTTTTGATACCATATCAAAACATCCGATTTGAGCTCTCAGTTTCTAATTCAGAAAATAATCGAACTTTCGATTTCAAATTGGAACTTCCGATCCTTTGATAATTTTGTTGGACATAATTCCTTCAATCTGCCACTTGCATAAGAACCAATTGTTAGCAAGTTTCTTAATCCATCCCCTTAAGTGTGTAACTCGATAGGTTCATACACAAATGGACGTTCACCGGAAACACTTTCCGGCTCACTAATAAATAGCGATACTTAGCAGCACATATTGACCCTCATAAGTGTACAAAATCAAATTTTCACTGAACCTTAATATATGCAAGCACAAGGCCCTTTACCACACAACATTAGTCAAGCTCAAGGCGAGATACATGCCACCCTTGTTGGTTTGCTCGACATTTCACTCGAACAAGTATCAAATTCAAATCATGACTAACTCTTTAGTCATAGTTGCATGGCCATGCACTTTTCCAATCCGACTACCTAGAGGGGTCTAGAGACATCTCTCCTGTTATAAGGAGGGGTAAATTCCATCTTGACCGCTCACATCACACAACATGTTTCACAACACACCTGAAAACAACCCTTATGGTTACCTAGTTCGGAATAGCGTTAGGAAGAATCTAAGTGTGCCGCTATGCATTCTAGAATAAAATGATGATATCAAGTCTAAGAACTCTGTAGGTACACCATTTGAGATGACAACTGATGACACATCGCAATCCCAACAATATCTCAAGTGGGTCTATCCAACACCATGTTCTCTATATCATCAGGTGTCATGGAACACTAAGTCTTACTAAGAGAAATATCATGTGACATTGGAAAAAAAACCTTTCTTGGAAATCTCCATTTTGAACCGCTTCGAAACCTTTTAAATGTACATACTCTGGCTTAATCTAATTACCCATTTTGATCTATCTCTATAGATCTATATATCCAAAATGTATGTTGTCTATCCAAGATATTTCATTGAGAAACTATTTTTCAACGAAGTCTTGACAATATTCAAAAATAGAATGTCATTTCCGATCAATAATATGTCATCCATGTATAAGACCAGAAATACAAGTGAGCTCCCACTAGCCTTTTTGTAAACACAAGACTCTTATTCATTCTTGATGAAGTCAAACCCTTTGACTACCTCATAAAAACAAAGATTCCACCTCTAAAAGCTTGCTTCAGCCCATAAACAGACTTTTGCAACTTACCAACATTCCTAGCACTTTCCAGATTATCAAGACCTTTAGGTTGTGTCATGTACACATCCTCACTTAAGTTTCCATTCAGGAAAGCCATCTTGACATCCATTTGCCATAACTCATAATCATAAAATGTGGCAATTGCTAGGATGATCTAGATAGACTTAAGTATTGTGACGTGCGAAAACGTTTCATCATAATCAACACCTTGAATCTGCCTGAAACCTTTCATCACCAATCATGTTTTATAGATGTGAACATTTCCATCAACGTCTATGTTTTTCTTAAATATACATTTACAATCAATAGTTTTTACACCATTGGGTGGATCGACCAATTCCAAACTATGTTTTCTCACATTGACTCTAATTCGGATCTCATGGCTCTAAGCAATTTCTCAAAGTCTGGTCCCATAACTGCTTTCGCATAGGTCTTAGGTTCGTCGTTGTCCAACAACCACATGTAGTGTTGCCCGGTGGTTCCGTGGGATTTGGACCACTTTCCAGCGGCTCTCGAATTCTTTGAGATGCATCATTCTCCCACTAACCCCTTTCGAGAAAAACTCTTTCTCATGAAACACACCATTTCGAGAAACAAACACTTTGCCCTCTTCTCTATTATAGAATAGTATCCTTTAGTTTCCTTAGGATATCCCCAAAAGAAGCACTTGTCAGACTTAGGAGTGATCTTGTTAGACATCAAATGTTTGACAGATGCCTCACAACCCCAAATCTTTAGAAAAGACAAATTGGGATGCCTCTCAGACCACATCTCATCTAGCGTCTTCTCTACTAGCTTTTATGGAACTCTATTTAACATGAAAGAGGAAGTTTCTAGAGCGAGTCCAACAAAGTGTGGTTTCTCTGCTCGGACACCCCATTCAACTGAGGCGTGTCGGGTGGATTCAGCTGTGGAACAATTCCACACTATTTCAGATGATCACTAAACTCATGGCTCAAATATTCACCTCCACAATCAGATCATAGAAATTTAATTGTCTTGCATGTATGATTTTGTACCTCATTTTGGAACTCCTTGAACTTTTAAAAGGACTCCCACTTATGCCTCATTAAGTAGACATAATCATATCTGCTCAAGTTGACGATAAAAGTGATAAATTACTGAAAATTGTTGGGGAATGGTGATGCTATGCTAGCCGTAAATTTCAAAAATTTGCCCTAAAACCCAAGAACCATGTGCGTGAGGGATAAAAGGTCGGTACCTTCTAGCACAAGACGCGCTAGGTGCAGTGGAAGAAGATGTCAGGGAAGCGTGTTCTCGCCTGTCCTCACCTCACTCCTACCATTCCCCGGTGATCCAATCGACGTAGATGACGTAGGTGTTCTTGTGAAGAAGTACACGAGCATCCCTATTGGAGCAACCCCTCCACGGTATCCACACGTATGGTGATGGGATTCTTCCCACAACGACGTGCTAGCATTGCTCGTGAGAAATGAGAGATTTCCCAATCTCAACTTTTGAGATCAAGAAAGGGATGAGAGGAGTTCTTGGTGGCTAAGGCTAAAACTATCAATTACTTGACTTCTAAGATCTCCTCCTCCTCTCTTTATATAGGGGTGAGAGCCCCTGATGGAGGAGGGGTGCCCGATCTTCCGTCAGGTGGGGGTAAACAACGATTTGTGGAGAACTCGACGTTGACAATCCGACTTCTGATCCATGAGATCGGCCCTTGCAATCGCTACACCACTACTCCGGTGGTTATCAACCAAGCACAGCCTGATTGACCTCTCCAAGAAGGATAATCCCTGTCTACGAATCGAAGAACACAAGCAAGAACACAGAAAACACAATAGAACTAAAAATTCTATTGGAATATGCGAATTGGGGTTCACTTACAAATCAGGTGAAGCGGTGGCTATCAAAACAACGTGTAAACTAAACCCCAAACCCTAGATGGCTTTAGAAACACATTACATAGTAGTTTGGGACGCACCCCTAATGGGATCAACTGGATACACGGCCCAAAGGCCCAATAACGCAGAAAACAGCATGCTGACAGATTCTGGATGCTATCTTGTTTTGGCGATTACCATTGATCTAGAAGGAATTTTGAGATGAAACCGGTGGCATTTTAAAGGTTCTGAAGTTATCGTTCCGTGGCTAGGTGGAACGTCAAAAACATAGTCCGTATGCGGACTGGGCGGTGATTTTAGTGCATGGTGCTCCTGGAATCCGAGTTAGACACGAATTGTAGTTGGATTGGACTCTCAAATTGGCTTCGACGTCCTTCATAGTTCTTCTACAACTCTTTGTTTATCTCCAAGTGATTTCCATCATCTCCATGGTTCGTAAAAATAATAATAATAATAATAGGTAGTAATTTATTCCCAAGATAATATACTAAGATACTTAGAAAAGAGTTGACCTGGAGATTTAATCTTCATGCTCGAACTTTAATAATTGGATCTTGGTATTCATGTATGGTTGTATCATTGGTAGGGATGTCCTCATCATCCTCCCCTTTTTGATTTGGAGTCGTCCTGGACTCAACGTCTATTGGTCCCTAATCAATTTCCATGATAATACAAGAGTTCCATATACATGCATCTCTTCTATTGATCCAAGAAAGTATTTCTGAAATTGAAAATGAACGCATCTCATGGTGTAGCATCTGATGTTCAAATATATAAAAATTAAATCTAACAAAGAAAGCATGCACCTTAACTTGTTTTCTCACAGTCATGATCCTATCCAAACTGGTGATGTTCTCATCATTCTCCCCCTCTTGAAATAGAGTCGTCCTTGACTCATACTCATCTTTTGCTCTCATGGTTGGTTTCAATTCTAAAATGTTAAATGTGGAACTATCCCAAAACTTGGGAGGCAAGACAAGTTTATAGTTATGTAACTCAACAGAAGATAAAAACTCGGGAGGCATATCAAGATTACACTTATGCAGCTCAATATGAGATAAATACTTAGTGATAACTGGGGCAAAGTATAAAATATATTAGTATGAGAATAACAAGCAGTTTCACAAATCACAACATACCACACATCTTGACTATAAATTTTAGTTTGATCAGTTTTATGTGCAAGGATAGAAGAATCTTTTAATTTGATTTTATTCTGAATTTCAGATCTAATATCAAGTTGTTTGCTCTCATTAGTTCCCGTCTCGATATCATCTTTAACAATTTCATCAGAAGTTGAAAGTAATAAAGTAGATTTCACATCCTCATGCACAACGGTATAGTTATTAGTCCTATCATGGTGAAGTGCATCATTATCAAATTAGAAAGGATGTTCTATTATTTCAGCTGATGAAGCAACCTTAACGGGTACATGTAAGGACTTTTTGCATGACACCTCAACTCGTGTAGAGATGGAAGGCCATATGCTTGCTAATGTTGGTGCAGGTGCATGATGAACACTTGAAGAAGAGAAAGGCTTGGTTAGTGCCGGTGTGCTCGTCACTCGTGGTGGATAGGAGTCTCTTGCCTTGTATTGTCGTTCCTGCAATTATTTCTCTGCAATGATGGTAAGATGGAAGAAACAACTAAGAGTATTAAATTCTTTATAATATATGATATCTTGAATCTCATGCCTCAATCCATTATAGAAGCGCCACATCGTGTCCTCCAAATGCTCCACAACACCACAACGGGTCATGCTCTCTCGAAGCTCAGCATAATACTCTCTCACAGACATGTTACCTTGAACTAAGGATTGTAGTTTCTTACACAATTCATGATGATAAGAAGGAGAGACAAATTTACTATGCATAGCTCTTTTTAAATGACCCCGTGTATCAGGTTGTAATTGAAGTTCACATATATCTTCCCACCAGATTAAAGAACGATTTTTAAACATACCAGTAGCTTGTTTAACTCTATATTGTTCAGGAACTAGATATAAGTTAAATTTATGCTCTACAGTCATCTCCCAATCTAGGTATTCTTCAGCATCATATTCACCATAAAAAGATGGGATGGTAAACTTACTTTTGATAGAAGAAACATTGTTACCATGATTATGATTTGTCATACCTCACATACCTGCCATGGTTAGTAGAAAAAGAAAAACACTAGAAAAAAATATTAGCTCTATCAACTATTAGGTAGTGGGAGGTGCTCTCGCTCACACTCAAGCGTCTTACCACAATCTTACAAGGTTCTTACCATCATAGGGCAGTGGATGGCACAATCTTGGTCGTGGCACAATTCTTGACTGGTTGGTGACTTCCAAAGAGGGTGGTATACAATTGCAAAGACTCAAGCTGCACCGATCAAAAGTATATATGTGGTGTCTAGGTGGTTAAACAAGAGTAATCTACATGGTGGAACACGGTTCAGAAATAGATAGTAATATTAAATAAGTGTCCATAGTACTTGTACTAATTGCTGGTCTGAATATGATCCCTATGACAACAAGGCTTATATGAGAGACTGATTGAGGCTCAAAGGATGGCTTATAGATTGATAAAATCAGCACAAAACAGTACCGAAAATAGCACCACACAAAACTAATATCTTCCAAACTTGTCCCTTTTTTGATATTTTTCTCTTTTTCGATATTTTTTAACTCCTTTTTTGAACTCTTTTTTTGAACTATTTTTTTGAACTCTTTTTTTACACTTCTTTTTTCTAATTAGGAGCACAAAGAAGACAAACCAAGAAGATGTGATACAATTTTGCTGAAAAGAAGTGCTATGTAGGTAAATAAAGATGAGTTGAAAAATCTGCGCAAGAAACTTCGGGGCTGGAAAACTCGATCTTTTCGGCCGAATTTGGAAAAACTAAAATCGGTGAACCTAGAAAGCTAGGAAAACTTAGATCTAACTTTTTCTGTAGATTTCTAAAATGTATTTATTTGCCTTATTTGGAGTACGTATGCAAAAGATATGATTGTTTTATTAGAGGCAGTCTAAACTAGGGTTTTGAGGTTCTAGTTCGGACGCGAATTTCAAAACAGAGGGGATTTATAAGTGGCGGCTAGTATAAAGGATTTAGAAAAAGTGATCACAATGCTAACCAGCAACCCGACTTGACCAAGGACACAAACTCAATACTACGGACTCTGAAACCAAAACGTGCAAAGGCTATAGATGGTCTTGGATTGGGGAAAACCTACGACTACAAATTTTTTGTTCGATTTTTCGTGGACTATGGGATGAATATGAAATCAATATAATCTAAGATACATTAAAATGAAAGTAAACCAAGCTCTAATACCACTTGATGGAGGAGGGGCGCCCGATCTTCCGTCAGGTGGGGGATAAACAACGATTTGTGGAGAACTCGACGTTGACAATCTGACTTCCGATCCACGAGATCGGTCCTTGCAATCTCTAAACCACTTCTCCATTGGTTATCAACCAAGCAGAGCCTAATTGACCTCACAAAGAAGGCTTATCCTTTCCTGTGAATCAAAGAACACAAGCAAGAACGCAGAAAACACAATCAAATTGAAAATTCTATTGGAATCTGTGAATTAGGGTTCACTTACAAATCCGGCGAAGCGGCAGCTATCAAAGCAACGTGTAAACTAAACCCCAAAAACCTAGATGGACGTAGAAACACATTATGTAGTAGTTTTGGATGCACCCCTAATGGGCTCAATTGACTACACGACCCAAAGGTCCAATAACGCAGAAAACAGCATGCTGACAGATTCTGGATGCTATCTTGTTTTGACGATTCCCATTGATCTAGAAAGGTTATGAAGTTATCTTTCCATGGCTGGGTGGAACGTCAAAAATAGAGTCTGTATGTGGCATGGACGATGATTTTAGTGCACGCTGCTCCTGAAATCCGAGTTGGACAGGAATTGTAGTTGGATTGGACTCTCAAATTGGCTTGGACATCCTTCCTTGTTCTTCTCCAACTCTTTGTTTATCTCCAAGTGATTTTCATCATCTCCATGGTTCCTAACAATAATAATAATAATAGGTAGTAATTTATTCCCAAGATAATATACTAAGATACTTAGAAATGACTTGACCTGGAGATTTAATCTTCGTGCTCGAACTTTAATAATTAGATCTTGGTATTTATGTATGGTTGTATCATTGGTAGGGATTTTTCTCATCAGCCCCTGGTCTTCAACAATTCAAAACCAACAGATTGGCCTCAAACAATTCGAGACCGAACAAATCCAATCTGTTACGCCTGCATCGGAACTTCCGATCCAATATCGGAACTTTTGATCAGGGCTCTCGAACTCCAATTCTAGGTAGCATAGAAACTTCTGATACCTCCTATCGAAACTTCCGATCAGTGCAATATTTCCCAATACGCATCGGAACTTCTGGTTTTAACTCTCTGTCTCTAAATAAGAAATTACCGGAACTTCCGATACCATATCGGAACTTCCAATTTCAGATCTCGGTTTCACAAATCATAAATTATCGGAACTTCCGATTTGAGCTCCCTATTTCCATTTCATAAAATAATTGGAACTTCCGATTCTAAATTGGGGAACTTTCGATCCAACCAGAATTTTCTAGGGCTCTGTTCCTTCAATCTCCTATTTGCACAAGAACCAATTCTTTGCAATTTTATTAATCCATCCCCTTAAGTGTGTGACCCGATAGATTCATACACTAACGGTTGTTTACTAGAAACCTTTTCTGACTCACTGATCAATAATGGTACCTAGCAGCATATATTGACCCTCGAAAACGTACAAAAAGAATTTATCACTAAACCTTGATATACGCACGCACCAGTCCCTTTACCACACAACATCAGTCAAACTCAAGGTGAGATTCGTGCTACCCTTGTTGGATATCTCGACATTTTCACTCGAATAAGTAACGGATTAAAATCATGACTAACTCATCGGATAGCTCGAGCAAGCATTAGACAGCTGACATCCACATAATCACTAGCATGCTGCTCATACGCACGCTTGTTTGTTGTAGAAGCATCCTCTCCTGGTTCATCAGGGTGAGGTTCCTCCAGAACATAATCCTTTTTTCTCTTGTTTAAGAACAATTCTCAAATTTCGATACCAATCCATAAAGTTCGTTCTAGATAGTTTCTCTCGTTCAAGAATAGATCGCAAATTAAAAACTGGAGTGATATTAAAAGAAGTAGTAGTAGGTGCCATGATCTACAAAAGATTAAATGCAAGGTTCAGCACTATGCAATATTTATCTTCTATCCAATAAATGATGTTCCACTATTTTAAAAACTGACACTTTCCCTCTAATGACTAATAGTGGCGCAAGATCCATATTCATTCTAACTCCTAGTGAGCTTTGGCATCACTGCTAGAAGATAGGTGACATAGGTATGCAACGCTTTGATAATCACATCGTATGTGACTCTTATCGTTGGAGAAGCATCCAATACTCTACGCCAACTCCATGCCCCAAGGCCCAAAACCATTTTGATAGCCCTGTTAAGCAAACCAATACTATGTGTGCGGAAGTCCGACTTCCACCCCAACTAGTCAAGATAAAAGATAGCACCCTTCTTTGGCAGACCCACTGTCAATGATCGAGATCCTTGGTGGGTGCAGCTATTGGAAAGAGCATCAATACTTAATTTTTTGAGGGAAAACTATTCTAGCAAGGTTACGTCCCTAGCGCGCACGAAACATGCAAGAATATTATAACAGAAATATAAGAAAGCATCACAGGCAATCATATTAACTATGACATAGCATGACCCTCTTCACATGGTGATCTGCATATCGATGGCTCCAGTCATTGAATGTATGCTTCCGGCCTCTAGGAACTATACTAGTCTATCACTATAGCACCTATAGTAGTTACATGAGCCAAAGCATCAATTCTCGACATGCAGGTCACAAATGTACACCAGCCTTGGTTGTAAATATTAATGCATGCATGCCATATTTAAATTTACATTCATTGCATGAATCTCATACATCACATTTATCAAGGTCATGATAGATACAACACTCTCTGCAAAAGAAGTTAGGCGATGAATCTAAAAGTGACTAAACAGGATTGGAACTTCCAATTCCAAATTGGAACTTCTGACTGCAATATTGCTCTCTATATCGATTAAAAATCGATATCGAAACTTCCAACCCACTGGAACTTCTGATCAATATCGGAACTCCTGACAGCAAAATTGCTCTCTATATTGAATCATATTTAATATTGAAACTTTGTATCTAGCATCGGAACTTCTGATCCGACAAGCATCGGAACTTCCAATTTTCTGCGGATAGAAAACAGATCTAATATGTTTTTCCACCATGTATCTCCATACATGAGGGATCTAGATCAAACACTATGCATGTATGCTCTGATACCACTATTGGGGAGGGAAGCTACGCTAGCCGGCAATTTCAAAAATTTGCCCCAAAGCCCAAGAACCATCCGCGTGAGGGATCATAGATCGATACCTTCTAGCATGAGATGCACTAGGTGCAGTGGAAGAAGATGTCGAGGAAGCACGTCCTTGCCTCTCCTCGCCTTGTTTCGGCCATTCCTCGGCGATCTAATCGACGAAGATGATGTAGGTGTTCATGTGAAGAAGTCTACGAGAGCTGCTATTGGAGCAACGCCTCCATAGTATCCACACGTATAGGGATGGGATCCTTCCCATGACAGCGTGCTAGCACTGCTTGCGATAAACGAGAGATTTCCCAATCTCAACTTTTGAGATCATGAAAGAGAGGAGAGGAGTTCTTGGTGGCTAAGGTTAAAACTATCAATTACTTTACTTCCAAGACCTCCTCCTCCTCTCTTTATATAGAGGTGAGAGCCCCTAGTCTCCAACAATTCGAAACCAATAGATTGGACTCAAACAATACGAGACCCAATAGATCCAATCAGTTATGCCCGCATAGGAACTTTTGATCCAATATCAAAACTTCCGATCAGGGCTCTTGGACTCCAATTCCAGATAACATCGGAACTTCTGATACCTCCTATCAGAAGTTCTTATCAGTGCAATTTTTCCCAATATGCAACAGAACTTCCAGTTTCAACTCTCTATCTCTAATTAAGAAATTATCGGAACTTCCAATACCATATCAGAACTTCCGATTTGAGCTCTCGGTTTCACAAACCATAAATTATCAGAACTTCCGATACCATATCGGAACATTTGATTTGAGCTCTCTATTTCCAATTCAAAAAATAATCGGAACTTTCGATTCCAAATCGGAACTTCCGATCCAACCTGAATTTTCTTGGACATTGTTCCTTCAAAAACCACCTCTAGTAGAATGACTCATCGGTATGTACTATGGATAATAGCTCATTCTCCCTCTCAGTTTGACCAGTAAAAGGTGTCTTCTTCATTTTTCCAAGTAAACAAGACTCACATGTGTTATATGATTCAAAATCAAATGACTCCAAAAGTCCATCTCTATGGAGATTTTGCATACGCTTCTCATTTGTATCACCCAAACGATAATACCAGACATAGGTATGATTCAAATAATTGAGTCATTGTTTCTTTGTATTAATGTTATAAAATGTGCATCTTCAAGATTCAGAATATATAATCCATTCACCAATGGACAAACACCATAGAGCAAGCCATTCAAAAATATTGAACAACACTTATTCTTTATTATGAATTCAAAACCATCTTCTTCTAAACATGAAGAAGAGATTATATTTCTGCCCAATGCTAGAATGTAATAATAGTTATTTAATTCTAGAACTAATCCTGAGGGTAGCGACAAAGAATAAGCGCCGACGGCCAACACCGCAACTTTTGCACCATTGTTGACACGTATATCCAGTTTTCCTTTTGCACACTTTCTTGACCTACCTAGTCCTTGCAATGATTTGGAAGTATGAATCATAGACTCAGTATCAAACACCCATGAATCATTTGGACGAGTAGCAAGATTAATTTCAATAACATTTATACTTAAAGTAGAAGCGGAAGTATGACCTCCCTTCTCCTTCCAGCCTTCTTCCAAGTACCATTTGTAGTTCCTGAACCATTGACTAGTCTTATATGCAAACAAGGATATCGAGGTTGAAGGTTATGCCCAAGAAAATTCAGTGGATCGGAAGTTACGATAGGCAGTATCAGAAGTTTGGATTATTATCTGGTCTCGATACAAAAGAGAAAATGTTGCTTCGGAAGTTCCGATATAGTATCAGAAGTTCCAATGAGCCAGAAGTTCAGATTTGGAATCGGAGAATTTTGTACTGATTGGAAGTTCCAATATGGTAACGGAAGTTCCGAGATGGGCGATAACAGATTTGATCTGTTGCATGTTGTACTGTATTGAGAGACCTAAAATACCTTGTCGGAAGTTCTGATCTAGGATCAGAAGTTCCGACGTGGGTGAACAGATTGGATATGTTATAGTTTTGAGGGTTTCGAGATGAGCACGATCCAGGATCGGAACTTCTGACATGGGCGAACAGATTGGATCTATTATAGTTTTGAGGGTTTTGAGATGAGCACGACTAGGGGGGCTCTTAGCCCTATAAAAGGAGATGAGGAGGACGTCCTGAACAAGGAATAAGCCTAGATTA
Source organism: Zizania palustris (assembly GCA_019279435.1). Classification (NCBI taxonomy): domain Eukaryota; kingdom Viridiplantae; phylum Streptophyta; class Magnoliopsida; order Poales; family Poaceae; genus Zizania; species Zizania palustris. The sequence continues at coordinate 18,862,667 of JAAALK010000288.1, forward strand.
GACCTAGCCACCATAGACTCCTGTCCTCCCTTTCTTGATCTCAATCGTTGAGGTCAAGGATCCCCGTCTCTCATGTGTAGTTCTAACACGCTACTGCGGGAGGTACTCCAACACTTTAAGTGTGGATACCGTGGAGGCATTACTCCAACAGCAACGCTCATGGAAATCTTCATGCGAACAACTATGTCATCTTCATCGATCGGATCGGCGAGGGATGACAAGGACAAAGCGAGGATAGGCTTGACACGTTACTCTAACATCTTCTTCTGTTGCACCTAGCGCGTCTCGTGCTAGAAGGTAGCGATCTATGATCTCACCCACGCATGGGTCTTAGGTTTTAGGGCTGAAATTTTGAATTTACCGGCTAGCGTAACTCCCCTATTCCCCAATAGTGGTATCAGAGCCTACGTGCATAGTGTTCGATCTGGATCCCTCATGTATGGAGATACATGGTGGAATAACAGATTAGATCTGTTTTTGTCTACGACAAATCAGAAGTTCTGATAGCGGATTGGAAGTTCCGATACTGATCGGATGTTCTGATATCGAATGTTGTTTTGATACAGAAAGCAATTGTTGTGGTATAGGATTCTGATATTGATCGGAAGTTCCAGCGGATCGGTAGTTCTGATGCCAGATCGAAAGTTCCAACCCACGCGAATCTAAAATATCGAGCCAGGTTTTTAGATCCAGTATCCAGTCACTTGTAGATTGCTTGCTTAACTTTGTTTTGAAGAGAATTATGTAACTGGCATGGCCTTGGATAAATGTGATGTATGAGATGCATGTAATGAATGTAAATTAAATATGGCCTGCATGTCATGGTTATTTACCGCCCAAGGCTGATGTAAAATTTATTACGGCTTTCATGTCGTTTATGTGGTGCTTAGGCCCATGTAATTAGTATATACTATGTGAGATGGACTAGTACTCTTCATGGAGGCCGAGAGCACGAACTCAATGACGGGAGCCATGGAGATGGAGATCGCCATGTGAAAAAGGACATGCTATGTCACAGTTAATATGATTGCCAGTGATGCTTTCTTTTGTTCCCGCTATACTATTCTTGCATGTTTCGTGTGCGCTAGGGACATTACCGTGCGAGAATATTTTTCCCTCAAAAAATTAAGTATTGATGATCTTCCCAATAGCTGCACCCACCAAGATTCGTGCTCATTGATAGTGGGTCTGTCAAAGCAGGGTGCTATCTTTTATCTCAATCAGTTGGGGTGGAAGTCGATCTTATGCACGCATATTATTGGTTCACTTGACAAGGCTATCAAAATGGTTTTGGGCTTTAGAGCATAGGAGTTGGGTCGAGCATTGGATGCTTCTCCAACGACAAGAGTCACATACGATGTGATTAGCAAGGAGTTGCTTACCTATGTCAACTAGTTTCTAGCAGTGATGCCAAAGCTCACTAGGAGATAGTGTGACCATGGATCTTACGCCACTATTAGTCATGAGAGAGAAATTGATTGGTTTAGATAGTGGGGCATCTTTTATTGGATAGAATATAAACATTGCATACTATTAAACCTTGCATTTAATCTTTTGTAGATCATGGCACCTACTACTTCTACTATTAAGAGCACTCCAGTTTTTAATTTGCGATCTATACTTGAACGTGAGAAACTATTTGGAACGAACTTTATGGATTAGTATCGAAATTTGAGAATTGTTCTTAAACAAGAGAAAAAAAGAATTATGTTCTGGAGGAACCTCACCCTGATGAACCAGGAGAGGATGCTTTTACAGCAGACAAGCGTTCTTATGAGAAGCATGCTAGTGATCCTACGTATGTTAGTTGGTTGATGCTTGTCTGCAAGTCCTCTGAGTTTCAGAAACAATACGAGGAACGTGATGCTTATGATATGATCGTAGGTCTTAAGGGCATGTTTTAGAACCAGGCAAGGGTAGAGAGATACAATGTGTCTAAGTCCTTGTTTGGTAGTAGGCTGGCTGAAGGGAGCCCAGGGAGCCCTCATGTGATCAGAATGATTGGATACATGGAGACTCTAGAGAGACTGGGCACTCCACTGGATCCATACCTAGCTATTGATGTCATTCCCCAGTCGCTCCCTCTGAGCTTTGAGCCACTCAACATGAATTAAAACATGGTTGGACTGGAGAAGACACTAGCTGAGTTGCATGGGATGCTAAAAACTACTGAGGAGAGTATCAGGAAGTCTCCTAATCAAGTGATGTTGGTTCAGAATGAGAGCAAAAAGAGGAGGAGGAAAAGGCTAAGACTATAGATTTGATCTCTAGTGCAAAATCTAAACTGGCTAGAAAGTCCAAGTCGGGTCCTGCTAGCTCTGATGTGTGCCACCACTGCCACAAGCATGGCATTGGAAGCGCAATTGCAAGGTATATCTAAAAGAGCAAAAGAACAAGAAGGGAAGTACGACTTCCGCTCTAGGTATTAATGTTACTTAAATTAATCTTGCTACTCGTCCAAATGATTCATGGGTATTTGATACTGGATCAATGATTCATACTTGCAAATCGTTGCAGGGCTGAGTAGAGTTAGAAAGTGTGCAAGTGGCGAGCTAGATGTTCGCGTCAGGAATGGTCAGGACTAGTTTTGGATTTGAATAATTGTTATTTCATTCCCACCTTAGGCAGAAACATTATCTCTTCTTCATGTTTAGAGGAAGATTGTTTTGAATTCGTAATAAAGAACAAGAGTTGTTCACTATTTTTGAATGGCATGCTCTATGGTGTTTGTCCATTAGTGAATGGATTATATATTCTGAGTCTTGTTGATGCACACATTTATAACATCAGTACTAAGAAATAATGACTCAATGATTTGAATCCTACCTACGTCTGGCATTATCATTTGGGTCATATAAATGACAAGCACGTGCAGAAGCTCCATAGTGATGGACTTTTGGAGTCATTTGATTTTGAATCATATGACACATGCGAGTCTTGCTTACTTGGAAAAATTACAAAGACACCTTTCACTGGACAGAGTGAGAGGGCGAGTGAGCAATTGGCTGTGGGATCGGAATGGTGACTAGAGGGGGGTAAATATACGCCTCAACAAATTCTCGTGAATTAGATGGCCTATTCAGATCACCCAATGCTCCTCCAAAAATTGCAGATTCAAATTTGAATCAAACAGTACAAAATTAGAACACAACTTGTTTGAAAATTGCAGTTCAGCTTAGCTCATAGTTTGGTTGGTTGAACTACTCTGTTGGAAACTGAAGCTCTGAAATTCAGAATCTATTTCGACAACTCAATGGTCGACAGAAGGATATCGACAGTTGGATTACCAACAATGTTCAGAGGTTCAAAACCAATCTTTGATACATGCATTCAACACTTTGAAACAATATTCAACAGAGAAAACTAATCAAATCAATTGTAACTAGATCAAATCAAGGATCTGTAGAGAGAATGGCTGTTGGAAAGGACTTCAAAATATGAATTCAGAACTGAACACACACATGCAAATGCAACTATTATTTCAGAACATTTTATGAGGATCTAGATCACTTTGCAATCTCTGATTTTCACTGATCAGAAAATATTCCCCTCTATTCAAAGACAGACTAGCTCAACTCCAAATAATTCTGTTCAACTGAATTTTGACAACTCACAAGTATTCTGTAATGTATGATGATGAACAGTATTCAGAATTCAGAAATACTAGAGCAGTCAGTTCAAACTGATCAAAGTAGATGAGTTACAAATTCCTATAACCAATTCGGAAAGCAGCTAGAATTGCATTGAAACATAACACAGTTCTGATTCAGATCAGCACAACAACTAGTACCTAATCATTTGAGGAAGATGTTCACAGTTAATTAAAATCTGATCTGAACACACTATTGATTTAAAAACAGAATCTGAAACTAAATGAAGTTTGTGTAAACCAAATGTTCACACCAATACTGAATTCTAATTCAGATTTCACATCAAATCAAATTGAAACAGATCACTGAATGTTTGAGACTGTGAATAAATAACTGAAACCAAGATGTATCAAAAGATTGAAGTCTTTTGTTCAGTGACAAATTTTAAACCTGTCAAAAACACCTGAAAACTTTCAGCAAACAAAAATGCAGTACTGAATTACTCCAGAGTACAGAACAGACAACAGACTGAAATGCTTGACATTGTCTTGATGATGAATAGTGCATTCACAGAAGCAAGTTTGAATTAACCAGAACAGTGTACATATATAAGATGAGATAATTCAAATCAGCATAATTATACACTTCAAAAATTCTGAACAGTAGCAACTGACTGAGGTCACAGTTTCTGAAAACCGAAATAAAATTTTGACTGAAAATTCTTGCATTGGTAACTTCTGTTCTAATAGAAAAAACTGGATCACAAGTGACAATTCAGATCATTACTATGTAATTTTAAGTTTTCAAATATGCTCAGAATACTCAAGATGTTTTGGTTATTTCAGTTTCAGACAGACAAAATTCAGACTGAACCAACTTGACACAAATCTAAAAACACAACACTGTTTTAGATAGAAGTACTGAATATTTTTTGAATAAACACTCACTTCATAAAACACTTGATATTCAGTATTAGCAAGGATTCAGAATAAAATTTAGAAGGCTATTTCAGGTTTGAACTTCAATTACCGAACAACTTGAGTAAAACCTTCAGATCTGAAGTAGAAATATCAACAGAACTGTTGAGCAATCACTTTTAGAATTCCTCCATTTTTAGAAAATTGACAAGACAATCAGCATGTGACACAGAATCTTTGAACTACACTTGGAATATAGATTTCAAAAAAAAACATTCAGTTTAGCACACTGAGACAGAACTAGTAGTTCTTAATCTCAATCTGAACAGATAATAAAGCAAGAGCAGAGAATAGGCTTTCAGATCATCTATTACTCATCCAAAATCATGATTCAAACATAATCCAGTAAACACTCAGAAAATGGAACAACTATTCACTCAACAGCTCACATAAAGACTCAATTCTACTCAGGAAAATAATTCTACTCAGGAAAATGATGAAGTGATTTTGCTTAAGAACAAGAGTTTACCTGATGAAGAACAGCTCCCTTGTGTCTGAAATTTTCTTGATCAGATCCTGGTCTTCCATAGATGATGGCTTCATAGAAGTCTTGTAGAAAACTCTCTTAACAGAACTCACTCAGTATAATCAATAGCAAGTTTATAAGAACAGATCAAAGAATTCAACCAAAATAGATCACAGACCCAAACTAGTGGCGGCGCAGAACATTTTTGAACATGAATAGTGCTGCCGAAACGCTACAAGAACCGTTTAGGAAAAACAAATGATTCAGAACATCAAATCATCAAAAGAAGTAAAGAAACTCAGATCAAAGATTTTAATAAGTAAACAGCAAAAACAGGATTAAAATTTCTGGTTTCTTTCTTCAAAAAGGCTGCCCAACCCTTGGGTCTGAGTCCCTTTTTATAGGCATACCCTAGGTGGGAGCTTTACAACAAACACCCTCAAGTATTTCAGTTTAACACAAATAGACATGAGATATTTTCAGGCATGTATATTCTGAAAAATACCCATATTAAACTCTACTTTCTTTTATTACAACTTGACACTACCCTTTTAATATATTTTCAGAATTTGGAAGTCCTGAAAAATACTAAAAGTTTACACTTACTCTAAAATAATAAATGAAAATAAACTCCTAATTATTGACATTTAAAAGACATTTTAGAGATGCGACGGTTTTCAGCAAAAACCGACAAAGCCTCCTCGATCGCCGACATGTGACGCCAATCCGTGAACTTGACTGCCAACAAGTCTCTCCCGCTCTCGATCCCCTCGAGCCACCTGATCACTTGCACTGGCCTCCCTTTCGCTGACTTGACTGTCACCCTGTCTTGACCATCCGTCCGTCCATGTCTTTCCCTATCTCCTCATGCACTCCTGAGATCATCTCTAACTTCACCCGGCATCCTTGATCCTCTGGCATCGAGCTCCCCACTCAACCCTTGATCACCCACCGTTGACAGTTGGTTAGCATCTCCACCCTGCACACATGAGACAAGCAAAAACAAGAGACGCAACGCACACCGAACACCCTCGACACAGACCATTCATAAACACACATCAAACCCTTCGATGCAATCAAACCATCACTCACTCAATCACTCGATCGCTCATCCTTGTCAAACACTCATCACTCAGACCGATAAAGATGATTCCCAATCGCAATCTGGCTTTGTGTTCTGCATCAATGGAGGCGTAATGAGTTGGAAGAGTTCCAAGCAAGAGACGGTGGACGATTCTACAATAGAAGCTGAGTATTTCACCGCTTCAGAAGCTACGAAGGAGGCAGTTTGAATCAGAAAGTTTTTTCTGAGATGGGTGTTGTTCCAAGTGCATCCAGTCCAGTGGACCTCTATTGTGATAATAGTGATGCCATTGCGCAAGCCAAGGAGCCTAGATCACACCAGAAATCCAAACATATACTTTGACGATATTACCTTATCCATGAGATCATTGAGAGAGGTGATGTGAAGATTTGTAAGGTGCACATGGATTTGAACATGACGAATCCAATGACGAAGCCTCTTCCACAGCCCAAGCATGAGGCGAACCTGAGCTCCATCGGTATTACATACTTGCGTGAGTGGGTCATGTGTATGTGGAAGATGCTAGTAGAGTCTATGCTAATGTGTGAGGATAATTGTTATCTTGTTCCTTGAATAAATGTCATTTGTATTTAATTAATAAGTACGACTTGTTATGTGAAACTATTTGCTTTATAACGATGTTGTTCAAAAGGATCCCACTACAAGAAAAACATAAATTTCTGTCGGCCTTATTAATTTTTGTCGGCCTTTTCGAAAGCTGACGGAAGTTAATTAACTTCCGTCGGCCTACAGGAGTCGACGGAAGTTAACCTAACTTTCATCAGCTTTTCGCAGTGGTTGACGGAAGTTAAAGGGCTTTTTCCCGCCCAGAATATAATCCCTAACTTTCGTCGGCCAGAATTAAAGCCGACGGAAGTTAACTATCTTCCGTCGGCTTTAATTCTGGCCGACAAAGTTAGGGATTATATTCCCCAACCACGCGTGCGTACAGGGAGACCTAACTCCATGTACGTGCGCACACGCCGCCGCCTCCCACGCCCACCGCCAGCGCCGCCGCCTCCCGCCGCCTCCCGCCGCCGGCCACTGCCTAGTCCCGCGCGCCACCGCCCGCCGCCTACCGCCGCCGTTGCCCACCGCCCAGCTGCCCACCGTCGGCCCACCACCCTGCCTAGCGCCAGTCCACTGCCTGCCAGTGCATCTGCTGTCCGCCGCCCGCCGATGCCTCCGCTGTCCGCCGGTCCTGCAGAAGCCCATCGGCATCGCCGTCTCCACCGCACAGGTATGGATTGTGAATTTGGGGTGAGATGCATGTCAATTTGGGATGAGAATGTCAATTTGCAATATATGTTGAGAATGTGGGTTGGGAATATATGTTGTGTCTTATTTGAATTGAATTGTGAATTCAATTGGGCATGTCAATTTAGGCTGAGATGCATGTCAATTTGGGATGAAAATGTCAATTTACAATATATGTTGAGAATGTGGGCTTCAAATATATGTTGTGGCTTATTTGAATTGAATTGAATTGAGCATGTCAATTTGGGCTGAGAATGTTAATTTGGGATGACAATATCAATTTGCAATATATGTTAAGAATTGAATTGAGCATGTCAATTTGGGCTGAGAATGTTAATTTGGGTTGACAATGTCAATTTGCAATATATGTTAAGAATTGAATTGAGCATGTCAATTTGGGATGAGAATGTCAATTTGGGCTTATTTGAATTGAATTGAATTTAATTGAGCATGCCAATTTTGGTTGAGAATGTCAATTTGGGCTTATTTGAATTGAATTGAGTTGTGAATTGAATTGGGCTGAGAATTTGAGATGTCACATGTTGTGGCTTATTTGAATTGAATTGAATTGTGAATATATATATATTGTGATGTTTGTATGCAATATATGTTTTTATGTTAAAATTTTTCTTCGTATATTAATATGCTTCATATGTGATGTTCAGCCGATGCCCATCGCCACCCGTTGCCGCCCGCCGTCCTTCCCCACCCGTCAACCTCCTCCGCCCGCCGGCCTCCGATCCATCGCTGTCAAGTAATTTTTTTCTTTTTTAAGAATTTTCTTCACTTTTGATTTGTGAATTTTTCTTTCTGATTGCAATGATTGCTCTAGGTTTGCAACAATTTTTTTGTAGTGGTCGGAGATTGCTTGTATGATAGACACTTATTTTTTGTTGTAATATGTGATATAACGAATAATTGTTTTAGTTTTGCTCACAATGACATTAATTGTTATGCACATGTCATAAGTAGTTGACCTTAATTACAAAGAGTAAAGTAGCATTCACAAAGTAATTAATAAAAACAAAAGTCAATTAATTTTATGCTTTTACAAGTGTTTCCTATGTGATGTGCTATTATATACGATATTAATTATATTATTGTATTAATTTGTGGTTTGTTAATGATTTCATTACGGTGATTAGTATATTATATATATATGTATAATTTCTTATATATATTCTTTTCGTATGTAATTTTTTATTTGACACCAACGTAAATAGTGAAAGGAAACCTATGCGTCACCAGTTTCGGACCAACGTGTGTCACACGTGTCATGCGTGTGAGATCTATAGGTACGGAATTGTCCCTTTTTGGACAGTCTCGGAGTGGGCGACAGAGCGTGGTATTTATGATGAGTCATGAGTCCGAATGAGATTTCAGTGAGACGATGTTTTTCTCAATGTTTTGTGTATGGTATTGTAATGGTAACTAACTTATTCAATGTTGCAGGTACTCCATGTTCAATGGAGTTATTGACTCGAGGGCGGTGAGAGCTCAGAAGTCAGCTCAATCATCGCAGAGCTCCGTCGGAGTTGGCTCCAGCCATCGTCGCTCAGAAGCAAACCCAGAAGTGGTTCAACTGAGGGAGGAAATGAGGCAGCGTGATGAGCACATAAGGCAACAACAAGAGTATATACCTCCTGCTTAGCACAACAGCAGGCGATGATGCAAGTAAGTTTAGTTTACTGTGTTGCAGTTATAAAGTATTTAGCAATAGGTTTAGAACTAACTGATTGCATTACAACATGTGTAGCAAATGGCCTAGCAGCTTCATAGATTTGACATGTCATTGTTCCAACCGCTACCTACCCCGCCACCACCACTTCCATTTGTTCCTCCTCCTGCAGTTGAGGTACCTCCTAACAAATCGTTATTTGAGTTACTTTACTTAGTTAAGATACTTAAGTTAGCGTTTAGAAGGTTATTTGAGTTCGTTCTATAATTTTGTCTATTTCTTCAGAGTTTACGTACGCTCGGTCAGGATGGAGCCTCCGAGGAAAATGTGGATGAAGCGGGAGGTAGCGGCGGTGCCTATGACCCAAATGTGGGCAATCAGTGAGTATGAATGTAATATGTGAAGTTTGAATTGAAGTTGGATGTGATATATGCATTTTGAATATGAATTTTAATGTAATATATGAATCTGGATGTGTTATGTCACTTTGGATGTGAATTTGGATGGGATATGTGAATTCAGATGTGTTATGTGATTTTAGATGTGTGAAGTTTGGATGTGAATTTGGATGTGAGATGTGATTTTGGATGTGATATGTGAATTTTGTTGTGATATGTGAATTTTTATATAAATCGTGGTTGAATGTGAGTGTGAATAAGGGAACCAGGAAAAAGAAAAAAAAATACCAGCTAGCTTCCGTCGGCTTTGACCATAGCCGACGGAAGTTAGTTGCTTTCGGCCACGTTGGCAGAAAGGCTAACTTCCGTCGGCTAGGGCCGAAGCCGATGGAAGTTAGGGCCACCTAACTTCTGTCGGCCAGACTGGCCGATGGAAGTTAGCGCACCTCTACTGGCGTGGCATAATTCCGCACTAACTTCCATCAGTCACCGACGGAAGTTAGCTAACTTCCGTCGACCCACTTCCGTCGACCATATGCCAACAGAAGTTATCCTTTTGCCGATGGAAGTTAGCTTCTTCTGTCGGAAAAGGGCTATCTTCCGTCGGCTTTGGCCGACGGAAGTTGGTTTGATTGTTCTAGTGTCCCTAATCTTGTCATCACGTGGGACAATGATGATGCATGGATTAGCATATCCGACTGATTGATGATTGTGTTTCAAATATCATATACATAGAGATATCAAATCGGTGATGTGGATACATGTTGGTGAACATGGTGTTGGACAAACCCACTTGAGATACTGCTAGGATTGTTATTGTAATGTGCCATCAGTTGTCATCTCAAATGGTGTACCTACAGAGTCCTTGGACTTGAGATTGTCATTTGCTTCTAGAATGCGTAGTGACACACTTAGATACTTCCTAACGCTATTCCGTAACAGGGTTGTAATAAGGGTTGTTTTCAGGTGTGTTGTGAAACATGTCTTGGGATGTGAGCGGTCAAGATAGAATTTACCCCTCCTCATAGTGGGAGAGTCATCTCTAGGCCCTCGAGGTATTGGATTGGAAAAGTGCATGGCCATGCCTCTATGACTAAGGAGTTAGTCATGATTTGAATCTGATACTTGATCGAGTTAAATGTCGAGCTAACCAACAAGGGTGGCATGTATCTCTCCTTGAGCTTGACTGACGGCGTGTGGGAAAGGGACTGGTGCTTGCGTATATCAAAGATTCAGTGAAAATTGATTTTGTACGCTTTCGGGGGTCAATATGTGCTGCTAGGTACCGCTATTGATCAGCGAGTAAAAAATGGTTTCCAGTGAATAGCCATTAGTGTATGAACCTATCGGGTCACACACTTAAGGGGATGGATTGAGATACATGCAAAGAATTGGTTCTTGTGCAAGTGGGAGATTGAAGGTTATGCCCAAGAAAATTCCGTGGATCAGAAGTTCCAATTATTTTCCAATTATTATCTGGTCTTGATACAGAGAGCAAATGTTGCTTCGGAAGTTTTGGTATGGTATCAAAAGTTCCGATGAGCCGAAAGTTCAGATTTGGAATCGGGGAACTTTGTACTGATCCGATGTTCCGATATGGTATCGGAAGTTCTGAGGTGGGCGATAACAAATTGGATCTGTTGCGTGTCGTACTGTATCGAGAGACCTAAAATACCCTGTCGGAAGTTCCAATATAGGATCGGAACTTCCGACGTGGGCGAACAGATTGGATCTGTTATGGTTTTGAGGGTTTCGAGATGATCACGACTAGGGAGCTCTCAGCCCTATAAAAGGAGAGGAGGACATCTTGGAACAAGGAATAAGCCTAGATTAGACCTGGCCACCATAGACTCCTCTCCCTCCTTTCTTGATCTCAATCGTTGAGGTCAAGGATCTCCGTCTCTCACATGTGGTGCTAGCACGCTTCCGTGGGAGGTACTCCATCCCTGTACGTGTGGATACCGTGGAGGCATTGCTTCAACAGCGATGCTCGTGGACATATTCATGCGAACAACTATGCCGTCTTCATCGATCGGATTGGTGAGGGACGGCAAGGATGAAGTAAGGATAGACTTGACGCGCTACTCTGACATCTTCCGCTGCACCTAGCCCATCTCGTTCTAGAAGGTACCGATCTATGATCTCACACGCACATGGGTCTTGGGTTTTAGGGCGGAAATGTTGAATTTGCTGGCTAGCGTAGCTCCCCTATTCCCCAACAGAGGTACCATACCTCTTGATCCGAACTTGGTTCTCAAACAATGGAGTTCCTTGTTCTCATCTTGCTTCTGAAGCTCAGAGGACATATTGGCAGGTATGAGACAACTTACAATAAGTGACTCATTCGAGTGCTTCTCACAGGCCCTCCGTTCAACTAGTTCATCATGATGGGACTCCTCTAGAACATATTCATTTTCCTTTCATTTCAAAAACACTTCTCAAGTTTCTATACCAGTCTATAAAAATTGTTCAAGAAAGGATCAATCGCAAAATAAAGACTATGTTGTTCTTAACAGTTGGTGCCATGATCTACAAAATTAAACGCAAGGTTCAGAACAATGCTATGTTTATCTTCTATCCAATAAAAGATGTATCACTATTAAAATCAGTCATTTTCCCTCTAATGACTAATAGTGTGACAAGATTCATATTAAACTAACTCCTAGCGACATTTGGCATCACTGCTAGAAGCTAACTTACATAGGTAAGCAACAGTTTGCTAATCACATCATATGTGACTCTTGTTCATTGGAGCAGCATCTAATGCTCGACGTCCAACTCCATGCCCCAAGGCCCAAAATCATTTTGATAGCCTCGTTAAGCAAGCAAATACTATGCATGCGAAAGTCTAACTTTCACCCTAACTGGTCAAGATAAAAGATAGCACCCTGCTTTGGCAGACCCACTAGTGATGATTGAGATCCTTGGTAGATGCATCTATTGGAAAGAGCATCAATAATTAATTTTTCGAGGGAAAACTATTCTAGCACGGTGATGTTCCCTAGTGCGCATGAAACATGCAAGAATAGTTTGATAGGAACATAAGTAAGCACCATAGACAACACATTGATTGTGACATAGTATGACCCCTTCACATAGAAATCTCCATTTCCATGGCTCCCGTCATTTGTGTGCGCTTATGACCACCATGAACATGTACTAGCCTATTACCAATAATAGCACCTATATACTAGTTACATGAGTCGAAGCATCACAAGTCGACACGTAGGTCATACAACTTTGAACAACCTTGACTGTAAATAATCATGACGCACAAGCCATATTAATTACATGCAATGCATCTCATACATTCTCAGCAAGGACATACTAGTCACAACATTCTTCGCAAAACAAAGTTAGGTGAAGAATCTACAAGTGACCGATATCCAGATCAGAAAATTCTAGCTCAATAGGCTTGGAATTTCTAGTTTTGTGTGGATCAGAAAATTCGATCAAGTATCAGAACTTTCGATCCGACAGAACTACCGTCAGAAAACTTCTCTATGTATCAATTAAAAACCGACATTAGAACTTCTGATCCATCACCCGAACTTCCGATAGCAAAATTTCTCTCTGTATTGAATTATGTTTGGCATCGAGACTTCCGATTCCAAATCGGAACTTCTGATCCAACGAAATTTCCTATCAATATCTGATCCAACAGAAAATATATCTAATCTATTTTCCACAATGTATCTTCATGTGTGATCAATCCATATTGAACACTATGCACGAAGGCTCTGATACCACTATTGGGACATAGGGAAGCTGCGCTAGCCGGCAATTTCAAAAATTTTGCCCCAAACCCTAGAACCATGCAGGTGAGGGATCATGAATCGTTACCTTGTAACGTGAGACAAGCGAGTGCAGTAAAATAAGATGTTGGGGAAGTGCGTTCTCACTTATCCTCGTCTCGCTCTGACCTTTCCTCGGTGATCCAATCGGCAAAGATCGGTGATGTCCACGTGGAGAAGCCCACAAGCACCGCTATTCGAGCAACACCTCTACAGAGTCCACGCGTATAGGGATGATATTGATCTCACGCTGATGTGCTAGCGCCGCTCATGAGATTCAGGGAGAAATCTAAATCTCAACAAATGAGATCAAAAAGAGAGAGGAGAGGTTCTTGGATTCTAGGGTTTAGATCTAATCTAAACTGCAATTGATCTGATATCCACAACCTCCTCCTCCTCCCTTTATATAGAGCTAGGACCATGGGCCAAAATCCACATTAAGGCCCAACAGATCTAATCTGTTTCGTCCACCTTGGAACTTCTGATCCTGGATCTGAACTTCTAATTTTGACTCTTAGTCTGTAACCCAGAAATTATCTGAACTTCTTATACCCCTATTGGAACTTCCGATCATTCCAATTAGAACTTCCGATTCCAAATCGGAACTTCCGGTTTGAACTCTTTGTCTCTAAATTAGAAATAATCGGAACTTCCGATTCCAAATCAGAACTTCTGATTTGAGCTCTCAGTTTCTCAAACCATAAACCATCGGAACTTTTGATACCATATCGGAACTTTTGATTTGAGCGCTTTGTTTATAATTTAGAAAATAATTGGAACTTCCGATTATAAATCGAAACTTCCGATCTTCCGAGAATTTTCTTGGGTACAATTCATTCAGAGAGGCAATGGGAGATACTTTGGCCAATGAGTCAAATGATGATATTGAAGGTGTTGCGATCGAGGAGGAGGTCATCGATCTTATGAGCATAGGTATGGTGGCTAGCCCCCTTCCCCAATGGTAGTGGATGGCCTCGAGGCAAGGTTTGGATTAGGAGCTCTTCGCGTGGGAGCCTTGGTTCTTGCATCAGCTTTGGGCATGGAGCCAGAGGCATCCACCACTCTCTTATTGTAGGTCACCGACGTAATTCTTGCCACTCCTTACGAGTTTTCTTCATCCTAGATTGCCTTTTGACAATGTGCTTATGTTTTGTAGTTGTTTCAAGCATAGTATGTTCTAGAGATTGAAGCTCTCCGCCATGAGCGTAATGATCTCCTCACCCAGAATGTCGAGCTATTGTAGAGGGCTATCGTGGTGGATACCTCCATGTTCAATGCTATGGTGACGGCCAACAATGCCACCCATTTGGCAAAGGAGGTCAATAGCCAAGTTGTGGCCCTAAGGACCATGGTAGAGGAGGCAAGGGAGGCTGAGAGATGTTCGGTGAGCCCTTGATGTAGTGAGGGAGTAGCTAGATTCATCTGCAGCTGAGTATCAGAGTAGGTTTTTTCTCGAGTAGTCATTCCTTTATTATTGCTTTGTCATTACTTTGCCTTAATCATAATTGATCTTTTGCTTGTAGGGAGGTGTGATATGGACTAGGCTTGAATTGGAGAGCTCGAGACTAAAGAGATCGAGTTTCGCATGGTGGTCTAGAGCGCATACTCACTTCTTGTTGAGGACGCCAAAGCGGAGTTTCGAGACAAAGTCAAGGGTTTCAAGACATAGCTCTGCTTCCTTATCAATGAGGAAGTGAAGTCTAGGGCCGAATAGGCCTTGGTCTATGTTTGGAACCACTTCCTAGTGGATGACCTTCCGCTATTGGAACGTGGAATGCCCACCGGGGTTACCGAGGATCAAGCTAAGGTGATTCAGTAGGAGGTGAAAGGCACTACTGCTGTGATCACCGGGAATCTCTAATTCCTAGGCCCTCTAGAGGACCCTGTCATGTCCCCCAAGACGCAGAACTTGTCCATGTCGACTCCTGAAGATCGATATCATGTAGCGTCATCACCTAAAGCTCAGGATCCCTTAGTGTCATCTCCTAGACGGTAGTTATGTCTATTTCCTGTATCAAAATGTCAGGAGTGATTAGAAAACAACTCCATGCCTTGAGAACTTATGGTTCTTTTTTAATGAAGTATGATAGCTTCTTTTACAATTTCCAATTTTACATCTTGGTTGCACATTTGCCTCGAGGGACTATAGGCCATATATATAGTACTCAACGTGTGGCCCTTGAGCTACATACATGCTTGTCGACATTAGGTCGAACAAAGCTTCATGGGATTCATAGACTTATTGTTTTTTACTAATCCTTTGCATGCCCAAAGCGAGATTTTGAGCCCCGGGTATAGCCATGTAGTCTCGGGTATGGGGAACTAGTGCATCACGAGTTCTTGAAACCTCTTGGGACTTGAAGTTAAGGCTTTAGGACTCGAATCTTCCTGGGACATAGCTATAAGTCAAACGTTGAGAGGGCACAAATGCCAACTCTTTTTCACTCACACGGTTGCTAACACCAAACCCAGAGCAAATACATAAGGCACAACCATTTGATCTAGATGCGCAATGCTTCGCTTTGACCCATACAGGAACAGAGCCTTTAGCGATTATGCTCACTGAAAGTAAAAAACATGGCTGCAAAAAACTTGAACTTTATTCCACATAGGATTGAGAGTACATAGCTGAAAAATAAGAAAATTCGGTTGATGACATTTGTGACCCTTGACAAAATTGGGAATAGAGTCGGATCGAAGCCCTTTGATAATGGCTCATCTCATCATCGTTCCCTAATGTTCCATCGTCTCTTCGGATTGATCCTACTATTCTTTGTGCATTATGATGTCTTCGTGGGTTTTCTTGCGCCATAGTTTCCTTTGGGTTTGGCACTTTCATGGATGATCCTTCGTGTTGTCCCTCCAGCCCTTGGTGTCATCTCATCCATCTTCGTCTGAGCACTCAAGCCTATGCCTTTCCTTCTAAGGCCTCTAGTCATTCTACCTAGGTCCCATATGTAGCCACCTTGTTGACTCGGTGCGGCGGGATGAACAGTATCTAAGATATGTGTTATAATCTTCAGCAAACATGGACCATGTATTGGTCATTCATCTAGTGAGATGTCCTCTAGCATGACCAGGGAAATCCTCATAGAGTTAGGAGCCTCGAGGAGTTGACTCCCCAATGTTTTGATGGATACATCATATGACTTGTTCTGCCAAGTTATGCACAACATCGGCTAGGTGCTTTGTAGTTTTATCATCCTTTTGTGGGAGAAAGGGATCAAGACCTTAGCTTGATGGCTGCTCAAAGATTGGAGGTGAGTCGAAGGGAATCAACCTTCTGAGGAAATCAGTGACATACGTTGTGCCACCCAGGATGAGTGTTGTGTTGGGCATTGCTAAAAGCTGATGTGGAGATGCCATCAAATCTTGGTGAAAGCGATGCAATCCCCTACCTAGCACACAACCTATCAATGAATCACTAGCTAGTCTACCCAAGCGGCACCTACTGTGGTGATTAGATTTGTGTAAGGGAAGCACAATGCCTTCGTATCTGATAGTCGACTATGGAATACAAGAGCTAAGGTTTATCCTGGTTTAGGCCTCCTAGAGGATAATAGCCCTACATCTAGTATTGCAGTGTGTACTATGCTGGTGGATCTCACAAAACAATTATTGATGCCAAGATTTGGTAAAAGTCCAGGCCCACAAAAGATGTCGCACGATCAATACAAGTCAAAGAGGTCTGGTCAAAGATGGTCAAAGAAGCCCATCCATGATGTGTAACATGACTAGATATGAAGAAGCCTATGGAGATAAAAGTAAGAAGATAAAGATTATCCAGAATCGGTTAGGATAGATTACTTGGATGGTAAGTCTCTGTACTATAAATATGTATCCCTTAGTTAAGTCAAAAACCACACAACCCTGTCAAATAACTCTTCGGTGCATCGCCACCCTTGGCTTCCCAAGGTTAATCCCAGTGGGATTTGGCACTCGGAGTTGGACTGCATCGTTCTGATCTTCGGAGAAGAGGTGAGTCCCGCCACCTCTGACGATCGTATCGACTAGGTCGGTGTCCTCACGGCTACATCAATTTGATCTCTTGAGGTGTTGGTTGAAACAGTGCGATCGTTGGTTTATATCAGAGTATTGGCTAGGTCTAAGGCTGCATCAGTTTGATATATTAGATTCATGTGATTTAGGTGTGGTAGTCTGAGGCTTCAGCAGTTAGGTATGACATCTCTTTCTATTGTATCTTCTTCATGTTGTATACTGTTCATCTAAATAAAGTGTGCCCGATACTTTGAAGTATTATAAGTTCATCATGACTAGCTACTATCTTGGTTAGGTCCAATCTTGTTATTGTGATGATTTTGATGATACAGATATGTTATCTAGCATGTTTTATTTATTTCTGTTAGAGTACATGCCGATAGGTTATTTTCAATTCAACATTATATTATATCTGCTATCGGGGAATGCCCATTAGACCATATGCATAAACTGCCTATATCATCGGTCGATGGTGCATTCGTCTCGGTCGCTCTGCCTTAGTCATCAGCCTTACGACCGATTGGTGTTATTCACTCATGATTGTTTTATCCTCACCGTAGTGATCGGCTTGGTAGCCCGATCTACTTTGCTACTAATGATATTTTCTCTGTTCCCTTATCAGTTGTAGGGTCAAACTGATTGGCATTCCTTGAACCCTTTTTCCAAGATTGTAGGACCTACATTGGAGTTAAGCAGATATCCCAGGCCATGCGTGTGTCAAAGTGTGACCAAAAAAGACAACAACACACTTTTTGGCATGCCCAGTGGAACCACTTAAGCGACTCAACCATGGCGGGCGAGATCAATAATGATAACATCATTGTTGGGGGAAATTACTTTATTTCCAAGACTTAAAGACTAACCCTCCGTGGGCTCAGTGAAGATCCCGAAGGTGGCGGACTGCTGTTCGGAGCATACGTCAACACGGCCGGAGGGTGCCACGGTGCGAAGTCATAGAGAACCCTCCGAAGGGAAGAAGGAGGCCTCGAAGCAGGAAGACATGATTGATGGGATGTTCTGCTTATCCATCTACCCTACAGCACTTTACCGTGTATAACCTTGTTTATAATACCGGATAGTTTCTACTATGTCAGTTGTAATGTAGGGGTAAATAGGTCTTTTCCTTATGCCTTTTTCCCTATAAATACCCCCCATTGTACCTTGTAAGGGGGATCCAGAACTAGTTGTTCAAACATACACATTCGGACCTCTCGAGCTATTATCCTTTACGGAGGCTCGAGTTCGTCCTAAAGCACAAACCTCTTGTTTGTTCGTTCTTGATTACCGAGAACCTGTTGGCGTAACTTTTACGCCAACAGTTGGCGCCGTCCGTGGGGATCCAAGTTCTAAAAGCTTGTTCTCTACCGCTGACTGCACTCCGAAGAGCACTTACGGAGGGAGCCTCGGAGTCCCGAGACTTCGCGCACCCTTCAGTTGAGGGCTTCTTAGTGCAGCTCGAAGGCCTTCCCTCGACCCCTCGAGTCGTTCGAAGTCCTCCATCTCCAAGACATCTCAACAGCTAGCCATGCCTCCGAAGCGTGGTCAAGCTTCGGGTCCCCTTCGAAGGTCCCCTCGGACCAACGGAGCCAGACCCTCAGCTAATCCGGCGATTCCTGCAGAGGCCACTGGGCGTCGAGCGCCCCGAGGCCCTCTGCCTCCTCCTACAACGCTTCAGACCGACTACGCAGCAAGCCGGGATCCAGAAGTACCCTCCGACGAAGACGAAGGCCCTCCCGAAACCGAGGCTAAGCAGCTAGCCAGGCTTCAGGAGGAGGTATCCAGATGGAGGCAAGAGGCCGCCGATCGCCTCCGCACTCAAGCTTCCACCGAAACTCCAAGGGGGCCTCAAGACGATGGAGCCCGCAATCCTCCAGAAGTTATACAAGTCCAAGAGGAGGCCGAGAATGCCTCC
Source organism: Zizania palustris (assembly GCA_019279435.1). Taxonomy (NCBI): domain Eukaryota; kingdom Viridiplantae; phylum Streptophyta; class Magnoliopsida; order Poales; family Poaceae; genus Zizania; species Zizania palustris. The sequence goes on from JAAALK010000288.1 coordinate 18,881,822, forward strand.
TTCGATAATGAGTCTCCATTGCACCCTGATCTACAGAGAGTGCCTTTCGACCCCAAGTTCAAGGCCTCGAAGCTGCACAAATACTCCGGGGGGTCGGACCCCAGAGAATTCGCCCGCTCTTACGCCCTGGCTATAGAAGCAAGCGGAGGGGTGCGAAGCACCATGGCAAAATGCTTCCCCCTCGCTCTCGAAGGTGTGGCGCTCCGCTGGTTCTGGTCCCTAAAGCCAGGATCGATCAATTCATGGGAGCAGCTCAAAAAGAAATTCGTGAGCAACTTCCAAGGTACCTTCGTGGCCCCAATGTCCACAGGAAGTTTGTTTCAGGTAAAGCAGCGGGTGGGAGAAACCCTCCGGGAGTACTTCACATGCTTCGCCCACACCAAGTCACAAATCAAGGGCCTCTCTACCTCCTCAGTAGTTGATGTTGCCCGCGAAGGGGTGCTGAACCCCGACCTCCTCAGCAAACTCCATCGGAAGCCGGTAACGTCTGTGGCACAGCTCATGGCATACTTCGAACAGTATGCCAAGGCAGAGGAAGGATGTCCGCTCGGAAGTGCTAAACATTACACCTTCAGCCTCGAAGGCACCTGCCAATTTCCAGCAGGTAAAAAGTTTCAAGGCTGGGCCACCAGGGCCTCAAGAAAGGATGCCTGGTAGGCGCCAGAGTCATTTTTGTTGCGTGCATGGCGACAATAGAAGCCATGACACGAAGGACTGCAAAACGGTGTTAACCCTTCGAGGTGAATACCTTGAGCGAAATACCAGGCGAGGTACTTCGGATCGAGCTCCACCGACGGCACGATCGGAGCCTGTTCAAGCTGTGGCCCGAGCTGGTGCCCTCGAAGCCCCCATACGACTACCGGTGGCCAGTATTATGCCACCACCAAAGCAAGAAGACCCGCAAGACCGCGGCAAGAGAGTGGTCCTGCCCATCTCCGGAGGGGGGACCCTCGGTAGCATGTCCAAGAGACAGCGCCGCGAGTACGTCCGCGAGGTCGGGCACATTGGGACTTCAAGTTCCGCTGAAGGGATGCCAGAATGGTCCCGTGTGCCCATCTCGTTCACAGCCAGCGATGCGGTAGGGGTGAAGTTTCCCCATGCTGACCCATTAGTCATCTCTGCCGATATAGCAGGGGCAGATGTTCGGAGGATCCTGGTGGACGGCGGAAGCTCCGCAGACATACTCTTCGTCCAAGCCTTCGACCAGATGTGTATACCTCGGAAGCATCTACTTCCAGCAGCCCGGCCGCTTCAAGGGTTCTCAGGACTGCCTCTCGATGCCCTCGGCCAAATAGGCCTCGAGGTTGCCTTCGGAGAGGGGCCGCTGGCCCGAGTAGAAGAGGTGATCTTCGATGTGGTGGATGCCCCTTACGCTTATAATGCTATCTTCGGTCGAGGGATGTTGAACCAATTCGGGGCTATAGCACATCACAATTACCTTTGTCTCAAAATGCCCACGCAAGGTGGGGTGCTCACTATTTCAGGAGACCAAGCTGTAGCCAGAAGGACAGAGTATGGCCATGGGCAGCCATTGGACCCCCGACAAGTGCATAATGTGGCAAAAAGCGCCGAGGAAGTATCGGAGGCCTTGAGCCCTCCGAAGGGATCTTCGCTTAAGCCAAGCCCGGAGGGTGATGTCGAGACAAGAATAATCTCAGAAGACGGCAAAGAGTACCCAGTGAAATTCGGCAAGGGGCTATCTCCAGAAATAACCGCCTCGTTAGAAGAAGTCGTCAAGAAAAATCTAGATATGTTTGCTTGGACCGACGAAGACATCACTGGGGTCAACCGAAGCATCATCGAGCATAGTCTGCTCGTCAACCCGAAGGCTAAGCCGGTGCGCCAGGGGCTCCGAAAGCTATCAGCAGAAAGAGCAAGCTTAGCCAAGGCCGAAGTAGAAAAATTGTTAAAAGCTGGCATTATCAGGGAGGTAGCCCATACTGAGTGGTTGGCTAACCCTGTTTTTGTAAGAAAGAAGGACTCGAACAAATGGCGCATGTGTATCGACTTCACCTCATTAAATAAAGCATGCCCGCGAGACCCCTACCCAATGCCCCGAATAGATCAATTGATAGATTCCACAACCGGCTCCGAATTATTAAGCTTCCTCGACGCCTATTCCGGGTACCATCAAGTGTGGCTGAAGCGTGAGGACGAAGCCAAGACAAGCTTTATAACTCCTTCTGGAGTATTCTGCTATGTAAGAATGCCTTTTGGTTTGCGGAATGCCGGAGCCACATTTTCTCGCTTAATAGCTAAGGATTTAGGTCATCAGATAGGCCGTAATGTCGAGGCCTACATGGACGATATTGTAATAAAAAGTGCTCAAAAGCACCAGCATAGCATAGATTTAGCTGAAACTTTCGAGAGCCTCCGAGCATGTGGAGTACGCCTCAACCCCGAAAAATGTATATTCGGGGCACAAGCAGGGAAGCTGCTAGGGTACTTAGTTTCGAGCAGGGGGATCGAAGCCAGCCCAACAGAAATAAGTGCGCTGCAAAGAATGGCTCCACCCGAGAATTTGAAGCAAGTACAGAAACTAGCAGGAAGGCTAGCAGCACTCAGCAGGTTCCTGTCCAGATCGGCAGAGCGAAGCCTCCCAATTTTCAAGGCGCTCAAGGGCTCCGAAAGCTTCAGCTGGACGCCGGAGTGCCAGAAGAGCTTCGAAGAAATAAAAGCATACCTAGGAACATTATCAACCTTAACCGTTCCTCTTCTAGGGGAAACATTGCTTTTATACCTTGCAGCAACAGGTTCAGCAGTAAGCGCAGTGCTGGTCCGAGAAGTCGAGCTTAAAGAAAAGCTGGTGCAAAACCCAATTTATTTTGTGTCAGAGGCATTATCCGGAGCCAAGATCAGATACTCCGAGCTCGAAAAATTTGCTTATGCCCTAGTAATGGCCTCGCGAAAGCTCAGGCATTATTTCTTGGCGCATAACCCCATCGTCCCTACATCGTATCCTCTTGGGGATATGCTCCGAAACAAAGATTCCACATGCAGGGTTGGAAAATGGGCAGTCGAGCTGGCACCCTTCGAAATCTCCTTCACAGCAAGGACGGCTGTTAAATCTCAAATTATAGCAGATTTCGTAGCAGAGTGGACTCCATCTGCAGTATGGAACCCGGAAGAACCCTCCGACGGTTTCTGGACAATATTCTCCGATGGAGCCTATCAAGCATCAGGTGCCGGGGCAGGGGCAGTCATCCTGTCACCATCAGGGCAAAAGGCAATGTATTCCGCAAGACTCAATTTTCGAACCACTAATAACGTTGTCGAGTATGAAGGAATCCTGCTAGGCCTCCGGAAGGCTAAAGCACTCAGAGCTACAAGAATAGTGATCAAGACATATTCCCAAGTCGTCGCGGGGCATATTGACAAAAGCTTCCAAGCAAAAAACCCACATCTCGCGCAATACCTTCAAGAAATCCGCAAGGCCGAAGCAGCATTCAAAGGGTTTACAGTTCGAAGCATTCCTCGGGCAGATAATCAACTTGCCGATATTCTTGCGAAAGCTGCAGCAGGAGCAGTGGACCTCCCGGAAGGCGCTTTCTATGAAGAATTAGAGCAGCCAGCAGCTGACCAAATACCCTCATCAGAAGTAATGTGCATTCCAGCTATAGATTGGCGAGCTCCGATAATTACTATGTTGCAAAGTAGCAATGACCCTCCGGAAGGCCCAGAAGCTCGAAGATTGAAATCAAGAGCTAGAAATTACAAACTTATTGGGGAAGTGTTGTACAAAGCCGGGGTATGCTCACCACTGCTTCGATGCATCTCCCAGCCTGAAGGTCAAGACATACTTCGAGGCATCCACGAAGGGCTGTGCGGAGGTCATCTAGCCCCTCGAGCACTAGCAGGCAAGACGCTCCGGCAAGGGTTTTATTGGCCAACAATCGTTAGAGACGCGGAAGACCTGGTTCGAGCATGCCAAGGCTGCCAATGGATGGGCAGACGGAGCCATCGCCCGCCAGCTCAGCTTCAAGTTATTGCCCCGGTATGGCCAATGGCTAGATGGGGCATGGACCTCATAGGCCCTTTCCCACCAGCGAAAGGCGGGTTGAAATTTGCGGTGGTAGCAATCGAATACTTCTCAAAATGGGTGGAAGCGGAGCCACTAACAACTATCACCTCGAAGAACGTGCAAAGATTCTTCTGGAAAAATATTATATGCAGGTTCGGAGTCCCCAGAGAATTAACGGTGGATAATGGAACCCAGTTCAAAGCTGATACCTTTCAAACATTTTGTGAAGAACTGGGCATTAAGCTATGCTTCGCAGCAGTGCGACATCCGCAATCCAACGGGGTCGTCGAACGAGCCAACGGGAACATCCTCTCCGGGCTAAATCGCCGAATTGTAGGATTGGCCAAGGGCCTATGGGTCGAAGAGCTACCTAAAATTTTATGGTCCATCCGAACCACTCAAACTAGATCAACCGGTTTCACGCCATTCAGATTGCTCTTCGGAGACGAAGCCATGACCCCTACGGAGCTCAAAGGGGAGTCGCTTCGCGTAATTCAACACGGAGACGAAGGTGATCGGAGTGCTTCAATAGATTTGTCAGAAGAGACAAGGCTTCGAGCTGTCGCCAACCTGACTAAATACCAAGAGCACACAAAAACGTGGTATGACCCGAAAGTCAGATTAAATGAGTTAAAACCAGGTCATCTAGTATTGCGAAGTGTAATAGCTCCGGGGAAGCTAGGAAACAAATGGGAAGGACCATATGTTATCTTACGCTCTGGACGCCCCGGATCATTTAAATTAGCTAATTTAGAAGGGGAAGAGTTGAAACATGCATGGCATGCGGAGCACCTTAAGAGATATTACGCTTAAGGCTTCCTTGTAATCACTTGTAACACTTCTTTTGTCTATAAATAAAGATAAGGGTTGAAACTTGTTTTGACCTTCGAACATCCCCTCCTCCTGATGGACGCATTAGGAGGTCGGTGATGCTAGTAGAGCCAAGCATTTTTTTGCAAAGACCCAAGGGGCTGACTGCGAACCATTGGTTCAGTGGCTCCGCAAACCTACGGATTCCAGGCTCCGGCTTGTTAGGATCCGTGGAAGAGTCTAAGGACTTTAAATAAAACAGACTTTCAAACCTCCGGGTGCGAAGTGTCTGTAAAAGAGCCGAAGGTGGCCAACCTATGGATTCCAGGCTCCGGCTTGTTAGGATCCGTAGAAGAGTCTAAGGACTTTAAATAAAACAGACGTTCAAACCCCCGGGTGCGAAGTGTCTGTAAAAGAGCCGAAGGTGGCCAACCTACGGATTCCAGGCTCCGGCTTGTTAGGATCCGTAGAAGAGTCTAAGGACTTTAAATAAAACAGACTTTCAACCCCCGGGTGCGAAGTGTCTGTAAAAGAGCCGAAGGTGGCCAACCTACGGATTCCAGGCTCCGGCTTGTTAGGATCCGTAGAAGAGTCTAAGGACTTTAAATAAAACAGACTTTCAAACCCCCGGGTGCGAAGTGTCTGTAAAAGAGCCGAAGGTGGCCAACCTACGGATTCCAGGCTCCGGCTTGTTAGGATCTGTAGAAGAGTCTAAGGACTTTAAATAAAACAGACTTTCAAACCTCCGGGTGCGAAGTGTCTGTAAAAGAGCCGAAGGTGGCCAACCTACGGATTCCAGGCTCCGGCTTGTTAGGATCCGTAGAAGAGTCTAAGGACTTTAAATAAGATAGAATTTCAAGCCTCCGGGTGCGAAGTATCGTTAAAGAGCCGAAGGTGGCCACATTACAGATTCCAAGATCCGGCTCGTCAGGATACGTAAAAAAAAAATCTAAAAACTTTGATGATAAGATGCACAAATTTGAAGCATGCAGGTGTTCAGACAATCATTGTGCCTAGCGAACCCTTTTGTGTGATAAAGGCTCCGCCACCCACAAGGGGGGTAGGAGGGTAGGAGTCACACGGCATGCTGTCGAAGCATTCCACATTAAAATATTATACTCATACATCAAGAAAAATTGTTATCTAAACCCAAATAAAAACGGAGACCCTTTCGACCCCTAGAACTACCCCTGCGGCTACTTTGCCCTTCGGAGGTTGAAGTCGTCTTTTTAGGCCGGGTACTTCTCTTTTTTCTCGAGGCTCGCAGTTTCTTCTGCTCCTCCTGAAGTTCAGCCCATGTCAAGTGCCTTTCGGAGTCTGCCTCGGCAAAGTTTTCGGCTTGGTACTCCGAGTCGGACCAGTCGATAGGTTCGGAAGATGAAGACCCCTCCGCCTTCTCTTCCTCTTTAATATAAGATAAAACGTCCCTTCGTACTTCAAGGGTAACCTCCCCCCGTCTCCGCGAGGAACAGAGAAGCGGGAGCGGTGGTAAGGTCTCAAACTCTCAAGGACTGCCCACTCCTTTCGAAGCTCGGCGGTAGTTTCCAGAAGTTCGAAGTCAGGGCCCGAAGGGCATGACAAAACCTAAAAAAGAGCAGAACACCCAAGACAAGTACTGTTTATAACTTTTTCATTAATAAAACAAGGTTTACAAGGCCACAGGTACACAGCAGTCCTAAGCGGCTAGACCTGCGGGTCGGCTGGCGGAGCTGGAACCGGAGGGGCTGGTGAAGCAGGGAGTGGTGGCTTCGTTTGAGCTTGCTTCTGCCGGCGGGCCTCGTCGATCCAGGCCTTAGCAGCGACCTTGTGGTCCGTCTTCCAGGCTGACCGGAAGGCTTCCCAAGCCGAAGCCACCTCCGAAGATGGCCGCAGCAAGTCATCATCCGCGAAGCCTCCAGGGGACGAGCTTCCAACCGAGCCAAGAGGAATCCGAAGAGATTCAAGGTGACGAAGAACCCCGATGCCAGCACACTGTCCGGAGATCTCCCCGTACCGAATGCCGGAGTTCTTCATCAGCGACGAAGCAACCTGGATCCTCGTCAGCTTTCGGTCGAGTGGCTCGTAGGCTGCGGCGGAGGACGAAGGGCACATAGTGCCGAAGTACTCCAACGTACCCTGAAGAGCTTCCAAGGTACGATCAGCAGTACTGGAATTTTTCCTCTTTGCCGCTTCCAGGTTCGCAACAGTCGCGTCCACTGCGGCCACCCGGAGCATCAAAGAACTCTTGTGAGCCATTGCTTGGCTAAGAGCCCCTCGAAGCTCCACCAACTGTGCGTTCGAGGTAGCTGCGTCCTGACGAAGCTTTTCGACCTCCGCGCGGAGGACAACGCGTTCGGCTTCGGCTTCCTGGGCTGACGAACGGAGGGCTTCAAGGGCTTCGTCAGATGCTGCCCTAACCTTCCGTTCCTCCAAAACTTCTTCCTCCAGTCTGAGGGACCTCCCGGTGGAGTCATTGAGGGCCGTCTGGAGGGTAGTGACCTTCCGGTTGAGTCGATTAATTTCGACCTCGTTGGAAGTCGCTGCCGCTCTAGCCAGGGCAAATTGCTGCAAGGAAAACTAGGTAAGCACTAAAGAAGTTATGACCATTAAAATATAGCAAATGTGGTGTCTTTTTCATACCTGAAGGGCAGCCCTTTCGAGGGCCGTGTTGAGGGTTGAAGCCCTAGTCTCGCTCAAGGCGGAGATCAACTCCGAGTTAGTAATATCTTGGCTTCTCTCAGCCAGGGGCTCCAGGAGTCCTCGAAGGCCGCTCCGGTGCTCCAAGAAAGGAGCCAGTAGAGGAAGCCAAGACAAAGCTCGGGCGTCGTCCGCTGCGGCCTCGTCCTCCGAATTACCGACGGAGGGTGCGGTTTGGCCAAGACGAAGGCCGAGGCTAGAAATGCTCTTACCCCTCCCCGGCACGAAGGGAGGAGAAACAAGAGCACTCAGACCCCTGGCCGCCACCTCTCCGGCCGGAACCACGTTGTCGGAGGCGACTTCGGTGGTCGAGGTGGCCGCGGCCGGAGCCAACTCCGTCCCGGGAAGCACGTCGTCCGCCCCGAAGGACACGTTCTCTGCCACCAGGCTCGGAGCCCCCAGAGGAGCAGAAGGGTCCGCTCGGATAACCGTCTCCGAAGAAGCAGGGACTTCCGGCGCCACCAAAGCTTCGGTACCCGAAGAGGTAACTACTTCAATAACAAGATTAATAAGCGTGTTTTACAGATAGCAGGCGAATGTTGACAAAGAAGGAGGAGCTCCGGAAAAATACCTCTGAGAGCTTCTTGAGGAAGGATCGCCGGATCCTCCAAGACTTCGTACATCCGGAGGATATTGGCAAAGTCGTCCCCCGAGGTCCTGCCCTCGGTATCCTCCGTCGGAGTTGCAGTCTCCGCAGGGACCGCTTCGAGTGAGGGCAAGTCGGGAGTAGAGTCCGACTCCACCGGCATGACGACGGGTGCGGGAGGAGTCGTTGGAGTTACGCTAACCACCTCCCTGACGGAGATGTTTGGGGGGACCTCCCCCATGTCTTCGTCAACCAGGAGGTAGGCTTCGAAAGCCTTCGCCGTCGCGCCTTCGGAGTCTTCTGCCTCTTCGGGAGTTGGGCTCCGCTCGTCTAGCGACGAAGAAGACAAAGCAGGCGTCAAGTGGGGAGGTTGCTTCGCTGCCTTCTTCTGAAGCGGCTGCTTACCAGCTTTCTTGGAGGGCTCGGCCGCTGCTTTCCTCTTGCGGCCAGCCGCCCCGGTTGGGGCGAAGTCGGGAAGCTGCGGGGGCTCCATGCCGAGGGCTCTCCACACTCTGTTGGATCGCTCCCAACTCCCCACCATCTCCAGCCTTCTCTGCCACTCGGTCACCGAAGGAGCTCCGAGAATTCATTCGGTGGCCCGAACTATGTCATCCGGAGCTAATGCCAGAGGCGCTGCTGAAAGAAAGAGGTATAAAAGTATGAGTATAACTAATTTGTTCATATAATATGATGCCGCAGGAAAAAGATGTACCTAAGTTCCGGAGGTCCCCCTCCGAGGCTTGTGGGATTACGATTGGCCAGTTGGCTCCGAGGGGAGGGATCCGAAGACCGATGAACTCCTCGGCCAGATCACGCATGCTCATACGGCGGGCCACTGAAGCGAGCAACCCTAGCCTCGTCGTGAGCAAGCTAGGGTTCGGGGAGATGTCGGCCTCCTTCCGAAACTAGATCTCTTGCAGAGGGCCCGAGAGAGGGGAGTCCTCTCCGACTTCGGCGTAGAACCACCGAAGTATCCAGTTTGTGTACCATCGGTCGTTTATGGCTTTGGCAGGGAAATGAAGAGCATGCTCCCTCCGCAGCTGGAAGTTAACGCTACCGAAGGCTATCGTCACCTTGGAATCCCCTGGCCCGTCTTGAGGCTTCGGTTGGCAGATGGCCTCGTGGGTCGCCGCGAAGATTTCGGAGCGGCCTTCGCATCCCTCCGCCCGAAGCGCCCATTCGAAGACAGCCAGGCGGATGATCGCGTTGGGGGACAGTTGAGGCAGGGTTATGTGGAACAAGTCCAGCACCTCTGCCAAGAAATCCACAGTCGGCAGTCCCAAACCTGCTTCGAAAAAGGCTTCGAAGACCACCACCTCTCCGCTTCGTGGTCATGGGGTTGACTCTGTCCCAGGAACTCGGGTCCTCATTCCCGTCCCCAGCTTTCCTTCCACTGCCTCTTCTATTGATTCAGCAGTACTCAAAGACTGGCCGATGATGAAGCTTTGCGCAATCTTCTTCTTGGAAGGCGGGCGGAGCGCCCGAGGGTTCCTGGGCCAAGCACCGCTCGGACCTCCCGCCATTACCGCTGCTGCCGAAGCAGCCCACGCCTGTCTCTGCGCCAAGGTGTTGGCCGCCGCGGGAATGGTATGGCTAGTTCTCGCCATCGCTCTCAAATGCTCAAGGAGTTGGAAGATTGGGAGAAAGGGGAATTGCAGGTGGTGAATGCGGTAAAAACTCTCAGTTAATCTCCGTTTTCCCCTTTTTATAACCATACGACCAGTACTACTCTTCGGGTAGTTTCACTTTGCAGGTCCTGCCTCCGTCACCGACAAGTGGGTCCGGTCACTGGAATGGCGTATGAACCGCTGAAGAAATCGACCGTTACCTTTTTTACAGAGGGTAACGACTATTTGCGCCGTAACGGTCGTTTCGACGGTACTCCACGACGTTCGCCCTCCGTAACCGTCTCCACGACACGGGTACTCCGTAACCGTCTCCACGACAAGGGCACTCTGTAACCGTTTTCGCGACGCTCACACTCCGAAACCGTTCCATTCCCAGGGAGTTCTCTCACTGTGCCAAAACTCGAGGACGAAGGTTCTAAAATATTGGGCCCAAAATCCTGGGCTAAGTCATAACATCTTCAAATTCCCTTTAAGCCTCAGAAACTAGAAATGTTCCTTTCGTATACTGCCTTCTTTCTAAAAACAGGTTATCTACAGAAAGGCGTATTCGAGGGGCTACTGTTGGGGGAAATTACTTTATTTCCAAGACTTAAAGACTAACCCTCCGTGGGCTCAGTGAAGATCCCGAAGGTGGCGGACTGCTGTTCGGAGCATACGTCAACACGGCCGGAGGGTGCCATGGTGCGAAGTCATAGAGAACCCTCCGAAGGGAAGAAGGAGGCCTCGAAGCAGGAAGACATGATTGATGGGATGTTCAGCTTATCCATCTACCCTACAGCACTTTACCGTGTATAACCTTGTTTATAATACCGGATAGTTTCTACTATGTCAGTTGTAATGTAGGGGTAAATAGGTCTTTTCCTTATGCCTTTTTCCCTATAAATACCCCCATTGTACCTTGTAAGGGGGATCCAGAACTAGTTGTTCAAACATACACATTCGGACCTCTCGAGCTATTATCCTTTACGGAGGCTCGAGTTCGTCCTAAAGCACAAACCTCTTGTTTGTTCGTTCTTGATTACCGAGAACCTGTTGGCGTAACTTTTACGCCAACAATCATCGCAATCAATTTGGACACACTGAATGGAGATCAAAGGGCAGAGATGCAAAAGAACGTCTAGGATTTCCAGAAGCTATGCCTGCAAGCCTACGGTATGACTCGGTCGGGTCCTATCCAGACGGACCCGTTGCTAAGACCGACTCCAGCCGTAGGCACTAGTCAACTAGAAGAAATCCCTCACGTCAGTTTTAAAGAGATCATTGACAGCACCCTTCATTAAGCGCTCATCAACCAATCCGGAATACTGGTCAACACCCTCCATGGGTTTATCATCAAAAAGATGGTTGATGGTTCTATAGCCCATGAGCTACCATAGGGCCGATGTATTTCCCTAACAATTGGACAAGATTGCTGCATAATCCGCAGCATACTTGGCCAGCACCACAACCGTAAGGGACGATGAGGCTAGAGCAACCAAGTGCCTCGTTTGGCCATGAAGGAAACAAGACAACCCAGCCACTGACTCCCACACAGAGTTCACTGTAGAGAACGGCATATGGCCTCGAAAGGAGTGCACCGACGCCACTTCCGACATCTGACCCAAGACTACCAAGACAAGAGATGCCTCATGTAACATACGGCATCGCAAGGAACGTACTGCTAGACCTCGTGCCACCAAGGGGGCACTCAATGGTATTCCTCCAGGGTATCATCGGATTGCATACTATGGAGCATCGTTATACGGTGATGAAAGACAATACAGGCATAATGTTGCTTTGGCAGAGAAATATCAGTAGGTCCTAATACCTGATCGACACCCTATGTTGGGACAGGAAGAAGATGACTAGGTGAATCAGATAACGGAGGTTATTTGAGACCAATTTGGGTTGAAGCCCAAAAAACAGATGTACATGTATCGGCGGCCGTACCCAGAATGGTTTGATTGAGTACCACTGTCAGGCCGATACAAGGTACCTGACTTCACCAAGTTCTCAGGACAAGACTCGGCCTCCTTGATCGAGCATATCAGTCGTTTCCTCGCCCAGTGTGGGGAGGCATCGGCCGATGAAGCGCTAAGGGTCCGATTCTTCTTGCTTTCTCTATCGAGATCGGCCTTCGCGTGGTTTCTTCGCTGCCGATGGATTCCATCAGAGGATGGGCGGATTTAGATAAGAAGTTTCACAAATATTTCTTCGTCGGCATTCATGAGATGAAGCTCACCGACTTAACAGTTGTGAGGCAGAGGATGGACGAGTCTGTACAAGATTATGTCCAATGGTTCTGAGACGTATGGAGCAGATGCTATAGCTTGAACCTCAGTAACACTCAGTTAGTAGAGTTGGCATTTCAAGGACTCCTGAACCCAATTAAGGAGAGATTTTCATCACATGAGTTTGAGAGCCAATTCTAAGAAGCAAGGAAAGATAGGTATTAGAAAAATGTGGCATATACTCGGGCCTACTATTCAGACTCCAACGAGGGTAGTGACTCTATTGCATAGGTCGGTTTGGCCGAATGGTCCAGGAACAAGAAACAGGTTGCATGCCCTTGGGTGAAGTCGGCTGATAAAGAAGAGAAGTACGACTTTGACATCGATAAGGCTGATAAGATATTTGATTTGTTACTCAAAGAGAAGCAGATCCACCTATCACTCGGCCACGTGATACCTCCTGCCAATGAGCTAAAGAAGCAGAAATACTGCAAGTGGCACAATTCCTCGTCACACCATACGAATGAATGCAAAGTATTGAGGCAGCAGATCCAATCATCCATAGAGCAAGGCCAAATCAATTTTGATGATGGGAAGAAGTCGATGAACATCGACGGATATCCATTCCCAGTCAACATGGTGCACATGCACCACGCTAACGATTGGCAAGCGAAGAAGAATGGGCAAGCCAGAAGTAGTGTCACTTCCTTAGACCTTGAGAAACCAAGGGGTGGTTTTGGAGTCTGTGATGAGTGATTGACATATTTTACCCTTTGATTCAAAGGGGTCCCTCCGAAGGGGTTCGGAGGCTGTTTCACCGAAGGGTTCAATGGGCTCTAGTTGCTGCAGCTATTGCAGCGGAGTGTGCCTGTCGAAGGGGTCCGACAGTACACGATGATTGGCTGTACCGAAGGGTTTGGTACTTTGGGCGGTACACCGGAGTGTGTATCGAAGGGTGTTTACCCGGAGAGGTCTCCGGTGTACTGGATACACTTGTATGCTTGTCTGTGGTGCGCAGGTGACTTCGGAGGCAACGGACGGTTCATAGCAGGTGAACCTGGGTCAAGCGGGAGGCTTGATGCCAGGGGAGCAGGGAGCTCCGTCACGAAGGCTGCGAAGGGGTCAAGGTCGGACCTTGGGTCGAGGTGCGCTAGGAGAAGGCAGTAAGTGCGGAGTGTGACTCCGGGTGAAGGTACCCCGAGACGAAGTCCTCGGAGGTGAGGCACTTCGAAGGGTACTCCGAATGGAGTGACTTCGAAGTATGGTGGACTAAGTCCTCAACAATGAGGCAAGGTGTTCGAAGTGTGCTCCGGAGGGAGACACTCGAAGGTATACCCGACGAAGGTCTCAGAAGTCGAGGTGCATCGAAGGCATAGTCCGGGTGAGGCTCGTCGAGGAGTGTGCTCGGGGAGAGACAATGCGACGAAGTGCTCATGGAATGCTTCATGCGGAAGCCTTGGACGAAGGAGGGACTTTGAAGGGTGGTACTCTGAAGGTGGGGCTTCGGAGTGAAGCAGGCTTCGGAGCGAAGCTGGCTCCGGAGTGAGGCTGGCTCCGGAGTGAGGCTGACTTGAGGTACTTCGGCCTTGCATGGTTTCGGTACACGGACTGATGGAGTTTGAGCTAGGAGAAGCTGCGAAGCCGTGGTGGTCCACTCCGAAGGTGTTGGTGCGAAGGCCCAAGGGCTTTGACGGCTTCGGGTCAAAATCGTCACTGTATCGAAGGCTGACTTTGGTGAAGCGAAGGCCGTCAGGCTCAAGGCTTCTCACCGAAGCTACCACACCCCTCGCGTGCGAAGGGGGGCTTCAGAAGGGTTCAAAATTGTAAAGGCTGACAGCGTCTGCTCTACAAAAGATGGTGTTGTCCCCTCTGCGAAGCTGACAAAAGAAGCCTCCAAATAAAGTAGACTACCAGTTGTACCCCCTGTTCTGATGAGACAAAAACAGTGTAAACCCTAGGGGTAAAGTAGTCTATTCACATGGCTAAATAGTCCCTATAAATAGTGGAGGCTGGCTAGGTCACATCAACACTTTTTGAGCAGCCATTGTAGAACTCTTGTGCTAGCCACCACACTCTCTGTATTCATCATGTGAGTTCATTTTGTGTTCCCTGTTCAAGCAATGAAGCTTTGATTCTGTTTTCTTTTACTGCTTGAACTTGTATGCATACTTCTCTGCATGCTTTGATTTCTCTGTGCACCTTCTTCTTGTGAGTTTTTCTGTAGAGGTGTGTGAGAAGTCTATCTAGGTGAAGTGTGTTTTTCAGTGTCTGTTCGCTCTGTGTAAACTGGAGGCTAGACCTCTCTGATTACTAGCGAAGCACTATCTCTGGGCTGAATCGAAGCCTGTTTACTTCCCGTGTCGAAGTCCTCAGCGAAGTATGTTCAGTGTGCATTTAGACCTTCGAAGTACGAAGCCCAGCACCAGTTGCTGTCGCTGAGTATTTGGTCGAAGTCTGCAGAGGGAAGTCTGCTCTTGTGAAGGGTGTAGTGCGAAGCCTGCTCAAAGGCACCCAGTGTGTGAAGCCTGCACTGCCTTAGCAGAGTTGATCGAAGTCCTCAGAGGGAAGTCCGCTCTTGCGAAGGGTGAAGTGCGAAGCCTGCTCGAAGGCACCATGAGTGCGGAGCCTACACTGACTTAGCAGAGCTAAATTTTCGGGGTTGTGGGTGGAGCGAAGTCTTCTTGGCTTCGAACTTTTGCTCCTTGCGAAGCCTGTTTTCGGAGCTGTAAAATACCTCCGAACCAGAACTTCGAAGGGTGTGTTCGAAGCCTGTTCCGCAGAAGACAGAATTAAAACAGAAGGCTATTTTTAGTCTGAAATTTTAAAAGCTCTCATTCACCCCCCTCTGGTCGCCATTTCCGGTCCAACAATTGGTATCAGAGCGGGTTAAGATCACCAGTTGACCTTAACCAGTTTTGTGATCTGTTGGCGACATGGATAGAGGCAGTAAAATTCCTCTGTTCGATGGGACGAATTTTGCATACTCGAAGGTGCGCATGGAGGCTTATTTGCTAAGCCAAGGAAATGCAATTTGGGAGATTGTGGACTCACAATACTCCATCCCTGAAACTCGCACCTCTCAAACAGAGAAGGATCAGTATAATGCCAACTCCAAGGCTAGAAATATACTGTTCATTGGTTTGAGCCGGAGTGAGTTTGATAGGGTGCAGCACCTTAGGACAGCTAGGGAAATTTGGACTACACTCACTATTTTTCATGAGGGCTCTACTCAGATTAAGGCCAGGCGCCAAAGCGCATACAATCAACAGTATCAGCTGTTTGTGCAGGCACCTGGTGAATCTATAGATGCCATGTTTTCTCGTTTTGATGCGATAGTGAGTAACTTGCGGTCCAACGGGACACTTGCTTACAATGATCATGATAGGGCTATCAAGCTTCTCATGCTCTTGATCGTAGCATATGGGAAGTGAAGATATTCAGCATTGAGGAGTCCGCAGGTTATGACACATTGACCTGTGATGAGCTCTTCAGCAAGCTGAAGTCCACAGAGATTGCCAAGGCATCTCTTGCAGTGCACAGAAACTCTTTGCCACAGCCATTGGCATTGGTTTCTAGCACTAGCCGTGGCACCACTGCAGAATCAAGCACATCTGGCACGTGTGTTTTTGCAGATGGTTTTGCTTTGTCCTCCCTAGTCTTCGTCACTAAGGAGCAGGTGTATACTCTGGATGATGATGAGCTTGCTCTCATTGCTAGAAGGTTCACCCGTTTTCACCATGAGAGACGGGATCAGAGGAGAGGTGGTTTTAGTGGTTGCTTTGAGTGTGGCGACACTTCTCACATCAAGGCCAATTGCCCAAAGCTCAAGAAGAGAGATGAGAGTGAGCGCCCCAAATACCACAAAAGGAGAGGAAACCCTTTGTGAAGGGCAAGCGCGGCAAGGTGGCTAAGAGGGTAGCCAAAGCCGCTTCTAGAGCATTTGTTGCTGCACTCAGCGACATCGACACTTCCTCAACTGAGGAGTCAAGCTCTGAGGAGGAAGAGTCTCCAAGGAAGGAGGAGAAGAAGGACAAGAAGGGACGAGATTTCACCGGCCTCTGCATCATGGCCGACAGCGATCACAGCGTCGATGAGCTTGACTCATCTGAGGTACCTCTATCCTATGACCAGCTTTCAATTAAACTAGATAAGCTGAATGAAGTAGTTCTTGGTCAGGATAGATTACTTGTGCAAGCCGCTAGAGAAAGAAAAGACCTTAGACTTAGGCTAGAATCTGTGTCTACTGATTATGCCATGCTTAAGTCTAGGGTTAATGATGCTGAATGTGAATCTTGTACTGTTGTCATGGGTGAGCTTGCTCAGTTGCGTTCTGTGCATGCTCAAACTCTTTCTGAGCTTGAGACTGCACAGAAGCAGCTTTTGATGGTGGATTCTAGTCCTCATGATATAATTGAATGCATGAACTGCCCCTTATTACATGAGAGCATTGATTTATGTGATAAGCATGTTCAAGATTTAGAGGCTAGATTGGAGAGGGCCGGTAGTTCTAAGGATGTGCAACCTGTGTGTGACACTTGCATAACCCTTAAGAACCAGCTAGGCACTGTTAGAGAGCGAGTTGAGAACCTAATGATTGAAAATGAGTACCTTCTTTCTGTGGTTAACAAATGCACTGAGGGAAAGGGTAGGATGGACTTGCTCTTGGCCAAAACCAAGATGTGTGCTGATAGAGCAGGGTTAGCTCTGGGATTGGGTTTTGAGAGGATTCCTTTAGACAGTGAGAACAAAATTGTTTTTACCTCACCCACTACCTTAGAGAAAGAGAGAGCTCTATTAGACACTCCATCAGCCAAAAAGCCTACCCGGACTCCAAAGAAAACCACTCCTCTTGCCAAGAAAATCCCTCCCAAGAAACCACTCAGCAGAAGCCCAAGGAGCCTGTGAGGATTGCTCCTATGACCCATGAGAGTGCCCCTAGGAGAGTTTTTCATTGTTCCTACTGTCAAAGGGCGGGTCATCTGATTGGGTTCTGTTTTCGTCGCATCAAGGATGAGCGACGCTCTCAGGCGATGAGGTTCCATAACATACACTACCCATCTTTAGGTATGCATGAGTATGAGTTTTACTCTCATCCTGTTTTCGAGGCTCCTCGCTCTTCTTGGAGAGGTTTTGCTCCTCGAGGTGTTCACCATGTTCCATATGGTGGTAGACCCCGGATGAGTAGCTTTGTACCTCATCAGAGTAGGAGACCTCGTCATGCTTTTAGATCACAGCATGTAGGTAGACCTCACAATTTGCATCATTCTGATTATCCTGTGCGTAGACAGTCTACTTTTACTGTGCCTACTACTCGTATCACTCAGTACTGGATGCCTCGTCATGTATTCACTCACCCAGCACTGAGCGATCGAGATTTTCTTATCGTGTGTAGGCGCCAGATCGAGGCTTGGAGGGCATGTGGATCATGGACTCCGGTTGTTCGCGCCATATGACCGGAGATGCAGCATGGTTCTCCAGCCTCACCACAACCAAGCAAAGGGAACATATCACTTTCGGCAACAATCGAAGGAGTAGAGTGAAAGGTAAAGGTGTGGTAAGAATCAACTCAAATTTCACTCTCAAAGATGTTGCTTTGGTTGAAAACCTGGGATACAATTTGCTTTCTGTATCTCAGTTGCTTGATGAGGGCTTCGAAGTGCGATTCCATCGTGATACTTCGCAAGTACTCAATTCTGATGGCGTTGTTGTCTGCAAGATCTTTAGAGTTGGGAGAGTTTTTAGAGCTGATTTTTCTGAATCATCTGGTTCTTCTCATTGTCTTGTTGCACATTCTACTTCTGAGCTTTGGAAGTAGCATAGGAGACTAGGGCATATGAGCTTTGAGTTGCTCGCTCATCTGAGTGCCCTGGGTCTGATCTGAGGATTTCCCAAGCTCAAGTTTGAGAAGAATTTAGTTTGCGCTCCTTGTCGACATGGAAAAATGATTGCCGCTTCGCACTCGCCAGTCACCACTGTGATGACTGAACAACCCAGAGAACTTCTCTACATGGACACTGTAGGTCCTTCTCGGGTTAGTTCTTTAGGCGGCAAGTGGTATGTGTTAGTCATTGTTGACGATTTCTCTCGCTACTCTTGGGTCTTCTTTCTTGCCAGCAAGGATGAAGTGTTCTCACACTTTCGGAGCTTGGATTTGAGACTTTTCACTGAACTCCCTGGTGCATTGAAATTCATTCGAAGTGATAATGACACTGAGTTCAAGAACAGTCTCTTTGTTGACTTTTGCATGGAGCATGGCATAGAACATCAATTCTCTGCTCCGCGGGTTCCTCAACAGAATGGTGTTGTTGAAGAAAGAACCACACTTTGGTTGAGATGGCTAGGACGATGCTCGATGAGCACAGGTCTCCTAGAAAGTTTTGGGCTGAGGCCATGAACACTGCATGTTACATCTCAAACCGAATCTTCTTGTGCTCAATTTTGAATTTGACATCTTATGAGCTACGTTTTGGGAGACAGCCCAAGGTTACTCATCTTCGAGTTTTTGGCTGTCGTTGCTTTATCCTAAACCGTGGTAATTTGGATAAATTTGAGTCGCGTTCTTCTGACGGGATCTTTTTGGGTTACACTACACATGGTCATTCTTATTGTGTTTATAATTTGGAGACTAACACTGTCATCGAGTCATGTGATGTGACTTTTGATGAATCAACCCCCTCTGTTAGTTCTGCTCTTGAACAGGCAAATGAACACGATATGGAACAAACTATATTCGAAGAAGAAGATCCCAGAGATTTCGAGGATGAACCCCTACTACCCTCGACATCAACCCCCGAAGCCGACCCCGCTTCGACCACTTCGGCACAAGGTCCCGAAGCAACTACCTCGACATCGGTCATCTTGGACCACTCCAACGCACAAGTTGAGGGGGAGACTGCATCCCACCGCGAGGCTCCACACCATGTTCAAAGGATGCATCCTCCCGAGCAGATCATTGGTGAGCTTGATCAAAGGGTAACACGTTCTCATGCTCATTTCATTGATTCCGCTTTTGTTGCTTCTTTTGAGCCCTTAGATATTAGTCATGCACTTTCTTATTCTAGTTGGATCAATGCCATGCATGAAGAACTTGAAAATTTTGAGAGAAACCAAGTCTGGACTTTAGTTGATCCTCTACCAAATGTTCATTTCATTGGAACAAAATGGATTTTCAAAAACAAACAAGGGGAGGATGGGACTATAGTTAGAAACAAGGCTAGACTTGTAGCTCAGGGTTATTCTCAATTAGAAGGGATTGATTTTACTGAAACTTTTGCACATGTTGCTCGTCTTGAGGCCATTAGGATTTTGCTTGCCTTTACGACATCTCGGGGATTCAAACTCTATCAAATGGATGTCAAACGTGCTTTTCTTAATGGTTTCATAGGCGAAGATGTTTATGTAAAACAACCCCCTGGTTTTGAAAACCCCAAATACCCACATAAAGTCCCTAAACTTCATAAGGTTCTTTATGGACTCAAGCAGGCCCCTCGGGCATGGTATGACAGACTTAAGTCTTTTCTGCTTGAGTGGGGGTATTTGATGGGATCTGTTGATAAAACCCTATTCACTCTCAAGCATGGCAAAGATTTCCTCCTAGTTCAGATTATGTGGATGATATCATCTTTGGTGTCTCTTCTCATACTTTGGTTGCCGAGTTTGCAGATGCCATGGGCAGGGAGTTCGAGATGTCCATGATGGGCGAACTCACTTTTTTTCCTTGGTTTGCAAATCAAGCAAAGCAAACAAGGTACTTTCGTCCACCAGACGAAGTACACCAAGGACCTGCTCAAGAAGTTCGACATGGCTGATGCGAAGCCACTCGCCACTCCAATGGCTACATCTGTAGCATTGGATCCTGACGAAGATGGAGAAGTCATAGATCAGAAGGAGTTCCGAAGCATGATCGGCTCCCTCCTCTACTTGACTGCTACGAGGCCGGACATACACTTCACAGTGTGTCTGTGCACTCGTTTTCAGGCTTGACCACGAGCTTCGCACTGCCAAGCGGTAAAGCGCATTCTTAGGTATCTCAAACATACCCTTGAATTTGGCATTTGGTATTCCGCGTCTCCTCTTTGTGTCTTCGAGGTTATTCCGATGCGGACTTTGCTGGGTGTAGAATTGATAGGAAAAGTACCTCTGGTACTTGTCATTTTCTGGGTACTTCACTGGTTTGCTGGTCTTCCCACAAATAGTCTAGTGTTGCACAATCGACGGTTGAGGACGAATATGTTGCTGCAGCTAGCTGTTGCTCTTAGATTTTGTGGATGGTTTCCACTTTGCGGGATTTCGGGTTAGATTATAAGAGTGTTCCACTTTTCTATGATAACACTAGTGCTATTTGTATTGCAAACAACCCGGTTCAGCATTCCAGAACCAAACACATTGATATGCGATATCATTTTCTTAGAGATCATAATGAGAAGGGTGATATTGAACTTCAATATGTTGATACCCAACACCAGCTAGCCGATATTTTCACAAAACCCCTCGATGCTTCTTGTTTTGCCTACTTGCGTGGAGAACTTGGTGTTTGTCACCCTTACGGCATTTTGTGAGGGGGAGCAGATTTTAATTATCTTGCATATGCTCATCATGTGTGAAATTGCATTTACATCTTTTGCACTTTTATGCCTGATTATAATTCATGTAATTATGTCAGCTCAGCTCTATTTAATATATCTGAAACATTATGTGCATGATTTTTCTTTCCAAAATCAAATCATGCTCACTGCTTAGTCTTGAATCTAGCATGTTTAGGCAGGACTGCTTTAGCTATATTTTATCTGCTTGATAGCAAGACTCCTTTTCTCGGATGCTACACATTGCAACTTGAAAAATTGTTCTGCATACTCATGGATATTCATCAAGTGCTAAGCAATTTGTTCACTTAATCAAAATTCCAAAAATCCATGATTTGCATGCTTCAAAGCAATAAGATCCAGGTGGGTTTGTTTGTCGCACTACTCTATTCTAGACTGCTTACCATTGCACATTGGTCTGAACTGGGATAGTGTAGTGTATGCCAAAATCACTGCCTTAAGCTTCTGATGGCTTTCATGCCTAGGCTTGGCCTGATTGGAAAGTATAAGGTGGACAAACAAATAACCCCTAGCATTATGAAAAGAACAACAAAAATTCATTGTTTATCAAGTCTGCTTTCGATGATCCACTTGAACTGGACTTGTCTGTCTCGAGTAGAAATTGACTAGCTTTGTGCAGTCCCGACTTTTCTTTGTGTAGATATCTTGATTGAGTGGTGATGCTTTTATTTCAAAATGATAAAATCACATGATGTCATCATGTTTTTAGAGAATGTTAAATTGCGTTGAGCACATGATAATTGGTATTAATGTTGGTATATTTGTTGTTTTATGTGTCCTTGCAATTCTGCCCATTTTGAAGCTATGCATCTTTTACATTCTCCTTGATGCTTGCATTGCCAAAGGGGGAGAAATTTTTGAGTTCTCTGCAGCAAGGGGATAAAATAACTCAGGGGGAGTTTTTATCTTGCAAATGGGAGATTTGTCGAAGGGGCTTTTACTCTTTTGAAAAGGGGGAGGAAAATTCTTTTGTCAAGTGACATGATTTGGCTCGTTTCTGAGTTTTTATGGTCATTTGTGTGCTGAAATTTTTCAAATTTTCTAGAACTTGAATTTGGTTGTCAATGCACTCATCAAGGGGGAGATTGAGAAACCAAGGGGTGGTTTCGGAGTCTGTGATGAGTGATTGACAAATTTTACCCTCTGATTCGAAGGGGTCCCTCCGAAGGGGTTCGGAGGCTGTTTCACCGAAGGGTTCAGTGGGCTCTGGTTGCTACAACTATTGCAGTGTTGTGTGCCTGTCGGAGGGGTCCGACAGTACACGATGATTGGCTGTACCGAAGGGTTCGGTACTTTGGGCGGTACACAGGAGTGTGTATCGAAGGGTGTTTACCCGGAGAGGTCTCCGGTGTACTGGATACACTTGTCTGCTTGTCTGTGGTGCGCAGGTGACTTCGGAGGCGACGAACGGTTCATAGCAGGTGAACCTGGGTCAAGCGGGAGGCTTGATGCCAGGGGAGTAGGGAGCTCCGTCATGAAGGCTGCGAAGGGGTCGAGGTCGGACCTCGGGTCGAGGTGCGCTAGGAGAAGGCAATAAGTGCGGAGTGTGACTCTGGGTGAAGGTACCCCGAGACGAAGTCCTCGGAGGCGAGGCACTTCGAAGGGTACTCCGAATGGAGTGACTTCGAAGTATGGTGGACTAAGTCCTCAACATTGAGGCAAGGTGTTCGAAGTGTGCTCCGGAGGGAGACACTCGAAGGTATACCCGACGAAGGTCTCGGAAGTCGAGGTGCATCGAAGGCATGGTCCGGGTGAGGCTCATCGAGGAGTGTGCTCGAGGAGAGACACTGTGACGAAGTGCTCATAGAATGCTTCATGCGGAGGCCTTGGACAAAGAAGGGACTTCGAAGGGTGGTACTCCGAAGGTGGGGCTTCAGAGTGAAGCGGGTTTCGGAGTGAAGCAGGCTTCAGAGCGAAGCTGGCTCCGGAGTGAGGCTGGCTCCGGAGTGAGGCTGACTTGAGGTACTTCGGCCTTGCATGGTTTCGGTACACGGACTGACGGAGTTCGAGCTGGGAGAAGCTGCGAAGCCGTGGTGGTCCACTCCGAAGGTGTTGGTGCGTAGGCCCAAGTGCTTTGACTGCTTCGGCTCAAAACAGTCACTGTATCGAAGGCTGACTTCGGTGAAGCGAAGGCTGTCAGGCTCAAGGCTTCTAACCGAACCTACCGCACCACTCGCGTGCGAAGGGGGGCTTCAGAAGGGTCCAAAACTGCAAAGGCTGACAGCGTCTGCTCTGCAAAAGATGGTGTTGTCCCCTCTGCGAAGCTGACAAAAGAAGCCTCCAAATAAAGTAGACTACCAGTTGTACCCCCTATTCTGATGAGACAAAAACAGTGTAAACCCTAGGGGTAAAGTAGTCTATTCACATGGCTGAATAGTGTCTATAAATAGTGGAGGCTGGCTAGGTCACATCAACACTTTTTGAGCAGCCATTGTAGAACTCCCATGCTAGCCTCCACACTCTCTGTATTCATCCTGTGAGTTCATTTTGTGTTCCCTGTTCAAGCAATGAAGCTTTGATTCTGTTTTCTTTTACTGCTTGAACTTGTATGCATACTTCTATGCATGCTTTGATTTCTCTGTGCACCTAATTCTTGTGAGTTTTTCTGGAGAGGTGTGTGAGAAGTCTGTCTGGGTGAAGTGTGTTTTTCAGTGTCTGTTCGCTCTGTGTAAACTGGAGGCTAGACCTCTCTGATTACTAGCGAAGCGCTGTCTCTGGGCTGAATCGAAGCCCGTTTTCTTCCCGTGTCGAAGTCCTCAGCGAAGTCTGTTCAGTGTGCATTTAGACCTTCGAAGTACGAAGCCTAGCACCAGTTGCTGTCGCTGAGTATTTGGTCGAAGTCCGCAGAGGGAAGTCTGCTCTTGCAAAGGCTGTAGTGCGAAGCCTGCTCGAAGGCACCCAGTGTGCGGAGCCTGCATTGCCTTAGCAGATTTGATCGATGTCCTAAGAGGGAAGTCCGCTCTTGCGAAGGGTGAAGTGCGAAGCCTGCTCGAAGGCACCCTGAGTGTGGAGCCTGCACTGACTTAGCAGAGCTAAATTTTCGGGGTTGTGGGTGGAGCGAAGTCTTCTTTGCTTTGAACTTTTGCTCCTTGCGAAGCCTGTTTTCGGAGCTGTAAAATACCTCCGAACCAGAACTTCGAAGGGTGTGTTCGAAGCCTGTTCCGCTGAAAACAGAATTAAAACAGAAGGCTATTTTTAGTCTGAAATTTTAAAAGCTCCCATTCACCCCCCCTCTGGTCGCCGTTTCCGGTCCAACAGACCTCATCGGGAAGTATGAAAGAAAATTAAAGAAAAGGACGAACGGAAGGATGCTAATGATTACTCATGATTCAATCCCCATTGGAATTGTGAGTTCTTCAGGTTCTATTGGAATGAAGGACTATGTTTACCTTCGATGGATGATTGCCATAGATGCTGCCTCAGAGACATATGGCAAGAAGATCATTGGCTGCAGCATGGTGGGTCGGAGCCACACAATCAGGATAATAAAGGTGCTCATCAAAGGTCGACACCAAGGATTTCTATACTTGAGAGGCTAGGCCCCATCAATTCCAAGGAAATCAGTCGATGGAGATACCACATCAAGGAAGCCGTAATGGTGCCCCTTCAAGATCTTCACAAGGAACTAGAAGAGTAGAGTGCAACATCTACGACAAAGAGAATTGAAGGCACAAAGGTGTGATGAGGAAGCTAATCGGCCCCGCGGGATCAAAAGTGAATGGCGAGCGGAAGATGAGGCTGATCACGAGGATAAGAAGGACGCGGGGGTAAACATGGTTTTCTTCCTCCCTATAGAGTATCGAGCCATATCGGAAGATGACGCAGAACAGGGTGATACAATGGCCCAACTAATGTTGGATCCATAGCCAATAGTTTTCGACAAGCCGAAAGACCTTGGGTATCGGCACCTTAGACCTCTCTATATCAAAGTTCTAGTCAACAGAAAGTCGATGTCCAAGATGATGATAGACGGAGGGGCAGTTGTTAACTTGATGCCTTATGCCACCTTCCATAAGCTAAGGAAAACATCGGAGAACCTCATTAGAACTAATATGGTATTAAGGGACTTCGGCGGCAACTCATCAGACACAATAGGAGTGCTAAACGCAGAGCTAACAGTTGGAAGCAAGACTGTGCCAACTAACTTTTTTGTCATAGAGGGAAAAGAATCTTATAGTCTATTGCTGAGACATGACTAGATACACGTGAATTGTTGCGTCCCATCAACAATCCATCAGAGCCTCATATAGTGGTGAGTGACCAAGTGGAAGTCGTCCCTGCCGATAAATCAGTTAATATAGCTATGGCCGATTTATCGGTATGGGAAATGGAGGAAATTGTCTGTCTATTGGGGAAAGTTTGGGACGACAACTTTCTCAAAGTATCAGATGATGGGGTCACCCGATCAATGAAGAGCTACCTAATCTTAGTCAGTAAAGACGGCGTCGACAAAACGAAGGATGGACTCGGTCAAGGTTTCGCCATAACCAACGAACTACGAGAGTAAAACATCGGACCTGGTGACAGACTGAGGCTAACCTTTGTGAGTACCCAAATTCCCCAATGAAACAAAAATGGATTGAAGGCGACTATGTCAGAGATATGGGAAGAGAGCGAACGAGAAGTACTTAAGGAAATATTTTTCGATCGTTCAGATGAAGCATAAAGATCTACATACAAAATAGTCGATGTTAATGGTATCACCTCAGACAGCCAATGCGAAGGCATCGCCCTTAGACAAAACATGAAAATATCAACATCAAGACAAGGAGTCGATGATAATATATTGAAAAAATATAATGTTTACATCAGACACCATTATAAGGACATATCAAGACAGAGCATGTCAGATGCCTTCAATCGCGTAGACACTCCAGAGAATAGCACGGTCCTCGACATTGGAGTCGGCTACGTATCGGAGGTTACAGCGCCAACGTTGCATGAGGTGGATGACACCAGTGACTCGACATCTTTGGCCCTCGATCCGGTACAGAAGGGAGGCCAGGACATTTTCCTTCGAGGTTATCCTCACCCGTACTTCGTCCAACCTCGAGGCTAGACTAGCCTCCTCCGTCCGAAGTCGTTCCAGTTCTTGCGATATGACCAATAACTCGGCCAGGGGCCGATCCAGAAGGGTGCTCTCAGTCGCTTCTGCTACAACATGGACTTTGATTGCCTCTCGTTGTAATGCATAACAGGCTCGATCAGCCATCTATTTAAGTGCCCCCCGCACGTTTGGCCAATGGAACTCTAGGTATGCGGCCGGAGTAAGGACGTCAGCCAACTCCGGGGAAGAAAGTTCAGGATGTCGTTAAGAAGCCCCCTTATCAGCCCCGAGTCATTGACCAAGACCTCTACTGGGTCCTCAAGATGACACAGTAGGTCCAATAACACCTCCTTCACTTCTGGGGGAAGTTGGGTCACAGTCGATGTGGGAGCATTCGTGACCTCCTCATCAGCCAAAGGAACAGGACCGACGTCGAAGGAGAATTTTTGGGTGAAGGACTGAAGAAAGAAAAGAGTTAGACAAGAGGCAACAACGTCATGATAACAAGTACGAAAGTGCTTACATCAGTAGGCCTGGCAGGGGTTGCTGATTGTGGAGTGTTATCGGTAGAAGAAGCAGCGGCATTATCCTCCACTACAACCACCATAAGGATATGAGAACCCCCCTCTTCAAGTCCACCCTGGAGGGCAGATGAGCCTGTAGTGTCCGACATCGGCTGCATTTAAAGCCGATGTTAGCCACAAGGATGGTGGCAAGAGGGAAAATGAGTAAAGTACCCATCAAAGACTCGAAGCAAGAGGAACCCCAGCGCTAGTTGCCACGCCGACGTTGATAGTCGTCACCGATCCACCATACAGTGCATCGACCGTAACCGTGGTGGCCATGTCAGCAGCATTGGCTAATAAGCTAGAGGCCCCCAGCACACTAGCCCCAACAGTGGTTTCCGCAGCAATAGCTCCGGTGGGCGGGGCCGATTGGGCAAAAGACGGGTCATCGGCCACCTAATCAATTGCCGCATAAAGAGGCATGACAACAGGAAGAGAAGACAATGAGGATGAAAAAGCAAAGAAATTATCATACAACCAAGACATACACACCTCAGCCGATGGAGGTACATCGGCAGCAACAGGGGCTCGCATAGTTGAAGGGTCAAGCGACGTCGACTGAAGATAAAAGGGGATGTTACAGGGAATTCTTGCTAAAGAAGATTGGAAGAACACCAAGTGCGGGAAGAACAAATCAGCTAATTACTTGACTGGAATGATCCCAAGTGGATCGGCATGCCACTGTGTCCAGCGCTTTACACTTGCAAGCTAGGATCTTGACCCGTCTCCTGGTGAGACACCCCGTCGGGGTAGGATCTCTGATGCTCAAGGTAGTGGCGGTCGATACCGGCTCATACTATATCGCCCAACCACATTGGCTCATTGATGGAGCGTTGACATCCTCTTCCTGTGCAACGAAAGGATAGGCATAAATAGGGGAACGAGCATAAAAAGCAAGAATTAAGTTGAAGAAAGACTTCGAAAGGATGTGACAGCAGATGGGTGATGATGAACGATAATTTCAAAGCATTGGTTACCCCTTAATGCTCTGAAACTAGGGGCATGTGTTGACACCAAGATTTGTAAAAGCCCAGGCCCACAAATGATGTTGTGCGGTCAACAGAAGTCAAAGATATCCGGTCAAAGATGGTCAAAGAAGCTCGTCCATGACGTGTAACATGATTGGATATGAAGAAGCCGATGGAGATAAAAGTGAGAATATAAAGATTATCTAGAATTGGTTAGGATAGATTACTTGGACGGCAAGTCTCCAGACTATAAATATGTATCCCTTAGTTAGGTCAAAAAACACAAAACCCTGTTCAACAACTCTTTGGTGCATCGCTACCCATGGCTTCCCAAGGTTAATCCCGGTGGGATTCAGCACCTGTAGCTGGGCTGCATCGTTTCGATCTCCGGCAAATAGGTGAGTACCGCCACCCCCAACAATCATATCGACTAGGTCGATGTCCTCACAGCTGCATCAATTTGATATCTTGAGGCCTCAGCTGAAACAGTGTGATCGTAGATTTATCTTGGTGTATTGGCTAGGTCTAATACTGCATCAATTTGACCTCTTAGATTGATGTGATTTAGGTGTGGTAGTGTGAGGCTTCATCGGTTAGGTCCGACATCTCTTTCTATTGTATCTTATTCATGTTGTATATCGTTCATCTAAATAAAGTGTGCCCGATACTTTGAAGTATTGTTAAGTTCATCATGACTAGCTACAATCTTGGTTAGGTACAATCTTGTTATTGTGGTGATTTTGATGATACCGACACATTATCTGGCATGTTTTATTTATTTCTGTCGGAGTACAAGTCGATAGGTTATTTTCAATTCAATGTTATATTTTATCTGCCATTGGGGAATGCCCATTGGGCCATATGCATAAACTGCCTATATCATCGGCCGATGGTGCATTCGTCCTGATCGCTCTACCTTGGTCATCGGCCTTATGGCTGATTGACATTATTCGCTCACGATTGTTTTATCCTCACCGCAGTCATTGGCTTGGCAGTTGATCGACTTTGCTACTAATGATATTTTCTTTGTTCCCTTATCAGTTGCAAGGTCAAACTGATTGGCACGCCTTGAACCCTTTTCTAAGATTGTAGGACATGCACTGTAGTTAAGCAGATATCCCAGGCAAAATGACTAATAAAGACATTAACAATAATGGCCAGATAAGAGCTATGGAAGTTTGGGCGTCAAAAGCAAAAAAATATGTTAGATGGCTAAAAGCTTAGATGATGCCTTCAATGTCCTAGGGGGTCTCACCTCCTTTATAAACAATGTAGGTGAGCCTAACAATCTGAGGACTCAATCCCGAGTAGGACTTAGAGTTCCTACCAAACTCAAGGTACTAATCCTTAATTATAGGGATTTTGGTATAAATAAATAAATATGTAGATATCATATTTGGTGCTTAACTACCCAATAAGGACTCAACTTTCCTTACCAGAATCAAACCCTAGTTTATGGGCCATATTATATAGTCAATGCTTGTATTAGTCAGTCCTTGGTCCAGTTTGGTAACCCCAACTATAGGGTACCTAGGGGTCACATCTCCAACAGTCACTAATGGGCAAAGACCAAGTGGCTCGATAAGTTCAAAGGTAACTAGTACCTCCTAGCCAATATTTTTATGATGGTTGAAGGGACAATGTCCACTACCAACAGCAAGAGGTTACGTCACACCTAAGGCAAACAGGTTAAACAAGACAATTGGGTTCGTTGAAACCTTGAAGAAGAATTCATCATGTAGTTTGATGGAGACAAATTCTTCAAACCTCTAACCGCAAACTTGATGCCCATTAAGAGAACTCTCAGCCCTCATCCTGAGACTTTGGAGCTACGAGGAGTGAAAGTGATAGCTCAGGTGATAGCAACACATGACCACTGGCTCCTTCCTTAGAAGACAAGGAGGGTGATGGTCAGGACCAATACCAACCATCACACAGCTAAAACCCACGTGTTGACAGCTTGTGCGGCGACGACTTACTACCACTGCCCTTGGGAAGATGGAACAGATTGCACCCTGAGATACATAGGTAGACCAACGATCGAGGCAAACCCAAAAATAGCTGCAGTAGTATCGACAATAGTGCTCATCACAATGATTCAACTAAAGGTTGCAACTCTGCAATCACAGAAGAAGTAGAAACCGAGATGACCATTGCGAATTCATCGCATTCACTTAGCCCTTGAGGCAAGTCAGGTGATTGAAGTCCTTTCGCCCAATGAGAATCAAACCATATGATGGTAAAATGGATCCCTCATAGTAGTAATGGCTTTCCTACATAACCATTCGTGCGGTAAGAGGAGATGAAGGGTTCATGGAAAACTTCCTTCTAGTCATGCTCTCCTCATCCGCCAACAATTGGCTCTCGAGCCTACCTAGGAATTCTATCAATTCTTCGGTGCATCTCTATTCAGTATTTGTCAAAAACTATTAAGGAACGTGGCAGAAGCCCGTGACATGATATGACCTATAATGACTACGACAAAAGGGGACGAGACACTCCACAAGTTCATTCAAAGGTTCCTAGAAAAAATACCACGGACATGGACATCGATGAGAGGGATATCAAGTTACATGGGGCCCTCAAGAGAAAGAAGCTAAAGACCATAACATGGATGATCTCTATTACAGATAGCTCCACCGACTATGAAGACACTTGAAGAGAAAAGATAGAGCAATCATACCATGAGAGACAATCTTGTTAGAATAAGGATGATCGTCCTCGATCCACTCAATGAGAGGATGACAAACCAAGATCCTCTTGAGGCAAGCAAGAGCGAAAAAGGAAGACAGAAAGAACTATGGTAGTAGCCTATAGTTCACAATGCTAGGAAGACGAGGCCATGTTAGAGAAGCTCGACAAACCTTGTCATTCCATATGAAGGGAAAGCACACAATGCGGAAATGTAATTCTTTGCAAGATGTGCTCACTAAATAATCATGTGGTAATACCCGCCAAGGCAAAAGACGCTAAGACAATGACGATGCTCTAAGGAAGGGTAGTCAACCTCAATACAATAATAGTTTCTAGGAGCCTCATAAGATGGTGAATATCATCTTTAGAGGCCCAACGTCAATCAAAACCAAAAGACAACAAAAGATCTTGGACCGATTCATCAATGCCACAGGTTTGAGGAGATTCAATAGTTGTGATGTACAGAAGTCCCAATCACCTTCTCTCGAGATGACCAAGGTATAAATGTCTTGAAGACTTGGCGTTGGCTGCTGGTTGTTGACCCTATGATATTTAAAGTATGCATGAGGCGGGTCTTGATTGATGGAGAGAGTTGACTAAACATCCTCTTTCATTAGTCCCTCACTTACCTAAGCATCTTGATTGATAGCCTTCAAAGGAAGGACAACTTCTTGTTTTATGGTATTATACCTGAGTAAAGCTCGGTACCACTTGGCTTAATAACTATACTAATCATGTTCGGCTCTCGAGACAATTATTGGACTAGGCACATTACCTTATGTGTCATGGAATACGACATCTGGTTTCACACTGTCCTTGAAATGCTATCCATAGCCATGTTCATGGCCATTGGGAAGCTCTCTTCTATGCTTTCTCGATAGCTAGTTTAGTTATCACCAAATCAACCTCAAAGAAGAAGACCAGGATAAAACATCCTTCATTACACTTTTGGAGCATACTATTATACCGTAATGTCTTTTGGCCTTAAAATCGCAGGGGAAACATATCGACGAGTCATCCAGTGATGTCTTTCAAAACAAATTAACCACAATGTCGAAGCATATGTTGATGATGTGGTCATTAATATAGAGAAGAAGACAACATCATGAGTGACATTACTAATATATTTACTAACCTGTGAAAGTTTCGATAGAAGCTTAACCCTAATAAGTGTGTCTTCGGCATATCGTTCGGGCAACTACTCGGGTTCATCATTAGCAACCATGGCATTAAGGCCAATAAGGACAAAATTGTGGGAATAATGAGGATGGAAAACCCAACAATGCTAAGGAAGTCTAGAAGCTCACCGGTTGCATGATAGAGATTCATATCATGTCTAAGGGAAAGTGGAGATCCCTTCTTTAAATTTTCAATGGACAGTTGAGGCCGATGAAGTATTTTTCACACTAAAGAAATTTTTTACCTCACCACCAATCCTTACGACACCAGATATAGAAGAGGTTCTCCTCCTCTACATTACCGCCATGACTAATATCATCAGCTTGGTCATAGTAGTCGAATGCCCCAAAGAGGGACATGTCTTCCCGGTCCAAAGGCTAGTATATTTCATATCAAAAATCCTTGACCTATCAAAAGCGAGGTATCCACAAGTATAGAAGCTCCTTTATGTCGTCATGCTCACCGCTCGGAAGCTGAAGCATTACTTCTAAGCCCACAAGATCATGGTTGTGGAAAAATACCCTATGGGAAATATACTCTATAATCGAGATGCTATAGGGCGAATTGTAAAATAAGCCATTGATATGGGAGAATACACGATGGAATTCCACTCCCGCACCGCCATAAAATCACAAGTTTTAGCCAACTTTTTCACCGAGTGGATAGAGATACAACTACCCCTGAGCCGATAAGAAAAGGAATAATGAACGGTGTACTTCAATGAATCTCTTAGAATAGATGGTGCCAGCACAAGAATCCTCCTCATATCCCTAATAGAAGAGTTATGTTACGTACTAAAGCAGTTGTTTACAGTTGTTGTTTAAAGCTTCAAACAACATGGTAGAATACAAATCCATGATACATGGGCTCCTGATATTTGTATCCCTCGGGGTCAAATGGCTTATGGTTTATAGAGATTCCAAGCTTGGTACTAGTAAAGTCAACAAAGACTGGTCTTGCACTAGTGACAATATTGATGCCTATTGCACTAAGGTTCAAAAGCTAGAAGGCAAGTTCTTCGGTATAGAATTCCATCATACTCCCCATGATGATAATTCATCAGCTAACACCCTATCTTGCCTTGGCTCTTCTCAGATGATGGTCCCCAAGAGCATATTCATCCAAGAGCTCATCAAACCATCAATCAATGAAGATGTGAACCAAAGAACTACCTCATCATCAATCGTCACCATGTTCGAAGACGCCTATGATTGGTGATAGATCTTTATTGACCACATCCTGAAGGGCACAATCCCAAAGACATAACCCTAGTCGCATGGCTGACAAGACGAAGCAAGTAGTATGTAGTTATCGGGGATAAACTATACAAGCGTGCAACTTCAACAAGGGTACTTCAAAAGAGCATTTCATCAATCAATGGTCTCCAAATCCTCAATAAAGTTCACGCACGAGCATGTGGAAATCATGGCAAGGAAAGGATGCTAGCCAGTAAGGCCTTTCAATTAGGCTTCTATTGGCCAAAAACAACCAATGATCCTAAAGAATTAGTCAAAAAGTGTATAGGCTGACAAATGTTTGCCAAGAAAAGTCACCTCCCAGCCTAGGACCTATAAACAATTCGGGGATTTTCTAGCTAGGGGCTCAATATGGTAGGAGATTTTCAAAAGGCTCCCTAGGGCATCGATCATCTGCTGGTAGCCATCGACAAATTTTCCAAGTGGATAGAAGTCATGCCCCTAAATAACTACTTGACAAAGAAGGCAGCCTCACTTATTGGTTTAGCATCCCAAACCAAATAATAACTGACCTCATGACTCGGTTCATAGCAAAGGACTTATGGAGTTTTTCCAAAGAATGATTAGTCGAGGTCAAGTATGCATCAGGCACTTACCCTCAAGACAATGGGTAGTGTGAGGACGCTAACGGGGTGATCCAACAAGGTTTAAAGGCTATAATCTTCGATCATCTCTAGAAATATGTCGAGAAGTGGCTACAAGAACTACCTGTAGTACTCTGGGGCTCCACATGCAGCCAAACCACAACATAGGGCATGCACCCTTCTTCTTGGTCTATGGCTCCGAAGAAATCCTACCAAGTGAAGTGTTATACAACTCCATCTCAGTTCAATATTATAATGAAGGAATGATAGAGCAGATAAGGGCCAAAGAAATCAACTCTATCGATAAAGCTCATATAGCAACCATATTTTAGTCAGATCGGTACCAAGAAACTGTTCGATGATATCATGACTGCAATGTGCAAAATAGAAGCTTCAAAGTGGGGGACTTGGTACTCCATCGAGTACAATCAACCGTCAGGATGCACAAACTCTTTTCCCCTAGAAAGGACCCTTTATCATTTATGAAGTAACAAGACTAGGAGCATACACACTAATGCGAGAAGATGGGAAGTAGTACCGAACTCCTAGAATATCAAGCACCTTTGTCAATTTTATGCTTAACAAATATTTTTTTAATAATCTTTCTCGATGATACATGTCTAGGAATTCGTTGACCATGGGGCACAATTCTCTTCATCAACATTGTCGACTACTTCCCCCTAGACATGCATCTATGTCGGGAAGGGGTTAGCCCTCGGGCTATACACAAGTAGTCGAGCATTACTCTTGCCAACCTCATCGGCTACTTGCCCCCAAGCATGCAACTAGGCTAGGAAGGAGTCAACCCTTGGGCTACTCACCCACAGTCAAGCATTACTCTTGCTGACCCATGCTGATTATATCCCCCTCCACATTGGGTGCCAGATGGGTACCTTGCATGCAACTAGTTTAGGGAGAGTGTTGACTCTTTAGTCATACACCTTCAATCATGCATCTTGAAGAACTCGTTGACCCATGCTCATTATATCCCCCTCCATGTTGGTGCCCATTGGCTACCATGCATGCAACTGGACCCAGGAGAGGGTCTACTCTTTAGTCATACACATACAATTGTGCATCTTCTAAGAACTCATCTACCTATGTAGACTACATCCATGTGGGTAACAAAGCACAATGCACATCAAAAATAATTTAAGACAAGAAATTTCTTTTATTACAAACTTGAGCTTATAATTTTTATAGAGATTACATTACAAGGGAGAACAACCTCCTTTGAGTTCTCTTCAAGGGAAGAAAAAGAATTGGGATGGCCAAAGACAACATTTTGCAAAGCAATCTTAGCTACCCCATGTTTTGAGGGTCACTAGAACCACTGCTACGGTAGCATCAACTCCACATATTCCTCGTACATCACCTCTGAGAGAATAGCACAAAGGGACACTACCTTCTTCACCGAGATGAAAAACAGGACAGTCCTTGCATCAAAAGCCAAGATGCCTACCTCCACAGAGACCACTAATCTTTGACACCCAATCAGCACACTGTTGGGGGAATAAGTTTTCCCTTGAACAGGGGCCAAATGACGTTAGCCTCCGACAGCCTTCGGCCCGGAGCCCAACACTGTCGAAGCATGTTCCTTCCTGAAGAAGCTGTTTCCAAGTCCCAATGTTCACTTCGAGCCCCTCTGGAGCGAGGCCTCTGAACCCCCTCGGAGCCCTCCAGAGCGAAGCCCGCAAGATCCCTTAAAGTTTGCCAGAAGCTAAGTTTCAGGCTAACTTAGAAGTTAGCCTCCGGGTCTTGTTCGGAGTTAGCCTTCGAGCCTTGTTCGGAGTTAACCTTTGGGCTCTGTTTGGAGTTAACCTTCGAGCTCCCTTCAGAGCTCCTCAGAGCCAGTCTCCGGACCCTTTCTAGCCAATTCAAAGCTAAGTCTCTGAGACCCCAGTTTGGAGCCCTAGTTCGGAGCCCGGTTCGGAGTATACTTCGAAGCCCACTTCGGATTGTACTTCGAAGCCTCCCTTGCAGCCTCCGCCTGAAGAGCTCCGGCCCCTACTCCGAATCTAGCAGATATTTACACATCACTATAGTGTAGAAGCCATACAACAGGCCCCTCTGCCCCTAGTATGTCGTTTAGCTGGTCAAGAAGTGATGTTGTCTGACACGTCTGTAAAGCTATAAAGCACTTTTGTACAATAGCTAGCTCCTTTTCCCCTTTTTCCCCTATGAGCCTAGGACTCATAGAGGGCATTTTGGTCTTTTCCTTTGGCCTGCGTGCCTATAAAAGCAGGGCTAAGCCCTTGTAACAGGTTAGCTTCTCCAGGGCCATGAAACCCTGGAGTTCACTACACCACACCTAGGCATACCATGCTAGATCCACCACAAACTGAACGTAGGGCTATTATCCCCTAGGGGAGGTCCGAACCAGTATAAATCCTTTCTCCCTCTGAGAGAACACTTCGAGGTTCATTTTACACACCATATACACACATACAAAACATGTGTTGTAGCTAACACAATTGCTACAACACACACCATTCTAGCATCTAGACATTTGGGTAAGCAACACAACAATACTTAGAAGCATGAAATCGATGGAAAGGGTGACATCTAAGGTAAGCTCAGGGACGGGTGTAATATCAACTTACACCACACCATGTAGAGGGCCACACATCAGGAATAAAGAATAAAATGGATCTAGACAAGGGTGTCTAGATGAGAAATGGACCGGTAGTCGTAAGTTTCCAACACTAAAACCCCATGAACTCCATGGGCAACAAAGGGATTGGTTCTCCATGTATCTTTGGGATAAAAAGCAGTGTCAATGGAAATAATAGTGATTCTCTCCTCTCCTAGCACATCAAAGATTAAGGGAGATGATAGAGAGTCAAAGTAAAAGGACCCCTGAGGGAGTTAAGAAGTACAGGGACAAGGGGAGTTTTGTGGGATAAATAGGAGCACAACTTCAACCATGATGTCATCCATGACCATTGTGTAGAGTCGTCACTTTAGTTGCCGTGCACTCTATGGTGGAGTAGATGGGATGATTCCACCTCTCTATTCAGTCCCACTGCTTGTGCCAACACATGGCCTTGTTAGAAATAGAGGCACCCCTGCTATCCACTCAATTTTCGTGCATTAATTATGGGTAGAGAATACTAAAAGGAAACTTTTGGGGCATTCGGTAGAGTTGGTGGCATTTGGATTCCATATGTGCTCAAGGAGTTGAGCACTCGAGGGCTCGCGTGCTCAAGACCTTACATGCTTGGGGCACATGCACCCAAGGACTTGTGTGCTCAAGGGCTCCCATGCTCGGGGGGCTTGCACGCTTGAGACCTCATGTGTTTAGGGCCTCACGCACCTAAGGACTTGTGCGCATGAGTGCTCCCATGCCTCGAGGGCTTGCATGCCCGAGACCTCGCATGCTCGGGGTCTTATGCGCTTGAGGACTTGTATGCTCGAGGGCTCTTGTGCCTAAGGGCTTGCACACTGAAGACCTCACATGCTCAAAGACTTATACGCTCGATGTCTTGTGCGCTTCAAGGGTGCCCATGCTCAAGGGCTCGCTTACTGATGCCTTGCTAGTGCAGGGGCTCTAACACCCGAGGACTTGTGTGATCGAGGAATCAAGCCCTAAGGACTCAAGATCAGTTATGCTTGGGGCCTCAATGGACTCAAGACTTCAACAACAGTCCTTTACCTAACCATGCCTCATCACTAATAGTTCTAGAAGGCAAGATCACCAACAAGATTCGAAGGATTTATCAAAGACTAAAAGTTACAGGATCCTTATTTTGTAGATTATTTTTGACCCTTGAGCTAAATGTCTCATTTAACTCAAGACTCGGGGGCTACACCATGGGGGTACACCTATGTAGTGCACCTCACATGAAATAAGAAAATTAAAGATTTTTAAGACTATCAGACTTCGAGTGAAAGCATAAAGACTCAGACTAAAAGAAGAGATCCTCCTAGTTTGTTCAGTCGAACATTTTTAACTAAGATAAGAAGAGCTCAGGGACTGCTTTTAGGTATATTACCCATTGATACCCCATGATTGGGCTTATTAGTTGAGAAACCATGTTGAAGAGCATGGGTCTTATGCTCTAGATGTGATGGGTGATTATCAACGAAAGTCAAAGAAGGAGACATGAAGATCTGCCGTGTCTAGGGCACATGTGACTCAGGTACACGGGCAGCGAGAGATAGCCGGGCAGAGGAGCTACGGAGTCGGGCTGACCCAATCCAAGTACATGGGCTAGGAGCGGCAAAGGATCCATTGGTATGTTCACCAGGGTTTGACTCAGGTACACGGGCGGCGAGCGATTGCCGGGCTGAGGAAGCTGCGGAATCGGGTCGGCCCAATCCGGGTACCCAGTGCGAAGACGGTGGACGCTTTGTCAGTTTCGGCGCAAAACTGACAACCGATGATTATCTTTATTTAGGATTTTAATATTCAGTTTTTAAGTCCAAAATAATTGTTATTCGAGTTAGTTGAATATTCTAAGGGTATTTTAGTAATTTCGAATTTTATTTTTAGAGTCAGTGTAATTTACCCTAGGGGTAAATTAGTCTTTTCTGTATTAGTGGGTTGCCTATAAATAGGCCCCAACCCCCTAGGGTTAGGGTGACTATCTTTCAATAATCAATCTACAGTCCAAAAAATTCGGCCGTCAATATTCTTTTTCCGGTTTCAATCTGCGCCGACGTAGTCCCTCCTGTTTTTTGGCCGCCGAAGCGCAGGTTCCAGCATCCTGGTGCAGCGACGTCAGTGCCCTGGGCTTGCGCGAAGGCTAGCAGCGACAGCTATTTTTTTCATCACGCGGATCGAGGCTAGCAGTGCAACGGGCGTATGGGATTTCCTGCAAGCTTCGGCGCACACACTTGCTCCACGCGTGCGGGCCTCACAGCAGTACAATTGCATCCCTGCCAGGCTAAAGCAGCACATCGCACAGCGCGTGACGTTTCTGCAGCAGGAGGCTCAGCTTTTGACACTGCGAAAATCAGAGTCGCACAACGCGCGTCGCTTCGGCAGCGGGAGGCTCGGTATTTGACGCTGCAGCGGCCAAGACGCTTTTGTTCGTGAGGAGACGCCAGGAAGAGGACGGCCATGCAGCTGCTGCGGCAGAAGCAACTAGTCAAAGCAGCAGGCAGGAGCGGCCGAGCGGCGCGTGGGGCCCGCAGGGAGGCCGGTCGTCTACTTCAACTACCGTAAGGAAGGGCACTATTCGCACCAGTGTCCTCACCCCAAGAAGCCCCAAGGCGTGGCACCCAACCAGGCAGTTCATGCCCGGGTCAACCACATCACCGCGGAGGAAGCTCAGGAGGCTCCCGAAGTCGTGCTCGGTACGGTTACCGCAAATTCCGTACCGGCTATAATATGATTTGACTCTGGAGCAACACACTCTTTCATCTCGGAAGATTTTGTGAAAACCAATGACTTGGAAGTACTCCCTCTATCAGTCCCCATGATGATTGCCACTCCAGGCAATAAAACCTTAGCCCACCTATACAGTCCTAAGGTTAAGATAGAGATACAAGGAGTATTGTTCCGGGCCGAGCCAGCCCTCATTAAGTGCACCGGACTCGACCTCATCCTAGGGATGGATTGGTTGATGAAGCACAAGGGAGTGATCGACTGTGCCAACAAGTCAGTATCCGTGACCAACCCCGAAGGCAAAGCCGTCACTTTTCGGATGACCAGCTGCAAACCCCCTGAAACATCTCTTCACTCTCTAGCTCTTGAAGAAGTGCCCATCGTCAAGGAGTCCATGGACTTCTTCCTAGAGGACCATCCAGGAATGCCTCGCAAGCGAAACATCGAATTCTGAATCAAACTTGTCCCCGG
Source organism: Zizania palustris (assembly GCA_019279435.1). Classification (NCBI taxonomy): domain Eukaryota; kingdom Viridiplantae; phylum Streptophyta; class Magnoliopsida; order Poales; family Poaceae; genus Zizania; species Zizania palustris. The sequence goes on from JAAALK010000288.1 coordinate 18,920,453, forward strand.
GACCACTCTAATCTCCAAGCGCCCATACCGGATGGCCGCCAATGAATTAGCCGAAGTCAAGAGTAACATCGAAGACCTAGAGCAGAAAGGGTACATCCGACCGAGTACCTCACCCTGGGGTGCACCGGTCATCTTTGCCATGAAAAAGACAAGACTAAAAGGATGTGCGTGGACTATAGAGCCCTAAATGACGTAACCATCAAGAACAAGTACCCATTGCCTCGGATCGACGACCTGTTCGATCAACTGAAAGGATCCTCGGTGTTTTCCAAGATTGACCTCAGGTCAGGTTATCACCAATTGAGGATTTGGGAAGAAGACATACCCAAGACTGCCTTCACCTCCCGCTATGGACTCTACGAGTATACTGTGATGTCGTTCGGACTCACGAATGCCCTGGCCTTTTTCATGAACATGATGAACAATGTTTTCATGGAGTTCTTGGATAAGTTCATCGAGGTATTCATCGACGATATCCTCGTCTACTCCAAGACCAAGGAAGAACATGAAACCCACCTCCTGTCTGACCCTCGGAAAGCTAAGGGAACATCAACTGTACGCCAAATACAGCAAGTGCGAGTTTTGGTCGTCAGAGGTAAAATTCCTCGGACATGTCATATCTGCCGGAGGAATAGCAGTGGACCCAACCACCGTGGAAGCAGTGACCAACTGGATACATCCCACGACCGTAACCGAGATCCGGAGTTTTCTCGGATTGGTCGGATACTACCGTCGGTTCATCGAGAATTTTTCGAAGATCGCCAAGCCTATGACCAGACTACTACAAAAAGAAGTAAAGTTTGAATGGACCCCAGATTGTGAAGAAAGCTTCCAAACCCTCAAGAAGAAGCTCGTGTCAGCCCCTATTCTGACTCTGCCAGACATCCGGAAAGACTTCCACGTCTACTGTGATGCCTCTCGTCAAGGATTGGGACGTGTCTTAATGCAAGAAGGGAAGGTTATATCTTACGCCTCCCGACAGCTGAGACCGCATGAGCTGAACTACCCAACCCATGACCTAGAGTTAGCAGCCGTGGTTCACGCCTTGAAGATATGGAGACATTACCTTGTGGGGAATCGGTGTGAGGTCTTCATCGACCACAAGAGCCTCAAGTACATATTCACCCAACCGGACCTGAACCTCGGACAAAGGAGATGGTTGGAACTCATCAAGGATTACGACTTTGGCATCCATTATCATCTAGGCAAGGCAAACATGGTGGCAGACGCCTTTAGTCGAAAAGGGTACTGCAATGCCATCATGGTACAGGACCAAGCCCCTTTGCTTTACAAGGAAATGGAAAGGATGAATCTAGAGATCACCACCCGAGCGTACCTCGCTGCCTTGGAGTCTAGGCCTGTTTTGATATACCAGATCCGAGAAAAGCAGAAGGAAGATACGGATATCTTGGAGATCCAACAGAACATGCGGAAGGGAAAAGCTCCCGGATTCTCCGAGGACGAGCATGGTACCATCTGGTTCGAAGACCGGATATGCGTACCCGACAAGCCTGAATTGAAGACTCTCATCCTTCAAGAAGCCCACGATACTCTATACTCCATACATCCCGGGAGTACCAAGATGTATCAAGACATGAAGGAGAAATATTGGTGGGTCAGCATGAAGAGGGAAATAGCTGAGTATGTGGCCAAGTGCGACACATGCCGGCGAGTCAAGGCAGAGCATCAAAGACCTGTTGGACTCCTACAACCCCTCAAGGTCCCAGAATGGAAGTGGGAAGAGATAGGGATGGAATTCATCATGGGACTGCCCCGGACCCAAGCTGGTCATGATTCTATCTGGGTGATCGTCGACCGACTCACCAAGGTGGCTCACTTCATCCCCGTCAAGAAAACTTAAACTATCACCAAGTTGGCTGAGTTGTATATGACCCGGATCGTGTGCCTTCACGGAGTTCCTAAGAAGATTGTATCTGACCATGGGAGTCAGTTTACCTCTATGTTTTGGAAGAACCTTCAAGAGGAACTCGGCACCCTGCTAAACTTTAGCACCGCCTATCATCCACAGACCGACGGTCAAACCGAAAGGGTCAACCAGATACTGGAAGATATGCTTAGAGCTTGCGCTCTAGACTTTGGCAGAATGTGGGACAAGAACTTGCCCTACGCGGAGTTCTCCTACAACAATAGCTATCAAGCCATCCTGCAAATGTCCCTGTTCGAAGCACTTTATGGGCGTAAGTGCAGAACGCCGCTGCTCTGGGATCATACTGGAGAGTCGCAGCTGTTTGGGACAGATATATTGAGAGAAGCTAAAGAGAAGGTCAAGATTATCAGGGACAGATTGAAAATAGCCCAGTCCCGACAAAAGAGCTATGCCGATAACCATCGAAGAGACCTAACCTTTGAGGAGGGTGATTATGTCTATCTCCGAGTCACTCCCCTCCGTGGCACTCAAAGGTTCAGCATGAAAGGCAAGCTAGCACCCCGCTATGTCGGACCTTTTCAGATCCTCCGACGGCAAGGAGAAGTGGCATACCAGCTAGAACTGCCTCCGTCCTTGGCAGGAGTTCACGATGTATTCCACGTCTCTCAACTGAAGAAGTGTCTTCGTGTGCCCGCAGAGCAAGCCAACCTCCGATAGCTCAACGTCCAGGAGGATTTGACCTACATCGAGAAGCCCATAAATATCTTGGAAACTAAAGAAAGAGTAACCAGGAGCCGTATGGTTCGCTTATGCAAGGTTCAGTGGGACAACCACCCCGTCGAAGAAGCCACATGGGAAAAGGAAGACGAGATGAAAGCCCAATACCCTGAGCTATTCGAGTAGCATTCCAATCTCGAGGACGAGATTCTTTGTAAGGGGGATAGGTTTGTAACACCCCAAATTTCCAGAGAAATAAAAATATTATTTAATCTAATTTCCTGGAATTAAGTATTTTGGAAATACCTTTAATGCCCTCCTTACCCTTTTTGAACTAGAACATACATGAAATGACCAAACCAGGGGCTAGAGAATTTTGTAGATGATCCCAAGGCCAAGATACATTTTTGAGAATTTTTACAAATTTTTATCAACCTTGGAAGTAGCCCAAATATTTTAATCCATTTTCTGCAATTATTTTTAATCAGAAAACCTTATAAACAGTAATGGGCCTCCCCCTCCCTTTCTCTCTCCCGGCCAGCCCAGCCCGTTACCCCACGCGCCTCGGACTGACACCTGGGCCCCGCTTGTCAGCGAGCCCTTCTCTCTTCACGCGCGCACCCGACGCCTTGGCCCCACCTGTCGGCGCCACCCCTCTCTCAGCCGAGCCGAACCCCACCCGTCAGCCTCGCCCTCTGTCGCGTGTTCGCCCGCTGCCCGGTGGACCCCTCCTGTCAGGACCATCGTCCACCTCGCGCCACGCCCCCCTAACTCCGCCGGCCGAAGACCTCGCCTCGGATCCGCTCGCCGGCTCCCCCTCCCGTTAAACCGACGCCGACATTCAATCCCCCGAGCCCCGCTGGATTGCCGTCGTCAACCAGGACCCGAACGCCTTCGCCACCTCCTATCGTCACCGGCCACGCTCCGTCGACCTCGAACCACCGCAAGGGTACCCTCGTGTTCCCCTTAGTTCCCTCGTTACGTATTTAGCCTTAGTTAAGCCGGATAGCCGTCGTTGGAATCGCTCACCATCGCGTCGCCGGAGTCGGCGAAGACGAGTACTTTACCCCCCCCCCCCCCGACATGTGACGTGTCGAATTTGATTCCGACCGTGCGATCGCGATCGGACGACGCCGGCATCACCACGTGCGTGATATATTCCGCACCGTTGGATCTGATCGAAACGTTATGTTTTAATCTCACGCGTTCGTTAGTTTTAAAAACCCATGTTTAATCTGAATCGTTCATCGCGTACCAGTTCGATGTTTTAATCTCAGCCGTCCGCATTATTTTAACTCCCCGCCTCACCCTCGTGCGTTGGATCTGGATCCAACGGTCCATATTGGGCCGGACCACGCGCACAGTGTGCGGGTTCACCGTGGGCCTGGCTCACCGTGGACCCGAGACTGTTTTTGATTTAATTTAAATTTCAGAAATGGTTTCGAACTTCTAAAATTCATATCTGGCGCATTTGAACTCCAAAAATTATCATTTCAATTCCAGAAATTTTGTAATTTTATTCTCTACACGTTAGTACAATAAAAACAGTATGCTTACCTTGGACATTTCATGTTTATTTAATAAAGTATTCAAATACCCTTAGGGTAAAAATACAAATTTAATTATTTAAATTTCAGCATAATTTATATTTATTCATTCCCTGTTGAAATAATGAAACCACTAAGTTTTATTTGAGCCTTTCTTTTTAAATTAATTGAAAACGTAAAATGAAACTATTTACAATTAAAACCCCTTTTATAAAGGACAATATTTCATTATAGTTATTTTAAATTATTTATAAGATAAATTTCAGAAAACTTAACAACCTTGGTTTTCTTTAGATTGAACCAATCAAAACCTATGTGCTTATTGTGTTGTTTCATATTGTTTAATTGAATGTTGTATTTATTTTATTTCATTTTATTTATAATGGAAAGACTACGACGCCGCCGAGGAGCCGAAATATTACCCGGAAGTTCCTCCCTCCCCATTCGCTGAACAAGGCAAGTCACCAAACCAATCTTTTGAGCATATTGAACCCATGTTTTATTAAACTATCGCTAAAACACATAGGGTATACATGCATTAGTCAAATGAAACCCTTACAATATATTTATTTAGGATCCCCTGACCTTGATGTGCAACCCAAGCCATGCTATCTCGCCTAACCTCCTTGTCACCATATGATTAGTATTATTAGCTAGTGTCCAATGTATTGACATGATTGCTATAGGAAAAAGATGAGTCGTAGCAACATGGTTCTACCATATTATCCCTGTTATTCTTATCCTTGGAATTCTGTCGGTGATGAGTTGTGGTTGTGAGTGAATGCATGGTGGGTTTCGGGTGCAAGCTAGGGCATTGGTCGGTAGCACCCGGGGCACTATAAGGACCGGTCTGCGGGATCCGTTGAAATACACTTCCGTACTAACCACAAGTCTAATGGGTAAGTCCTAACTAAGGTATGGAGTGTTCCAAACCGAGGCCACCATTTGGGGATGGGTCAAGGAGCACCTGCGGGTGGCTTGTACCAATGTGGCGCAAAAGGGGGTGCGACGTTAGCCGGGATGTGGCCTGGCGCGCCGGCGAAACCTAGAGCAGGTGGTTATCGCTTGGAGCATTTCATGCTGAGGTTTTGGCACGAGTTCCCGTGGTATGGGTCATCTTGTTACACTTTGGTGTTTGGGATGAGTGCGTGCCTTGTGGGTACAGTAGTACATCTCTGATCAGAGTCATTAATCTTTTCGAAAACCGAGCCCACGGTAAAGGGCGGGTTGCGTGACATCCCACAGTTAGTTTACTTTTGATATGTATGTGCATTATGGTTTGGCATGTAAGGACTGTGGAGCGAGGACGTAAAACGTACTCCTCCAGTTAGATGATGTTATTAATGTTCACGTTTACATTTACGCATGATAAAAATTGACTACACTAAATGCAATAACTGAAAATGTACTTTTCCACACTTTTGCCATTATCCTTCCATTGTTATTACCTTGCATTATTATTTGCATATGTGGTGGCTTGTTGAGTACTTTTTGTACTCATACCCGTTGGACACACTTCAGAGGATGCCTACTACGAGGATGGTCCGGAGTAGCGACCCAGTCAAGAGAAGATCTTGAAGAGGGCATTCGTCATGCTTTTATTTACATATTTAACTTTTATTCTGACGTAATAATTATGGTTTGCGTACCATGAATACTTGTCGTATGTACGATTGTCGCATGATGAACCTCTTGTATTATTGTTTTTCTTATGAAATTCAATAGTGTTCCGATTTCGATAAATCGGGGTGCCACAGGGCACGATCTCTCAGATTATGATTTTGATAGCGTATCTGAGGGGAGGTTCATCCCCATCTATGTAAAGCCGGCTGGTGTGGCTCGGTTATCTTTAAACTAGGAGCATGAATAGCGCTAGTAATCTTGAGTGGCTAAAGTCTCGCATAGAACAGTATCGATCTTCTCAAGACGGTATTGTTGAATCCATTGAGGGTTTTAGCAAAGTAGAAAAGTTAGGACAAGGCTTCTCGTCGGCTGATCCTTTGGAACAAGTAGACATATGAGATGGTAGTGTTCTAAGGCCGACTTTTGTAAATCAAAACTTAAGTGATGACGCAAAGGCCAAAGTAATAAAGTTGCTTTGGTCGTATGTTGATTGCTTCACATGGATTACAGCAAGATGCCTGGATTAAGACGAGAGCTCATGGAGCATCGGCTCCCCATAAAACCTAGGTTTAGGCCTTATAAACAGTTGTCGCGCCGCTTTAATTCAGCCATATATGACCGAATTAAGGAGGAGGTTGAACGTCTGTTAGCAGCAAGGTTTATTAGGCCATGCAGGTACACAGAATGGGTTGCTAATATCATGCCTGTTGATAAGAAGGAGAGTGGCAAGATCCGTATCTACGTCGACTTCAGAGATTTGAACAAGGTGTTGGCACCAAAACGTGCCCCCGCCTTAGGTCAGTTCGACGATCCAAAAGTGTGCGGATACTTAGGAACAAGCCCAAGCGTGACGCAGCACCGACGTCGTGTTCCGACTACCCTTAGTCATGATAAGGGGGGTGGAATCACCAGGCAATCAGATCACACAAGATAATCCAATTAGCCGAAAGAAATATATTAAACAGAATAAAATCAGCAAACCGGTCGGAGCCTGTCTGCTTCGAAGTCTAGTGCAAAGGGGTCGCCAAAGTGTACCTTCGGCGTGTGGTGCGAAGTACCCTACCGAAGGGTGCCTTCGGCTTTCGGACTGATCCGGTCAAAGATGAACCCCGAACGGATCTAGACGCGACGATCACCTCCGAATAGTGGGGTTCGGCGTGAGGTCTCTGATACAGCAAATTACAGGATAATGACGCGAGGGCCGCGCGTGGGCATAACTCCGTCCAAAGCGGGGTACGATCGTGGTGACGCCTATTGTGACAAAGTGTGCCGGTGAAGCCTGTTGTCGAAGACCGTAGTATCGCCGAAGGGTGTTCCAGCGACCTCCGAAACCAATCTCTTAGCTCCTAAAGCCTCCGACGAAGTAGCTCCGAACTCAGAAACCTGCAACAGAGAGGGTTCGAAGTACCAATTTGGCCTGAGGACCAAATTCTGCTAAGTGTTGCACTAGTAGCAAAGGTAGCAATCTGTTACGTAGATTAGCAGATACTTCACAGGCGAAGTAACAAGGCAATAGCAATCTATTACGTGGATTAATGGATACTTCACAAGCGAAGTAACAAGGGTTACCACTGTTCCGAAGTGGCCGGCGGAGGGCTTCAAGGAAAACCCATGAAGAGGTACAGGAAAAATAAAGGTAAAGTAAATGCGATCAAAGCTAGGGCTTTGGTTTGATTTGTGTTGGGGGGGGGCCTCTACGCTGGCCTCGCCTCTCTATTTATAGGGGCTTAATCTCTGATCTAATCTACTATTAATTTGGCCGGATGGAGATAAAAACTTAGCCAGAATTGTATACAACTCTATCTCTACCGAAGTGGGCTCCGGCTAGGCCCGTCGAGGCCTGCTCCTCGGGCCGAAGCTTCGGTAGCGTGGGCCTCTGAAGGCTTCCTGGCCGAAGGCCGTGGGCTGGCCAGAGGCTTTCGGAGCCTGCATCCCAATGGACATTCGGTCCTATAGGGCTTCGGCCTGACCCCAGTTATGTGTATTTTTGGCCCAAATTACCAAAATTGGTATTTTGACAATCCCGGCCATTAATGCCATTTTTTGCTATCAACACATGCCCCCTGCCTTTTAGTGAACTGAGTGAACTAAAATCACAATGAGCTGAAGACGATACCATCTATATCGGCTTTTCGACACCCTTTATGCTCTTTGCCACACACTTGGGAAATACCTTTTCAAGTACCTACCATTCAAAGCTCTTCGAAACCGTTCTCCCTACAGAGATTCCAACACGTATGCATTGCCAGGAGCTATTTTGGCTATCTTAAAGGGACCTTCCCAACTAGGTGACCATTTACCAAATTTGGGATTCTTCGTGCCTAAGGGCAAAATCATCTTCCACACCAAGTCTCCTGCTTGAAACGATTTTGGTTTAACCTTCTTATTGTAAGATTTATCTACTCTCTTCTTGGCTACTTCTATGGCTTCTAAAGCCCTTAGTCTCTTATCGGTCACTTCCTCTAGATTATCCTTCAGAAGAGTTTCATACTCGTTGATCGATAAGCCATCTTTCTTTAACACTCTTAAGGAGCCAAGATCTACCTCTACAGGCAGAACGACTCCTTGTCCATATACCAACTCATATGGACTGACTTTAGTAGCACCGTGCTTTGCAATTCTACACGCCCATAGCGCCTCGGAAAGCACTTCATGCCACCTTTTAGGAAACTCTTCAATTTTCTTCTTAATGAGCTTAATCACAATTTTATTACTAGACTCAGCCTGACCATTGGCCTGAGCATAGTAAGGTGAAGAGTTTATCAACTTAATACCATAATATTCGGCGAAGTCCCTTACTTCTCTAGAAACAAATGAACTACCTTGATTCATAGTAAGTATTTGAGGAATGCCAAATCTATGTATGATGTGTTTCAAGATAAAATCACGTACCTCATTGTGAGTCATGTTCTTGAGAGGTACGGCCTCGGTCCACTTGGTGAAGTAATTCGTCGCCATCAACACGAACCGATGCCCTTTTGAGGAAGGAGGGTGAATCTGGCCGATGAAGTCTAAACCCCAACTCGAAACGGCCACGGCTTGACAATAGGGTTGAGTAATGAGGCAAGAGCCAACTGGATATTGCCAAACTTCTAACATGCTTCACACCCTCTATAGTACTTGAAACAATCTTCAGTCATAGTCGGCCAATAAAACCCTGCTCTTTTAAGCATCCAACCCATTTTCTGGGCCGACTGGTGAGTGCCACAAAGTCCTTCATGGACTTCTCCCGTAGCCACCTAAGATTGTTCATGGTCTAAGCACTTCAATAGTACTCCATTGATGGTTCGGCGGTACAATGTGTCGTCTATCAACACGAATTTGAATGCTTGCCACCGAACCTTCCGATCAACCTTTCGGCTAGGGTCTCTCAAATACTGGACGATTGGGATTCTCCAATTGCCCTTATAGGTTTCAGATGGTCTCGCTGGCTCATCTTCTGAAAAAACCTTCTAAATTACTACCTTCGGGGTGCCCCCTGAGCCGTTCCTGCTCCTACCGAAGCCTGACCGGGCTGGCCATTCGAAGTGTGCTAGGTTGAAGCCCTCCGGAGGGTTCGGACTCCCGAGAGCCTTCACCGTGTGGGAGGCTTAGACCTACGGCCTTCGGCGTGCTAGGTCCCTTGGTTAGAAGAGTATTCTGGTCCAGGGACTTCGGCACGCAGTGACCTTCGGTGGTCGGAGGGGTCTGGCCTGGAGGGTGCGCCTGCCCACCGTTACTAGCTTCGGTAGTGAGACCAAGCATCGGCTTCTCCAATACAGGAAACTTTCCTCTCCTAATTTGGTACCCAGATGCTTGGTGAGCCAAATCATTTACGACTGAATTGGCTTCTCTTGATACGTGAGAGATTTTGAAGTCGTCAAATGTAGCAATTATGTCTAGACATTTATCCAAGTAACTATTCAGCAAGCTGTTAAAGCATTGAGCACTTTTATCTACTTGTTGCACTACTAACAAAGAATCACCATATGCGTGGACATGTTTAGCACCTACAGATTCTAGTATTTCAAGACCTAGGAATAAAGTTTCGAATTCGGCTTGGTTATTAGTGGAAGGAAATTGTAGATGGGCCGAAGTTTCAAAGTGCATTCCATTAGGAGATATGAGGACCACTCCAACACCATGGCCACTCTTGCAAGACGAACCATCAAAATAGAGTTTCCATGACACGACCTCAACTAGAGCAACATTATCACTCCAGCTGACATCTATGTGGTGGTCAACTATAAAGTTGGCTACGATTTGGCCTTTCATAGCTCTCAGGGGTTCGTAAGCCAAATCATATTCGATCAACACATAAGCCCATTTTCCGATTCTTCAACTTAGAATCGGCTTCTGTAACATGTGCTTTATAACATCGGTTTGGCAAACAACAACACATGTAGTGGGGAGAAGATAATGGCGTAATTTGGTGCACGTGTAGTAAAGTGATAAACATAATCGTTCCACGAACGCGTACCTGGTTTCGGCGTCCAGCAGGCGGCGGCTCAAGAATGTGATGATGTACTCTTTTCCTTCTACCTCCTGGGTTAGCACGGCCCCAATCACGCCATCTTTGGCAGCGATGTATAGCCGGAATGGAATCCCGGCTTTGGGTGCCCTCACTACAGGCGGTGATTACAACCACTCCTTGACCTTTTCAAAGGCACTTTGCTGGCTTGCCCCCAAGTGAATTCAGCTTCATTATTTACCCGGAGTATGGGGACAAAGGCATCAATATTGCCGGACAAGTTGGATATAAAGTGACGCAAATAGTTCATCTTGCCGAGCAACTTATGTACGTCCCTTTTGCACGTCGGCGCTGCAATGTTCCTAATCTTCTCAAGCCTTTTAGGATCAATTTCTATGCCTCTCTCGTGAATCATGAAACCTAAGAACTTACCCGCCGACACACCAAAAGCACACTTGAGTGGGTTCATTTTCAAACCATACTGTCGCATCCTATCAAAAGCAACCTTCAAATCGGCTAAATGGTTTCCCATGGCGTCCAATTTGACTACAACATCGTTGATATAAACTTCTAACATAACCCCTAGCAAGTCATGAAAGGTCAAGTTCATAGCGCACTGATATGTGGCGCCAGCATTTTTCAAACCAAAAGTCATGACGACCCACTCGAATAAACCGACAAAACTAGGGCATCGAAAGGCAGTCCTGTATACGTCCTCTTCGGCCATAAAGATTTTATTATAACCAACATTGCCATCAAGAAAACTTAGTACCTTGTGTCCTGAAGCATCGTTGATTAGCATGTATTAGGCACTGGTGTAAAGTAGAAGGAATGCAGCAATTCGCGTGAATCCAGTCGTGCCCGAGCAGCACGTTGTAGTTATCTTGTACGTCAACGATGAAAAATGCTGTTGGTAATGTCTTGTTGCCCACCATCAACTCCATGAAGAGTACGCCCTTTGCCTCGGAACTCTCGCCGTTGAAGTCGTTGAGCATCAAGTTAGTCTTCTTCAGATCATCCTCGCCCCTGCCAAGTTTTTTTAACAACGAGTAAGGCATTAAGTTAATGGTGGTGCCGCCATCAATGAGCATTCAAGAAATCGGCTTTCCATCAATGTGGCCTCTGACGTAGAGGGGTTTCAGATGGCGAGCAGAGTCCTCGGGTTTCTCGAAGATGGCATTGCGCGGGCCAAGGTTCAATTGTGCAACCTCAGCCTCGTCCTGCGGCAGGGCGAACTCGGCGGACAGCATGATGATGTTGATGTCCATCGCCTAGGGCGCGGGCCCCTCGGAGACAGGCGAGTAGTCATCGTCGAGCATGTCGTCATCAGTCGTCGCTAGGAGCCAGGTTGGTTATCTTAACCGGCTTCTCCCTCCATACCTGTTTTGTAGCTGGCTGAGGGCGGATTTCTTCGAAGATAGCGTTGCGCTCGTTCTCAGCTTCCTTCTCGCGCATCTCCTGTGCCCGTAGTCATTGTAGGCGTCTCTTCTGTGATTTAGACATGCCCGGAGGTGCCCAAGATGGCTGCGGCTTGGTGCCGGGTGCTACTACCCATCTTCTGTCAATTCTGGCCAAAGTGGTACGATGCCCTTCGGCCTCGTGCACACTGCGCTCGAAGGGGCATTCGCTGCGAACCCCGGCGGTCGGACCAGCCCTGTTCGGCCGATCAAACCAGGCTTTGGTGCAGAGCCCGGCCGGAGCATGGGACTTACCTCCGTCAGACATCGGTAACAAAGCCTTCGGGATCGGGACTTCCTGAGACCCCACTCTTATGGTGATGGCTTCGGACTCCCTTTCCTTGGCCTCCTCACGCTTGTACCCTTCAGCTTCGCTCGGCATGGTCCGATTCGGAGGCACCACGGATAGTCTGTGGATGATTCCCCCCTCCGCTGCGTCGTCATCTTGTCCCTCCCATCCATAATACTCCAAAGGAAAACAAGGTGTAGTGTTAAGTTGTGGAGGGTACTCCTACCTGGATACGTACGGAGCCCACGGAGTTCCTTCCCAGTCGTACGATGGAGGCATAGGTGTTTCTAGTGGCCTCGCCCACTAGGAGCCGAACCCGTTACCCGGAAGGGGGTTCGGCAGAGTTGATGGTGTCTCAGACCATACCAGCGAAGGGTCCTGCCAGGCCAGAGGTACGTTCGGCTAGTGAGGGTCGAAGCCTCCTGTCGGAGGGGTCCAAAACGGTGTGAGGTTCGGCCATTGGGGGCTGAAGTTATTGTACGGGGGGTTCGGCCATCGAGGATCGAAGCCACCGTGCGGAGAGTCAGGCCATTGTGGCCCTAAGCCATCATGCGGAGGGTGTGCCTGCTTCGGCACGAAGCCACCCTCCGAAAGCCTCGGGCCCTTCGGCTGTCCCAACCTTTTAGCATGGGGACCTGCTTCCTTGGCTTTTATCCGATGCTTGTTCAACAGCATGTTGTATGTTACTTTCGGCCTCTTGTGAGTTTTAGCCGAAGGGGTGTTAATGTTCTGTTTCCACACTCCTACCTCGGGATTCTTTGGTACGAGCGTGCGGGTGCATGGTTCTCCAACAATTACACCCTTCCCCTTAGCAGACTCGGCTTGTTCTGGCCGAATCAATATCTTCTTCTCGCCAAGGTCGACGGCGTTGACAGGGAAAGGATCTTTATCCAGCTTCATCTTTGGATTATGGTCTATCTTCAATCGTCCTTCTTCTATGGCCGATTGGATCTGCCATCGAAAAACATTGCAGTCGTTAGTATTATGTGAGTGTGAATCATGCCACTTATAGTACGGATGCTTCTTTAACTCATCGGTAGATGGAATGACTTGACCTTTATGTAACCTGAGAAGCTGACTTTTTAAGAGAAAATCAAATATTTTATCACACTTAGTTATATCAAATGAGTACTTGACCTCACTAGGTCGATTCTTCGTGGGAGATGGTCGTAACTCAGAGCAAGTGACCGGTTTATTCTTAGCGTTCCAAACCCATTCGGCTGCGTACATGTCGGCCAAATCTTCCTCTTCTAACTCCTCCTCGTCAGAGTGTTCCATGATGTGGATTTCAGCCCTAGGCTTGCTAAACGTCTTAATAAACTTTTTATCTTTAGTTCGGCCTTCCTGTACCAGAGCCTGTTGTAAAACTTGGCTAACTTCTAAAAGTTTTGGTTATCTAACCTCTCTTTAATCTCGGAACGCAACCCATTAAAAGCTAGTTCTGCCAAGTCCCTTTCTGAAATATTTAGGCTAAAATATCAGTTTCTAGTATCCCTAAAACACTTAATGTACTCAGAGGTGTTCCCATTAGATTTCTGCTTAACCGATGTCAAATGTGAAAGCCTAAGTTCTGTCTCACCCGTGTAGAAGTAATCATGGAATTTCTGCTCTAAATCGTCCCACGTCTAGATGGAGTTTGGCGGGTGTTGGCGTAAAAGATTACGCTAACAGGTTTCTGTAGAAGAGAACTGTTCTAAGCCTCCGAAAGGATAATAACTTAGAATAGTTTGAATGTGTGTATTGAATAACTTGTATTCGGTCCCTATTACAGGGTGAAATGGGGGGTATTTATAGGCCCAATCATTAAGGAAAAGACCTATTTACCCCTCTATTACAACCGACATAGTGGAAACTATTCGGTTCCCTTAATAGGACTAAAATGGTAAAAGACTAATCTAATGAGAAAGAAGATAAGTCTTCCATCTTAGCTGGCAGAAAAGATCTTGGAAGGCCTTAGTTCGAAGATGTACTTCGAACCAATGCCTACTTCGTACTTCGAACTGGGTTCCGAGTATCTTCGAAGATGACCGTCTGGGAACCTTCGAACCCGCTGTCTGCCTTCATGTTGCTTCGGCAATAACCCCGAAGATGAGATATTTTCCCCCAACAGTAGCCCCTTGAATACGCTTCTCCGTTTGACCTGTAACGTTAGGAGAGCAGTATACGGAAGGAAAAGATAACCAAACATAGGGGTTATTGCTTTTTATTTTATCTCCGAAATGCATGAAGATATGAACTTCGAATCAGTCTTAAGGTAATTGCTTTTCGAACTATCTTAGAACCGACTCAAGAAGTTCGAAAGTCTTTTAGACTTAGAGAAAATAGCCGTTAAGTTTCTGTTTCCAACGGAAACTGTAGTAAGCGTTAATCTCGGGGAAAAGTAACGGCAGGAATGCGAAACGACACGAACTAACGGTAAAAAAGTGAAATCTAGGCTATAAATAGAAGGCCTAGAAGTTACCTGGTTACCTTTTCATCGTGTTCTCGCAATCAAAAACTTTTTAGCCCTTTGAGTTCTTGAGCCCTAGCCTCCATTTCCTCAGAGCAATCCGGCGGTCGCGATGGTGAAGACTAAGGGATCTGCACCTCCATCGGCCTTGGCTCGGCAGCAAGTGGCCGCAGCAGCGGCGGCAACGTTGGTGGTGGCACCTCCGATGCCGGCGGTGACATCCATGGCAGCAGGGGGGAGAAATCCCCAAATCGCCGATGACCAAGGTCTGTGCCCTCCATCGACAAAGTATTTAGATCAATCTTTCCAGTTGGGGGCTTCTACCTGCAAAAGAGAGTCACTGGCAATCGCAGTAGAAGGGAAAATTGGTAATGGAGTTATGATTCGGAAGCCAGGCAAAGAACTGATTCCATCGCCAAGGCCCGGAGAAGTGGTTGTATTCGAAGCCTTCTTCGAAGCTGGCTTGGGCCTCCCTGCAGTGGACTTCCTGGCAGAGGTACTGGATTTGTTCCATGTAACCCTCCCCCAATTATCTCCGAACGCAGTAGCTAGATTAGCTATCTTTGAATGGGCGCTGAGAGCCGAAGGTTGTGAGGGGAGGGCAGAAATCTTCGCTGCACTTCATAGGGCAACTTGCCAGCCGAAGACCTTCGTAGGCTCCGGAGGTGAAAAAGTAGTGGTATCCTTCGGCAGCATTAATTTTCGGCTCCGGGACGAATATGCCCTGCAATTCCCTGCTAAGGCCATCAATGCGAGATGGTACACTGACTGGGTTATGAGGTGGTTCTATGCCGAAGTTGGGGCAAGCAGTCTTCTGGCTGGGCCCCTTAAAGAAATTCAATTCCGGAAGGAAGCTTTGGTGCAACCCAACGAAGGTCAGCTTGAGGCCCGTCTTAACCTGCTTCAAAAAGTTAGCCGAAGGTTAAGCATGCGAGACTTAGCCGAAGAATTTCTCGGACTACAAATTTCTCCGCAGATGGCCAACTGGCCTATCGTCTTCGAGGATGATTCAGAAGGTGGTCTCCGCAAGATCAACTTAACTTCGAGCCCTGCAGGTAACTTCGAAACCAACATGCATTATACATATTTACTTCGAAGAAAGACTAACTTGAATTATTTATTTTTTAGCTTCTTCAGCCCCTATTACTTCAGAGCAAATTGTAAGGGCTTCGGAGAAGATTTTGGGTGCCCCAACCCCGACTGAAAAAGAATGGAGGGTTAAATTGGTCGGGAGTTGGGAAAGGTTTAACAGAGTATGGGGAATGTTGGAGTTGACTCCGCCCCCTCTGATGGATTGGGTGCCTTCGGAGAAAGGACCCAAGAAGAGGAAAGCTGAAGCTGGAACTTCGAGCTCCGCAAAGACTCCGGTGAAGAAGGTGGCTCGGAAGCCAAAAAATCTTGCACCTTCAAATCCTGCACCTTCGAGCTCAAGGGCTTCAGTTTCCGACTCCCAAGAAGAAACAGAGAGATTGCTTGTGCGTCTAATGGAAGAAAATGAAACTCAAAGGACTGCACAAGCCGAAGTACCTGCGAACGTGCCGGAGTCCCAACATAATGTTGATCAACCAAGGACTTCGGTAGTTCAGGAAGAGGCATCTCAGGACGAAGTTCCTGCGAATGAAAGCGGGGTTGAAGTTACTATAGCTTCGATTCCCAAAGAAGCAACGAGGACTGCTCATGACGATGCTCCTGCAGTCCAAGACTTAACGGCTGATTCGGACGAAGAACTAGCCTTCGATCCACCGAACAGTCCGACGATGACTCCGCTGCAAAATGTCGAAGGTAGACTTCGAATATCTTTTTCATGTTTATTTGAGTATTTATACAATGTATAATACTTTTCATTATTTTTATAGAGTCCACTCCTATGGAAGAAGTCCGTCAAGAGGAAATAATTCCTGGACCTTCGACAACTTCGGAGCCAGCCCAGAAAGTTATTCAAATGGGACCTGGAAGAGGCAAAAGACATATAGAGCCCCTCCCTGCTGTAAGCTCCGGATCAACTCCATCTGATTCAACAGATGAGAGCCAATCTTCCGGGGAGGGCCAGTCTCCAGTGGCTCCGAAGACCACAGGCCAAAGCTCCGGTCCTTCGCTGAACGAAGATGACCAACAGGCAATAAGCATGCTCCCCTTGCTGGCTCCTTTCTTAGGGCAAACAACTGGTCTTCGGACTTTGCTCGAACCTTTGGATCGAGCTAGCCGTGACATAGGGGAGACCAATTTAGTGGCCATCCTGAGCAAGGCTGATAGGACGGAGCTTAATGCTGCTATTGAACGTGCAGCCTACCAGGTACGAAGCAACTGTGAAATATCATAGAATTCATCTACGAATAAATATTTACCTTAGTTTTTTATTTTTGCAGCAAACTGTCTTGGCCCGAGCTGCAAATATATGCAATGACGAAGAAATCGCTCACCTTCGGGAAGAAAATAGTGCCCTTCAAAGAAATTTTAACATCTCCGAAAGTCGAGTGGCTCAAATGGATAATATAATATCAACAGAGCGAAGGGCCAGGCAAAGTTTGGAAGCTGCGAAGAAAGAACTCGAAGCAGAAAGGATTGTGCTTCGAGCAGAAGTTGAAAAACTGCGGGCGGAGCACGCTACTGCGGGGTCCGAGCTCGTCCGACTTCAAGAGGAAGCCAGCCAACTGTTAAACCAGAAGAACATTTTGACCACTGAGAATGCTAGGCTTTCTGGGGTTTTGGGCGAAGTCACTTCGACGAAGGATGTGCTGAACGAAGACAAGTTGAAGTCTGAGAAGGTGGCTGCGGAGGTTATGAGTCAGCTGTTAGATGTCCTGGAGTACTTCGGTACTACTGGGATACTTCCTTCTGACGATAACATCACTCTTCTGCGTCGGTTGAAAAGGATCCAAGGGGTGGCGAAGCAGATGAAGACGGCGGGCATTAGATACGGAGAACTCTCCGGACAAGTGTCTGCTGTTGGTCTACTTCGCTACTACGAAGATCTGGGCCGATCGATAACTCTGGACGCAGGAGGGGGCCCAATCACCTTCGACGACGAGCGACTTCTAAAACCTTCCGAAGGTGTGGCTGCTGCTTGGCGCGCCTTTCAAACCTCATGGAGAGCCGAAGGTCGTTCCGCGATCAAGGCTTGGATCGATGAAGGCCAACGCCAGAAGCAAGTTCGGAGCCAAGCTTCGAGCAGTCAGCCTCCTCCGAACCCGCAGGTTTAGGAATTATTTAGGATTTTTTGACTATGTAAAACTCATGCTTGTAAACATTTATCAATGAAAATCTTGTTTGTTATATTTCTAGGCTTTGCCTCTTATGGAAGACATCGAAGTGTTAGAGCTTAACGATGAACTTCGCTCATTATGGAACACCTTCGAACTTCTAAAGAATTATAAACGTCCTCGATTTCTTATTCCTCGGGATGACTCCGGCGTAATTGCGCCCGAAGTAATCAAAGACGTATTGTCTTATATTAAAGAGGAAGAAAAAGAGGTTAACGCAAACACCTCGTCTTCTGAAGACACTATTTGGTCTGAAGACGAAGGTGAAGCTCGAAATAAAAGATCTGAAGATCTTAGAAGCTGGGAAAGAAGCCCCGAACGACTTCGAACTTGGGCCGAGCTTCAACAAGAGCAGAAGGATTTTAGAGCTTCAAAGGGGAGGAAGAGAGTTAAACGTAAAGTTCTTAGAACTTCCGATGTTGGAACTAGTCGTTCCACCCCTAGCTCTTGGGACCGAAGAGGTCTCCGATTCCTTCTTGGTATAGATACCAATTTTTCATAGTGTAATCTGTAAACACATTTATTTCAATAATGAATGTCGATTTAAAATTGTCTCCACACTTACTAGCCCCTCTTTGGGTATAAGCAACTTCGAAATGTATTCAAAGATGGTTATGCGCAAAGAAAAAACTTCAGAGTACAATTTTTTTGGGGGGTTCGGAGCCCCTCTGTCATTTAAAGATCTTTTAAAATCTTATGAAATGTCTTCGACTATTTGTAGTCAGAAGAATGGTAATTTAGTACCTTTGTTTTATGAAAGAAATCAGAAGATAACTTTCAGGACACTTTAGTGTCTTAGAAAATTTGTCACTTTGGACTATGTTAACAGACATTCGAAGCTCATGGCTCAAATGTTGTTTTGCTTTAGCCACCTTCGGCTTATTTTTGCGATCTCTGACGAACCAATGGTTCGAAGTTTGCAATGGTCTCTTTGGACTCTTTTTACGGATGTCTACCAGCCAATGGCTTGGACTCCGTATAATTTGGCCACCTTCGGCTCTTTTTGCAGAAGTCTACCAGCCAATGGCTTGGACTTCGCAGATTTTGGCCACCTTCGGCTCTTTTTGCAGAAGTCTACCAGCCAATGGCTTGGACTTCGCAGATTTTGGCCACCTTCGGCTCTTTTTACGGAAGTCTACCAGCTGCAGCCTGGACTCCGTATAGTTTTGGCCACCTTCGGCTCTTTTTACGGAAGTCTACCAGCCAATGGCTTGGACTCCGTAGGGTGTGGTTTTGGGCTCTTTTACGGATGCCTACAAGCCAGTGGCCTGGGCTCCGGATTATGTCAGCCCCCACGTCGGATGCTTCGAACTTTATGGGTTCGAAGTCCGAAAATACAACCCAGCTTAATGACACTTCCCTCTCGGTCGACCCCGCGGTTCCAGTGCGTCCACTCGGAAGCTGGAAGTCTATGAGGGGAAGGCAACTATCAGGGTCATATGCTTTATTAATTTAGGAGATGATTACAAGCGAATTACAAGGAGCCCTTATGCGAAGTATCGCTTTAGGTGCTCCGCATGCCAAGTATGTGCTAACTCTTCACCTTCTAAATTAGCTAGTTTAAATGAACCAGGACGCCCTGAGCGGACAATTAGGTATGGACCTTCTCATTTATTGCCTAACTTCCCTGGTGCTATAACGCTTCGTAAAACAAGATGACCCGGCCTTAACTCATTGAGCTTAACCTTCGGGTCATACCAAGTCTTCGTCTGCTGATGATACTTTGATAGATTAGCTACAGCCCGAAGTCTTGTTTCTTCTGACAAATCTAACGAAGCTTGTCTTTCTTCTTCAATGTCCGGTTCGGTGCTGCGAAATGATCCCCCTTTAAGCTCCGTTGGAGTCATGGCTTCATCTCCGAATAGTAGTCTGAACGGAGTAAAACCTGTGGACCTTGTTTGCGTAGTCCGAATGGACCACAGAATCTTCGGAAGTTCTTCGGTCCAGAGTCCCTTTGCTAATCCTACTATTCTTCGATTTAGCCCTGATAAAATATTTCCATTGGCTCGTTCTACGGCTCCATTCAACTGAGGATGCCTCACTGCAGCAAAACATAGCTGAATGCCTAGGTCTTCGCAAAACTTCCTGAAGGGTTCTGCGTCGAACTGTGTTCCATTATCAACTGTGAGGTATCTAGGCACTCCGAACCGACAAATAATATTCTTCCAGAAGAATTTCTGCACATTGTTCGAAGTGATAGCTGTTAAGGGTTCTGCTTCCACCCACTTAGAAAAATATTCGATAGCTACCACTGCGAACTTCAGATTTCCCTTTGCTAACGGAAAGGGACCAATTAGATCCATACCCCATCTGGCCATAGGCCATACCGGAGCAATGACTTGAAGAGCTGTTGGTGGGCGATGACTCTGTCGACCCATCCACTGACATCCTTGACAAGTGCGGACCAAGCTCTCCGCATCAGCTGTTATTGTGGGCCAATAAAGCCCCTGGCGAAGTGTTTTTCCTGCCAGAGCTCTAGGGGCTAAATGGCTTCCACAAAGGCCTTCGTGTATTTCTCGAAGAATTTCTTGGCCTTCGGCTTGAGATATACATCGGAGTAGAGGGGAACATACTTCGGCCTTGTATAATATACCGTTGATTAACTGATAGTTTCTGGCTCTGAGCTTTAATCTTGACAACTGGGGTTCTTCGGGCAAATTTGTTCCTCCTTGCAAGAGTTCTATGATCGAATCTTTCCAATCTGCACTAGGAATGCAAAGAATCTCCGCAGAGGCAATTTGTGGCACCGAAGGTATATTGAGCTCCTCATAGAAAGCTTCTTCAGGTACATCCACAGCTCTGGCTGCACCTTCGCTAAAATGTCCGCTTGCACGTTTTCCGCTCTTGGTATACTCCGAATGGAAATACCCTTGAAGTGTGCTTCAATTTTGCGGATTTCTTCTAAGTACTTTGCAAGCTGTGGATGCCGAACTTGAAAACTTTTGTCTACGTGCCCTGCTACTATCTGAGAATCTGTCTTTATAATTATTCTTGTAGCCCCTAGAGCACGTGCTTTCCGGAGTCCCAATAAAATCCCTTCGTACTCCACTATATTATTGGTAGACTTAAAGTTGAGTCTTGCGGAGTACATTGCTCTTTGCCCTGACGGTGAAATCAACACTACCCCAATGCCTGCTCCGGATGCTTGGAAAGCCCCATCGGAGTAAACAGTCCAAACTCCGTCACTTGATTTCTCCGGAGTCAAATTCGCAGGTGGAGTCCACTCTGCTACGAAGTCTGCTAGGACTTGGGATTTGATAGCTGTCCTTGCCAAGAAAGATATGCCGAAGGGTGCTAGCTCAACTGCCCACTTTCCAATCCTTCCAGTGGAATCTTTGCTTCGGAGCATATCTCCTAAGGGATACGAAGTTGGTACAATTACATTATGAGCCCAAAAATAATGTCTTAGCTTCCTCGAAGCCATTATGAGAGCATAAACGAACTTTTCAAGTTCGGAGTATCTTGTCTTCGCTCCTGATAATGCTTCGGATACAAAATAAACAGGATTTTGGACCAACTTCCCATTGGAATCCACTTCTCTGATAAGGACTGCGCTGACAGCTGAACCTGTAGCTGCAAGGTACAGGAGTAGGGTTTCGTCCGCAGTAGGCACCGTGAGTGTAGCAAGATTACTGAGATAATCTTTAATATCTTCGAAGCTTCTCTGACACTCCGGTGTCCATGCAAAATCTTCGGACCCTTTCAAAGCTTTGAATATTGGCAAGCTCCTCTCCGCGGACCTTGATAAAAACCTGCTAAGTGCGGCCAGACGCCCAGTCAGCTTTTGCACTTGCTTTAAATTCTCCGGAGGAGCCATCTTCTGCAGCGCAGTTATTTGAGTAGGGCTAGCTTCAATTCCCCTGCTTGAAACTAAATACCCTAACAATTTTCCAGCCTTAGCTCCGAATATACATTTTTCGGGGTTAAGACGGATCCCACATGCCCTAAGGCTATTGAATGTTTCTGCTAAGTCTAGGCTATGTTGGTGCTTTAAAGCACTCTTTATTACAATATCATCCATATAGGCCTCCACATTGCGACCTAGTTGATGACCTAGAGCCTTAGCAACTAATCTCGAAAAAGTAGCCCCGGCGTTTCTTAGGCCGAAGGGCATTCTTACATAGCAGAAGACTCCCGAAGGAGTTACAAAGCTTGTCTTGATTTCATCTTCGCGCTTCAACCATATTTGATGATAACCAGAATACGCGTCGAGGAAGCTTAGTAACTCCGAACCTGCGGTGGAGTCAACCAGTTGATCAATTCGGGGCATGGGGTAGGGGTCACGTGGGCATGCTTTATTCAAAGATGTGAAATCAATGCACATGCGCCACTTTCCGGAGGACTTCTTTCTGACGAAGACTGGATTGGCTAACCATTCTGTGTGAGCCACTTCTCTGATAACTCCAGCCTTCAACAATTTTTCAACTTCGTCCTTAGCTAGAGCAGCTCTCTCTGCGGACATTTTCCGAAGTCCTTGTCGAACAGGCCGGGCCTTCGGGTTTACAAGTAAGCTGTGCTCAATGATATCCCGATTGACTCCGGTGATATCTTCGTCAGACCAAGCGAAGACATCCAAATTTTCTTCCACCACCTTTTCCAAGGAAGTTGCAACTTCAGGAGGCAAATCTTTACCAAATTGGAAAGTATACTCTTTACCATCTTTAACAATGACCTTCGTTGCAATCTCTCCTTCGGGACTTGGTCTCTGAAAAGACTTCTTCGAAGCTTCGGAGGAGGCTGAAAAAGTTTCTTCATTATTTTGCACACTGTTTACTTGCCTCGGATCAAGAGGGGGACCATGACCATATTCCGCCCTCCGAGCAATGGCTTGATCTCCGAAGATCGTAAGGACTCCTGCTTGTGTGGGCATCTTCATGCACAAGTAATTGTGATGCGCCACAGCTCCGAACTGGTTCAGCATGCCCTGTCCGAAGATGACGTTATAAGCATACGGGGCATCTATCACATCGAAAATTACTTCTTCAGTCTGGGCTAATAAACCTTCTCCGAAGGTAACTTCCAGGCCTATCTGACCAAGTGCATCAAGCGGGGGTCCTGCGAAGCCTTGCAAAGGACGAGCCGCTGGAAGAAGATGCTTCCTGGAAATGCATAACTGATCGAAGGCTTGAACAAAAATGATATCTGCCAAGCTACCTCCGTCAATTAACACCCTTCGGACTTCAGTGCCCGCAATATCAGCAGTGATAACCAATGGATCTGCGTGCGGGAACTTAATACCAGCTGCATCCTCCGCAGAGAAAGATATCGGAACGTGAGACCACTCCGGCATTGCAGCTGCAGATGACGAAGTCCCAATATGACCTACTTCCCGAACGTACTCTCTTCGCTGTCTCTTGGACATGCTTCCGAGGGTACCTCCTCCGGAGATAGCGAGAACTACTCTTTTTCCTCTATCTTGCCCTTCTTCTTGCTTCGGAGGTGGCATAACATTGGCCACCGGAGGGTGCCTTGCAGCATCAAAATTTTCTATTCGCGCCACAGCCTGGACCGGCTCTGGGCGCGTTGCCGCTGGACTTCAGTCGGTACTGCCTCGACCCGAAGTTCTCTCTAAGTACTCTCCCCTCAGGGTAAGTATAGCCTTGCAAGTATCAGTTGCATGGCTTCGATTTTCTCCGTGAATGCAGCAGAAAAGGGTCTGGCCCTTGCCAGCCGTTTTCCCTGGCGGCCTCCAGCCGCTGGCCTTGTTCCTCGTAGACTGTGGAGCTCTTGGTGCAAACTTCTGTGGGGGTGCAATATTCATGACTTCAGAACGAGGGTGCTTTTGCCCTCTTCTCCGATCATGTTGTACTTCGAAGACTGGTTCCTGCGGCTGTGCCGAAGTCTTCACTTCTACTTTGACTTCTTGCAATATGGACGAAGTAGCAGCAGTCCTCCGAAGCCAACCCTCTTCTGACCTCGCATACTCCTCGAAGTATGACATCAACTGAGAGACCGAGGAGATGCTCTTCCGATGCAGTTTATCCAGAAGGCCTTGATGACTGATGCCTTCCCGAGCTGTATCAACCACTGAAGATGTGGACAGCCCCCGAATTTGCGACTTCGTATGAGCGAAGCGCTTAAAGTACTGCCTCAATGTTTCTCCGGGGAGCTGTTTCACCCTGAAAAGGCTTCCTGTTGACATAGGAGGCACGAAGGTGCCCTGAAAATTGCTTATAAACTTCCTCTTCAACTGCGACCATGAATTGATTGATCCTGGCTTCAAAGACCAGAACCATCTCAATGCCACTCCTTGAAGAGCTAAAGGGAAGCACTTCGCCATAGTGTCTCTAACTCCGCCGCTAGCTTCAATCGCTAGGGCATAAGAGCGAACGAACTCTCCGGGATCTTCATCTCCGGCATACTTACAGAGCTTCGAAGTTTTAAACTTTGGATCAAAGCGAACCTTCTGCAGCTCAGGATACAACGGAGATTCATTGTCGTAAGAGGCGTTCTCCGGGGCTTCGGGATAATCAAGATCATCGTCTTCGGGCACTTCTGGGATGGTTGGGGTGGCTTGAGAGCGAAGCCTGCTCGCAGCTTCCTGTCGCCACGTTGCCACTTCAGCTTGAAGGTTGGCCATTTGACTGGCCATATCTCCAAGATTATTTCCATTTCCTCCGGAAGGATCTTCCGGGTCTTGAGAACTGATAGGATCAGTTCGAATCGGGATGGAGGGTGGAGAAGGGACTCCGGGCTGTCGGAGTATGGAAGGGGTTGGCGGAGAAGCTTCGTATACTCGAGGGATAGAAGCCCCTTCCGGAGTTTGTGGAGGGAATGTCGAAGGACCTCCGACTTCAACTGTGTCGAAGGGTATTTCCCCGGAGATCCAAGAGGACCTCCGAGTGGGATTGCGGGGTGCGCTCCGCTTAGGAGGCATGATGTAAGAAGTTGGTAGAGAACGAAGTTTTTCGGACTAGGTTTCCCACGGACGGCGCCAACTGTTGGCGTAAAAGATTACGCTAACAGGTTTCTGTAGAAGAGAAGCTAACAAACGAAGTGTTTGCGAAGAGAACTGTTCTAAGCCTCCGAAAGGATAATAACTTAGAATAGTTCGAATGTGTGTATTGAATAACTTGTATTCGGTCCCTATTACAGGGTGAAATGGGGGGTATTTATAGGCCCAATCATTAAGGAAAAGACCTATTTACCCCTCTATTACAACCGACATAGTGGAAACTATTCGGTTCCCTTAATAGGACTAAAATGGTAAAAGACTAATCTAATGAGAAAGAAGATAAGTCTTCCATCTTAGCTGGCAGAAAAGATCTTGGAAGGCCTTAGTTCGAAGATGTACTTCGAACCAATGCCTACTTCGTACTTCGAACTGGGTTCCGAGTATCTTCGAAGATGACCGTCTGGGAACCTTCGAACCCGCTGTCTGCCTTCATGTTGCTTCGGCAATAACCCCGAAGATGAGATATTTTCCCCCAACAGCGGGAGCGCCGAAAACCAAGTGAAAGCGGTGCCGGATAGCGAGAGAGAAAATAGCCTAACTTTTAGGGCATCAATCCCGCTAACCTCTCCACATTGTGCCAAAAATTGACTAACGTGCTCTAGCGTAGTTTTGCTACCCTCACCATCGAACTTAGTGAATTCAGGGATTCTATAGCCACGGGGGTAGGGTATTGTATCAAGATGGTCGGGGGTATGGCTTACAGTAAACCCTAACCCGTTCCTTGGGCACGAAGCCGGCACATTCCCTAAATAGTGCGCGGACCCGCTCCTCTATGTCATCTTGGCATGTTGCCTGCACGTGCCTCTCATGCAGGGGCATGACACGTGGTGGGATATTGGCATGTCGGCCATGGGCCTCTTCCCTGCATGCTATCTGCATGATGTGCTCGTGTACGGGTGTTTGCGCATGCGGTGCAGGCAGCGCGGGTACTGGTGCAGGTGGTGGTGCATGGTACGCAGTGCTAGTTTGACTGTAAGTGTAATGATTAGTCTCGGCCATAAGTGTTGAAGCCGGAGACATGGTTGTGCCAGTGTTGTTGTTAGTTCTGTCGTACACGCGGTTTGTCGGAGGTGCACTAGCAATAGGAACCGGGGTTACGACCTCAGAAAAGCCAAACCTCCTAAGAGTTGCCTCTACTTGGTAGCTGACTGTCGAATCTAAATGGTTGGCTAGCGAAGCGCTGACGGCTTGATCTACTGATGCGTCTATTTTTTGCTCAATCTATAAAGAAGATAAACGAGGCGATACAGGTGTTACCAAGACCTGAGCGAGGTCGGGGGCGATGATGTCATGCTTGATGAAGCCTGCGCGTGTCTTAACGTAACCCCCAAGCATCATGTCTTGGAGTGCCTTTAACTTTGCCTCGATCTCTGCTCGGTCTTCTGCAGGGATGTCTTCAAGTGTAGGTGTCAAGATGTTGCGGTTGTCGATATCCGCGCCTCCTACTGTGTCCATCGGCGGTGTAGACGTAGTAGTCGATGTAGATGTACCGATAGCCGATGTAGACGTACTTGTCATGTTGGCGCAGCTCTCCCCAGCGGAGTCGCCATAAAGTGTGTTGGCATGAAAACATGCCCCCGCACTTAGGTCAGTTCGACGATCCAAAAGTGTGCGGATACTTAGGAACAAGCCCAAGCGTGACGCAGCACCGACGTCGCGTTCCAACTACCCTTAGTCGTGATAAGGGGGGTGGAGTCGCCAGGCAATCAGATCACACAAGATAATCCAATTAGCCGAAAGAAATATATTAAGCAGAAAAAAATCAGAAAACCGGTCGGAGCCTGTCTGCTTCGAAGTCTGGTGCGAAGGGGTCGCCGAAGTGTACCTTCGGTGTCTGGAGCGAAGTACCCCGCCGAAGGGTGCCTTCGGCTTTCGAACTGATCCGGCCGAAGATGAACCCCGAATGGATCTGGACGCGACGATCACCTCCGAACAATGGGGTTTGGCGTGAGGTCTCCGATACATCAAATTACAGGATAATGACACGAGGGCCGCGCGTGGGCATAACTCCGTCCAAAGCAGGGTACGATCGTGGCGAAGACTGTTATGACGAAGTGTGCCGGCTAAGCCTGTTGTCGAAGCCTGTAGTCTCACCGAAGGGTGTTCCAGTGACCTCCGAAACCAATCTCTTAGCTCCGGAAGCCTCCGACGAAGTAGCTCCAAACTTAGAAACCTGCAAAAGAGAGGGTTCAAAGTACCAATTTGGCTTGAGGACCGAATTCTGCTAAGTGTTTCACTAGTAGCGAAGGTAGCAATCTATTACGTAGATTAGCGGATACTTCACAGGCGAAGTAACAAGGTGATAGTAATCTATTACGTGGATTAATGGATACT
The DNA here is from genome assembly GCA_019279435.1 of Zizania palustris. Classification (NCBI taxonomy): domain Eukaryota; kingdom Viridiplantae; phylum Streptophyta; class Magnoliopsida; order Poales; family Poaceae; genus Zizania; species Zizania palustris. Next base: position 18,947,422 of record JAAALK010000288.1, read on the forward strand.
TCACAAGCGAAGTAACAAGGGTTACCACTATTCCGAAGTGGTCGGCGGAGGGCTTCCAGGCAAACCCACGAAGAGGTATAGGAAAAATAAAGGTAAAGTAAATGCGATGAAAGCTAGGGCTTTGGTTTGATTTGTGTTGGGGGGGCCCTCTACACTGGCCTCGCCTCTCTATTTATAGGGGCTTAATCTCTGGTCTAATCTGCTATTAATTTGGTCGGATGGAGATAAAAACTTAGCCGGAATTGTATACAACTCTATCTCTGCCGGAGTGGGCTCCGGCCAGGCCCATCGAGGCCTGCTCCTCGGGCCGAAGCTTCGGTAGCGTGGGCCTCCAAAGGCTTCCTAGCCGAAGGCCGTGGTCTGGCCAGAGGCTTTCGGAGCCCGTAGCCCAATGGACCTTCGGTCCTATAGGGCTTCGGCCTGACCCCGGTTATGTGTATTTTTGGCCCAAATTACCAAAATTTGTATTTTGACAATCCCGGCCATTAATGCCATTTTTTTGCTATCAACACAAGGCCACTCCAAAGGACGAGTATCCCATGCCGATAGCCGACATGTTGATAAACGATGCCTCGTGACACAAGGTACTAAGTTTTCTTGATGGCAGCGCTGGTTATAATCAAATCTTTATGGACAAAGAGGACGTTTTTAGGACGACCTATCACTGCCTTGGTTTTGTCGGCTTGTTCAAGTGGGTAGTGATGACCTTTGTTTTAAAGAATGCTGGCGCTACATATCAACGTGTTATGAACTTAATCTTTCATGACTTGCTAGGAGTTATGTTAGAAGTTTATATAGATGATATTGTAGTCAAATCAGACGCTATGAGAAACCATTTGTCCGCTTTGAAAGTTGCCTTTGAAAGAATGTGTCAGTATGGTTTGAAAATGAACCAACTCAAGTGTGCTTTCGGCGTGTCGATGGGAAAGTTCTTAGGATTCATGATTCACGAAAGAGGTATTGAAATTGATCCTAACAGTCTTGAAAAGACTAGAGGGTGTTTAGCACTGGCATGTAAAAAGGATGTTCAGAAGTTGCTAGGCAATATTAATTATTCCCGATACTCCGGCTAAAAAATGAAGCCGAGTTCACTTGGGGGGCAAGCCAGCAATGCGCTTTTGAGAAAATCAAAGAGTGCTTATCAACGTCACCGGTAGTAAGGGCGCCCAAGGCCGGGATTCCATTTTAGCTTTATATCGCAATGGAGGAGAGTGTGATGGGAGCCATGCTGACTCAATACATTGAAGGAAAAGAGTACATCATCACCTTCTTGGGTCGCCGCTTATTGGATGTCGAGACAAGGTATGTGTTTGTAGAACGTTTGTGTCTATCACTTTATTATGCATGTACCAAATTGCGTTACTACCTTCTCCCTAGCACATGTATTGTCACTTGTCAAACGGATGTCATAAAGCACATGTTGCAAAAGTCGATTCTAAGTGGTAGAATCGGCAAGTGGGCGTATGCGTTGATTGAGTATGATTTGGTCTATGAATCGTTGAAAGCTATGAAAGACCAAATCGTTGCTAACTTTATAGTAGATGACCATGTAGATGTCAATTGGAGTGGCGATGTCGCTTTAATTGAAATAGCATCATGGAAACTTTATTTTGATGGTTCGGCTTGCAAAAATGGCCAAGGTGTTGGAGTGGTTCTCATATCACCTAGTGGTATGCACTTTGAAACCTCGGTCCATTTAGAATTCCTCTTGACTAATAACCAAGTCGAATATGAAGCTTTGCTTCTACGTCTTGAATTGTTGAACTCCATGGGTGTTAAATATGTTCATGCATATGGTGATTCTTTATTAGTTGTGCAACAAGTAGCTAAACTTGCCCAATGTTTTAATGGTCTATTAAATAGCTACTTGGATAAATGTCTAGACATAATCACTACTTTTGATGATTTTTAGATTTCTCTTGTGTCTAGAGAAGCCAACTCATTGGTAAATGATTTAGCTCAGCAAGCATCCGGCTACCAAGTTAAAAAGGGCAGATTCTTTACGCGGGAAAAGTCGATGCTCAAAGAGAATGTGTAGGCCAAGAGTACTACTGTCGGTCTGACTGGCCTTACAAGCTTGGTCCGACTGCCTGTATACATCTGGTCCAACCGACCATATCAGGTCGGTCAGACCGACCCTGGTCAGTCATCTAGCAATAGCCGGTCAGACCGGACCAGCACGGCCGGTCCAACCGATGGTTGTCAGGAACGTTTAGGGCTCGGGAGGCACGTTTAGTTGTACGACTTGGATACCAATTCAAATAAGGAATTGGCAAATGCTCCTTTAGACAGCAAGGATGATTGGACAGTCCCAATCATTCAATACTTGCAAGATCCCAGTCAAAGAGTTGATCGGAAGGTTCGGCGACAAGCGATCAAATTTTTATTTCTTGATGATGTGTTGTATCACCGAACTATTGATGGAGTACTTTTGAAGTTCTTGAATACCAATCAAGCTAGAGTTGTTGTAGGTGAGGTCCATGAAGGACTTTGCGGGACTCATCAGTCGACACCGAAAATAAGTTGGATGCTCAAAAGAGCGGGCTTTTATTGGCCGACTATGACGGAGGATTACTTTAAATATTATAGAGGGTGTGAAGCTTGTCAAAAGTTTGGTAATATTCAGCTAGCTCCTGCATAATTGCTTAATCCTATTATCAAACCATGGCCATTCTGAGGTTGGGGCTTAGACTTCATCGGCCAAATTTATCCTCCTTCTTCAAAAGGGCATCGTTTTGTGTTGATGACGATGGATTACTTCACCAAGTGGACCGAGGTTGTGCCTCTCAAGAACATGACTCACAATGAGGTAATTGATTTCATCTTGAAGCACATTATACATAGATTCAGCATTTCCTAAACTCTCACTACAGATCAAGGTACTTCATTCATTGCTAAAGAAGTGAGAGACTTTGCTGAATACTATGGAATTAAATTAGTAAACTCTTCTCCATACTATGCTCATGCCAATGGTCAGCTCGAGTCTAGTAATAAAATTGTGATTAAGTTAATCAAGAAGAAAGTTGAAGAGTTTCCGAAAAGGTGGCATGAAGTGCTTTTTGAGGCTTTATGGGCTAGTAGAGTTGAAAAGCATGGAGTCACTAAAGTTAGTCCATATGAGTTAGTATATGGACAAGAGGTCATTCTACCGGTAGAGGTGGATCTTGGCTATTTAAGGTTTCTTAATAAAGATGGCTTATCGGTCGATGAATATGAGACACTTTTGAAAGATAATCTAGAAGAAGTGACCGATAAGAGGTTGAAGGCTCTAGAGGCGATAGAAAAAGATAAAAGAAGAGTAGCTAGAGCCTACAACAAGAAAGTTAAAGTGAAATCGTTTCAAGTCAATGACTTGGTTTGGAAGATGATTTTTCCATTAGGCACTAAGAGCCAGAAATTTGGTAAATGGTCACCTAGTTGGGAAGGTCCTTTTAAGGTAGTCGAAATGCTCCGGGCAATGCATATGTGTTAGAGTCTATACAGGGAGAGCGATTTCGAAGGGCTTTGAATGGTAGATACTTAAAAAAGTACTTCCCAAGTGTGTGGCAAAATGCTTAAAAGTGTCGAAAGGCCGTGTTGACATAGAAATGTGCCCCCGCACTTGGGTCAGTTCAACGATCCAAAAGCGTGTGGATACTTAGGGACAAGCCTAAGCGTAACACAACACCGACGTCACATTCCGACTACCCTTAGTTGTGGTAAGGGGGTGGAGTCACCATGTAATCAGATCACACAGAAATAATCCAATTAGCTGAAAGAAATGTATTAAACAAAACAAGTCAGTGACTGAACGAAGCATGACTGATTCGAAGTAGGGTGCGGAGGGTACCACCGAAGTGAACCTTCGGCGCCTAGTGCGAAGTGTCCCGCCGAAGGTTGTCTTCGGCGTTCGGACTAATCTGGCCAGGAATAAACTCTAAACTAATCTGGACGCGACAATCACCTCCGCACAGCGGGGTTCGGCGTAAAGTCTCCGATACAGTAAGATACAGAGAAATGACTTAGGTGCAACGCGTGAGCGTGACTTCATTCGGAGAGGAGTACAAGCATGGTGAAGCCTGTCGTGGCAAAGTATGTTGACGAAACTTGTTGGCGTGTGGTCGAAGCAGCAACCTCACCGAAGTGTGTTCTAGCAACCCCCGAAACTGGTCTCCCAGCTCCGGACACCTCGGACGGAGTGTCTCCGAACATGGAAAACCTGCAACAGAGGGGGTTCGAAGTACCAACTCGGCCTGAGGACCGAATTCTGCTAAGTGTTGCACTAATGGCGAAGGTAGCAATCTGTTACGCAGTTTAGCGGATACATCACAGGCGAAGTAACAAGGTGATTGGAATCTATTATGTAGATTAACGGATACTTCACAAGCGAAGTAACAAGGCGATATAAATCTATTACATAGATTAATGGATACTTCACAAGCGAAGTAACAAGGCTTACCACTATTCCGAAGTGGCCATCGGAGGGCTTCCAAGCAAACCCACGAAGAGTACGGAAAAGTAAAGGTAAATAAAATACGGTTCAAAGCTAGGGCTTTATGGTTGATTTGTGTTGGGGGCTTCTGAACCGGCCTCACCCCTATATTTATAGGAGCTAGACTTCTAATCTCTAAGCCTAATCTGGTGAAATTCGGTTTGATCACGCGTGAAAGACTCAGTCAAAAATCGGACTCAATCTATAATTCTGCCTGGAGTGGGCCTTCGTCCAGGCCCACCGAAGTCTGCTCCTCGGGCTGAAGCTTCAGTGGAGTGGGCCTTCGAAGGCCTCTGGGATGAAGACGGTGGGCTGGCTGGAAGCTTTCGAAGCCCGTAGCTTATTGGACCTTCGGCCCTGTAGGGCTTCATCCCAACCCAGGACACGTGCATTTTCGACCCGAATTGCCAAAATTGGTATTTTGACAATATTAACCATTAATGCCATTTTTTGCTATCAACACATGCCCCCCTGCCGTTTAGTGAACTAAGTGAGCTAAAAGCATAATGGGCTAAAGACGATACCTTCCATATCGGTCTTTTGACATCTTTCAAGTTGTTTGCCACACACTTGGGAAATACCTTTTCAAGTATCTACCATTCAAAGCTCTTCAAAACCACTCTCCTTGCAGAGAGTCTAACGAACACATATGCATTGCCAGGAGTGATTTCGGCTATTTTGAAAGGGCCTTCCCAACTAGGTGACCATTTACCAAATTTGGGACTCTTAGTGCCTAAGGGTAAAATTGTCTTCCAAACCAAGTCACCTACTTGAAACGATTTTGGTTTGACCTTCTTATTTTAGGCTTTAGCTACTCTCCTCTTATCTATTTCTATAGCTTCTAAAGACCTCAATCTCTTATCGGTCACTTCTTCTAGATTGTTTTTCAAAAGAGTCTCATACTCGCCGACCGACAAGCCATCTTGCTTTAACACTCTTAAAGAGCCAAGATCTACTTCTACAGGTAGAATGGCTTCTTGTCCATATACCAACTCGTGTGGACTAGCTTTGGTAGCACCGTGCTTTGCAATTCTACAAGCCCATAGCGCCTCGGAGAGCAATTCATGCCACCTTTTAGGGAACTCTTCAATTTTCTTCTTAATGAGCTTAATCACAGTTTTATTACTAGACTCGGCCTGACCATTGGCCTGAGCATAGTATGGTGAAGATTTTATCAACTTAATACCATAATATTCGGCAAAGTCTCTCACTTCTTTAGAAACAAATGAACTACCTTGAACTGTAGTGAGAGTTTGAGGAATGCCGAATCTATGTATGATATGCTTCAAGATAAAGTCAAGTACCTCGTTGTGAGTCATGTTCTTGAGAGGCACGGCCTCGGTCCACTTGGTGAAGTAATTCATCGCCATCAATACGAACCGATGCCCTTTTGATGAAGGAGGGTGAATTTGGCCGATGAAGTCTAAACCCCAACCTCGGAACGGCCATGGCTTGACAATAGGATTAAGTAATGAAGCAGGAGCTAAGTAGATATTGTCGAACTTCTGACACGCTTCACATCCTCTATAGTACTTGAAGCAATCCTCAGTCATAGTCGGCCAGTAAAAACCCGCTCTTTTGAGCATCCAACTCATTTTTTGGGCCGACTGATGAGTTCCACAAAGTCCTTCATGGACTTCTCCCATAGCCACCTGGGATCGTTCATTGTCTAAACACTTCAACAATACTCCAGCAATAGTTCAGCGATATAGTGTATCATCTAGCAATATAAACTTAAACGCCTGCCACCGAACTTTCCGATCAACCCTTTGGCTAGGGTCTCTCAAATACTGGACGATTGGAGTTCTCCAATGTAGGACCGAAAGTAGCGACCAGAGGGGGGGTGAATGGGCGCCTTAAAAATTCTTTCGAATCAATGGCCTGTTCCCAATACCCAACGCACCTCAAAAATACTACGCAGCAGAAAATAAACAGAAGGCCTAAGTCTAAAGGTTTCTAACCTAGAAGCATCAGATAATAAACAGTGTAAAACTAAAGAGGTGCAACTAGGCAGATAAACAAGTTGTAACAGGCCTATACTTCTCAATGAAATGATCTAAGTATGTATAAAGAGAAAAGAGAAGTTACTGTCCAAATTTGTCTCCTGTTCGGGACTTGGCAAAGCCCCCTTCGCACGCCGAGGTCTGCTTCGGAGGTTGGTGACGGAGTCCGTCCGAAATGCCGAAGGTGTCTCTGTCTAGCCTAGTTCGAAGTGATAAGAAGCGAAGTGTACTTCGGAGCGAAGTAAAAACAGTGTCGGAGCTTGGTTCGAGGTAAGCACTTCAAAGACAAGACTTCGAACACAACTTCGAGTCACGAGCTTCGGAGCGAAGTAAAACAATGCCGAAGCTTGGTTCGAAGTATGCACTTCGAAGGCAAGACTTCGCACACAGCTTCGACTCACAAGCTTCGGAGCGAAGTAAAACGGTGCCGGAGCCTGCTTCGAAGTATGCACTTCGAAGACAAGACCTCGAACGTACTTCGAACCGAAAGCCTCGAAGCTAAACCTTCGAACACGAAACTTCGAGCACACAAACAGACAACCTTCGAACGTAGGAGCGAAGTCTGTCACGTGACAGAAAATCAAGTCCGAAGCCTACACTCTATCTTCGAAAAGGGAAAACTTCGAGAGGAGAAACGAAGGCAGACATGCCACAAGGAAATCCAAGCGAAGTCTATCAGAACAGACAAACTTCGAACCCAAACTTCGAAACCTAATGAAGTGTGCACTTCGAACAGATAGATTCGGAGTATGCTAGTTCGAAGTATGCAATGCTGTCCATACAGGAGGAGCTTCGAAGCTAGCAACTCAGACACAAAGACCGAAGTTCGAAGTCTGAGCGAAGTCTTTTAAAGACGTTCGATCGAAGCCTGCCTCACGGAGTTGAGGGGCTTCGCACTGAAACGAGCTTCGCCAGACACACCAGGAAAAAGGCAAAAGAGACTGTCAGCTTCGATCAAAAAGCTGGGCGATAGAAGGTGAAAAGCTGCAGCCGAACACTGTAGCTACAGTGAAGCAGTACTACTTGCAACAGCAAGAACTAGTACTACCACCGTGAAGAACACACCCAGCCGAAGAAGCTTCTCTTCAAGAATAAATTCAGCAGCCCGTAGGTAAGGCAATAACTCCCCAAACCAAACAAAATGCAAGCAATAAATTCACCAGAGTTCCAAGATTAAATGCATCCAAAAGATTTGAGCCAAAAGAATGCAAGAACAGGGAGAGGAAGCCCCTGGCGGCGCACACAGGAGAGAGAAGGGAGTGACCCAAAAAGGTGGATTTGATTTCAGCACAAAGGGTAGTCCAAACCCTAGGGATTGGGGTGCTATTTATAGGCAGCCCAACACTAGGAATATTCTACCAGCCCCTTAGGGTTTTTACAGACTCAAAAATACAGAAAAAGACTCTACTGCCCTTAGGTATTTTTACAGACACAACTGACTGACTGTGGGCCTAGAGTAACAGATGACATATCCGGAAGCTACTCTTCTGGACAGTCGGATACAGAATCAACGGTTGTCAGTTTTACGCCGAAACTGACAAAGCCTCCACCAGCTTTGCACCAGGTACCCGGATTGGGCCGGCCCGACTCCGCAGCTCTCTCAGCCCGGCAATCGCTCACCGCCCGTGTACCTGAGTCAGTCCTGGTCAACAGCCCAGTGGGTCTTCTACTGCTTCTGGCCCATGCACCCGGATTGGGCCAGCCCGACTTCGCAGCCTCCTCTGCCCGACAGTCGCTCGCTGCCCGTGTACCTGAGTCACACGCGGCCCATGAAACAGCAGATCTCTTCTCTTCTTCAGTCCTCGTTGACTATCGTTGACAATGACTCATCACTTCTAGAGCCATGAGGCCCACGCTATTCAGCATGGCTCCTCAATCTCCCCCTTGATGAGAGCATTGTCAACACTCCTCAATTCTCAGCTCTTCAGCACCTGTGAACCAAATGTGGAAACACGAAAACAAAATACAAGAAAACAAAGAAGAAGAAAAATAAGGTAAAAGTTTAACCCTAATGACCAAAAGCCAACCAAAAGCAAGAAACGGTCATTATGGTTAACCAAAACGTAAAAGCTCAAAATGAGTGCGATTTTTAGAACAACAAGGATATCAACAGAGTAAGAACTCCCCCTTAAACTCTGATCCCAAATTTTCTCCCCCTTGTTGACAAGTGAACTCATCAAGCACTCAATAGAGACACAGACTCCCCCTGAAAAACAACTCCCCCTCAAAATATGCAGTGAATGCAATTGGGGTGCAGGTGGAGTGAAGAAAGCATGCTTCTCAGATATGATTGACTGCAAATACAGTATCTAACAGGTATAGCAAAAGAGATACTGTCCAAGACACATGGCATGATCAGTGCAACAGATGATATCTAAAGAAAGTCATTTGCACGCAGTTTTCAGTTTTTGCAAACAAAAGCATCACCACATTTTCTAGTAGACAAGCAAGGTAAAGCAGGAGATGCAGAAGCTAACTGAGATCTACCAAGATAAGCATTGTCCAAAACAACAGGCTTCAGCAAACTTGTTATCTTTTAAAGTTCAGGCTTTTTCATTTTCCTTTGTCATTTTTTGCCAAGGGTTATTTGCATGTCAAGCCTTATGCTAACCGACCAAGTCAAGCCTAGGCCAGAATTGGACCATCAGAAGCTTAAGACATTGGTCTCGGCATACACTATACTGTCCTAGTTCATACCAAAGTGCTATGGTAAGCAATCCAGAACAATATAATGCGACAAAGCAAACCCACTTGGATCTTTTCGATTTAAGCATAAAAAGGAATGGAATTTTCATGCATTTTTGATTTTTATCATTTTATAGCACATTTTCCATGTTAAAGCATAAAGATGTCCAAGTTGCATATCTGCATCTATGTGATGAACTGGCTACAAGGCATGTAACAGATAGCAAAAACACTCAGCCTACGCATGCTAGTTACCAGAAGCAATGGTGATCATTTTTCAAGTTGAAAGCGTAAAAGCCATGCACATGACAGATATCAGGTATATCAAGTGAACTGAATCAAAGCATGATCATCGACATGTAAACAAAAGCATGTACCCGCTAGACTAAGTAAAGCAGTTCAATCATATAACAGAAGCATCTCTAAAGTGTGATACGTGAATATGCAAGATATGAACACACACAAAAGGACTCAAGAAAAGAGTAAAGAAGAAAGAAAACTGACGCAAAATATCCTAGAAAGGATACACAACACCCAAATCCCCTCGTAAACGCTCAAAGGTAGATTGATCTAGGGGTTTGGTGAAAATGTCAGCCAACTGATGATGGGTATCAACATGAATAAGGTCAATGACTCCTTTCTCATATTGATCCCGTAAGAAGTGAAAGCGCACATCAATATGTTTGGTTTTTGAATGAAGACACGGGTTTTTCCCTACACTAATAGCACTAGTGCTATCGCAAAACAATGGAACCCTGGTAGGAAAGAATAACCCAAAGTCTCGTAGAGTGGAAATCATCCAAACCATCTGTGAGCAGCAGCTAGCAGCAGCTACATACTCAGCCTCTGTGGTCGAAAGAGCAACTCCAGATTGCTTTCGAGAAGACCAAGATACAAGGGAAGAACCAAGAAACTGGCAAGTACCGGAAGTCGACTTGCGATCCAACCGGCACCCACCAAAGTCAGCGTCCGAAAAGCCAGATAAATCAAGAGATGATGATGCTGAATAATAAAGACCAAGATCAGGCGCATAGGTGAGATACCTGAAAATGCGCTTGACAGCCTGCCGGTGAGACGCGCGTGGTGAAGACTGAAAACGCGCGCAAAGTCCCACGGCGAACTGTATGTCTGGTCTTGTTGCTGTCAAGTACAGCAGCGAACCGATCATCCCTCGAAATTCTCTCTCATTGACCTTGACACCGCTCTCGTCCTTGTCCAAACCCCCAGAAGTACCCATCGGGGTCATCTGCGGCTTCAATTCACCACCAAAGTCAAATTTCTTAAGCATGTCACGAGTATACTTACCTTGGTGGATGAAGGTGCCGTCCTTGGTCTGCTTGATCTGGAGCCCTAAAAAGTACTTAAGCTCACCCATGAGGCTCATCTCAAACTCACTGTGCATCTGCTCAGAAAACTTGGACACAAGAGAATCAGTAGTACCGCCAAAGATAATATCGTCCACGTAAATCTGAGCAACTAAAAAATCTGAAGCATCTCTGAGCAAGAAAAGAGTTTTGTCCACAGAACCCATCACAAAGCCCTTCCCCAACAAAAATTGCTTCAACCGGTCATACCAAGCCCTGGGGGCTTGCTTCAACCCGTATAAAGCTTTATGCAACTTAAAGACATGTCGAGGAAACTTGGGGTTCTCAAAACCGGGGGGTTGCCTAACATATACCTCCTCCTCTATGAACCCGTTCAGAAAAGCACTCTTAACGTCCATTTGAAAAAGCTTAAAACCCTTTGAAACGGCAAAAGCTAGAAGAATACGAATGGACTCAAGACGGGCCACAGGAGCGAAGGTTTCTTCAAAGTCAATACCTTCCTTCTGGCAATAACCCTGGGCGACTAGACGAGCCTTGTTGCGCACCACGACCCCATCTTCACCTTGTTTGTTCTTGAATACCCACTTGGTGCCTATGGGGTTGCATCCTGGTGGCGGCTCAACTAGTGTCCAAACCCGATTGCGGACAAAATTCTCAAGCTCTTCTTGCATGGCATTAATCCAATTAGAATCAGAGAGAGCATGAGAAATGTCTCTGGGCTCAAAAGATGCAACAAATGCAGATTCAGCAAACACAGCGAGAGAGGCAGAAGAACGCAAAGTCCTTTCAGTTAAATCACCAATGATGAGCTCTGAGGGGTGGTCACGCTGAACTGCTCGGGTTCCCTGGTGATCTGAAGTCACCTCACCGGAGTCAGCAGCTGGCAACTCTGGACTCGACTGAGGGGGCTCGATCGAAGTGGAAGAAGTGATCAGAGGTCCGCCCTCATCATCAGTCGAAGTCACAGAAGGTGTGGGCTCTGCGGGGGATGCAGAAGGCCCGCCCTCAACAGCAGCTGGAGTATCCTCATCTTCCTCGAAGATGGACTCTCCGAGCTCATCATCACCAGAAAGCTCAAAAGAAGGAGTCAAAGAAGGCAGGGACTCATCAAATGAAACTTCACACGTCTCGACAAGCAGCTGGGATTCGAGGTTCCAAACACGGAAGCCTCGAGAATGCAATGCATAACCAAGAAAAACACCATCCCAGCAACGAGACTCAAATTTGTCCAAATGCCCTCCCTTTTTGAGCACAAAGCACTTGCAGCCAAACGCTCGCAAGTGGCTCACCTTGGGCTGTCTGCCAAACCGCAACTCATATGATGTCTTACCAATGTAAGCTCTAAGAAAAATGCGATTGGCCAGATAGCAAGCCGTGTTCATGGCTTCAGCCCAAAAACGCCTAGGAGTCCTGTGCTCATCGAGCATCGTCCTGGCCATCTCAACTAGCGTGCGGTTCTTTCGTTCCACAACGCCGTTCTGTGGGGGAGTGTAAGGAGAAGAAAACTGATGGTCCAGACCCTGATCACCACAGAAGCTGACGAACTGAGAGTTCTTGAACTCAGAGCCGTTGTCAGAGCGAATTGCTCGCATCCGACCATTGTTCTCATTCTTCAGCTTCAAAACCAGGTCATGGACAAATTGAAAAGTTTCATCCTTAGACTCCAAAAAGAAAACCCACGAGAAACGAGAAAAGTCGTCAACAATCACAAGTGCATACCACTTCCCACCGACTGAGCGTACCCGAGCTGGACCTACAGTGTCCAAATGCAAAAGCTCGCCTGGATACGAAGTCATCACCTGAGTCACAGGTGAATGAGAAGCGGCAACCATTTTCCCATGACGACAGGGATGACAAACTAGATCCTTCTCCATTTTAAGCTTGGGCAATCCTCGGATGAGGTCCATAGAGCTTAACCTGACTAGCAGATCAAAACTCAAATGACCTAACCTCCTATGCCACTTCCAGAGCTCAGAAGAAGATCCAGCAATCAAACAGCGAGAAGGGCCAAAAGAACTAGAGAAGTCAATTCGAAAAACTTACCGAAGGGTAAAATCTGACAAACCAAAGACCCTCTAGAATCAATCACAGAAGAATTCCCTTCTTAAAACGCACTTCCAAACCATCCTCAAGAAGTTGCGACACAGAGATTAAATTAAAGTTCAGATTTTTAACCAAAGCAACATTCTTTAAAGAGAAATGGTCTGAGATGCTGATTGAGCCTATGCCACTTACTTTCCCTTGACCGCTGTTCCCGAATGTAATGTACTCTTTGGAGCTCGGGGGAGTGAGACTGGAGAACCATCTGCGATGTCCCGTCATGTGGCGAGAGCATCCTGAGTCCATGATCCAAACATCCTCCAGTCCCCGGTCCTGCACAATCAATGTCTGTAAGTGGGAGCAAATGGTCCGGCACTAGGTTTAGCAAAAGAGCTAAACCAGTGTCGAGCCATCTGCTCAAAAGATGGAAAGCGAAAACCATCAAAAGAGTTTGGACCAAAACGCGGCTCAAAACGCGGTCCATGGTTCTTCCTAACCCTACGGCCACGAGGTCCAGAACCGTAGCCAACTCGGTCTGGAACTCTGCCGGAACGAACACCACCTACTGGAGCACGGGTAGGAAAACCGTCTCCTCTACCACCACCTACACGACGCGGCCTGGCCTCTAGCCTCTCCCCGCGCCGAGGAACACGCAGTCTACCACCCTGCTGGTAGAACTGCACCTGATCACTACGAGCCCTCTCTGCTCTCTCAACCCGCTTCCTCCTGAAGCAAAACTCCGCAAGATGCCCGTCTCTCTGACAAAACTCACAATGATAGGTAGGCTTCTTGGGATGTGGTTGAGGCTTGGGATTCTTGGGCTTGGTAGTGTTTGGTGTGGTCTTCTTGGGCTGAGAGGGTCCAGGAAGAGAGTCTAGAGAAGAGTGGAGGTGTTTGGGCTTAGGAACCCAGATAGGCTTCTTGGGTGGAGCTTTGGGTGGTTCATGGATCACTCCATCCTTGGGCTGACAAGCCTGGGAGGTCTCAGTGGAGTGAGTCTTGGGATACCTCTGCTCTGGAGTCATTTTACTCCACTCCACTGCCCGGCTGAGGGCACTCTCAAAGTCAGCCTTGGTGTAGGTGTAACCTACCCCAAACCCATCCTGCCTCTTGAACTGCTGGATTATCATGCCAAGCTGTGGCTCTCTGGCACTGATCCAACTCAGGATAGAACGGAGGTAAAAGTTCTCATTCTGAGAATCTGCTAGCTCCTCTCTCAAGGAAGCTAGAACCTCCACCTGAGACAAGCAGGTCTCACACTCACTCTCTACTTGGACAGACTTTCCGGCTTTTAGCTTAATCAACTCCATTCTAAGAGACAGACAGTTCTCACAAACAGTGGGTGGAACTGACAGTGTCTCAAGCTCTAGCCTAGTCTGGGCAAGCTCAGCTCTCAACCTCTCAACATCACCCAAATGCTCATCGCCCTTGGATTTCAGCTCAGCTAAGGCAGCTAGATGAGATGGGCAATCAACACAGGGTGCGACGACAGTGGCGTGAGCATCTTTCAGCTCCTGCTGAGCGCTTTCAAGCTCAGTGGCCAAAGCGTCCCTCTCATCAACCCTTTCTGTGTACCTGGACTTTAGAGTTGACAGGTCACACAGAAGCACCTCACACTTCGGGCACTCACTGCTATCACCCAAGCAAGGGGAAGAAGATAGACTTTCTATTCTACCGTTGGCCACGGCAAGCTCACTCTCTAGCTCATCTATCCTTTTCTTAGCCCCCCTAAGCAGTTTTTCCCGATACTTCAACTCCTGACGATTGCTCTCAAGTAAATCTACAATTTCACGCTCATAAGATGATACCTTGCTATCGTCGTCGTCGGAGTCGTCGGAGGAGCTCTTTTCTTCTCTATCCCCAAGAGCCATGGAGCAGAAGCTCTTGCGGGATCTTCGGCGCTGGTGAGAGCGGCTCTTCGGCTTGTCTCCGAAGCCCATGAAGCAGAGGCCCGCCGGATCATCCTTGTCCTTTCCCTTCTTGATGGTAATCTCCTCATCACTTGAGCTCGATGAAGAGGAAGAAGACGTGGATCTCTTGGAGTAGCTTTTCTCCATCTCGGCGAAGAAGGCCTTGTCGCGCTTCTTGTTCTCTCGCCGGTAGTCCTTCAGGGCCTTCTTGAAGAACCGAGTCTTCGGCTTGCCCTTGGTGAAGGAGGGGCTCTCATGCTTGCCGGAGTCGTGGAAGCTGCTACCGGTGCCCTTCTTGTATCCACTGCGCTTGGGGCAGTCGGCGATGAAGTGTCCTGGATCACCACATTCAAAGCATCCGGATTTTGTGCCGTGTCTTTTGAACATTCTTTTATCATAGACACGACGCACCCGGTTGTTAAAGAGACACAAATCATCATCTCCCAACAACTCAAGCTGGTCCTCAGTGATAGACATCAAGGAGAACCCAGCACAACTCACAGAAGAGGGATCAACAGAAGGTGTAGCAAGGGCCAGGGATTTTGATCCAGAGCCAGTGAGATTTGATCTCAACTGGATATCTACCTCAGTGGCCTTCAGCTTGCTAAATAACTCAGAAATGGTCAAGGTATCGTAAGAAGTGCTCTCAACGATAGATGATACCTTGATCTCCCAGATCTTTGGGTCCAAGGTATGAAGAACCTTGAGCGCCTGCTCATGATCTGAGACTAACTGAGCACCCTCAGCCTTGTTGTCCCGAAGCTTGTTAATGATCGACTGAAAGCGACCAAACAAGGCTTCAACAGATTCACCCGGCTTCTGTGTGAAGTTCTCATATTCACGCCGGTAGGTCTGATAGAGCCGAGCCTTGACCTGGGCTGTTCCCTCATGGTGTGCCTTGAGGGTAGCCCAGATCTCTCTCGCAGTGGAGAGATGACTCACACGCTCAAACTCAGTGGGACCTAATCCAGAAAACAAAATATTCACAGCCTTACTGTTGCTCAGATGCTGAGCAATGATACCAGCAGTACCGTGCTCAGCGACTGGCAGAATGACAAACGTGCTGTGAACGCAAATGTCCCATATGTCCGAACCCTGGCTCATGAGATAGGCTCGCATGCGAGTCTTCCAATAATTATAGCCATAGGCTTCCAAGGACGGGACCTTGCCAGGAGACGTCATAGTCACTACTGGGGTTTAGAACCGGTTAAGGTATGGAAAAACCCTAACCTCGCTCTGATACCACTTGTAGGACCGAAAGTAGCGACCAGAGGGGGGGTGAATGGGCGCCTTAAAAATTCTTTCGAATCAATGGCCTGTTCCCAATACCCAACGCACCTCAAAAATACTACGCAGCAGAAAATAAACAGAAGGCCTAAGTCTAAAGGTTTCTAACCTAGAAGCATCAGATAATAAACAGTGTAAAACTAAAGAGGTGCAACTAGGCAGATAAACAAGTTGTAACAGGCCTATACTTCTCAATGAAATGATCTAAGTATGTATAAAGAGAAAAGAGAAGTTACTGTCCAAATTTGTCTCCTGTTCGGGACTTGGCAAAGCCCCCTTCGCACGCCGAGGTCTGCTTCGGAGGTTGGTGACGGAGTCCGTCCGAAATGCCGAAGGTGTCTCTGTCTAGCCTAGTTCGAAGTGATAAGAAGCGAAGTGTACTTCGGAGCGAAGTAAAAACAGTGTCGGAGCTTGGTTCGAGGTAAGCACTTCAAAGACAAGACTTCGAACACAACTTCGAGTCACGAGCTTCGGAGCGAAGTAAAACAATGCCGAAGCTTGGTTCGAAGTATGCACTTCGAAGGCAAGACTTCGCACACAGCTTCGACTCACAAGCTTCGGAGCGAAGTAAAACGGTGCCGGAGCCTGCTTCGAAGTATGCACTTCGAAGACAAGACCTCGAACGTACTTCGAACCGAAAGCCTCGAAGCTAAACCTTCGAACACGAAACTTCGAGCACACAAACAGACAACCTTCGAACGTAGGAGCGAAGTCTGTCACGTGACAGAAAATCAAGTCCGAAGCCTACACTCTATCTTCGAAAAGGGAAAACTTCGAGAGGAGAAACGAAGGCAGACATGCCACAAGGAAATCCAAGCGAAGTCTATCAGAACAGACAAACTTCGAACCCAAACTTCGAAACCTAATGAAGTGTGCACTTCGAACAGATAGATTCGGAGTATGCTAGTTCGAAGTATGCAATGCTGTCCATACAGGAGGAGCTTCGAAGCTAGCAACTCAGACACAAAGACCGAAGTTCGAAGTCTGAGCGAAGTCTTTTAAAGACGTTCGATCGAAGCCTGCCTCACGGAGTTGAGGGGCTTCGCACTGAAACGAGCTTCGCCAGACACACCAGGAAAAAGGCAAAAGAGACTGTCAGCTTCGATCAAAAAGCTGGGCGATAGAAGGTGAAAAGCTGCAGCCGAACACTGTAGCTACAGTGAAGCAGTACTACTTGCAACAGCAAGAACTAGTACTACCACCGTGAAGAACACACCCAGCCGAAGAAGCTTCTCTTCAAGAATAAATTCAGCAGCCCGTAGGTAAGGCAATAACTCCCCAAACCAAACAAAATGCAAGCAATAAATTCACCAGAGTTCCAAGATTAAATGCATCCAAAAGATTTGAGCCAAAAGAATGCAAGAACAGGGAGAGGAAGCCCCTGGCGGCGCACACAGGAGAGAGAAGGGAGTGACCCAAAAAGGTGGATTTGATTTCAGCACAAAGGGTAGTCCAAACCCTAGGGATTGGGGTGCTATTTATAGGCAGCCCAACACTAGGAATATTCTACCAGCCCCTTAGGGTTTTTACAGACTCAAAAATACAGAAAAAGACTCTACTGCCCTTAGGTATTTTTACAGACACAACTGACTGACTGTGGGCCTAGAGTAACAGATGACATATCCGGAAGCTACTCTTCTGGACAGTCGGATACAGAATCAACGGTTGTCAGTTTTACGCCGAAACTGACAAAGCCTCCACCAGCTTTGCACCAGGTACCCGGATTGGGCCGGCCCGACTCCGCAGCTCTCTCAGCCCGGCAATCGCTCACCGCCCGTGTACCTGAGTCAGTCCTGGTCAACAGCCCAGTGGGTCTTCTACTGCTTCTGGCCCATGCACCCGGATTGGGCCAGCCCGACTTCGCAGCCTCCTCTGCCCGACAGTCGCTCGCTGCCCGTGTACCTGAGTCACACGCGGCCCATGAAACAGCAGATCTCTTCTCTTCTTCAGTCCTCGTTGACTATCGTTGACAATGACTCATCACTTCTAGAGCCATGAGGCCCACGCTATTCAGCATGGCTCCTCATCCAATCACCTTTGTGGACTTCTGAGGGTTTTGCTAGCTCGCTCCCTAGAAAAATGTCTAAGCTATTGATTTCGGAGTGCTCCCCGAGCCATTTTGGCTTCTGCCGAAGCCTGCTTGGACTGGCTGCACGAAGCTGTTCAGGCTGAAGTATCCTACCTGAGGGTCCGGGCTACTGGAAACCCTCACTGTCCTGGGGACTTCCGCTAACGGGCTCCGGCGTGCTAGACCCTTTGGTGGGCGGAGTACTCCGGCCATAGGGCCTCGGCGCGCAGTAATCTCTGGTGGCCGGAGGGGTCCGACCCAGAGGGTGCACCTGTCCGAAGTCACTGGCTTTGGCAGTGAGACCAAACATTGGCTTTTCTCGTATAGAAAATTTTCCTCTCCTGACTTGGTAGCCAGATGCTTGCTAAGCCAAATCATTTGCAACTGAATTGGCCTCTCTTGACACATGAGAAATTTTGAAGTCATCAAAAGTAGCAACTATGTCTAGGCACTTATCCAAGTAGTTGTTTAGCAAACCATTAAAACATTGGGCACTCTTAGCCACTTGTTGCACCACTAAAAGGGAATCACCATGCGCATGAACATGTTTAACCCCCATGGATT
Organism: Zizania palustris; assembly: GCA_019279435.1. NCBI lineage: Eukaryota > Viridiplantae > Streptophyta > Magnoliopsida > Poales > Poaceae > Zizania > Zizania palustris. Next base: position 18,965,775 of record JAAALK010000288.1, read on the forward strand.
CCAACAATTCAAGCTCTAACAGTAAGGCCTCATATTCAGCTTGGTTATTAGTAGAGGGAAATTCTAAACGAGCCGAAGCTTCAAAGTGCGCTCCACTAGGTGATATGAAAACTACTCCAATACCTTGGCCATTTTGCAAGCTGAACCATCAAAGTAAAGTTTCCACGGTACAACCTCAATTAAAGCAACATTGTTACTCCAACTGACATCTATGTGGTGGTCAACTATAAAGTTGGCTACAATTTGGCCTTTCATAGCTTTTAGGGGTTCATTGGCCAAATCATATTCAATCAAAGCGTAAGCCCACTTTCCGATTCTTCCACTTAGAATCGGATTTTGTAACATGTGATTTATAACATCGGTTTGGAAAACGACAACACATGTAGTAGGGAGAAGATAGTGGCGTAATTTGGTACACGCATAGTAAAGTGATAAACATAAACGTTCCACAAATGCGTACCTGGTCTCGATGTCCAGCAGGCGGCAGCTCAAGAACGTGATGATGTACTCTTTTCCTTCTACCTCCTGGGTTTGCACGGCCCCGATTATGCTATCTTCAGCAGCGATGTATAGCCGGAATGGAATCCCGGCTTTGGGTGCTCTCACCACGGGTGGCGATGACAAGCACTTTTTGATCTTCTCAAAGGCGCTTTGTTGTCTTTCCCCCCAAGTGAACTCAGCCTCATTCTTTAGCCAGAGTATGGGGACAAAGGCATCAATCTTGCTCGACAAGTTAGATATGAAGCGACACAAATAATTCATCTTGCCTAGAAACTTCTACACATCTTTCTTGCATGTCGGCGCCGCAACGTTTCTAATTTTCTCAAGCCTCTTAGGATCAATCTCTATGCCTATTTCATGAATCATGAAACCTAAGAACTTGCCCGCCGACACGCCAAAAGCACACTTGAGTGGGTTCATTTTTAAGCCATACTATCGCATCCTATCAAAAGTAACTTTCAAATCGTCTAAATGGTTCCCCATAGCGTCCAATTTGACTACAAAATCATCAATGTAAACTTCTAACATGACTCCTAGCAAGTCATGAAAGATCAAATTCATAGCACGTTGATACGTAGCACCAGCATTCTTTAAACCAAAAGTCATAAGGACCCACTCGAATTAACCGACAAAACCAGGGCATCGAAAGGCTATCTTGTAGACGTCCTCTTCGGCCAAAAAGATTTGATTATAACCAGCATTGCCATCAAGAAAACTTAGTACCTTGTGTCCTGAAGCATCGTTGATTAGCATGTCGTCTATCGACATCGGATACTCGTCCTTCGGAGTGGCCTTTTTCAGATGCCTGAAATCAATACACGCTCGTATTTTTCCGCTCCCTTTCTTTTCTATAGGTACAATTTTAGCGACCCATTCTGCATACCTGCATGGCCTAATAAATTCAGCTTTGAGTAGTCATTCCACTTCTTCTTTAATTCGGTCATAGATGGCTGAATTAAAGCGACGAGGAGGCTGTTTATAAGGCCTAAATCCAGACTTGATAGGTAGCCGATGCTCCATGAGCTCGCAGCTTAGTCCTGGCATCTCGCTATACTCCCATGCGAAACAATCGATATACAACCGAAGCAACTTTATTACTTCGGCATTTTCATCAGGCTGCAAAAGTTGGTTTACAAAAGTCGGCCGCGGGATGCTACCATCTCCTATGTAAACTTCTTCTAAAGGATCAGCCGACGCAAAACCTTGTCCCAATTTCTCTACTTCGCTAAAGTCCTTGATGGCCTCGGCAATACCGTCTTTAGTAGACCGATACTACTCTACCCGAGCCTTTAGCCAATCCAGATTACTCTCATTAGACATGACTACTAATACAAAAACAGTCGTGCTCCACCAGCCGGCTTTACAGACACTGGTACAAAACATCCTCCGGACACGCTGACAAAATCGTAATCCGAAAGATCTCTACCGAATAGACATTCTACTTTGTTGTAAATGGCGTCGGTGGACACATCGGCCAATGCAACTTGGGCCGAAGTGTCTGCGGGTATGACGTCTACTTCATCGTCGTCCCACTTAATTAGGGACTAGTGCAAAGTAGAAGGAATGCAGTAGTTAGTGTGAATCCAGTCGTGTCCTAGCAGCACGCTTTAGTTACCTTGTACATCGATGACGAAGAATGTTGTTGGAAATGTCTTGTTGCCTACTGTCAACTCCATGGAGAGCACGCCCTTGACCTCGGAACTCTCGCCGTTGAAGCCGTTGAGCATCAAGTTGGTCTTCTTCAGATCATCCTTGTCCCTACCAAGTTTCTTCAACAGTGAGTAAGGCATTAGGTTAACAGTGGTGTCACCGTCAACAAGCATCCGGGAAATCGGCTTTCCGTCAATGTGACCTCTGACGTAGAGAGGCTTCAGATGGCAGGCCGAGTCCTTAGGCTTCTCAAAAATTGCGTTGCGCGGTCCGAGGTTCAACTGGGCGACCTCGGCCTTGTCCTGTGGAAGGGAAAACTCGGCGGGTAGCATGACGACGTTGATGTCCATCGCCCGGGGTATGGGCCCCTTGGAGACGGGAGAGTAGTCATCGTTGATCATGTCATCGTCGTCGTCGCTCGGGCTAGGAGCTGGGTTGGTTATCTCAACTGGATTCATCCTCCATACATGTCTTGTCGTTGGTTGAGGGCGGATTTCTTCAAAAAGAGTGTCTCGCTCGTCCTCGGCCTTCTTCTCGCGCATCTCCTATGCCTGTAGTCATTGTAGACGCTTCTTTTGTGATTTGGACATACCTGGAGGTGCCCAAGATGGTTGTGGCTTGGTGTCGGGTGCCACTGCTTGGTTCCTGTTAACTCTAGCCGAAGTGGTACTGTCCATCTCGGCCTTGCGCATTCTGTATTTGGAGGGGCCTTCTCTACGGAGCCCGGCAATTGGATCGGCCTAATTCGGCCGATCAAACTAGGCTCCGGCATAGGCTTCGGCTGGAGTAGGGGACTTACCTCCGTCAGACTTTGGCGATGGGGCCTTCGGGACTGGGAGTTCTTGAGACCCTACTCTGATTATGATAGCTTCGGTCTCCCTGTCCTTTGCCTCTTCGTGCCCATATTCTTCGACTTCGTTCTGCATGAGTCGATTCAGAGGTACCATGGACAGCTTATGGACGATGCCTCCCTCCGCTGCGTCTGCCTGTCCCTACCATTCATAATACTCCGAAGGAAAACAAGGCATAGTGTTAAGTTGCGGAGGGTACTCTAGTTGTGATACGTATGGAGCCCACGGAGTCCCTGCCCAGTTTTACGGCGGAGGCATTGGTGGCTCTAGTGGCTTCGCCCATTGTGAGCCGAACCAGTTACCCAGAGGGGGGTTCGGCAGAGTCGACGGTGTCTCGGACCATATCAGTGAGGGGTCCTGCCAGGCCAGAGGTACGTTCGGCCAGTGTGGACCAAAGCCTCATGTCGAAGGGCTCGTCTAGAGTGGTGCAGGGTTTGGCCATTGAGGGCCGAACTCGCTCTGTGTGGGGCTCGACCACTAGGGTCCGAAGCCACCGTACTAGGGGTTCAGCCACTGAGGTCCGAAGCCGCCACAGGGGGTGTTAGGCCACTATGGCCCGGAGTCAAGGTGCGGTGGGATCGGCCACTGCGGTCTGAAGCTGCCATGCGGAGGGCTCGGCCACTGTGGTCCAAAGCCACCCTGTGGAGGGCTCGGCCACTGTGGTCCGAAGCCACCCTGTGGAGGGCTCGGCCACTGTAGTCCAAAGCCATCCTTTGAATGCCTTGGGCCCCTCGGCTAACTTATTTTTTTTGCGCGGGGGCCTGTTTCCTTGGCTTTTCTTTGGTGCTTGTTCAACAACATCTTATATGTTACCTTCGGCTTCTTGCGAGCCCTAGCTGAAGGAATGCTAACATTTTGTTTCCACACTCCCACTTCGGGCTTTTTAGGTATGAGGGTGTGTGTGTGTGGTTCTCCAACAATTAATGCCTTCCCTTTTTGTTGACTCAGCATGTTCTGGTGAATCAACATCTTCTTCTCGTCGAGGTCGACGGTGTTGACGGGGAAGGGATCTTTGTCTAGCTTCATCTTGGGATTGTGGTCTATTTTCAATCGTCCTTCTTCTATGGCCAATTGAACCTGCCATCGAAAAACATTGCAGTCATTATTATTATGTGAATGTGAATCATGCCACTTACAATATGGATGTTTCTTCAACTCGTCGGCAGATGGAATGATCTGACCTTTAGGCAATCTGAGAAGCTGGTTCTTCAAGAGAAAATCAAATATTTTATCACACTTAGTTATGTCAAATGAGTACTTGATCTCACTAGGCCGATTCTTGGTGGGCGACGGCTGTAACTCGGAGCAAGTGATAGGTTTACTCTTAGCGTTCTAAACCCATTCGACCATGTACATGTCGGCTGAATCCTCTTCTCCTGACTCCTCCTCATCGGAGTGTTCCATGACGTGGATTTCGGCCCTAGGCTTGTTAAACGTCTAAATAAATTTTTTATCTTTGGCTCGGCCTTCCTGGACCAGAGCCTGTTGCAAGACTTGGCTAACCTCTAAAAAGTTCTGGTTGTCTAATCTTTCTTTAATCTCGGAACGCAACCCGCTAAAAGCTAGATCCGCCAAATCCCTTTCTGAAATAGTAAGACTAAAACATCGGTTTCTAGTGTCCCTAAAACGCTTGATATACTCAGAGACGCCCTCGTTAGACTTCTGCCTAACCGATGTCAAGTGTGAGAGCCTAAGTTCTGTCTCACCCGTATAAAAGTAGTCATGGAATTTTTGTTCTAATTCGTCCCATGTCTGGATGGAGTTCGGCGGGAGTGCCGAAAACCAAGTGAAAGTGGTGCCGGATAGCGAGAGAGAAAATAGTCTAAGTTTTAGAGCGTCTTACAAGCTAGCTTCTCCACATTGTGCTAAAAATTAACTAACATGCTCTAGTGTGGTTTTGTTACCCTCATCGTCGAACTTAGTGAATTCATGGATTCTACAACCACGGGGGTAGGGTATTGTATCAAAATGATCGGGATATGGCTTCTTGTAAACCCTAGCACGACCCCTAGGCACGAAGCCGGCGCATTCCCTAAATAGTGCGCGGATTCGCTCCTCTAGGTCATCTTGGCCTGCTGCCTGTGCACGTCTCTCGTGTGGGGGCGCGACACGCGGTGGGATATCGGCGTGTCGGCCATGGGCCTCTTCCCTATGTGCTAATTGTACGACGTGCTCGAGCCTAGGCGCATGTGCATGTGGTGCGGGCAGCATGGGCAGGGCTAGCGCCGCTGCAGGTGGGGGCGGTGTATGGTATGTGGTGCTAGCTTGGCCGTAAGCATAATGACTGGTCTCGGCCACAGATGTTGAGGCCGGAGACATAATGGTTTTGCCAGTACTACCGTCAGTTCTGCTGTAAACATGATTTATCAGAGGTATACTAGCAATGGGGGTTGATGGTATGGCCTCATTAAAGTCGAACCTTCTAAGTGTCGCCTCTACTTGGGAGCTAACTGCCAAATCCAAATGGTTGGCTAGCGAAGCGCTAATGGCTTGATCTACCGATGCGGCTATCTTTTGCTCAATCACTACAGAAGATAAACGAGGTGATACGGGTGTTACCTGGATCCGAGCAAGGTCGGGGCGATGATGTCGCGCTTGATGAAGCCTGCGCGCATCTTGACGTGTGTTCTAGCAACCCCCGAAACCGGTCTCCCAGCTCCAGACACCTCGGACGGAGTGGCTCTGAATGTGGAAAACCTGCAACAAAGTGAGTTCCAAGTACCAATTCGGCCTAAGGACCGAATTCTGCTAAGTGTTGCACTAGTGGTGAAGGTAGCAATCTGTTACGCAGTTTAGCGGATACTTCACAGGCTAAGTAACAAAGTGATAGCAATCTATTACGTAGATTAATGGATACTTCACAAGCGAACTAACAAGGCGATATCAATCTATTACGTAGATTAACGGATACTTCACAAGAGAAGTAACAAGGCTTACCATTGTTCCAAAGTGGCCGTTAGAGGGCTTCCAGGCAAACCCACGAAGAGTACGGAAAAGTAAAGGTAAATAAAATACGGTTCAAAGCTAGGGCTTCGTGGTTGATTTGTGTTGGGGGCTTCTGAACCGGGCTCACCCCTATATTTATAGGGGCTAGACTTCTAATCTCTAAGCCTAATCTGGTTAAATTCGGTTTGATCACGCGTGAAAGACTCAGTCAAAAATCGGACTCAATCTCTAACTCTGCCCGGAGTGGGCCTTCGGCCAAGCCCACCGTAGTGTGCTCCTCGGGCCGAAGCTTCAGCGGAGTGGGCCTCAGAAGGCCTCCAGGCCGAAGGCGGTGGGTTGGCTGGAAGCTTCCGAAGCCCGTAGCCTATTGGACCGTCGGCCCTGTAGGGCTTCGGCCCAACCCGGGACACATACATTTTCGGCCCAAATTGCCAAAATTGGTATTTTGACAATCCTAACCATTAATGCCATTTTTTGCTATCAACAGGCCGATATCAAGAGTATCACCCTTAGCCCGTTATGCTTTTAGCTCACTAAGTTTACTAAAAGGCAAGGGCATGTGTTTATAGTAAAAAAGGGCATTAATGGTCAAAATAGGCGGAATACTGAAATTGGTATTTTTTGACCGTAAAGATGTCAATCCCTGGCACAGAGCGGTCTGACCGGCCAGAGTAGGCTGGTCCAATCGGCCATGTACGCTGGGTCAGATCAGCCCAATGGGTCCGGTCAGACCGCCCTGTGCTAGGGATTGACATAAAGGAGGATTCAGGCTGTTTTAATCCAAATCATATCCAAACTAATTTTTTGCCGACTCCTACTCGAATTTTGTGCCAGGATACACCAGACCAACCCTATAAATATAGGGGCAAGGCCAATTCATGGGACACAACACAATTAACCCCTACATAAAGCCCTAGCTTTGAATCATACTACTTTACTTTACCTTTTCGCATTAGTTTGTACATATTCGTGGGTTTGTGTTGGAAGCCCTTCGTCCGCCGCATCCGTAATCACGGTATTCCTTGTTGGTTAGCTTGTGAACCTCCCGTTAATCCACGTAACGGATTGCTATCTCTTTTATCGGTTATTTTGGCTACACTTGGCAATTCAGCTTCCTGACCGAATTGTGTTTGATCTCTCACTGTTTTTGCAGAGCCATTGTCTTCATAATCTTCACCAAAGAGTTTGGGGGCGATTGGATTTCATCTACAAGGGTTGCCGAAGTCTAGCCGATCGGATCTACTACTGTCGGTCTGACCGACGGTAGGGTCGGTCCAACTGATACCCTCGTCACGTCATTCGCGGCAACGGCCGGTCTGACCGACGAGCCTTCGTCGGTCCGACCAGGCCCCTTGGTCGTGCCGAAGCTTCTGTTGGACCGGAAACGGCGACCAGAGGGGGGTGAATGGGAGCTTTTAAAATTTCAGGCTAAAAATAGCCTTCTGTTTTAATTCAGTCTACTGCGGAACAGGCTTCGAACACAACCTTCGAAGTTCTGGTTCGGAGGTATTTTACAGCTCCGAAGACGGGCTTCGCAAGGAGCAAAAGTTCGAGGCCAAGGAGACTTCGCTCCACCCACAACCCCGAAAAATCAACTCTGCTAAGTCAGTGCAGGCTCCGCACACAGGGTGCTTCGAGCAGGCTTCGCACTTCACCCTTCGCAAGAGTGGACAACCCTCTGAGGACTTCGACCAAATACTTAGCGACAGCAACTGGTGCTGGGCTTCACACTACGAAGGTCTAAACGCACACTTTACAGACTTCGCTAAGGGCTATGACACGGGAAGAAAAACGGGCTTCGATCAGAGCATGCAGTGAGGTGTGCAAACAAGCTCAAGCATAAAATGAACACAGACACAGGGCTTCGCTGCTTGAACAAGGAACACAATAAATGAACTCACAGGATGAATACAAAGTATGTGGTGGCTAGTACAGGAGCTCAACAATGAATGCTCAAAGTGTTAAATGTGACCTACCCAGCCCCCACTATTTATAGCCACTATTCACCCATGTGAATTGACTACTCTACCCCTAGGGTTTACACTGGTTTTGTCTCTACAGAACAGAGGGGTACAAAAGGTAGTCAACTTTTATTTGGAGGCTTCTCTGTCAGCTTTGCAGAGGGGACAGCGTTAGCTTTTTGCAGAGCAGACACTGTCAGCCTTTATAGTCAGTCTTTACAGTCTTGGATTCTTATGAAGCCCCCCTTCGCACGCGAGGGGTGCGGTAGCTTCGGTGAGAAGCCTTGAGCCTGACAGGCCTTCGCTTCACCGAAGTCAGCCTCCGATACAGTGACGGTTTTGAGCCAAAGCCGTCAAAGCCCTTGGGCCTTCGCACCAACACCTTCGGAGTGGACCACCACGGCTTCGCAGCTTCCCCCAGCTCGAAATCCGTCAGTCTATGTACCGAAGCCATGCATGGCCGAAGTACCTCAAGTCCACCTCACTCCAGAGCCAGCCTTGCTCTGAAGCCTGCTTCACTCTGAAGCCCCACCTTCGGAGTACCACCCTTCGAAGTCCCTCCTTCGTCCAAGGCCTCCGCATGAAGCATTCCATGAGCACTTCGTCGCAGTGTCTCTCCCCGAGCACACTCCTCAACGAGCCTCACCCGGACCATGCCTTCGATGCACCTCGACTTCTGAGACCTTCGTCGGGTAAACTTCGAGTGTCTCCCTCCGGAGCACACTTCGAACACCTGGCCTCTGCTGAGGACTTGATCCACCATACTCCGAAGTCACTCCACTCGGAGTACCCTTCGAAGTGCCTCACCTCCGAGGACTTTGTCTCAGGGTACCTTCACCCGGAGCCACGCTCCGCACTTACTGCCTTCTCCTAGCGCACCTCGACCCGAGGTCCGACCTCAACCCCTTCGCAGCCTTCGTGACGGAGCTCCCCGCTCCCCTGGCATCAAGCCTCCCGCCTGACCCAGGTTCACTTGCTACGAACCGTCCATCGCCTCCGAAGTCCTCTGCGCACCACAGACAAGCAGACAAGTGTATCCAGTTCCCCGGAGACCTCTCCGGGTTAACAACCTTCGGTACACCCTCCGGTGTACCTCCCAAAGTACCGAGACCTTCGGTACAGCCAATCATCGTGTACTGTCGGAACCCTCCGACAGGCACACTCCGCTACAACAGCTGCAGCAACCAAACCCACCGAACCCTTCGGTGAAACAGCCTCCGAAGTCTCCTTCGGAGAACCAACCTCCGAACCCCTTCGGAGGGACCTCTTCGAAACAGAGGGTAAAAACTGTCAATCACTAATCACAGACTCCGAAACCATCCCTTGGTTTCTCAACTTCTTTGCACCAAAGCCCGCGTGCGAAGTCCTCCGCGAGACCCCTCCACAGTCGATCCCAAATTCCTGCACATCTTTGGTCAGACCAAGGTGCCAGCACCGGTCCAACCGGGTGGCTCCGAACGGTTGCACCGAGGTCCCCTTTGTTTTGCGCTGAGAGAGTGTTCGAACACCCTTCGGGGTATTTTGTCACTCCGTACCTCCAGTCCGACTGAGGGCATGACTCCGGTCTGACCGGGTAGATATTCCGAAGCCCCCTCGGGACCCTTCGGGCCAATATTGCCTTAGTTTGGAATCGGCCTTCGAATTGGCCGATTTCAGGTATTTACATTATTTTGCTTATTTTTTATGTGTTACTAACATCTTTCGGCCAATTGGATTTAAATTGATAATTATTTATCTGATTGCCTGGCGACTCCATCCCCCTTATCACTATTAAGGGTCGTTGGAATGCGACGTCGGTATCGTTGCGATACTTTTGGACGTTGAACAGGCCCAAGTGCGGGGACGCATTTTAGCGTCAACATCACCTTTGCATATCGCTTCCACTGCTCTTCCCCCCGCATGTGCCACCGCCATCGCTCTTCCTCCCTTCTCGTGGCATCAAAGCTCCCTCACCCATGCGTAGTGTTGTCAATGGCCGACCCCTCCTGCTCCTATGAGTGGTGCTTCTAGCCTCCAGCAAGTGACCCCACCCCTTTGAGTCATCTTCTAGTGTCACGCCACCCCTCCCCACCACCCTTTGCTCCTACAACATTGTGCTTACACACCACCCTCCACTCTTGCATTGCCAACCCACCCCGTTGCTCTCCATTATGCCGCCATGACACCTTGCCATCCCTTGGTTTTGGCCTCTAGCATTGCTTTGCTCTAGGAACAATCATGGGTATGGGTATTCGTTGGGTACTAAATACCCACATGGGTACATGTATAGGAATGAATTGATACCCATAAGTGGGTATAGTTATGGGTACAAGTATATGCTTACTATGTTAGGTATGGGTATGGGAGGGTCATACCCATGGGTATTTTACCCGTGATATCCCTAGCTACTCTGCCCCTGCCATCCATGCTGCCCCTTGCTGACTGACCATGCTCTCCTTCAATTCCCACTCCTCTTGCTGACTATTGGATCATGACTATCTCCACGTGGCTTCGAGCTAGAGGTGGTCCTCACAGGGATGAGAATAAGGACCACCCCCACCGGTTTTTTTCTATATGTGGGAGCATGCCGGTGTGATAGTCTATGTGTACTTATGACAAAGAGATGGTCTATGTGTACTTACGATGAAGAGACAAAACCCTTAACTTTGAGAAGTTCCTTCATCGAAAAGGTAGCAACAATAAAATTCTTAAAAATAGGGAAAGATGATAAATTACTTATAAGATTTTAGGGCTAGTTTGTATGGTTTTGAATTGTAATTCCACTGAATTTTAATTTCAATTATTTCTCGAACTAGATCTCTAACTTAGGGGTGGGCACAAAATAACCAAGAACAGAACTGAATCGAAAAACAAACAATTTAAAATTTAGTTTTATTTTAGGGAATTTTGGTGTTCGGTTTTTAATCATAAAAAATTGATCAAACCACAGTATTGATGTTAGACACTGGCAGTGCTGTCCTAGGTGCCTAGATAAACAAGCAACACTCAACAACACAAACCCAACACTTAATTGCTTACTACATACTCCTGCCATCTAGTTTTGATATGTGCCTAACAAAAAATAAAGAATTCAACTTTGATTAATGTATTAGTCCATCAACTTATTAAAGCATATATTACTATTCGGATTCTACTTGCACATGGCTACTAGTGGCTAACAAACTCACTCTATGCATGTCTAAAAAACTAGTAGTACTTTTTTATTAGTTTTTGGATTTGTGGAGTTTAGATACATTTATTTGTCTTAGTATCAGACCCTTATACACCTTTCAAAACTAGATAGAGGGAAGTACTATAGAGGGGGAATCACGTAGATCCAAAATGACCAAACCATACCTCCGCCCCTGTGGCTAAGCAACTGAGGGACACCACCACTGCCGACACACAGACTCACCGAGCATTGTGCCTAGTCTTCATGCTATGTCTGGCCACCACCGTCGACTCACCGAACGTTATGATTGGCCATCGCTGCCGACTCACTGAGCATCACGCCTAGACGTCGTGCACGCTACACCTTGCTTGGCCACCTCGCCGCCGCGTCTGTCCGCCTAGCCATCGTGCTCATATCCTCCTAGCCTTTTGCGCCCACCCGTCTAAGAACAAGGGGGTTTCTTGTGTTCTCTAGGAGGAAGAAAATAGAATGTGCCTACACTACAACAATCCAGAAAACTTCCGTCGGCCAAAGCCGACGGAAGTTAGCTCTTTCCCGACGGAAGAAGCTAATTTTCGTCGGCAAAAGGCTAACTTTCGTCGGCTTTTAGCCGACGGAAGCGGGTAGACGGAAGTTAGCTAACTTCCGTCGGCGGCCGACGGAAGTTAGCTAACTTCCGTCGGCCAAACCTAGCCGACGGAAGTTACCAGGGAATCGGTAACTTTCGTCGGCTAAATCCTAGCCGACGAAAATTATTATTTTTTGTTTTTTCTTTTTTCTGTCGACGGACCAATAACTTTCGTCGGCTAATGTTGGCCGACGGAAGTTAACTAAAAAATCCAAAAAAAAGAAAATTTGCAACTTTGCTACTCTGATTCAATATGAAAACAACAATGGATTCAATATCTCAAGCATTCAGATTAAATATGTTGAATATGAAAACAACAATGGATTCAAATGAAGCTGAAACAATCAACACAGATTTCAATCATCTTCAGGAAAAATTCAGAGTTGTTTGAAGATAGAGCAGAAAACTGAACTGGATATACAACTAAAGTATACATAGAATTCCAAGTTGTCTTCTCTTCCTGACTAATTCATGCTAACAACACTTATTTATCTAGTTTTCTTCCATATATGTAATAGTACTTCATAACATGCCAGATGCTAATAACACTTCCCTAGTCCAATTGATGAAGCCACACCTAATGAAACCCACCACAACACAAGTCCAGGAGCTAGAACCAAAACAATGAGGAGAACAAACAAAGCACCCTTACTTAGGATATATGTTGCTAATCTTTTCAAGTATTGCAACATAGCTAACATGAAAAAATGTAATGTCCTGAATGGATGCTTTGTTAGTGTTAAATTCTCCAATTCCATTTTGTGTTTCTCACGCATTTCTGCAAAATAAAGAAACAGTTAGGATTAAGAAAACACAGGATGTCAACTTCGACTGGTAAAATATTGTACTTAACGCTAACTGTACAGTTCAGATAAATGGAGAACCTAACTAAATAAACATGTATAAGGTAGAAGATATTTAAATGCCACGTGTCCACGTCTAGAACCAAAGAGGTTATGCAAAGTGTGGATATTGGGGGCATTAACTAGATAGGACTTTACTGTCTAGCCAATCATTACTCATTAGGTAAACAAAATTCATAGTAGTCACACTAGAAGTCTAGTAGGACGCCTAGTTATCAAGGATGATCGGCATGGACACCAGCAAATGAATTAGTCTGATGTTGAATTTCTAAGTTGGGGAAGATTCAGGCACCGGCAAACTGCAGTGCAGCAATTTTCACAGTAAGCTCTCTAACATAATAAAGTATCTACATGCAACCAAAAAACAAGTAAAATTGGTAATTTGAGTAGTTTTTCTCTGGTTTGAGTTGTAACAAGCAAATTACTTTGTAGCATGACAAAATTCTAGACAAGTTCAACAAACAGATTACAACTAGCCATATAGATGCAAGCTGATACTATACGCACATTAAACACTGAGAGAACAAAAGCATGGCGCAACATATACACAGTACGCCACCGGCCACCCTGAGTTGACCCACCGCACACATCAAAACGAAGGCACGGATCTCACCGGAGATGACGCCGCTCCCCTCCTGCGACACCCGGCGCCCCATCGCCCCGCGGCGCGAAAACCCTAGATCTCGCCGCTGCACGGATTGGGACCGGCGGTTGGGGACTCAGAGCAGGCGAGAGCGGCCCCCGCATCCACTTCCCCCACCCGGGAGGCGCGGAGCCGGTGGCCAGGAGGCACGGAGGCGGCGGCCAGGAGGCGGGGAAGCGGGGAGGGGAGGCGGCGGCCGGGAGGTGGGGAAGGCGGCGGCCGGGAGGTGGGGAAAACTCGGAGGCGCGGAGGCGGCGGCGCAAAACCTGGGGTGCGGGAGGTAGGGAGGCGGGGAGGGGAGGCGGCGGCCGGGAAGCGCGGAGGCGGCGGCCGAGAGGTAGGGAAGCGGGGAGGGGAGGCGGAGGCCGGGAGGTGGGGAAGCTGGGAGGGGAGGCGGCGGCCGGGAGGTGGGGAAGGCGGCGGCCGGGAGGTGGGGAAAACTAGGGTAAAACTAGGCGTGGGGAAAACTAGGGCGCGCGGGCAGAAAAAATAAGGCGCCCGCTTCTGGAAAAATATCTTCCGTCGGCCACAGCTAAAGCCGACGGAAGTTAATTTAATTTCCGCCGGCTTTAATGTTGGCCGACGGAAGTTACAACTTTTATTCTAGGCGGGGGCGAAAGCCTTTTAACTTCCGTCGGCCACAGTCAAAAGCCGACGGAAGTTAAGTTAACTTCCGTCGGCCTCCAGGAGCCGACGGAAATTATTTAACTTCCGTCGGTTTTCCCAAAAGCCGACGGAAATTAAATTGGCCGACGAAAATATTCTGTTTTGTTGTAGTGCTAGTCACTTCAATATGTATTCTACTAATTCTATGCAGTGTGCGTGATCCGCACAAAAGTTCGATAAACCTTTGGTTCATTTTTTTTGTTTTATAAAGGGTTCAAATCATGTTTTTTTAAAACCGAACTTCCTACAAACAAAAAAAAACAAACTAAAAAACGACTTCCCACCCCTACTCTAATGAATCAAATATAGTTGTAGAATCATTTGGCTACATGACTAGATTATAATTCATAGTGATCTAAAATAACCAATTTACAATATATATATATGATAACTTATATTATATTATCTAAAACTATAAACAGAAAAAATAGGAAACACTTTTAAGACTTATGCACGTGGATAGGTGGGCCATGGGCTCTTTCAATCGAAAGTGATGTACAACCACGTCTAAGTCGATTTTGGTTGATCGCAGTCAAAGCTTCTTGATCAATACTAGATTTCATTTGATCCTTAGATTGGACAAGATTTTGAAATAGATATTCTATCCTGGAAAGAAGCCGACGGTTGTCATGGCCTATGAGATGACCCAATTATTTAATGGAAAAAGCCTGAATTACACTTTCAAAGTATTAATGAAGTTTGAATAACTTCCTAAAGAATAAAACACCCACGGCATTAAAAAATAGCTCAACCTACAACTTTGAAGGGTGGTTTTGCTGATGTAGCAAAACAGTGAGCGGTTTTGATGACGTGGTACTAGTGATGTGGCAGATCAATGAAAAAGTCTGAATTACACACTCCAACTTTTCCTAAAGTCTGAATAAACCCCGAACAGATAAAAAATATTTAAAAATTGACTTCTGATTTTTTTAATAATTCTGTTTTATTTTCTGAAAATCCAAAATAGTGCTGAAACTTTTGAAAATTCATAACTAATTCATTTTAACTCTAAATTTGACCATTCAAATTGCATAAATTTTTTGAAAATTTGATCTACATAATAAAAATAATTTCACATGCAATATGATTAATCTTATATATTTTTTGTAACTAATTAATTTTATATGTAGTTTCTGAAATCCCGAGGAGCCCAATTTCATGAGGAAACTCCTGTTTTTTATTCAAGTGTAGCAAGTCAAGTCATATAAGTTTATTTTAGAATGTTACCAGGATAGGGCTATAAAAAACTATGGTGCAATTTTTTATCAAACTAAAGAAAGTTAATTAACCAATGAGATACACTTACATGTATAATATAGGGTTCACGATCTTGGAATAATACAAGAGAAGAAGATTTGGACGGAAAAATTAAAATTTTAAAAAGATTATTTCTGATTCTGAATAATTTTTTTAACATGTAAGTGTATCTTATTGGTTAATTAACATTCTTTAGTTTAGTATAAACTAGCACCATAGTTTTTTATTGCCCCTTCTCAGTGACATTCTAAAATATGTTTACTATTGCCCCTATCAAAGAATAAACTTAGATGACTTGATTTGCTACACATGAATAAAAACATAAGTATCCTTGATGAAAATGGGCTCCTCAAAAACTTCGGAAACTACACATTAAATCCATTAATTACAAAAAATATATAAGATTACTCATATGGCATGTGAAATTATTTTTATTATGTAGATCACATTTTCAAAAAAAAATATGCAATTAGAATGGTCAAATTTAGATTTAAAATAAATTAGTTATCAATTTTTGAAGGTTTCACCACTATTTTGGATTTTCAGAAAATAAAAAAATTATTAAAAAATATAGAAGTCAATTTTTAAATATTTTTCATTTGTTCGGGGGGTATTCATACTTTAGGAAAAGTTGGAGGATGTAATTCAGACTTTTTCATTGATCTGCCACGTCATCAGCGCACCATCAACTGCCACATCAGCAAAACCACCCTTCAAAGTTGTAGGTTGAGCTATTTTTCAATACCATGGGTGTTTTTTAGACGGTAAATTCTTTAGGGGGTTATTCAAACTTCAGTGATACTTTGAGGGTGTAATTCATATTTTTTTCCTTATTTAATTCCAAAGCATGTGTACATGACTAGTACCATATTGCCTATTTAGTGGGATGGAGACCCACTTATAAGGTGGAGTTATCTCTTTTTATTAAATAGAGAAAAGTCATGAGAATTTGGCTAAATTCACACGCACGCGCGCGCGTATTCGCGTATTTTCACATGAGATACCGTGTGACTTGTGACTTGTGACGACGTGATAGTAGAATAACGCCAAGTCAATTCAAATTTTTTGGACTTTCATGTATACATGATCTGTATATAAATGGATTGTTTTAATGTCATTAAAACTGAAATTTGAATAGTCATCAAACGCTTGAATAAATATTTCAGTTACTAGTCGTTTTGAATGTGTGATTTAAAACTTCTGTTACTAGTATTTGTGGCCAAATTTATGTGATATGAATTTGGCAGTTACTAGTAATAAATTCACAATTTTATTCTGGCATGGTGTTGGCATGCTTTTTGATCACACACTGAAACATGCATGGCCTGGAAGATTTGCTTGACTCTAGTGTAGGTCCTGCGTCTTAGAAAAGGGTTCAGGACGTGCCAATCAGTTTGACCCTGAAACTGATAAGGGATCGGAAAATATGGACGTTAGTAGCATAGCCGATCGGCTGGCAAGACGATGACTGAGGCATAAAAGATAAGACCATGAACTAGTGTGCCAATCGGCCATACGTCCGATAGCCTGAGTTGGCCCAATCGAGCGAGTGCGCCATCGACCGATAGAGAAAATAGGATGTGCATACAGGCTAATGAGCACCCTTCGACGGTGAATATAATATGGCGATGAATTAAAGATAACCTATCAGCTTGTACTCTGATAGAAATATATAAAACATGCTAGATAACATATCTATATCATGAAAATCATCATAATAACTAGATCGGACTTAACCGAGACAGTAGCTAGTCACGATGATATTACAATATATCAACAAATCAGGCAAACTTTATTTAGATGAATAGTATATGGCATGAAAAATATACAACAGCAAGAGATGTCGGACTTAACCGATTAAGCCTCAAGTTATCAAACCCAGATCACTTCAATCTAAGAGATCAAACCTAACTGATGCAGCCTTAGACCTAGCCAAATACACTGAGAACAACCGGCGACCGTGCTGTTTCACCATTCTCCTCAAGAAATTGGACTGAACCGATGCAGCCGTGAGGATACTAACCTAGTTAGAACGGAAGTCAGGGTGGCGAGACTCACCTCTTCGCTGGAGATCAAACTGATGCAGCACAACTCCGAGAGCCCAAGTTCCGTCGGATAACCTTGGGGCACAAGGGTGGCGATGCGCCGATTGTAGATTGAACGAGAGTTAAACTAATCTAACCTCAGGGATACATATTTATAGTCCATAAACTTACCGTCCAAGTAACCTATCTAGCCGATTTTAGATTAATCTGTAACCAATTTCTGCTCTTATCTCCATCGCCTCCCTTTCCGATCATGCAGCTGTTGCAGACAGACTTCTTTGATTTTCTTTGACTAGGTCTACCTTGACCTTCTGTTGACCGTGTGTCTTCCTTGGTGGACCTTGGGATTTACCAATTCTTGGCGTCAACACATGGCTATGGTTGTCTATAAAAAATTGGAGACGTCCAATCCGAAGACAACTTTTTTGATCCCCTTCTCTCGTTCTCCTTCTTTGTTCCACTGCTTTGAGTTGTTGCGTTGCCTAGACTTCATCAGCATTCTTTTCGGCGTGCACTGGATTGAAAAAAGAGCGGGATCTCTGAACCATTGCCGCAGAGAACTCCTGCACAGGGCGGCGATTAGATTTCTGGGCAGTGCTTCTGCGCGACTTCTCGTGTGAACCTCGACTTCGACTACTTCCTATACGTGTTGCCTGTTGTTATTTCTGTTGATCAAATAAGTAGTTTTTTGATAGCATGTGTATCTTTAAGTATTTGAAATGCCTGCTAGGATTTCTTTATACATTGTTATTCATCTATGAGTTTTTCCTTCTAATAAAACTTGGAATTAAAATATTGCACATATTTCTAACAAGCTTCACGGGGCTTAAAGCACATGGAGAAGATGTCGCTAAGAAGTGTCATCAATATTGGTGTTGTTGCTTTGTGCGCTACCGATAATAATGATTCTAGGGCTACAAATGTATGTCATAGATTGATGGAAGTAAAAAAAAGCTTTAGGTGTGTTCATGTCCCTTTAGATGGAATAATACCCAACGTTCTATTTATGGATGTATATTGCTTGTACTCAATGATAATTAGTCGTGACTATGGTTGCCTGTATAAAAGGATTTTAGAGCTTGTTTGTCTTGATTTTGAATAGTTATTCGGCTGAATTTTAATTTGATTATTTCTCAAAGCAGTTTTCTAATTAATCGAATTTAGTTGTAAAGTTATTTGGCTAGATGCCTATATTATAATTCATATAAGAGAGAATAATGGTCTGAAATAAACTATATGATAACCTATATTGTATAATATAATTTAAAACTAAATAACATGAACTATATTATTGTTGTCAGAACTCTGTTAAGGGCCTGTTTGGTTCCTTTAAGGACTAAACTAAACTTTAGTCTCCTCTTTTTTATATGACTAAACTTTAGTCCCTTGGTGTTTGGTTCTAAGGACTAAATGACTAAAAGAGAGTGAGGGATGAGAGGTAAGTAGTACTTTTAGTCCTTTTTAGCAAGGTTTTTGGGACTAAAAGGCTAAAGTTTAGGGACTAAAGTTTAGTCCCTTTTAGTACCTATGTTTGGCAATTTAGGGACTAAAAGGGACTAAAGTTTAGTCCCTAAACTTTAGCAACCCTAAACCAAACACCCCCTAAGACTTACGCACGAGGACAGGTGGGTCATAGGCTCGATCAATCGAAAGTGATGGGATTAGGTTAGGTCTCTCAGATATAAACACATGGACAGTGCTATATGCCGCAGAATTCAAGAAAGCTCCGAGTCCGAGGCATGCTTGTCTGTACCTGCGTGACATGACCCATTTGCAATTGGCATTAAGGTGCAATGCAAATCTGGCTATAGCACAACATAGCTTGACGTTTTCTTCTGAAGATCTGGTTACATGGTACCATCCATACAGATATCGGTCAAAATATTTTTGTCAGTTTCACATACATTGGCATTGGGAAAAGTTAGAATGAATATGAGAAACTATTTTCTGTTTTGTCTCTGACGGCCTGACGGGCAAACAGCTGGAAACAAGAACGTGGGACATGGACGATGCAATGCAAATCGGTGTCACCCAGTAAAAACGTATGTGTTGTTTTTTTTACTTCACTGATGTGATTAGGGGTGGCAAACGGGGCAGGGTGGGTCCGGGTTGGTGAATACCAGACCCGAACCCGGACCCGATAGGACCCGGCCCCATTAGCCTCGCGGGTGAAATTTTTCACCTGAACTTGGACCCGTCGGGTTCCCGCAAACCCGTCGGGTCCCCGCGGACCCGTTTTGAAATTTAAAAGTATACAAATGATATAATTTATAAATCACAAATATAACAAAATTCAAACTAAATATCAACGTAAATCATCTTGTTTACATTTTCCAACATTCAGACAAACAAAATTCATCAATATTAAAGTTAAGTTTTTTATCATCTTACATTGGACCAATATATATACATATACATATATACATGTACATATATAAATATACATATATAAATATATACATATATATGAGCTTTTTATTTATTGGGCCGGGGACCCGCGGGTCAAATAATCAACCCGAACCCGAACCCGAGTTTATGCGGGGCCCGACCTGATGAACACGCAGTTAAAAAATTGAACCCGTCCCCGACCCCATAGGGGCGGGTCCCCAGCCCCAACGGGGATATTGCCACCCCTAGATGTGATCATGCTCTCTACAATTTTTTATCTAAGGAATGCAGACTCCAAATCACATGAGGCCGCCAGAAGGCTGGCCGCCCCCGAAGGCCCGAACACAGCCTAGAAGGTTGGTGTGTTTCGGCTGTCGGAGGCTCAGAGCAGGGCTGTTTTTATTTAAAATGTACAATTTTAGGTTTGTTTTAAAAAATATATAACTAGATTTTTTTAACGAACTATTGATCGACAGTAGTTGGATCAACCAACGGTCAAGAGAATAAATGGTCGACGGAGGCATTTATATGATTACTAGTAAGATGCCCGTGCATTGCAACGGATCTTTATTGTTATGGCAAATACATATTTTGAACATTATATTTATTCAAACAATGAGAATTTTGGAGTTTCTTCGTTCATTTTTATTGAGTTCACGTGCATCTGACTATAGGAGCCCAACATAGCTGAATCAGACTATTGTGTACGGGTACATGTGAGTCCAGGTTTCTGTAAGTTTAGAAATATCAGGTTTTCAACTCATCGTGGGAGGAAGAATTGAAGATTGGAGGTGGTATTGGGTTTGCAGGGTTGATGACTAACTGACTTGTGAAGCAGAGAGACAAGAAGACTGGCAATGTTATTTCTTGAATGCGGAAATTCCTTGTTTCATTTACTGATATTTTTTCTTCATGCGCTTGTTTTCTGCCTATTTACAATGGTGTTGCACGAGCGAGTAGCAGCTGCTGGTGCATGTTCTATAGACCCCTGTTTAAAAAAAAGTTGACACATTTAACCATAGGTCTAACATAGTTCTATAAACATAAGTATGCACCTTCAGATATACAACAACTCATCATAAAATGGGCCATGATAACAATGGAGCAACTAAAGTAGTCAAAAAGACAAGTGGGTCAAATTTTTCTATGCCATTATATTTTTTATGGTTTTGAAATATGCAATCGGTATACCACTGACATATGAGAGCATTTTTTAAATTACAGAAAATTGTAATAGCATTTTTCAAATTTTCTCAAAAGAACAAATAGACTATTCTGTATAGATATGACATATTATACATCCTAGAACAACAAAAATGTGACATACCATTTTGGTAAGGGAAATGCGAACTCAACCATGACCACACGGTCATCATTCAAAAACTAATATAAGAAAGGACATTAATACTGAAGATTAGTAACCTATATCTGCTAGAAGAATAACTAAACTGATCTAATGAATATTGGCTAGATAAATGTCATCTTCTATACAATGAACAGTGAGCATAAGGATCATGAGTATTGTCTCACAGGAGGTAACACCGGAGGTGCAACAATGAATATTACTACATGCAACAAAGTACTGAACATGCCACTCAAGACCTTGCACATGCTATCGCCAATGTGGAGCGCCTCCGCTGGCGCCATGCCGTCGTCCATCTCTAGCGCCACCTCGTACATCCTCCCATTCTTCTTATCCACGCCGGCGATGCTCGAGAACACCCCAAAGTCCCACTCTGACCCCTTCCATCACACACCAAACACTAAAACAATATAAAAAACATTTTTGAACCAATCTTCTTCAATTCATCAGCTGTCAAAGATGGAAAATTGTATACCTGATTTAGTCAAAGTGTCGATAAAATGACGTTCTTGTAGTGGTATTCTGCATTGCTGACGATTCCGATGGCACAACCATTGTTGCACAGCCATCTGAGGAATTCTTGAGCATCCGAGAACACCGAGTACAATGCAGAGGAACCGAAAGTGGAGTAAATATGTCTGGATATTTTTCTCAAATGTGGCATCATCATACTCATAGTCAGCCTACAACATGTCAAACAACAGAAAGATTACAGTTTCATTAGTTCTAGAACCATAAATTAACACTACACCAATGCACCTAAAAAACTACAGTTCTATTAGTTCTAGAACTATAAATTAAACACTGCACCAATGCACCTAAAAAAACTCCCTTATCTTTTTTTTATCTAAAGATGACAACAACTCTTACCCTGATGAATGAGTCTTTGACACACATATTCCACCAATCCACCAATCTTTGGGGGGCATGTTTGACAGTCATCTCAGTGTATGCAACCTTGCAGCCTTCATGCATGCACTTGTAGTTAGGGCATGGCATCTTGACAGACTTGGCTATCATGTAGTAGTAATCACCAAGCTGCACTTTGTATGCAATCAGAGAGAGTGCCCATCACACCCACCATGACCAGCCGGCAACCGCAGCTTTGATAGGAGCGACATGCTCGGTGATGATCAGGTTGCTGCCTATTTGTGCCAAATTATATCTATTTGTTCATCGAGAATTCAGAAGGCATTATGTATAGTGGACATGCATAGCGTGATACAAAAGTGGTATGCTAATGCATTCAACATTATGCCGATGGTTAATGGACATTGTAGGTATGGAAATCTAAAGCAAAGAACAAGCACAGAGAACTGCAAAATTCAGAATCAAATCAAGAAAACAGGAGCAACCTGCAATTGGCTATTGGCCTAAAAAGTGGTGAAAACTGAAAATAGCCAACATCATCAAGAACAACACACATTCATGAAAAAACTATAAGAGTCTAGAATCCATGGTTTAAACGCAACAGAAACTCAAAGAAAATCTCGTTTTGTCTACCATTTCATGATCGATGTAAATCTTCCGTTCACGAGTTAGGCAAGATGGAAAGCACTCACCTTTGGTGATTTGGCCAGAGAGACGTCAGATGCTGCCCCCCTGCGGCCACACAAGATTGGACTCGTCCTCCCGATCGAGCATGCCCTCGCCACTGCAAAGGAGAAAAAACACCAAAAACGAACACCCATCAACCACGGATCTCCCCACATTGCCGTCACCCCGCACACCCCGCCATGGAGAGCAACCGAAAGGGGTCGTACCGGTGGAGTCCAGCAAGTGCGAGATGGAGTACAAGCACCACGCCCCAGTAGAACCGACGCCTCACCGCCAACGCCATGGCCCACCCTCCAAGGCCATCGATGGTGGGGAAGTCGAAGACGCTGTTGTGCCCCATCGATGAGGGGATCGGCGTGAAGCTTCCTCAGTTGGTGGGGAAGTATCTATACGCGGGACCTTAGGCAAGCGCAACGTCGAGGGATGGCGGGACGAACTCCTCCACGCAGAGGAGGTCCTCCAGATCCCGCATATCACGCTCATCGGCATCTCCCTCGCTTGAGGCGATGGTGGCGGTGGCTAACCTCCGATGACGACCATCCCCAATGGATCCTTAGGTAAAGAGGGTGGCTTGTTGAGATGGGAGTGGTGCTGGAAGGTTTGCGATGGCAGAGCGTATGAATAGGCGATGCGAGGCATCGATCGTGGCGACCTACTGCGTGCAGCGGTTCCGCGCTGAGAGAGGCGGTGGTTGCGCGTGGAGGGAGGGAGGCAGGCGCGCGTGCGGGAGGAGTAGTTGCGCATTGCGCGCGGCGTCCTGCGGACAGACGACCAATGGAGGCTTTAATATAGTAGAGATTAGGTTCATCTGTCAATATTTTAAAATTATATAATAATTAAATAAAGGTCTTGTCGACTAACAGTTAGTTGTCGACAGCATCCAGTTCTGTAATTTTTACAAAGCAAACTTAAAATTATAATTTTGAATAAAAATAATTATTTAAAATATCGCATAGTGCTTGTCCCGACAACAGGAAATGCTTCGTTGAGCCTCAGACGTGAGTTGGGCCGGGCCATCAACTGCGTTTGCTTGGTCTAAATCGCAGTGTCACGTGCCGGTTTCTCCGCACACGATGGCGAGGAAATCTCGCAAAGCAACCGGGGACGACGAGCGATCCGAACTAGTGCCATCAGCAACGGCCATGAATCATGCATAAGGGCATGTACAACGCACGGTCTCCTACCCTCTCCTCTTCCTCTTGTGTAGCGTATGTTTGACAGCTTATAATCTCGATCTATTTCTCGGTAATAAACTAGGATTCTAGTTTAAAATTCCAACCCATTTCTAAAAAATGGGCTAGGATTATGAACTGTCAAACAAACCGATAAAATATGGGCTCATGGCAGAAAAGAAATAGGGGCATTCCCCAATCTTCTACCCTCTCGTGTTTATCTTTCTCTCCCTTTTCTTGCAAAGTCATGCCAAAGGGGGAAAACGGCACATGAAATTCTTGTTTAGCTACTATTCTTTGTTGCTCTTTGTTTTATTACTGTTTGATATTTGAGTCTAGCAAAAAAGAATGTGTTTAATTTATACATATATATTGTTCATTTTTATTGTTGTTTGTATACATATATTAAATAATTTATAGACAGACAAATAGATGATCCATTGTACAAACTTTCTATTTAGTTGTTTGATTATGATATGGCAAAATTTATAGACACTGCTCATGTTTATGAGGTGTACATGCCTAAAGGGTTACATCAAAAGTGGATCAGTCACATCACTGGAAAAATGGTAGAAGGCCACTCGAACCTCCAATACACAACATTTTCTTTCCAACTGACTGAACAGGGTAGACATAACAATGATATAAAGTTGGTACTCGAAACCCAAAACCCGAAACTCAATGGGTTTTATCCTATTAGATATATATATGGGTTAAATTGTTCATTCGTGGATATATTAATGGAAAAAACAAAACTTGATGGGTATGCGGGTATGGATATGGTTTTATGCTATCTATATCTGTGTAACTCTCAAAATCAAACATGCATATAGCCTATGGGTTAAAGTGATTATTATTTTGAAAACATGGGTTTAACATGATTGAGGAGGGGGTGTGACTTGCCTTGATCAATGAAGGTAGACGATGACGCTTTGAAGTATGGCTTTGGGTCTTCGGCGGCTTCAAACTCTAGATGACACGCAAAATGAGGCAAAACAACTGAATAACAGAAAATAAACAATACATACAATTCAATTTATTTAGTTCATGTTGTAGAGAATATTATGACGATCAATCTGCAATTTGAATGGACGAAAACAGTGTTCGGATGCAAAAGATATGAATTTTGGAAGTTCTAGGGATTTTCTAGATTTATTTTTGAACTAAAAACCGCTCAAGTTCACGGTGAACCGAGCCCACCATGGACTCTGTTGGGGGAAAATATCTCATCTTCGGGGTTATTGCCAAAGCAGCATGAAGATAGCCAACCAGTTCGAAGATTGTCCGAAGGCCATCTTCGAAGGTGCTTGGAACCTAGTTCGAAGCCCGAAGGCAGGCATTGGTTCGAAGTATGTCTTCGAACCAAAGCCCTTCAAGATCTTTTCTGCCAGCTAAGATGGAAGACTTATCTTCTATCCTATTAGATTAGTCTTTTACCATTTTAGCCCTATTAAGGAAACCAAATAGTTTCCTTAATGTCGGTTGTAATAGAGGGGTAAATAGGTCTTTTCCTTAATGTTTAGGCCTATAAATACCCCCCATTTCACCCTGTAATAGGGACCGATTACAAGTGAATCAATACACACTTTCGAACTATTCTAAGTTATTATCCTTTCGGAGGCTTAGAACAGTTTGCTTCACAAACACTTCGTTTGTTAGTTTCTTTTCTACAGAAACCTGTTAGCGTAATCTTTTACGCCAACAGTTGGCGCCGTCCGTGGGGAACCTAGTCCAAAAAACTTCGTTCTCTACCAACCTCTTGCATCATGCCTCCTAAGCGGAGTGCACCTCGCAATCCCACTCGGAGGTCCTCTCGGATCTCCGGAGAGATACCCTTCGACACAGTCGAAGTCGGAGGGTCTTCGACTATCCCTCCACCTCTAACTCCGCAAGGGGCTTTTATCCCTCGAGGATACGAAACCTCTCCACCAACCCCTTCTACACTCCGACCGCCCGGAGCCACTCTGCCACCCTCCATTCCGATTGGAACTGATCATACCAGTTCTCAAGACCCGGAAGGTCCTTCCGGAGGAGATGAAGATAACCTTGGAGACATGGCCACTCAAATGGCCAATCTTCAAGCCGAGGTAGCGAGGTGGCGACAGGAGGCTGCGAACAGGCTTCGCCCTCAAGCCACTCCAGCTATCCCCGAAGTGCACGAAGACGACGATCTTGATTATCCCGAAGCCCCGGAGAATGCTTCTTATGACAATGAATCTCCGTTGCACCCCGAGCTTCAGAAGGTTCGCTTCGATCCGAGGTTCAAAACTTCGAAGCTTTGCAAGTATGCCGGAGACGAAGATCCCAGTGAGTTTGCACGTTCTTATGCCCTAGCAATTGAAGCTAGTGGCGGAGACAGAGAAACTATGGCGAAGTGCTTCCCGTTAGCCCTTCAAGGAGTGGCGTTGAGATGGTTCTGGTCTTTAAAACCAGGATCAATCACGACATGGTTACAGTTGAAGAAGAAGTTCATAAGTAACTTCCAGGGTACCTTCGTGCCCCCCATGTCGACAGGAAGCCTTTTCCAAGTGAAACAGCTCCCCGGAGAAACATTGAGGCAGTACTTCAAGCGCTTCGCTCACACGAAGTCGCAAATTCGGGGGCTGTCCACATCTTCGGTGGTTGATGCGGCTCGGGAAGGCGTCAGTCATAAAGGCCTTCTGGATAAATTGCATCGGAAGAGCATCACCACAGTATCACAGTTGATGTCGTACTTCGAGGAGTATTCGAAGTCGGAAGAAGGTTGGCTTCGGAGGACTACTGCTACTTCGACAGTGTTGACAGAAGTTAAAGCAGAAGTGAAGACTTCGGCTCCGCCGCAAGAGCCAGTCCCCGAAGTGCAACATGATAGAAGAAGAGGGCAAAAGCACCCTCGTTCTGAGGTCTTAAACATTGCACCCCCGCAGAAGTTTGCACCAAGAGCTCCACAGCCTGCGGGGAACAAGTCCAGCGGCTGGAGGCCGCCAGGGAAAACGGCTGGCAAAGGCCAGACCCTTTTTTGCTGTATTCATGGAGAGAACCGAAGCCATGCAACTGACACCTGCAAGGCTATTCTTACCCTTCGGGGAGAATACTTGGAGAGAACTTCGGGTCGAGGTAGTACCGACCGAAGTCCAGCAGCAGCAGTGCGCTCGGAGCCGGTCCAGGCTGTAGCGCGAATAGAAAATTTTGATGCTGCAAGACATCCTCCGGTGGCCAATGTTATGCCACCTCCGAAGCAAGAAGAAGGGCAAGATAGAGGGAAGAGAGTAGTTCTCCCTATCTCCGGAGGAGGTACTCTCGGAAGCATGTCCAAGAGACAGCGAAGAGAGTACGTTCGAGAAGTAGGCCACATTGGAACTTCGTCATCTGCAGCTGCAATGCCGGAGTGGTCTCATGTTCCAATATCTTTCTCTGCGGAGGATGCAGCTGGTATCAAGTTCCCGCATGCAGATCCATTGGTTATCACTGCTGATATTGCAGGGACTGAAGTCCGAAGGGTGCTAATTGACGGAGGTAGCTCGGCAGATATCATATTTGTGCAAGCCTTCGATCAGTTATGCATTTCCCGAAAGCATCTCCTCCCAGCGGCTCGTCCTCTGCAAGGCTTCGCAGGACCTCCGCTAGATGCACTTGGCCAGATAGGCCTGGAAGTAACCTTCGGAGAAGGTTTACTAGCCCGAACTGAGGAAGTTATCTTTGATGTAGTAGATGCCCCGTACGCTTATAATGTTATCTTTGGGCGAGGCATGTTGAATCAGTTCGGAGCTGTGGCGCATCACAATTACTTGTGCATGAAGATGCCCACACAGTTAGGAGTTCTAACAATCTTCGGAGATCAAGCCATGGCTCGGAGGGCAGAATATGGTCACGGTCCTCCTCTTGATCCGAGGCAGGTAAACAATGTCCAAGATAATGGAGAAATTTTTTCAGCCTCCTCCGAAGCTTCGAAGAAGTCATTTCCAAGACCAAGTCCCGAAGGAGAGATTGCAACGAAGGTCATTGTCAAAGATGGTAAAGAATACACCTTTCAATTTGGTAAAGATTTACCTCCCGAAGTTGCAATTTCCTTGGAAAAGGTCGTAGAAGAAAATTTGGATGTCTTCGCTTGGTCTGACGAAGATATCACCGGAGTCGATCGGGATATTATTGAGCACAGTTTGCTTGTAAACCCGAAGGCCCGGCCTGTTCGACAAGGGCTCCGGAAGATGTCCGCAGAGAGAGCTGCTCTAGCTAAGGACGAAGTTGAAAAACTGTTGAAGGCTGGGATTATCAGAGAAGTGGCCCATACAGAATGGCTAGCCAATCCAGTCTTCGTCAGGAAGAAGTCCTCCGGAAAGTGGCGCATGTGCATTGATTTCACATCTTTGAATAAAGCGTGCCCACGTGACCCCTACCCCATGCCCCGAATTGATCAACTAGTTGACTCCACTGCAGGTTCGGAGTTACTAAGCTTCCTTGACGCATATTCCGGCTATCATCAAATATGGTTGAAGCGCGAAGATGAAATCAAGACGAGCTTTGTAACTCCTTCGGGAGTTTTCTGCTATGTAAGAATGCCCTTCGGCCTAAGAAATGCCGGGGCTACTTTTTCAAGATTAGTTGCTAAGGCTCTAGGTCATCAACTAGGTCGCAATGTGGAGGCCTATATGGATGATATTGTAATAAAGAGTGCTTTAAAGCACCAACATAGCCTAGACTTAGCAGAAACATTCAATAGCCTTCGGGCATGTGGGATCCGCCTTAACCCCGAAAAATGTATATTCGGAGCTAAGGCTGGAAAGTTGTTAGGGTACTTAGTTTCAAGTAGGGGAATTGAAGCTAGCCCTACTCAAATAACTGCGCTGCAGAAGATGGCTCCTCCCGAGAATGTAAAGCAAGTGCAAAAGCTGACCGGACGTCTAGCCGCACTTAGCAGGTTTTTATCAAGGTCTGCGGAGAGGAGCTTGCCAATCTTTAAAGCTTTGAAAGGGTCCGAAGATTTTGCATGGACACCGGAGTGTCAGAAAAGCTTCGAAGATATTAAAGATTATCTCAGCAATCTTGCTACACTTACGGTGCCTATTGCGGACGAAACCCTACTTCTGTATCTTGCAGCCACAGGTTCAGCAGTCAGCGCAGTCCTTGTCAGAGAAGCTGATATCAATGGGAAGTTGGTCCAAAATCCTGTCTATTTTGTATCCGAAGCATTGTCAGGAGCGAAGACAAGATACTCCGAACTTGAGAAGTTCGTTTATGCTCTGATAATGGCTTCGAGGAAGCTAAGACATTATTTTTTGGCTCATAATGTAATTATACCAACTTCGTATCCTTTAGGAGATATGCTCCGAAGCAAAGATTCCACTGGAAGAATTGGAAAGTGGGCAGTAGAACTAGCACCCTTCGGCATATCTTTCCTGGCAAGGACAGCTATCAAATCCCAAGTCCTAGCAGACTTCGTAGCAGAGTGGACTCCACCTGCGAAGTTGACTCCGGAGAAATCAGATGACGGAGTCTGGACTATTTACTCCGATGGGGCTTTCCAAGCATCCGGAGCAGGTATTGGGGCAGTATTAATTTCTCCGTCAGGTCAAAGAGCAATGTACTCCGCAAGACTCAACTTTAAGTCTACCAATAATATAGCGGAGTACGAAGGAATATTATTGGGACTCCGGAAAGCACGTGCTCTAGGGGCTACAAGGATAATTATAAAAACAGATTCTCAGATAGTAGCAGGGCACGTAGACAAAAGTTTTCAAGTCCGACATCCACAGCTTGCAAAGTACTTAGAAGAAATTCGCAAGATCGAAGCACATTTCAAGGGTATTTCCATTCGGAGTATACCAAGAGCTGAAAACGTGCAAGCAGACATTTTAGCGAAGGCTGCTGCCGGAGCTGTGGATGTGCCTGACGAAGCTTTCTATGAGGAGCTCAATATACCTTCGGTGCCACAAGTTGCTTCTGCAGAGATTCTCTGCATTCCTAGTGCAGATTGGAAAGATTCAATCATAGAACTCTTGCAAGGAGGAACAAATTTGCCCGAAGAGCCCCAATTGTCAAGATTAAAGCTCAGAGCAAGAAACTATCAGTTAATCAACGGTATATTATACAAGGCCGGAGTATGTTCCCCTCTACTCCGATGTATATCTCAAGCCGAAGGCCAAGAAATTCTTCGAGAAATTCACGAAGGCCTTTGTGGAAGTCATTTAGCCCCTAGAGCTCTGGCAGGAAAAACACTTCGCCAGGGGCTTTATTGGCCCACAATAACAGCTGATGCGGAGAGCTTGGTCCGCACTTGTCAAGGATGCCAGTGGATGGGTCGACGGAGTCATCGCCCACCAACAGCTCTTCAAGTCATTGCTCCGGTATGGCCTATGGCCAGATGGGGTATGGATCTAATTGGTCCCTTTCCGTTAGCAAAGGGAAATCTGAAGTTCGCAGTGGTAGCTATTGAATATTTTTCTAAGTGGGTCGAAGCAGAGCCCTTAACAGCTATCACTTCGAATAATGTACAAAAATTCTTCTGGAAAAACATTATTTGCCGGTTCGGAGTGCCTAGATATCTCACAGTTGATAATGGAACACAGTTCGATGCAGAACCCTTCAGGAAGTTTTGCGAGGACCTGGGCATTCAACTATGTTTTGCTGCAGTGAGACATCCTCAGTCAAATGGAGCAGTTGAGCGAGCCAATGGAAATATTCTATCAGGGCTAAATCGAAGAATAGTAGGATTATCAAAGGGACTGTGGACCGAAGAACTTCCGAAGATTCTGTGGTCCATTCGGACTACACAAACAAGGTCCACAGGTTTTACTCCGTTCAGACTGCTATTCGGAGATGAAGCTATGACTCCAACGGAGCTCAAAGGGGGATCACTTCGCAGCACCGAACCAGACATCGAAGAAGAAAGACAAGCTTCGTTAGATTTGTCAGAAGAGACAAGACTTCGAGCTGTAGCCAATTTATCAAAGTATCATCAGCAGACGAAGACTTGGTATGACCCGAAGGTTAAGCTCAGCGAGTTAAGACCGGGTCATCTTGTTCTACGAAGCATTATAGCACCAGGGAAGTTAGGCAATAAATGGGAAGGTCCATATCTAATCGTCCGCTCGGGGCGCCCTGGTTCATTTAAATTAGCTAATTTAGAAGGTGAAGAGTTAGCACACACTTGGCATGCGGAGCACCTAAAGCGATACTTCGCATAAGGGCTCCTTGTAATTCGCTTGTAATCACCTCTAAATTAATAAAGCGTACATCCTGTAGCGTGCCTTCCCCTTGACGCTCCTAGTCTCCCGAGCGGACGCGCTGGGACAGAAGTCGTTGAGAGGGAAGTGTATTAAGCAGGGTTGTATTTCCGGACTTCGTACCCATAAAGTCGAAGCCTCCGGTGTGGTGGCTGAAATCCATCCGGAGCCCAAGCTGATACCTTGTAGGCATCCGTAAAAGAGCCAATACCACATTCTACGGAGTCCAAGCTTCGGCTGGTAGACTTCCGTAAAAAGAGCCGAAGGTGGCCAAAATCTGCGGAGTCCAAGCTGCAGCTTGTCAGACTTCCGTAAAAAGAGCCGAAGGTGGCCAAATTCTGCGAAGTCCAAGCTCCGGCTGGTAGACTTCTGCAAAAAAGAGCCCAAGTGGCCAAATTCTGCGAAGTCCAAGCTCCGGCTGGTAGACTTCTGCAAAAAATAGCCGAAGGTGGCTACAATTTCTGCGAAGTCCAAGCTCCGGCTGGTAGACTTCTGCAAAAAAGAGCCCAAGTGGCCAAATTCTGCGAAGTCCAAGCTCCGGCTGGTAGACTTCTGCAAAAAATAGCCGAAGGTGGCTACAATTTCTGCGAAATCCAAGCTCCGGCTGGTAGATTTCTGCAAAAAACAGCCGAAGGTGGCTAAAGCGAAACAGCATTTAAGCCATGAGCTTCGAATGCCTGTTCTTATAAGTCCAAAGTGACAAATTTTTTAAGACACTAAAGTGTCATCGAAGTTATCTTAATTGATTTCCTTCGCAAAGCAAACAAAGGTACCAAGTTACCATTCTTCCAACTATAAAGGTCGAAGACATTTCATAAGATTTCAAAAGATCTTTAAAAATGACAGAGGGGCTCCGAACCCCCAAAAAATTGTACTCCGAAGTTTTTTTCTTTGCGCATAACCATCTTCGAATACAGTTCGAAGTTGCTTATACCCAAAGAGGGGCTAGTAAATATGGAGACAATTTTAAATCGGCATTCATTATTGAAACATATGTGTTTACAGATTACATTATGAAAAATTGGTATCTATACCAAGAAGGAATCGGAGACCTCTTCGGTCCCGAGAGCTAGGGGTGGAACGACTAGTTCCAACATCGGAAGTTCTAAGAACTTTACGTTTAACTCTCTTCCTCCCCTTCGAAGCTCTAAAATCCTTCTGTTCTTGTTGAAGCTCGGCCCAAGTTCGAAGCCGCTCGGGGCTTCTCTCCCAGCTTCTAAGATCTTCAGATCTTTTATTTTGGGCTTCACCTTCGTCTTCGGACCAATTAGTGTCTTCAGAAGACGAGGTGTTTGCGTCGCTCTCTTTATCTTCCTCTTTAATATAAGACAATATGTCTTTGATTACTTCGGGCGCAATAACGCCGGAGTCATCTCGAGGGATAAGGAATCGAGGACGTTTATAACTCTTGAGAAGTTCGAAGGTTTTCCACAATGAGCGAAGTTCGCTGTTAAGCTCTAACACTTCGATATCTTCGATAAGAGGCAAAGCCTAAAAATATAACAAACAAGATTTTCATTGATAAATGATTACAAGCACAAAGCTTTACACGGTTAAAAATCCTAAAACATTCCTAAACCTGTGGGTTTGAAGGAGGTTGGCTGCTCGAAGCTTGGCTTCGAACATGCTTCTGGCGTTGGCCTTCATCAATCCAAGCCTTGATCGCAGACCGACCTTCGGCTCTCCACGAAGTTTGGAAGGCCCGCCAAGCAGCAGCTACGCCTTCGGAAGGTTTGAGAAGTCGGTCGTCGTCGAAGGTGATTGGACCTCTTCCTGCGTCCAGAGTTATTGACCGGCCCAAATCCTCGTAATAGCGAAGTAGACCAACAGCAGACACATGTCCGGAGAGTTCTCCGTATCTAATGCCCGCTGTCTTCATCTGCTTCGCTACCCCTTGGATCCTTTTCAACCGGCGCAGAAGGCTGATATTATCATCAGAAGGGAGAATTCCAGTAGTACCGAAGTACTCCAGGACTTCTAACAACTGATTCATAATCTCCGCAGCCACCTTCTCAGACCTCAACTTATCTTCGTTCAGCGCATCCTTCGCCGAAGTAACTTCGTCCAAAACCCCAGAAAGCCTAGCATTCTCAGTGGTCAAAGTGTTTTTCTGTGTCAACAATTGGCTAGCTTCCTCTTCAAGCCGGACGACCCTAGACCCTGCAGTAGCGTGCTCCGCCCGCAGTTTGTCAACTTCTGCTCGAAGCACAATCCTTTCCGCTTCGAGCTCCTTCTTTACAGCTTCCAAGCTTTGCCTGGCCCTTCGCTCTGTTAATATTATATTGTCCATTTGAGTCACTCGACTTTCAGAGATGTTAAAATTCCTTCGAAGAGTGCTATTTCTTCCCGAAGCCGAGCGATTTCTTCGTCATTGCATAGACTTGCAGCTCGGGCCAAGACAGTTTGCTGCCAAAGTAAAAATCAAAGTAAATATTCATTCGAAGATAAATTCTATAATAATTTGCAGTTGTTTCATACCTGATAAGCTGTACGTTCAATAATGGCATTAAGCTCCGTCCTGTTAGCCTTGCGCAGGATGGCCACTAATTCGGTCTCCCCTATCTCACGACTAGCTCGATCCAAAGGTTCGAGCAAAGTCCGAAGACCAGTTGTTTGCCCTAAGAAAGGAGCCAGCAAGGGGAGCATGCTTATTGCCTCTTGGTCATCTTCGTTCAATGAAGGACCGGAGCTTTGGCCTGCGGCTTTCGGAGCCACTGGAGTTTGAATTTCCCTGGAAGATTGGCTCTCGTCTGTTGAATCAGACGGAGTTGATTCGGAGCTTATAGCAGGCAGGGGCTCTATTTGTCTTTTGCCTCTTCCAGGCCCCTTTTGAGTAACTCTTGGGGCTGGCTCCGAAGTCGTCGAAGGTTCAGGAATTATTTCCTCCTGACGGACTTCTTCCATAGGAGTGGGTTCTGCAAAGTAATCAAAAGTATTATACATAGTATAAAAATTCAAATAAATACAGAAGTTCTTCGAAGTCTACCTTCGGAAGTCCGTGGAGGAGTTGTTGTCGGACTGATTGGTGGATCGAAAGCTAATTCTTCATCTGAATCAGCCGTTGAATCATGGACTACAGGAGCATCGTCCTGGGTAGTCCTTGCTGCTTCTTCGGGAATCGAAGCCATAGGGACTTCAACTCCACTTTCATCCACAGGAACTTCGTCCTGAGCTACATCTTCTTGAACTACCGAAGTCCTTGGTTGATCAATATTTTCTTCGGACTCCGGTATGTTTGCAGGTACTCCGGCTTGTGCAGTCCTTTGAGTTTCATTTTCTTCCATTAGCTGCACAAGTAACCTTTCCATTTCTTCTTGAGAGTCGGAAACCGAAACTCTTGAGCTCGAAGGTATAGGGTCTAAAGGTGCGAGGTTCTTCGGCTTCCGAGCCACCCTCTTCACCGGAGTTCTTACTGAACTTGAAGTTCCAGCTTCGGCTTTTCTTTTTTGAGGCCCTTTCTCCAAAGGCGCCCAATCCATCAGAGGGGGAGGAGTGAGTTTCAGCATTCCCCATACTCTGTTAAATCTTTCCCAACTCCCAACCAGCTTAATTCGCCACTCTTTTCGGTCGGAGTTGGAGCACCCAAGATTTTTTCCGAAGCCCTTATAATCTGTTCTGAAGTAACAGGGGCTGAAGATTCTACAAAATAAATAATTCAAGTCAGTTTTTCTTCGAAGTAAATATGTTTAATGCATGTTGTTTTCGAAGTTACCTGTAGGACTTGAAGTCAAGTTAATTCTGCGAAGACCACCTTCGGAATCATCTTCGAAGATAATAGGCCAGTCAGCCATCAACGGAGGAATTTGAAGACCGATGAACTCTTCGGCCAAGTCCCGCATACTGAGTCTTCGGCTAACTTTTTCAAGCAAGTTCAGACGGGCTTCGAATTGACCTTCGTCAGGACGCACCAAAGCTTCTTTTCGGAACTGGATTTCTCTAAGAGGTCCGGCCAGAGGATTTCTTGCCCCAACTTCGGCATAGAACCATTTCAGCACCCAATCAGTATACCATCTAGCATTGATGGCCTTAGCAGGGAATCGCAGAGCGTATTCATCTCGAAGCCTAAAATTGATGCTTCCGAAGGCAACCACTACTTTTTCACCTCCGGAGCCTATGAAGGTCTTCGGCTGACAAGTTGCTCTGTGCAATGCTGCGAAGATTTCGGCCCTCCCCTCACAACCTTCGGCTCTCAAAGCCCACTCGAAGATAGCTAATCTAGCTACAGCATTCGGAGACAGCTGGGGGAGGGTTACATGAAACAAGTCGAGGACTTCAGCCAAGAAATCTACAGCGGGGAGGCCCAAGCCTGCTTCGAAAAAAGCTTCGAACACTACGACTTCTCCGAGTCTTGGTGATGGGATTGCTTCTTTCCCTGGTTTTCGAATCATAACTCCCGCACCTATATTTCCTCCTACTGCCATTGCCAGGGAATCTCTTTTGCAGGTTGAAGGTCCTAATTCAAAGGATTGGTCCAGATATTTGGTCGATGGAGGGCACAGACCTTGATCATCGGCGATTTGGGGATTCTTTCCCTTTGCCGCCATAGAAGTTGTCGCCTGGATCGAAGGCGTCGCCGTCACTGTTGCCGCTGCCGCAGCCGCTTGTTGACGAGCCAAGGTCGAAGGAGGTGCAGAGCCTTTGGTCTTCGCCATCGCAATCGCTGGATTGATCTGAGAGAGTGGAAACTAGGGCTCAAGAACTCGAAAGCTAGGGCTCAAGAACTCAAAGGGCTCAGAAGGCTTTTGACTGAGAACAAGCGGTGAAAAGGTAATCGAGTAAGTTCTGGAGTCCTTTATTTATAGCCTAAACTTTCCGTTTGTTACCGTTTGGGCTCTGCCCTTTCGCATTCCCGCTTGTTATTTTCCTCCGAAAATAACGCTTCATATAACTCCGTTAGAAACAGAAACTAACGGTTATATTTTCTAAGTCTAAAAGGACTTTCGAACTTCCTGAATCGGTTCTAAGGTAGTTCGAAAAGTAATCACCTTATGATTGATTCGAAGTTCATATCTTCATGCATTTCGGAGATAAAACAAAAATTAATAACCCCTATGATTGGTTATCTTTTCTTTCCGTATACTGCTCTCCTAACGTTACAGGTCGAACGGAGAAGCGTATTCGAGGGGCTACTGTTGGGGGAAAATATCTCATCTTCGGGGTTATTGCCAAAGCAGCATGAAGATAGCCAACCAGTTCGAAGATTGTCCGAAGGCCATCTTCGAAGGTGCTTGGAACCTAGTTCGAAGCCCGAAGGCAGGCATTGGTTCGAAGTATGTCTTCGAACCAAAGCCCTTCAAGATCTTTTCTGCCAGCTAAGATGGAAGACTTATCTTCTATCCTATTAGATTACTCTTTTACCATTTTAGCCCTATTAAGGAAACCAAATAGTTTCCTTAATGTCGGTTGTAATAGAGGGGTAAATAGGTCTTTTCCTTAATGTTTAGGCCTATAAATACCCCCCATTTCACCCTGTAATAGGGACCGATTACAAGTGAATCAATACACACTTTCGAACTATTCTAAGTTATTATCCTTTCGGAGGCTTAGAACAGTTTGCTTCACAAACACTTCGTTTGTTAGTTTCTTTTCTACAGAAACCTGTTAGCGTAATCTTTTACGCCAACAGACTCGCACGCGGGCTACAGACTGAAATAGTGGGGCGCGACTCGATCTCAATTGAACATTCTGACTTAATTAAGATCCAATTGTCAAAAATAAAATAGAACAAAGGGTATGATCCTACGGTTCATATCTACACGAGTTGATTAAATGAAAATGGATGGTCAGGATCTCATGATACCGGTCAATTTTAGTCAAACCGATCTAGACTATTGATTTGGGGATGTAATCTTGGCCGTTCGTGAGAGGCTCTGGGATTTGGGATGGGGGACAGCAGAAGAGGGGAGTTTATAGGGGTTCGTAGAAAGGGAAAATAGGGCACTGACAAGGAAGGGGATCTGACTCTGTTTCCAAATACTCCATCTGAGCTCCATTCTTACTCCAATTTGGTGATTCCTTGTCAATATGTGCAGGAGAAAAGATGGAAAGGGACCAATGGAGAATGGAAAGTGCAACGGTGCTCTTGATTTTGGTGATTGCGCACGACACCAACAAATTGGAAAGCTAGGGTTCACGTTGTGCAGGATTTGGGGATTTTTCCTTCAAGAAGAAGGTCTTGAAGGGTGGGGCCCATGTGGTAGTGGGTGAGGGTGAGCGTACGTGCGGATAGGGCACGACTGGCAGGCAAGGTCCATGGTGCAGACGTGGTTAGGCGGGACTATGCAGGCGGGGTCCATGTGCACAATGCACATGCAGGCATGCTGGCGTGCAGCGCACGCAGTGGTAGCGCAGGCATGCACAGGGACTGACAGCTAGGACTGGCTAGTAGGGAGGGAAGGGAGGGGCAGAGGCTAAGCGGGCTGGATCTGCCTAGAAAAGAGAGATGGGAAGAGAGGGAGTGGGCCAACAGGAATTAATTAGATTTTTCTGATTTAATAATTGCTAAAATATTTTTTGTATTTACTAATCTAATTATAAAATTCCTAAAAATTTAGAAAAAAATCCTAGAGCATTTTCATGACTTGGAAATTTAATTAAAATTTTTACAAAGCAAAATTTGAATTTCCTGTTTAATATTTTTAATTATTTATTATTTCAATAAGTTTACTATTCACTCTCATTTTCTTTATTTAAATTTTCATTTCACCATCTATAAATTTTGAAAAAACCAGGGTGTAAGTCACTCGATGGATACCTATCACCCAATAAACCATTTATTTGTAGCCCAATCCATTAAAAAAAATAAGTTCACTTCATTCTTTCCTACATTTCTCTTAACTCGTCATTGCTTCTCTCCCAATCCTAGGTCTATGGTGGCCAGTGGCATGTGGCTCCACTCCTTACTACTCACTCCAGTCTCCACGGTTCTAGACATCCATTGTAGGCTGCTCGATTCAGCGGCCATCAGCATTGTCGCTCGGGCTAGTTCTAGCTACCGCTAGTGCCCCATTGCCTCAATGCTCTAACTTCTAGTGGTGTCCACTGTTAGTGCTCCACTACCTCCACACGAGTACGCGACATGTGCTCCACTACCCTCTAGCCAGTCAGTAGTGACTCTAGGCATCAAGCGACTCTAACGACCTGATAGCCATCCACCATGCCGACGGGTATATTTTATCTACGTGGGTATGGGTTTCGAGGAAAAATTGGACCCACGTGTATTTATGGGTCAACCAATAGAGAGATTTTTCCTTAACAGGTATGTGTTTGAGATGGTCAAATCCAATTAGTATAGACTCATTGCCTTCTTTACCCGTTAGGTAGAACTTCTTTCCCTAGGACGTGATGCTTGATCAGATGCTTACAAAACAAAACCATTTTTTCCACATGGGTTGACGATGAGACAAAACCATTTTTTCCACATGCTTTCATATTGTAGAAATTCTTAGTATGTGGCGGTCAAGGTCAACCATACTTGGTGGCCACAATTAGTAGCTATGGCCTCTTGTGATCTTATGTTTGGAGGACTCGGCACTATCTTTCATGTCCTTGTTTGACTGCTTATTGTCTTATTTCTCTTTAAAGGCTTTGATTAATGCAGTGTAGGAATTGAGTCATCTTCTTGATAAAGTTAGGTTCCTTTACTCCTTTATGAAAATCTACCATGATGGTGTAGTCGTTAACATTTGAGATCCGATCTCTCGTTTTGTAGGCTTGATGAAGTCCTAGAGTGATTCCCTTTTCTTTTGGTGAATTTGGTAGAGGTATTATTGGTTCTAGTTCACTCACATGTCCCTTGAAAGTTAACAAAATAGTGCTCTCAAAATTCCCCCTAGTAGTCAATTAATCACTCTCGAAGGCTAGTGAACCAAACTTGGGTTGGGGATGTCAAAGTGCATCTTAATGCATCTAGGCCGCTAATTTGTTTTGGTGTATTAATGACAATAGAGATCAAATGCTACTAACAGTGTTGCTAAAATGGATGCAGATATCAAAATCTAAAGTGGCATTGCAGTTCAATTGAATTTGGAGAAATCGATCTTTTTAGTACTACTTAGGCTCAAAATGTGCAAATTGAATATATTTCATATTATCTTGAGTATAGGTGTATCGTATTATCAAGAGAGATGTGTTGATTAATTTTGGCGTAAAAGATCACGCTAACAGGTTTCGGAGATTAGAAACTAGCAAACGAAGTGTTTGTGAAGTGAACTATTTCAAGCCTCCGAATTGGATAATAGCTCGAAGCAGTCTGAAGATGTGTATTGAATAACTCAGTATTCGATCCTCATTACAGGGTAAAACGGGGGGTATTTATAGGCCAAAACTTTAAGGAAAAGACCTTTTTACCCCTCTATTACAACCGACATAGTGGAAACTATTCGGTACCCTTAATAGGGCCTAAATGGTAAAAGACTAATCTAATGAGAAAGAAGATAAGTCTTCCATCTTAGCTGGCAGGGAAGGTCTTTGAATAGTCTCCATTCGAAGATATACTCCGAACAAGAGTCCGCCTTGATCCTTCGAACTTGACCCAGTACTAAACCGGAGTTAGATACTGGAGAACTTCGGTTGAATAGACTGCCTTCGTCTTGTTACTGTAGTGACCCAGAGGATGAAGTATTTTCCCCCAACAGTAGCCCCTCGAATACGCTTCTCCGCTTGATCTGTAAAGTTAGGAGAGCAGTATACGCAAGAAAAATAATCATGCGTAGGGGTTAACAAGTTTAATCCACTTTTGGAATATGCGAGGATTCATAGCTTCGAATTAATTTCTAAGGGACTTCTATTCGAACAATTCTGAAATCAACTTTTATGAAGCTAGAAAACCCTTTAGACTTAGAAGAAATAGTCGTTGGCCTTTTTCTTCCAAAAAAGTTATGCGCTGCATTAATTTCGCAAACCGTAACGGTCAAGAATGTGAAACGGCAGGTCTGAACGGTAAAAAATTGTGAACCGAGGCTATAAATAGAAGACCTAGAAACTTCTCAAACACCTTTCTCACCGTCTTTGCGCACTCAACCATTAGCCTCCAAACCTTAGCTTCAATCGCTCGGTTCGAATCAATGGCGAAGACAAGCTTCAAGGCTCCCGGGGCGGTTTTGGCCCTAGCCCGGCAACAGGCCATGGCAGCGGCAGCAGCGGCGGCAGCAGCGGCAGCAGCGGCGGCAGCAGCGGCGGCACCGGCGGCGGTGCCGGTGGGGAATCCTCAGCATATCGGTCACCATGACCTCTTCCCTGCTTCTTCGAAATATTCCGACCAATCTTACAAATTGGGGTCATCTACCTGCAAGAGGAAGACGATCGCAGTAGTGGTTGAAGGGAATATTGGTTCGGAGATTAACGTCCACAAACCCGGAAAGGAAGCCAACCCTTCGCCGCGGCCTGGTGAAGTTGTCGTCTTCGAAGCTTTCTTTGAAGCAGGGTTAGGACTCCCAGCGGTAGACTTCCTGTCGGAGTTATTAGATCTCTTCCATGTCACTCTTCCTCAATTGTCTCCGAATGCAATAGCGCGCCTGGCTATCTTCGAATGGGCGCTCCGGGCTGAGGGCTGTGAAGGAAGAGCGGAAATATTTGTAGCGATGCACAAGGCATCTTGCCAGCCGAAGACTTACTAAGGCTCCGGAGGGGATAAAATCGTAGTAGCCTTCGAGAATATCAACTTCAAACTCCGAGATGAATTCCAACTGCGATTTCCAGCGAAGGCTATCA
Source organism: Zizania palustris (assembly GCA_019279435.1). Lineage (NCBI taxonomy): Eukaryota > Viridiplantae > Streptophyta > Magnoliopsida > Poales > Poaceae > Zizania > Zizania palustris. Next base: position 19,006,330 of record JAAALK010000288.1, read on the forward strand.
ACGCTAGATGGTACACAGATTGGATTCTCCGGTGGTTCTACGCCGAAGTTGGAGTAGGCAGTCGTCTGGCCGAACCCCTGCAAGACATATACTTTCGAAGGGAAGCCAAAGTCCACCCAGACCCTGGCTAGCTCGAAGCTTGCCTTAGTCTGCTCCAAAGAATTAGTCGCCGCATGAGCATGCGGGACTTAGCGGAGGAGTTCATCGGGCTCCAAATTCCACCTCTGATGGCGAACTGGCCTATCACCTTCGAAGAGGATCCGGAAGGTGGACTCCGAAAAATTTCTTCGAACTTGAGCCCTGCAAGTAACTTCGAAAACTACAACATGTTTTATATACGATTGTTCGATGAAATGACTAATGAAAACTTATCTTTCAGCTTATCAAGCCCCTATGACTTCGGAGCAAGTCGTTCGAGCTTCGGAGAAAATTCTTGGAGCTCCTACTCCGGCTGAAAAGGAGTGGAGGAGGAAACTGGTGGGCAGTTGGGAGTAACTTAACCGAGTATGGGGCGTACTCAGAGTCGTAGCCCCCCTCTTCCGGATTGGGTGCCTTCTGAGCAAGGCCCGAAGAAGAGGAAAGCGGATGCTGGGACTTCGGCACCAGCCAAGACTCCCGTGAAAAAGTTAGCCCGAAAGCCTAAGAGTGTGGCTCCCTCCAGGCCTGTGGCTTCGCCTTCCGATTCATCTGAAGATGAGGGGATGAGAGAAATGCAAAGGTTCCTCGTGGACCTTATTACCGAAGACGAAGCACAGGCAAATGTCGAAGTTGTATACACTGGCGACATAGAAAGTGTGCCAGCTGCTCCAGACAGCTCCGAACAAGCTAGGACCTCGAGGGTGAGGAGCCATGCTGAATAGCGTGGGCCTCATGGCTCCAGAAGTGATGAGTCATTGTCAACGATAGTCAAAGAGGACAGAAGAAGAAGAGATCTGCTGTTTCATGGGCCGCGTGTGACTCAGGTACACGGGCAGCGAGCGACTGTCGGGCAGAGGAGGCTGCGAAGTCGGGCTGGCCCAATCCGGGTGCATGGGCCAGAAGCAGTAGAAGACCCACTGGGCTGTTGACCAGGGTTGACTCAGGTACACGGGCGGTGAGTGATTGCCGGGCTGAGAGAGCTGTGGAATCGGGCCGGCCCAATCCGGGTACCTGGTGCAAAGTCGGTGGAGGCTTTGTCAGTTTCGGCGCAAAACTGACAACCGTTGATCTTGTATCTGACTGTCCAGAAGAGAAGTCGTAGTCGCTACGAAAACTTAGCTTCCGGATAAGTCATCTGTATCTCTAGACCCACAGTCAGTCAGTCGTGTCTGTAAAAATACCTAAGGGCAGTAGAGTCTTTTCCTTTATCCTTGCGTCTGTAAAAACCCTAAGGGGCAGGTGGAATGTTCCTAGTGTTGGGAGCCTATAAATAGGACCCCAATCCCTAGGGTTTGGACTACCCTTTTGGCTGAATTCAATACTACTCCTTTGGGTCACTTTTTGTCTCTTGCTTTGCCTCTCTCCTCTCCTGTTCTTGCTTGCGCCGCCATGCATTGTTGCCCCTGTTTTGTTGCCTTGCATTTATTGTTCAGTGAAGATTCTAGTTCCAAATCGTGTGCAGCAACTGCAGAAATTTTATTGGCCTCATTTCACTCACTCAGCAAGTTTTTCCATTGATTTTGAGGCTTCGGAAGCTTCTCTGTTGCGTGTGTTCTTCGTGAGAAGTAGTACTAGTTCTTGCTGTTGCAAGTAGTACTGCTACTGTAGCTACAGTACTCTGTGCCAGCTTTTTACTTTCTACTACGTAGCTTTTTGATCGAAGTTGACAGGCTCTAGAAACTTTTCTGGCTGTTTTCTGGCGAAGCCATCCTTCTCTGTTCGAAGCCCCTCAGCTCCGTGAGGCAGGCTTCGATCTAACATCTTCGAAGGCTTCGTTCAAACTTCGAACTTGGTTTTGAGTCCTGTGTTGCTAGCTTCGAAGTACTTCTTGAATGGACAGCATCGCATACTTCGAACGACAGTGCGAAGGTACTCCGGCTCTAGCTGTTCGAAGTCCACACTTCGATAGGTTTCGAAGTTGGCTTCGAAGCTTGTCGTTCTGCTAGGCTTCGCGTTGGTTTCTTTGTGGTGTGTCAGCCTTCGCTTCCGGACGAAGTGGTAGATGTTCCTCCAAGGGAGGCTCCGACAGCTAACCCTTCGCTGCTGAAGGCGGAGTCGAAGTTACAGCTGAACAATCTTCGATTCCGGACGAAGTGGTAGATGTTCCTCCAAGGGAGGCTCCGACAGCCAACCCTTCGGTTCCAGACCCCGAGTCTGATGAAGACTTCGAAGGGGCCTTCGACCCTCCAAGCAGCCCCGTACTCGTTCGCCGACAGGATTTCGGAGGTAAACCTCATTAAGGCACCTTTTTCTTCACCCTGCAAAATTATGCAATATATAATACCTTCGTTTTGGCAGGGTCTGCTCCCATGGAGATGACTCCCCCTATGAAGACTGCTCCTGGGACCTCGACATCTCCGGGGTCAGTTCCAGAAGCTGCACAGATGGGACCCGGAAAAGGTAAAGGCAAAATGGACCCCTTTCTTGCTCCGAACTCAGGATTAACTCCGTCGGAATCGACAGACGGAGGACAATCTACGGAGGAGGGCCAGTCCACCGAGGTTTCCGGGGATGCAGCACAGCGCTCCGGCCCTTCACCCAATGAAGATGATCAAAGGGCTTTGTACATGCTCCCCCTCCTGGCTCCTTTTCTAGAGCGAAGGAGCGGACTTCGGGCCCTACTCGAACCTTTGGATTGAGCTAACCGCGATGTTGGGGGAACAGACTTATAGCCATACTTGGGGAGGCTGAAGGGTCGGAGCTGAACGCAGCCTTGGAACGGGTAGCATACCAGGTACGAAATATCTGCAAAAACAAGATTAATTTCAACTAATGAACAATTTCTCACCTTGCTTTTTCTTTTCGCAGCAAATAGTCTTGGCTCGAGCTGCAGCTGTTTCGAACGAGCGAGGAAGTATTCGTCTTAAGGAGAGGATTACTTCCCTCCAAAGGAGTCTTGAGGGCTCTGAAATTCGAATCTCTATCTTGGACGAGATGGTTGCAGCGGAGAGGAGAGCTAGACTTGGTCTAGAGGCTGCAAATCAGAAGCTCGAAGCCGAGAAAATCGTGCTTCGGGCTGAAATAGAAAAAATGCGGGCAGAACATGCAACTGTGGGGGCTGAGTTGGTGAAGCTTCAAGAAGAAAAGACAAAGGCCATGGAGGAGGCCAGCAACCTACTTAGCCAGAAGAACTCTCTGGCTATGGAGGCAGCTAGACTATCTTCTGTGGTAGACGAGTTGTCTTCGTCAAGGGATGCCTTAATTGAAGACAAGGTGAAGTCGGAGAAGGTAGCTGCGGAGGTCATGGATAATCTTTTAGGTGTCTTAGAGTACTTAAGTACTCTTTGGACACTACCTTTGAGTGACAACGTCCCCTTACTGCGACGACTGAAAATGATCCAAGGGGTAGCGAAGATGATGAAGATGGCAGGTATTTGGTATGGAGAACTCTCCGGCCAAGTATCTGCTCTCGGAATACTTCGTTACTACGAATATCTAGGGCTATTAATAGCACCAGACTTGGGGGCAGCTCCTATTACCTTCGCGACAACCAGCTGATAAACCCTTCCGAAGATGTGGCCACAGCCTGGAAAGCCTTCCAAGCATCATGGAGAGCCGAAGGTCGAACAGCGATCAAGGCTTGGATCGATGAAGGGCTTCACCAGAAACAAGCTCGGTCTCAAGCTTCAAGCAGCCAGCCTCCGCCAGACCCGCAGGTTTAGTTTTGTTTAGGGGTCCGAATATGTAAAAATTATGCTGTCATTTGTTATGAATGAAAACTTATTTGCAAATGTTTTTAGGCTTCCCAACCTCGTATGGATGACCTCGAAGTATTAAGTGTTACCGAAGAACTTCGCCTGCTATGGGCTACCTTCGATCTTTTAAAACTTCACAAACGACCTTGATTTCTGATTCCCCGAGAAAGCTTCGGTGCAATTGCGCCCGAAATACGCAAAGATATATTATCTTATATTAAAGAGGAAGAAAAAAAAGTTAACTTGGAAACCTTATCTTCCGAAGACGTTGAATGGTCCGAAGAAGAGAGTACTGCTGAAGAACAAGGAAAGAAGCCTGAAGAACTTCAAAGCTGGGAGAGAAGCCCCTAGCGACTTCGAACTTGGGCTAAACTCCAACAGGAACAAAAAGATTTTCGAGCTTCGAAAGGAAGGAGAAGAATTAAACGTAAAGTTATTAGGACTCCCGGCTCTAGAACTAGTCGTTCTGTCTTTAGTGGTAGCTCTAGGGATCGAAGGGGTCTTCATTTCCTTCTTGGTATAGACACATATTTTTCATAATGTAATGTAATCTGTTCGAATGATAAAGATTAAGATATTAAAATTGTCTCCTTACTTCTCAGCCCCTCTTTGGGCGTAAGCAACTTCGAAGTGTAGTCGAAGATGGTTAGGCGCAAAGAAAAAGACTGAGTACAATTTTGGAGGCTCGGAGCCCTTTAGCAACTTAGAGATTGATTAAAATCTCACAAAATGTCTTCGACTAGTTGGAGTCTGAAAACTAGTAACTTAGTGCCTTTTGTTTGAAAATAGTCACTTCGGACTAATTTTCCGGACACCTTAGCATCCAAAACGATTGGTCACTTTGGACTCTTTTTACAGATATTCAAAGCTTATCAACTCAAATTCTGTTCTGTTTGGCCTCCTTCGGCTCTTTTTGCGAATGCTATCAAACCAGTGGTTCGGAATTCGCAGTGGTCTCCGTGGACTCTTTTTACGAATGCTTTCAAGCCAGAGCTTGGAATCCGCGTTATTAGGTCTCCTTCAACTCTTTTTACGGATGCTTTAAAGCCAGTGGCTTGGAATCCATTTTTCAGTGACTTTCCCACCTCATCGGAAGCTTCGAACCAATGGTTCAAAGTCCGAAAAATTAGTTCAAATGAATGACACTTCCCTCACAGCCAACTTCATTCTTCCAGTGCGTCCACTAGAAGTAGGACGTGTTTGAGAGGTAGTCATTATCTAAACCATGAACTTTATTAATTCAGAAGGTGTTTACAAATGATTACAAGGAGCCCCTATGCGAAATATCGCTTTAAGTGCTCTACATGACAGGCATGCTTTAACTCTTCGCCTTCTAAATTAGCTATCTTAAAAGAACCAGGGCGTCCTGAATGGAGAATAACGTATGGACCTTCCCACTTATTTCCTAATTTCCCTGGTGCTATAATGCTTCGCAAAACTAGATGACCCGGCTTAAGTTCGTTAAGCTTAACCTTCGGGTCAAACCAAGTCTTCGTCTGCTGCTGATACTTTGACAAATTGGCGACAGCTCGAAATCTTGTTTCTTCTGTTAAATCAAGCGAAGTTTGCCTTTCTCCTTCTATTTCAGGTTCGGTGCTGCGAAGAGATCCTCCTTTAAGCTCTGTTGGTGTCATAGCTTCGTCTCCGAATAATAGTCTGAAAGGAGTGAAACCTATGGACCTTGTTTGAGTGGTACGGATGGAACATAAAATCTTTGGGAGCCCTTCGGTCCACAGCCCTTTTGCCAACCCTACTATTCTTCGATTCAAACCTGACAAGATATTACCATTGGCTCTTTCTACAGCTCCATTATACCGAGGATGGCGCACTACAGCGAAGCATATTTGTATGCCAAGATCTTCGCAAAACTTCCTGAAGGGCTCTGCATCAAACTGTGTCACATTATCAACTGTGAGCTATCGAGGTACTCCGAACCAGCATATAATACTTTTCTAGAAGAGTTGAAGAGTTGTTGGTGGGCGATGACTTCTTCCCATCCATTGACAACCCTGGCACGTGCGGACTGTAACACCCCAAATTTTCCAAGAAATAAAAATATCACTTAATCTATTTTCCTGGAATTATTTATTTTGGAAATACCATTAATTCCCTCCTTAACCTTTTTGAACTAGAACCTAGATGTAATGACAAAACTAGAGGCTAGAAAATTTTGTATATGATCCCAAGGCCAAAATATATTTTTGAGAATTTTTACAAATTTTTATCACCCTTGGAAGTAGCCCAAATATTTTAAACCAATTTCTGTAATTATTTTTAATCAGAAAAGCATTTAAACAGTAACGGGCCCTCTCCCTCCCTTTCTCTCTCACCCGGCCGGCCCAGCCCGCTACCCCGCGTGACTCAGACTAACACCCGGGTCCTGCTTGTCAGTGAGCCCCTCTCTCCTCGCGCGCGCGCCCGACCGCTCGACCCCACCTGGGCCCCCGTCTGTCAGGCCCTTCGTCCCCGCGGGATCCGCCCCCAGATCCCCCCCTCGCCGGCCGAAGCCCTAATTCCACCTCGGATCTGCCCCCGCCGGCCCCCTCCCTTTAATCTGTTGCCGGCAATGAATCCCCCTCAACGCGCCGACCGTTTCCCCCTAAAACCCGACTGAATCGCGTCCAGGTTCAACGTATCCCCTCGCAACCGAGCTCGCCGGCGTTAAGGCCATTTTAATTTCGGTCCTCCCCCGATTGCGCCCCCTCTGCCCCCACTGGTGACCTTATCTAAACCCCCTGGTCGTCCGCGTTTTACCCCCCACGCTCACTCGCTACGAGAACAAACAGAACGCCCACACTTTGGTTTTTAGCGCCACACCGCCGCCCGCACTCCAGTCGCCGCTCACCGTCACCTGTGACCTCCTCCGCCCAAGATGACCGCACCTTCGTGACCGCCGGGACCTCGCCAACCTCGGCCACCCCTCCGTTGACACCGAACCTCGCCAAATCGCCGTCGCCGACAAGGACCCGAAAGACTCCGTCGTCTACCCTCGTCGTCGGCCGCACCCCGTCGACCTCTCACCTCGCCTAAGGTCCCCCCGTGATCCCCTAGGCGTCCTCTTTCCGTTTCTAGGCTTAGCTAGGGCCGCTGTCGCTCACCGTGGCCTCTAGCCCGCTCGCCGTCGCCGGAGAAGACGACCGGCATGGGATGAGTACCCGTGCCGTGTTGGATCTAATCGCTGTCGTGCGATCGCGATCGGACGACGCTGGTATTATCACGTGCGCGATTTAATGCACACCATCGGATCTAATCGAAGCAGTACGTTTTAATCCCGTGCGTCCATTAGATTTTAAATCCCGCGTCGCATCTGGACCACATGATGCGTACCGGTTCAACATTTTAATCTCAGCCGTCCACGTCATTTTAACTCCCCTGCCTCGCTCGTGACCGCCCGATCGCAATCCAACGGTGGATCTCGATCCGGCGCATGCGCACAGTGCGCGGGTGCACGGTGGACTCGGCTCACCGTGGACCGACGCCGGTATTTGGATTTAATTTAAATTCCAGAAATGATTTTAAACTTCTAAAATTCATATCTTGCACATTTGAACTCCAAAAATTACCATTTCAATTCCAGAAAATTTATAATTTTATCCTCTACATGTTAATACAATAAAAACAGTATGTCTACTTTGGACATTTCATGTTTATTTAATAAAGAATCCAAATGCCCTTTAAGGAAAATTTCAAATTTAATTATTTAAGTTTCAGCAAAACTTCATATTTGTTCATTTCCTGTTAACATGATGAAACCACTAAGTTTTCTCTGAAGCTCTTATTTTAAATTAATTAGAAAACTTAAAATTAGTTTATTCACAATTAAAACCCCTTTTATAAAGGACCAAATTACATTATAGTTCATTTTAAATTATTCCTAAAAAGAATTTCAGAAACTTAACAACTTGGTTTTCTCTAAATTGACCCAATCAAAACATATATGCTTGTTGTGTGGTTTTAGACTGTTTAATTGAATGTTGTATTTATTTTATTTTATTTATATTGGGAAGACTACAATGCCGCCGAGGAGCCGGAATAGTTTCCCGAAGTTCCTCCCTCCCCTTTCGCTGATCAAGGCAATTCACCAAACCACTCTTTTGAGCATGTTGAACCCATGTTTTATTAAACTATTGCTAAAACACATAGGATATACATGCATTAGTCAAATGAAACCCTTATAATATATTTATTAGGATCCCCCGACCTTGATGTGCAACCCAAGCCATGCTATCTAGCCTAAACTCCTTGTCACCATATGATTAGTATGATTAGCTAGTGTCCAATGTATCGACACGATTGCTATAGGATTAAAAATGGGTCGTAGAAACTTGGTTCTACTATATGATCCCCGTTATTCCTACCCTTGGAATTCTGTCGGTGATGGAGTTATGGTTGTGAGTGTTTGCATGGTGGGTTCCGGGTGCAATCTAGGGCATTGGTCGGTAGCACCCGGGGCACTATAAGGACTGGTCTGCAGGATCTGTTGCAATACAATTCTGTACTAACCACAAGTCTAATGGGTATGTCCTAACTAAGGTATGGAGTGTTCCAAACTGAGGCCACCACTTGGAGATGGGTCAAGTAGCACCTGCGGGTGGCTTGTACCGACGTGGCACAAAAGGTGGTGCGACGTTAGCCGGGATGCGGCCCGGTGCGCCGGCGAAACCTAGAGCGGGTGGTTATCGCTTGGAGCATTTCATGCTGAGGTTTTGGCACGAGTTCCTATGGTATGGGTCATCTCGTTACACTTTGGTGTTTGGGATGAGTGCGTGCCTTGTGGGTATAGTAGTACATCTCTGATCAGAGTCATAAATCTTTTCGAAAAGCCGAGCCCACGGTCAAGGGCGGGTTGCGTGACATCCCACAGTTAGCTTACTTTGGAAATGAATGTGCATGATGATTTGGCATGTAAGGACTGTTGCGCGAGGAGGAAAAACGTACTCCTCGAGTTAGATGGTATAATTGATGTTCATGTTTATTATTCCGCATGATTAAATTTGACTACACTAAATGCAATAACTGAAGAATGTACTTTTCCGCACTTTTAGCCATTACCCTTCCTTTGTTATTATCATGCATTATTATCTGCATTTGCGGTGGCTTGTTGAGTACTCTTTGTACTCATACCCGTTGGACACACTATTCAGAGGATGCCTACTACGAGGATGGTCTGGAGTAGCGACCCAGTCAAGAAGAAGATCCTGAAGAAGGCGTTCGTCATGCAGTTTATTTTTATTATTTTAATTTCACTCTTATGTAATAATATGGTCTGCGTACCATGAATGCTTGTCGTATGTACGTTGTCGCATGATGAACCTCTTGTATTATTGTTTTTCTTTGGAAATTCAATAATGTTTCGATTTGTTAAATCGGGGCGCCACAAGATGGTATCAGAGCCGACTTGACTGTAGGAAGCCAAACGGACCAGCCTAGCCAATAGCTGCAAAAAACTATTTCTCGAAAACCTACTTTATAAACTTTGTTCCTTCCCTCACTTTCTTCAACTTGTTGTTTTTGTAGATGCCAGTCTACCAAGTGCACAGCTACTGCCGCCACTACGAGGGCTTCGTCAGGGAGCTCTGCATGATGCTCACCTTCCTCGGGTTCCTCTTCGAGCACGAGTTCCATGGGGTATACCTGGAAGAATTCGCCGGACCTTGCGACGTCTCCCTCATCGTCCACGGATCTGGAGAACACCTGCCACCCTTCACAACAGCACTTGGGGCCCGACTTTCGACGTCTTGTGCCAACGCGTCTCCCTCCAGGCCCTTATGGAGTTGAGGATGATATATGATGATCGTCTTCAGAACTCGTCTTTCCGGCTTGTGCCGAAGCGCACTCCTAGCGCCCATCGTAGTATCTACCTCGGAGTTCACTCTGTTCGTGATCCGGTCATGGCCCGGCATTCACGTCTTCTTCAGGCCATGGATGACCTCCATGCTGAGGTCATGCTCGACGCCGATGAGCACCATGAGGCGATTGAGTTCCTTCGTGAGGAGACGAAGAACTTGATCCAGCAGAACGGCTTGCAGCGCAAGATTATGCAGCTGCAGAAGGACATTGCGGAGGTGGTTCCTCTCATCCCGAGGAAGAGGAAGCCCATCTACGAGCCTGCCCCTCACCCCAAGAGGATCCCACCACACCCCTCGACCTCCGGACCGTCCACCGCCAGCACCCCTGCACCACGCCCCGACCTCGTCTCCGACCCCATCATCAAGAATTTTCTCGAGCCCACCGTCCCTCAAGACTCGCGTGCCCGTGGTTCCGAGAGCACGGAGACCGCCTCCGGTGGGGAATAGACGTTAGTTACCGTTGTTTGGCTATAATAATTTTGTGTATGTCGTGCTATCTACAACAACTTGTGTTGTAGGTAGAATAAAATAAGAGCAAGAATGTAATAAACTTTTTATACCACTTGAGATATATATATGAGCCTCAACGGCCCCTTTTGATCAAAATGTTTGTATCATCATCTTTTTACCTTATGCCTTAAGCTTTTATATGTTCATAAGATGGCCGACAACCAGAACACCGGCTCCAACAATGGAGAAGGAGGAAGCAACGGCTTGCCCGAAGGTGTTGTGCCCAACTGGGGCGCAATGGTCCAACGACAGACTGGACCGCCATCCGCCAACCACCCCACCTTGGCGGAAATGATGGCGAATCAAAACCAGTTGATCACCGCCCTCCTCACCCAAATGCAGCACCAATAGGCACAGTTGGACCGCCTGCAAAACATGGAGCCCGCCCCTCGTGCACTAGTCCCCGCACCCGCGCCTCAACTCTCGGAGTTCCTGCGCGTGCGCCCACCGATCTTCTCTAGCACCACCAACCCCATGGAGGCCGGAGATTGGCTCTGCACCATAGGGAAGAAGCTGGACCTCCTCCCCTGCACCGACCGGGAGAGAGTGGCCTTCGCCACTCATCAGCTCCAGGGTCCCACAGCAAAGTGGTGGGACAACTACCGTGAGTCCCAACCAGAGGACCACGTGGTGACATGGGCAGAGTTCTCCATTGCCTTTCGTGCCACCCACGTCCCTGTTGGAGTTATTGCGGTGAAACAGCAGGAGTTCCGCGACCTGCAATAGGGTAGCCGGACTGTCATGGAGTACCTCCATGAGTTCAACCGCCTGGCACGCTACGCGCCAGAAGAGGTGCAGACCAACGCCCTCCGCCAGGCCAAGTTCCTCGGGGGACTCAAGGATGAGCTGTCCATCCAGCTCGTCGCCACCGACTACGCCGACTTTCAACGGTTGGTGAATAAAGCGCTCATCCAAGAGACTGAGCAAAACAAGTTGGACCTCAAGAAGAGGAAGATGATCGCCTTCAAGCATCAGCAGGCGAATTCCCAGAGGCCCCGCTTCGTCCCTCCGCCATCAGCACCAGCCTACCATCCTCGGCCCGCCTACAGGCCACCTCACGCCGCTAGTGGATCCAACGCCGGGCATCCCCGCCCCGCTCCACCAGCTCCGGCCACTCAGCCGACGCCCGCCGCCAAGGCCCCGATCATGAGGGATCGCCAAGGGAAGTCGGTCGTCTGCTTCAACTGCCAGAAGGAAGGGCACTACTCGCACCAGTGTCCTCACCCCAAGCAACCCCAAGGCGCGGCACCCAACCAGGCGGTTCCTGCCCGCGTCAACCACATCGGCGCGGAGGAAGCTCAGGAAGCTCCTGAAGTCATGCTCGGTACGTTTACCGCAAATTCCATACCAGCTTTGATTCTATTTGACTCTGGAGCAACACACTCTTTCATCTCGGAAGACTTTGTGAAAACCAACGACTTGGAAGTGCTCCCTCTATCAGTCCCCATGATGATTGCCACTCCTGGCAATAAAACCTTAGCCCACTTATATCATCCTAAGGTTAAGATAGAGATCCGAGGAGTACTATTCCGGGCCGAGCCAGTCCTCATCAAGTGTACCGGACTCGACCTCATCCTAGGGATGGATTGGTTGATGAAGCACAAGGGAGTGATCGACTGTGCCAACAAGTCCATGACAGTGACCAACCCCGAAGGCGAAGCCGTCACTTTTCGGATGACCAGCCGCAAACCACTTGAGGCATCTCTTCACCCTCTAGCCCCTGAAGAAGTGCCCATAGTCAAGGAGTTCATGGACGTCTTCCCAGAGGACCTTCCAGGAATGCCTCCCAAATAGGACATCGAATTCAGAATCGAGCTTGTCCCCGGGACCACTCCAATCTCCAAGCGCCCATACCTGATGGCCACCAATGAACTAGCCGAAGTCAAGAGCAACATCGAAGACCTAGAGCAAAAAGGGTACATCCGACCGAGTACCTCACCCTGGGGTGCACCGGTCATCTTTTCCATGAAGAAGGACAAGACAAAAAGGATGTGCGTGGACTATAGAGCCCTGAACGACGTAACCATCAAGAACAAATACCCATTGCCTCGGATCGACGACCTGTTCGATCAACTGAAAGGATCCTCGGTGTTTTCCAAGATTGACCTCAGGTCAGGTTATCACTAATTGAGGATTAGAGAAGAGGACATACCCAAGACTGCCTTCACCTCCCGCTATGGACTCTACGAGTATACTGTGATGTCGTTTGGACTCACGAATGCCCCGGCCTTTTTCATGAACATGATGAACAATGTATTCATGGAGTTCTTGGATAAGTTCATCATTGTATTTATTGATGATATCCTCGTTTACTCCAAGACCAAGGAAGAACATGAAACCCACCTCCGTTTGACCCTCGAAAAGCTAAGTGAACAGCAATTGTACGCCAAATACAGCAAGTGTGAGTTTTGGTTGTCTAAGGTAAAGTTCCTCGGTCATGTCATATCTGCCGGAGGAATAGCTGTGGACCCGACCACCGTGGAAGCAGTAACCACCTGGTTGCAGCCCATGAGCGTGACCGAGATCCAGAGTTTTCTTGGGTTGGCCGGATACTACCGCCGGTTCATCGAGAACTTTTCGAAGATAGCCAAGCCTATGACCCAACTATTGCAGAAGGAAGTAAAATTTGAATGGACCCCAGATTGTGAAGAAAGCTTCCAAACTCTTAAGAAGAAGCTCGTGTCAGCCCCAATCCTGACCCTGCCAGACATCCGAAAAGACTTCCATGTCTATTGTGATGCCTCTCGCCAAGGTTTGGGATGTGTCTTAATGCAAGATGGGAAGGTTATATCCTACGCCTCACGACAGCTGAGACCGCATGAGCTGAACTACCCGACCCACGACCTGGAGTTAGCATCCGTGGTTCATGCCTTGAAGATATGGAGATATTACCTTGTGGGAAATCGGTGTGAGGTCTTCACCGACCACAAGAGCCTCAAGTATATATTCACCCAACCGGACCTGAACCTCAGGCAAAGGAGATGGTTGGAACTGATCAAGGATTACGACTTGGGCATCCATTATCATCTAGGCAAGGCAAATGTGGTGGGAGACGCCCTTAGTCGAAAAGGGTACTGCAATGCCATCATGATACAGGACCAGGCCCCTTTGCTATACAAGGAGATGGAAAGGCTGAATTTAGGGATCACCACCCGAGCGTACCTCACTGCTTTGGAGTCTAGACCTGTCTTGTTAGACCAGATCCGAGAGAAACAGAGGGAAGACCCGGACATCTTAGAGATCCAGCAGAACATGCGGAAGGGTAAAGCCCCTAGATTCTCCGAGGACGAGCATGGTACCATCTGGTTTGGAAACCGGATATGCGTACCCGACAAGCCTGAGTTGAAGACTCTCATCCTTCAAGAAGCCCACGATACTCTATACTCCATACATCCCGGGGGTACAAAGATGTATCAAGACCTAAAGGAGAAATATTGGTGGGTCAGCATGAAGAGGGAAATAGCTGAGTATGTGGCCAAGTGCGACACATGCCGGCGAGTCAAGGCAGAGCACCAAAGACCTGCTGGACTGTTGCAACACCTCAAGGTCCCCGAATGGAAGTCGGAAGAGATAGGAATGGACTTCATCACGGGACTACCCAGAACCCAAGTCGGTCATGAGTCTATCTGGGTGATCGTCGACCGACTCACCAAGGTGGCTCACTTCATCCCCGTCAAGACAACTTAGACCATCGCCAAGTTGTCCGAGTTGTATATGACCCGGATCGTGTGCCTACACGGAGTTCCTAAGAATATCAAGCCAGCCTACAAATGTCCCCGTTCAAAGCGCTCTACGGGCGTAAATGCAGAACGTCGTTGCTCTGAGATCGGACCGGAGAGTCGCAACTGTTTGGGACAGATATATTGAGAGAGGCCGAAGAGAAGGTCAAGATCATCAGGGACAGATTGAAGATAGCCCAGTCCCGACAGAAGAGCTACGCCGATAACCGACAAAGAGACCTAACCTTTGAGGACGGTGATTATGTCTATCTCCGAGTCACCCCCCCCCCCCCCCTCCGTGGCACTCAAAGGTTCAACATGAAAGGCAAACTAGCGCCCCGCTACGTCGGACCTTTTTAGATCCTCCGATGGCAAGGAGAGGTGGCATATCAACTAGAACTGCCTCCATCCTTGGCAGGAGTTCATGATGTGTTCCACGTCTCTCAGCTGAAGAAGTGTCTTCGTGTGCCCGCCGAACAGGCCGATCTCCAACAACTCAACGTCCAAGAGGATTTGACCTACATCGAGAAGCCCGTCAAAATCCTGGAGACTAAGGAAAGAGTAACCAGGAGCCGTGTGGTTCGCTTCTGCAAGGTTCAGTGGAACAACCACCCCGTTGAAGAAGCCACATGAGAAAAAGAAGACGAGTTGAAAGCCCAATACCCCGAGTTATTCGAGTAGCGTTCCAATCTCGAGGACAAGATTCTTTGTAAGGGGGATAAGTTTGTAACACCCCAAATTTTCCAAGAAATAAAAATATCATTTAATCTATTTTCCTGGAATTATTTATTTTGGAAATACCTTTAATGCCCTCCTTAAACTTTTTGAACTAGAACCTTGATGTAATGACACAACTAGAGGCTAGAAAATTTTGTATATGATCCCAAGGCCAAAATATATTTATGAGAATTTTTACAAATTTTTATCACCCTTGGAAGTAGCCCAAATATGTTAAACCAATTTTTGTATTTATTTTTAATCAAAAAAGCATTTAAACAGTAACGGACCATCTCCCTCCCTTTCTCTCTCTGCTGGCCAGCCCAGCCCGTTACCCCCGCGCGCCTCGGACTGACACCCGGGTCCCGCTTGTCAGCGCGCCCCTCTCCCCTCGCGCGCGCGCCCAACCGCCCGACCCCACCCGTCAGTCGCCACCCATTCGCTCGCGCCCGCTGACCTGTGGCCCTCGTCTGTCAGGCCCTTCATCCTTGCGGGATCCGCCCCCAAATCCCCCCTCACCGGCCGAAGCCCTAATTCCGCCTCGGATCCGCCCCCGCCGGCCCCCTCCCTTTAATCCGTTGCCGGCAATGAATCCCCCTCAACGTGTCGACCGTTTCCCCCCTTAAACCAGACCGAATCACGTCCAGGTTCAATGTATCCCGTCGCAACTGAGCTCGCCGGCGTTAAGGCCATTTTAATTTTGGTCCTCCCCCGATTGTGCCCCCTTTGCCCCCGTCGGTGACCTTGTTTAAACCCCCTGGCCGTCCGCGTTTTACCCCCACGGTCACTCGCTGCGAGAACGAATAGAACGCCCACACTTCGGTTTTTAGCGCCACACCGCCGCCCGCACTCTAGTCGCCGCTCTCTGTCGCCGGTGACCTCCTCCGCCCTAGACGACCACACCTTCATGACCGCCAGGACCTCGCCAACCTCGGCCACCCCTCCGTCGACGCCGAACCACGTCGGATTGCCGCCGCCGACAAGGACCCGAACGACTCCGCCGTCTACCCTCGTCGCCGGCCGCACCCCGTCGACCTCTCACCTCGCCTAAGGTACCCCCGTGATCCCCTAGGCGTCCTCTTTCCGTTTCTAGGCTTATCTAGGGTCATCGTCGCTCGCCGTGGCCTCTGGCCTGCTCGCCGTCGCCGGAGAAGACGACCGGCACGGGCTGAGTACTCGTGCCGTGTCGGATCTAATCGCGGTCGTGCGATCGCGATCGGACGACGCTGGTATTATCACGTGCGCGATTTAATCCACACCGTCGGATCTGATCGAAGCGGTACGTTTTAATCTCGTGCGTCCATTAGATTTTAAATCCTGCATCGCATCTGGACCACACGATGCGTACTGGTTCAACGTTTTAATCTCAGTCGTCCACGTCCTTTTAACTCCCTCGCCTTGCCCGTGACCGCCCGATCGCGATCCAACGGTGGATCGCAATCTGGCGCACACGCACAGTGCGCGGGTGCACGGTGGACTCAGCTCACCATGGACCGACGCCTGTATTTGGATTTAATTTAAATTCCAGAAATGATTTTAAACTTCTAAAATTCATATCTTGCACATTTGAACTCCAAAAATTACCATTTCAATTCCAGAAAATTTATAATTTTATCTTCTACATGTTAATACAATAAAAACAGTATGTCTAGTTTGGACATTTCATGTTTATATAATAAAGTATCCAAATGCCCTTTAAGGAAAATTTCAAATTTAATTATTTAAGTTTCAGCAAAACTTCATATTTGTTCATTTCCTGTTAACATGATGAAACCACTAAGTTTTCTCTGAAGCTCTTATTTTAAATTAATTAGAAAACTTAAAATGAGTTTATTCACAATTAAAACCCCTTTTATAAAGGACCAAATTACATTATAGTTCATTTTAAATTATTCCTAAAAAGAATTTCAGAAACTTAACAACTTGGTTTTCTCTAAATTGACCCAATCAAAACCTATATGCTTGTTGTGTGGTTTTAGACTGTTTAATTGAATGTTGTATTTATTTTATTTTATTTATATTGGGAAGACTACGACGCCGCCGAGGAGCCGGAATATTTTCCCGAAGTTCCTCCCTCCCCTTTCGCTGATCAAGGCAAGTCACCAAACCACTCTTTTGAGCATGTTGAACCCATGTTTTATTAAACTATCGCTAAAACACATAGGATATACATGCATTAGTCAAATGAAACCCTTATAATATATTTATTAGGATCCCCCGACCTTGATGTGCAACACAAGCCATGCTATCTAGCCTAAACTCCTTGTCACCATATGATTAGTATCATTAGCTAGTGTCCAATGTATCGGCATGATTGCTATAGGATTAAAAATGGGTCGTAGCAACTTGGTTCTACTATATAATCCCCGTTATTCTTACCCTTGGAATTCTATCGGTGATGGAGTTATGGTTGTGAGTGTATACATGGTGGGTTCCGGGTGCAAGATAGGGCATTGGTCGGTAGCACCTGGGGCACTATAAGGACCGGTCTGCGGGATCCGTTGCACTACACTTCCGTACTAACCACAAATCTAATGGGTAAGTCCTAACTAAGGGGGTGCGACGTTAGCCTGGATGCGGCCCGGCGCGCCGGCAAAACCTAGAGCGGGTGGTTATCGCTTGGAGCATTTCATGCTGAGGTTTTGGCATGAATTCCCATGGTATGGGTCATCTCGTTACACTTTGGTGTTTGGGATGAGTGCGTGCCTTGTGGGTATAGTAGTACATCTCTGATCAGAGTCATAAATCTTTTCGAAAAGCCGAGCCCACGGGCAAGGGCGGGTTGCGTGACATCCCACAATTAGCTTACTTTGGAAATGAATGTGCATGATGATTTGGCATGTAAGGACTGTTGCGTGAGGAGGAAAAACGTACTCCTCGAGTTAGATGGTATAATTGATGTTCATGTTTATTATTCCGCATGATTAAATTTGACTACACTAAATGCAATAACTGAAGAATGTACTTTTCCGCACTTTTAGCCATTACCCTTCCTTTGTTATTATCATGCATTATTATCTGCATTTGCGGTGGCTTGTTGAGTACTCTTTGTACTCATACCCGTTGGACACACTATTCAGAGGATGCCTACTACGAGGATGGACTGGAGTAGCGACCCAGTCAAGAAGAAGATTCTAAAGAAGGCATTCTCCATGCAGTTTATTTTTATTATTTTAATTTCACTCTTATGTAATAATATGGTCCGCGTACCATGAATGCTTATCGTATGTACGTTGTCACATGATGAACCTCTTGTATTATTGTTTTTCTTTGGAAATTCAATAATGTTCCGATTTGTTAAATCGGGGCGCCACACGGACTAGGCTCTCCGCATCAGCTACTATTGTAGGCCAGTAAAGCCCCTGGCAAAGTGTTTTTCCTGCCAAAGCCCGAGGGGACAGATGGCTACCACAAACGCCTTCATGAATTTCTCGGAGTATTTCTTGACCTTCGGCTTGAGATATACATCGGAGCAGAGGGGAACATACTCCGGCCTTGTAGAGAATACCGTTGATTATATGATAGTTTCGAATTCTGAGCTTTAACCTCGAAAGTTGTGGCCCTTTAGGTAAATTTGTTTCACCTTGCAACAATTCCATAATTGAACTCCGCCAATCATTACTTGGAATGCAAAAAACATCTGCAGGAGGGATCTGTGTTACCGAAGGTGAACTAAGCTCTTCATAAAAAACTCCTTCCGTAATGTCCATAGCTCCAGCTGCAGCTTTTGCCAAGGTATCAGCTTGCATATTTTCAGCTCTGGGTATACTTCGGATGGAAATCTCTTTAAATGCTGCTTCAATCTTATGGATCTCTTCCAAATATTTTGCAAGCTGGGGATGACGAACTTGAAAACTTTTATCAACGTGCCCTGCTACAATTTGAGAATATGTTTTAATAACAACTCTTGTAGCCCCCAAAGCACGTGCCTTTCAAAGTCCTAACAAAATTCCTTCATACTCCGCTGTATTATTGGTGTACTTAAAGTTGAGCCTTGCGGAGTACATTTCTCTTTGCCCTGAAGGCGAAATTATTACCGCTCCGACACCTGCTCCAGATGCTTGGAAAGCTCCATCAGAGTATATAGTTCAAATTCCTTCATTTGACTTCTCCGGAGCCCATACTGCGGATGGAGTACATTCTGCCACAAAATCTGCCACCACCTGTGACTTGATCGATGTCCTTGTCACGAAGGAGATGCCGAAGGGTGCTAATTCGACAGCCCATTTCCCAATTCTTCCCGTGGAATCCTTGCTTCGGAGCATATCTCCTAAGGGATACGAAGTTGGTACAATCACATTATGTGCTAGGAAATAATGCCTTAACTTCCTCGAAGCCATTATCAGAGCATGGGTGAACTTCTCAAGCTCATAATATCGTGTTTTTGCTCCAGACAATGCTTCAGATACAAAATATACTGGATTCTGTACCAACTTCCCATTGAAATCAACTTCTCTGACAAGGATTGCACTGACGGTGGAGCCAGTAGCTGCAAGGTAGAGGAGTAGGGTTTCGTCCGCAATAGGGACTGTGAGTGTAGCGAGGTTACTGAGATAATTCTTAATATCATCAAAACTCTTTTGACACTCCAGTGTCCATGCAAAATCTTCGGACCCTTTCAATGCTTTGAAAATGGGCAAACTTCTCTCCGCAGACCTTGCTAGGAATCTGCTAAGTGTTGCAAGGCGGCCAGTTAGCTTTTGCACTTGCTTCAAATTTTCCGGAGGAGCCATCCTTTGTAATGCAGTTATTTGAGTAGGGTTAGCTTCGATCCCTCTGTTTGAAACTAGATACCCTAACAACTTTCCAGCCTAAGCCTCGAAGATACATTTTTCGGGGTTAAGACGGACTCCACATGCCCGAAGGCTATTGAACGTTTCTGCTAAGTCTAGGCTATGTTGGTGCTTTAGAGCACTCTTTATTACAATGTCATCCATATAGGCTTCTACATTGCGGCCCATTTGATGACCTAGAGCCTTAGCGATTAACCTCAAAAAGTTGCCCCGGCATTCTTACATAGCAGAAGACTCCCGAAGGAGTTACGAAGCTTGTTTTGATTTCATGTTCGCGCTTTAACTAGATTTGATGATAGCCAGAATACGCGTCGAGGAATCTTAATAACTCAGAACCAGCAGTGGAGTCAACCAATTGATCAATTCGGGGCATTGGATAGGGGTCACGGGGGCATGCTTTATTCAAGGATGTAAAGTCAATACACATGCGCCACTTCCCGGAAGATTTCTTCCTGACGAAGACTGGGTTGGCTAGACATTCCGTATGAGCTACTTCTCTGATAATCCCAGCCTTCAGCAACTTTTCCACTTCAGCTTTAGCTAGGATGGCCCTCTCCACAGATAACTTCCGGAGTCCTTGTCGGACAGGCCGAACCCTCGGGTTCACAAGTAAGCTATGCTCAATAATATCCCGATTGACTCCGGTAATGTCCTCATCAGACCATGCAAAGACATCCAAATTTTCTTCCACTACTTTTTCTAATGAAGTAGCGACTTCTGGAGGCAAATCCTTACCAAACTGAAATGAATAGTCTTTGTCATCCTTGACAATAACCTTCGTTACAATCTCTCCTTCAGGGCTTGGTCTTGGGAAGGACTTCTTCGAAGGTTCACCTGAAGCAGAGATATCCTCCGGGTTGCCTTGTACGTTGTTCACTTATCTCGGGTCAAGAGGGGGGCCATGACATATTCTGTTCTTTGCGTAGTGGCCTGATCTCCGAAAACAGTGAGCACTCCCGCTTGCGTGGGCATCTTCATACACAAATAATTATGATGCGCCATGGCTCTGAACTGATTCAACATGCCCCTCCCGAAGATAACATTATATGCGTACGGGGCATCCACAACATCGAAAATCACCTCCTCCGTCTTGGCCAGTAGCCCCAGGTATCAAGAGGGGGTCCTACGAAGCCTTGCAAAGGACGAGCTGCAAGGAGAAGATGCTTCCTGGAGATACAGAGCTGATCGAAGGCTTGGACAAAGATAATATCTGCTGAACTCCCTCCGTCAATCAGTACTCTCCGGACTTCAATCCCTGCTATGTCGGCGGTGATGACAAGTGGATTTGCATGCGGAAACTTTATGCCAGCTGCATCATCTGCGGAAAAAGATATCGGCACATGGGACCACTCAGGCATGGTAGCTGCGGACGAAGAAGTTCCAATATGGCCCACTTCTCGGACATATTCTCTTCGCTGTCTCTTCGACATACTACCAAGAGTCCCTCCTCCGGAAATGGGGAGGACTACTCTTTTTCCTTGATCTTGACAATCTTCCTGCTTCGGAGGTGGCATAATATTGACCACCGGAGGTTGTCTTGCAGGGTCGAAGTTTTCTATACGTGCCACGGCCTGGACAGGCTCCGGACGCACCTCGGAAGGAACTCGGTCAGTAGTGCCTCGACCCGAGGTTCTTTCAAGGTACTCGCCTCTCAAAGCGAGTATAGACTTGCACGCATCAGTTGCGTGACTTTGATTCTCACCATGGACGCAGCAGAAGAAAGCCTAGGCTTTGCCAGCCGGCTTCCCTGGCGGCCTCCAGCCGCTGGTCTTGCTTCCCGAAGCTTGTGAAGTCTTAGGGGCAAATTTTTGCGGAGGTTCAATGTTCAAGACTTCTGAACGAGGATGCTTTTGCCCCCGACGTCTGTCATGCTGGACTTCGAAGTTAGGCCCTGCGAAGGTGTTGAAGTCTTCACTTCCAACTTGACTTCTTGGAGGTTTGACGGAGTTGAAGCAGTTCTCCGAAGCCACCCTTCTTCTGACCTAGCATACTCTTCAAAATAAGACATCAACTGAGCAACAGAAGATATTTGTTTCCGATGAAGTTTATCAAGGATGCCCACATGGGTAACTCCCTCTCGGGCTGCATCAACTAGGGAGGATGTAGTCAGCCCTCGAATTTGCGACTTCGTATGGGCGAAGCGCTTGAAGAATTGTCTTAACGTCTTTCCAGGCAGCTGCTTCACCTAGAAAAGACTTCCTGTAGACATTGGGGTACGAAGGTACCCTGAAAGTTGCTTATGAACTTCTTTTTTAATTGCTCCCAGGTTCTAATTGACCCTGTCTTTAGGGACCAGAACCACCGCAAAGCCATCCCTTCGAGAGCAAGAGGGAAACACTTGGCCATGGTGTCTCGCACTCCTCCACTGGCCTCAATTGCCAACGCATAAGAACGGGAGAACTCCTCGGGGTCCTCGTCTCCAGAATACTTGCAGAGCTTCGAAGTTTTAAACTTAGGGTTGAAGCGCACTTTCTGCAGCTCGGGATGCAGCGGAGACTCGCTATCGAAGGAAGCGTTCTCCGGGGCTTTGGGATAAGGAAGTTCGTCATCTTGGGGCACTTCGGGAATGACCGGGGTGGCCTGAGAACGAAGCCTATCTGCGGCTTCTTGCCTCCACCTCGCCACTTCAGCTTAGAGACTGGCCATTTGGGCTGCCATGTCGCCAAGACCATCTTCATCTCCTCCGGAAGGACCTTTCGGGTCTTGAGAACTGTACGTATCAGTTCGAAGCAGAATCTGAGCTGGAAGAGGGACTCCGGCTGGCCGAAGTATAGATGGAGTTGGGGGAGGAACTCCGTGTGCTCGAGGAAGGGGAATCCCTTCGGGGGTCTGAGGCGGAGGAATTACCGAAGATCCTCCGACCTCGACTGTGTTCGAAGATCTTACTCCGGAGGTCCGAGGGGACCTCCGAGTAGGACTACCACCTGAACTCCGCTTGGGAGGCATGGTTTGAGAACTTGGTAGAGAACGAAGTTTTTTGGACTAGGTTCCTCACGGACGGCGCCAACTGTTGGCGTAAAAGATTACGCTAACAGGTTTCGGAGATTAGAAACTAGCAAAAGAAGTGTTTGTGAAGTGAACTATTTCAAGCCTCCGAATTGGATAATAGCTCGAAGCAGTCTGAAGATGTGTATTGAATAACTCAGTATTCGATCCTCATTACAGGGTAAAACGGGGGGCATTTATAGGCCAAAACTTTAAGGAAAAGACCTTTTTACCCCTCTATTATAACCGACATAGTGGAAACTATTCGGTACCCTTAATAGGGCCTAAATGGTAAAAGACTAATCTAATGAGAAAGAAGATAAGTCTTCCATCTTAGCTGGCAGGGAAGGTCTCTGAATAGTCTGCATTCGAAGATATACTCTGAACAAGAGTCCGCCTTGATCCTTCGAACTTGACCCAGTACTAAACCGGAGTTAGATACTGGAGAACTTCGGTTGAATAGACTGCCTTCGTCTTGTTACTGTAGTGACCCCGAGGATGAAATATTTTCCCCCAACAATTAATGATCCAAAGCTAAGTGCACAAAGAAAAATCTTCTTTAAAAGTTTTGGAATTTTTCTAAGATGAATTTTGGATTTCTAGCCAAACTAGAAAATCTAGACAATCCAAAAACTTGGTTCTGTTGGATTGATTTTACTTGCACGTCGGACTATCAGGATTCAAGCCAGACAATATGAAAACATGCTTCTGTTCGATTTATTTTGCTAGTTAGACTATTTGGGTTCAAGTTGCATAATCTGAAAACATGTTTCTATTGAATTTATTTTTGTCAGACTTAACATTTGGACTATGGCAGGATGATCTGAAAACTACTATCTGTTAGATTTTATTCCGTGGCCCGGAGCATCCAGACCTTGGTCAAATGGTCTAAAAACACCTTTCTGCTTAGATTTATTTTTAGCCCAAAATATTCGGATTCAAGCCGGAATATCCAAAACATTGTTTCTACTTCGATTTTTTATTAGTCTAGATTATCCGATTAAGTTCGGACTATTTAAATGAACGGTGCATGATTTTTGCCCTAACTGCTAGATTTGGCATAGAAGTATAAATACATTTTTTCTCCCATAATCAAGGCACGTGATTTCAAACCCTGGTAACATGTTGCTTGATTCTTGATTGATTCTTAAGAGTTGATTGAGATTCCTCCACAACTTCCTCGTGTTCTTGGTTAATCCATCCTTTGAGAGTTGTTGTGACATGTGCATTGTGATCTTCATTGTTTCTTCAGAACACAATATTGGAACATGTTAATGGATTCATTACTAAAATTGCTTGGAGTTGATCCACAAGCACCCAAGGTATTATGGGTAGCCAGACACATTTGTATCCCCCCACCTCACCTTGACTTCAAAGAGGTAACATAGTGGATACAACATCTCACTTGGATACGGCTATGAGTTATTTGGTAAATACAAAAATAAAGAAAAATCCTCAAATCATTCTGATTGATATGCTCATTTCAGTTCAGCTTCTCTCCAATTTTAGATACAGCATCTCTGCTTAGATACGGCCATGAGTTATTTTGTGGCAGGTGGAAACAGCGCGGAGTACTGTTCATGTTGCCAAGACCTGACAAATGTTTGTCCATCTATGATCTGTCTTGCAGATGTAGCTTCTCTACAGAACTGCTTCTGCAATACTGCCCATTGACACGCAGACCCTACGTGCTATGGGACCAATATGTTAGTGGGCAGTACAGCAGTACAGCTTCTGTCTTCCAGCAAAATGAGATGTATATTGTAATACACATATACGAGATGGCAACCATAAGTGTTAAAAAGACAGAAGAACAGAAAAGGCCATTGCATGCAAACTCAACCCACCAATTCTGTCTTCACTCCAATCAACTAATCAAGTGGTAGGTTACATGTAACAGAAGGCGCATTTCCATGTAACAACCTCCGGGTAGAACTCTGCATTGCAAAGATCATTTGCTCATCGGATCCCACAATAACCAATAAAGGAATTACATCTTATATCTGCTTCTCGCAGTCCACTGGCAACTCGTCCTTTTCAAGTTTCAATCTCATGGGTATCATGATTCTGATTTACCAATGAGAGCAATTATTTGGCGGGTGAACAACAGCTGTACAGGATCTGAATTGATTACATACACCATCAAGATATGCCATTGAAGGGGAAAATGACAGGATGCAAAATGGAGGCTCTTCAGGTCAAATTTCGGAGAGAAATTGTCCAGAGAAGGTTTGCGTCCGATTTTACGGTTACCTTTTCTGCCTGCACAATGTTTGATGTGCTTATCATACTCCCAAATCTCATCTCTGCTTCACCTGGAAGTAATAAAAGTTAAACAATCATTATCCAAGCAATAGCAAAATATAGGAGAAACACCAGCCTCCGTATCTCTCTATTTTTTACTGTTCTTATGCATTCCATGGAAACTTCCACCCATATAAATGATTCTTGTGATATTTTTTATGTTAGTCACAGTATTTCACTTTAACTTCTGTTGTTTTCAGTTTTCATTCTTTATGACAGATAAGCCACCAATTCAGTGAGAATTGATTCAGTGCTTTTATATAAAGTGAATAGGACAATGAAAACCAATAATCACGATTCATGATGCGTTTAATCCATACCTTGTGCAATTTATTTTATCTAACTTTAGAAACTTTTACAGTTTTTCACTTTCCACAGTTAGGCTGGTTTGACGTGTTGGCAGCCACATCATATGTTTTCAGCGGATGTGGCAGCCTACTCAGCAAAATCTTCAGTGGCTTGGAAGGATCTCATGTGTGAAATGATGTGATAAAATCCAGCGACACATATATTCCATGTAATCTCAGCATGTAGGAACTAAATAATTCCTTCTGCTTGATTTATTCCATGACCCATATCTAGGGTATTTATACTCCTAATTGTTAGAGTGTGTGTGTGTGTGGGGCCGCTGGTGTGTGGGCCCCTCCTGTAAGGCTCCCCTTTTATCCTCCCAACCCTAGGGAGAGGAATCTATCCATCTCTTCCTACATGGTATCAGAGCCTTAGGCTCCTCCTCCCCTCCTCTTCTTCCCTGCCGCCGGCGCCGCTGCCGTCGCCTCCATGGCCGGCGAGCCTCCTCCGGCGAGCACCACCTTCTTCTTCTCCTCCTCCTCCCCTTTTCGTGGGCTGGGTTCCGCCACCATGGCCGGATCCGCCCCTCTCCCGACCGGATCCGCTGCCGGGGCGACCGGATCTGCCGCCGCCGGCTTCCCCCCGCCGGGGTTCGCCGCCGCCGGACCTCCCCCGCCCGGATCCGCCGCCGGGGCGGCCCGATCCGGCGCCGCCGAGCTCCCCCCGCCCTTCCTCGACGCCGGCGCCCCTCTCCCGCCCGGATCCGCCGCCGGGGCGGCCCGATCCGGCACTGCAGAGCTCCCCCCGCCCTGCCTTGCCGCCGGCGGGGCCGGATCCGCCGCCGCCGGCCCGTATTTCGCCGCCGGCCCGCCTGTCCCGCCCGGACCCGATGCCGGGGGGGGGCCGGATCTGCCGCCTACAGGGCCGCCCCCCCTCCCACCCGCCTGGCCGACCATGGGGGGGCCCCTCCTGCTGCTGCCAGCCTCGCCTGCCTCCCCCGGGGCCCAAGGGCGCTGCCCCCCCTTCCCCCTGCGCTGTCCTGGCCGACCCCGGGTGGGCCGCCGCTCCTCCCCACCGCCGTGGCCTCGGGCTGGCTGGCCCCTACGGATATGGTGGCTGCCGACGCTGCCCTTGCTGCCGCCCTTGCCACTGCCAAGACTGCTGCCGCTGCTGCTCGGGCGCGTGAGCGGGCAGCCGCCCTCGCTTGGGAGAATGCTCGCCAGACCGCTGATGCCCTTTCCCAGCATGTCGCTGAGGCCGAGCATCACCTCAGGGGTGTTGACCCCACTGCCACCGCGGCTCCTGCTGTCGCCGCCGATCCGGATGCCGCACAGCTTCACGCCCAGGCGGCCGGTGTCCAGAACATCCGGGCGCTGGTGCCTGTCACCCTCGATCCCTCATCGTCCTCCTACGCACGCTGGCGCGACCTGGTGCTCCTCACCCTCCGGCGCTATGCCCTGGACGACCACGTTCTCATCGACACTCCGGTGGTTGCCCAGGGGTCCGTGTGGCGGCGCATGGACAGCGTGGTGCTGTCATGGATTCTTGGGTCCATTACTGTCGAGCTCCAAGACATCGTGCAGGAACTTGGTGGCACCGCTCGGCAGGCCTGGGTTGCGATCGAGGGGCAGTTCCTTGGCAACCGCGAGGCTCGTGCTCTCCAGTTGGATGCTACTTTCCGCACCTTTGTCCAGGGGGATCTCTCCATCTCGGAGTACTGCCGTCGCATGAAGGGGATGGCGGATTCCCTTCGTGACCTTGGCGAGCCTGTTGCGGACCGCACTCTTGTCCTCAACATCCTCCGCGGTCTCGAGGACAGCTACACGCATCTCCGGACATGGATCACGCGGACAGTGTCGTTCCCCTCCTTCCGCAAGGTTCGTGATGACCTTGTACTCGAGGAGCTGACCCGGGGACTCGCTCCCACATCTACTACCGCGACTGCTCTAGTCGCCTCCGGCCCCATCCGGCCGGCCTCCCACCCCCAGCCGTCGCCGTCTCCCTCCCTTCTTGGCACTCCTACCGCCGGTTCCACCACTAGCGGGGGGGCCGTGGTGGCGATCGCGGTGGCGATCGTCGTCGCCGGGGAGGGGGGCGCCGTGGTGGTACCGGTCGCGCTCCGGCTCCTACCTCCGTCACGCCAGCTCCTGCCGCTAGGAGTGCGCCCTGGCCATCCTTCTCCAACCCATGGATGGGGCGCTTTTCCATGTGGCCGGGACAGTTCACTCCTCGGCCTCCTACCCCTCCTGCGGCCATGCTCACCGGGTGGCCGGTCCCGCCTGCTTCGGCGTGGGGCCCGTGGTCTGGTGGGTGGGATCAGTCGGCCCTCGCACAGTCTTTCAACACCATGGCGTTGACTCCACCGGCCGCCACGGATTGGGTGGCCGACTCGGGTGCTTCCTTCCACACCACTCCCCATGATGGTATTATCTCCTCTCACAGGCCCCCCCACCCATCTCACCCTTCTTCCATCATGGTTGGGAATGGCACTTGTCTTCCCGTCACCTCCGTGGGTGATGCGACTCCTTGTGGGTCTTTTCGCCTGCAAAACATTCTTGTTGCTCCTGACATTGTTCACAACCTTCTTTCCATTCGTCAATTCACCACTGATAATTCCTGTTCTGTTGAATTTGACTCCTTTGGTTTGACTGTGAAGGATATGACCACCCGGCGTCCTCTTCTCCGCTGTGACAGCACCGGACCCCTCTACACCCTTCGTCTTCCACCTTCCGCTGCTCCACCTTCGTCCGCCCTTGCCGCCACCGCGTCCTCCACACTCTGGCACCGCCGGCTTGGTCATACCGGTGTCGACATTTTGGCTCAACTTTGTCGTAGCTCCTCCATTCCTTGTACTAGGGCTACTAGTGAGCATATTTGTCATGCCTGTCAATTAGGTCATCATGTTCGTCTACCTTTTTCTATTTCTTCCTCGCATGCTGTTCATGCGTTTGACCTTATTCACTGTGACTTGTGGACCTCTCCGATCATGAGTATCTCTGGTTATAAATATTATCTGGTTGTTCTTGATGATTTTTCTCATTACTCATGGACGTTTCCTTTGCGGTCCAAGTCGGATGCCTTCCCCACGCTCACTCACTTCTTTGCTTGGGTATCTACTCAATTTGGGGTTACTATCAAGGCCGTCCAGTGTGATAATGGTCGTGAGTTTGACAACTCTGCTTCCCGGGCTTTCTTCCTCTCGAAGGGAGTCCAGTTGCGCATGTCCTGCCCCTATACCTCCCCTCAGAATGGCAAGGCTGAGCGCATGATTCGTACCACTAATAATGTTATGCGCTCCATGCTCTTTCAGGCTTCGGCTCCCGCTCGCTTCTGGGCTGAGAGCCTCCTCACTGCCACCTATGTGCTCAATCGCCTGCCTTCTAAGGCCACGAGCGCTCCCACCCCTCACCATGCCTTGTTCGGTACCCCACCTTCCTACACTCACCTTCGTGTTTTCGGGTGTGCTTGCTATCCCAACACTTCTGCCACTGCTCCTCATAAGCTTGCGCCCCGCTCGACCTTGTGTGCGTTTCTTGGCTACTCCCCCGATCATAAGGGTACCGTTGCTTTGACCTCTCCTCTCGTCGTGTTCTTATCTCACGACATGTCATCTTCGCTGAGTCCGTCTTTCCTTTCTCCGTTGACTCCACACCCACCACCAGCCTTGAGTTGGACTCCCTGTTTTCTACTGACCCGGTGGTCCAGCCACCATTGTCTTCTGCAGGTACATCCCCGGCTGTTCCGGTGGCTCTCCCGCCATCTGACGAGCCGTGTGTGACAGCGGAGCTGCTCGTCGTGCCGGCCGCGGCCCCCGTGCCCCTGGCTGTACCACGTGCGGCCACTCCTCACCAGCCGGCGTTGCCCTCCGCGCCATGCGCGGCCCCGGCGTCCTCGTCCGTGCAGCACGCGGCCCCGTCCCTGTCGCCTCCTGTGCCCGGGGTTGGCCCGCTGTTGCC
Source organism: Zizania palustris (assembly GCA_019279435.1). Lineage (NCBI taxonomy): Eukaryota > Viridiplantae > Streptophyta > Magnoliopsida > Poales > Poaceae > Zizania > Zizania palustris. The sequence continues at coordinate 19,035,287 of JAAALK010000288.1, forward strand.
GTCGGCGCCGTGTTCCGCCCCGGACACGGCCCCGGCCGTGCCCCATGTCCCCGCGACACCTGCCGCGCCACACGCGGCCCCAGCATCTTCTTCCCGCTACGCCAACCCTGTTCGGGTCTACCAGCGCCGCCCGACGGGGGTTGCACCGACCTGCTCTCACGCCGAGCCGCCGGTGTACCACCCGCCCCTCCTCCACCACGATCCCCGCCACACTCACCCGATGGTGACTCGGCAGGCTGCGGGGGTCCTCCATCCAGTTGACCGCCTGGTCCTCTCCGCCGCTACAGCGCCGCCAGTCTCTCCCATACCCTCCACTGTTCGTGGCGCCCTGGCGGATCCTCACTGGCGCCACGCGATGGAGGAAGAATATGCAGCCCTTCTGGCCAATCAGACCTGGGACCTGGTGCCTCGCCCCTCTGGCTGCAATGTGGTCACCGGCAAGTGGATCTGGACACACAAACGCAAGGCAGATGGATCGCTGGATCGCTACAAGGCTCGCTGGGTCCTTCGGGGTTTCACCCAGCGCCCTGGAGTTGACTATGATGAGACCTTCAGCCCGGTGGTGAAGCCTGCGACTGTTCGGACCGTGCTCTCCCTGGCTCTCTCGAGGTCCTGGCCAGTTCACCAGCTTGATGTGAAGAATGCCTTCCTCCATGGCACCCTGACGGAGACTGTGTACTGCAGCCAGCCTGCGGGTTTTGTGGATCCTGCTCACCCTGACCGTGTTTGCCGGCTTAACAAGTCTCTGTATGGTCTGAAGCAGGCTCCTCGGGCTTGGTACAGTCGGTTCGCCTCCTTCCTGGTGTCTGCGGGGTTCAGCGAAGCCAAGAGTGACACTTCTTTGTTTGTCCTCCACCGCGGTGCTGACTCAGCCTACTTGCTGCTTTATGTGGATGACATTATCCTCACTGCATCCAGCCAGTCTCTACTTCAGCGGATTGTCTCCTCGTTGCAGCAGGAGTTTGCCATGAAGGACCTTGGTGTGCTCCATCACTTCTTGGGAGTGACAGTGGAACACCGCCCTGATGGCCTCTTCCTTCACCAGCGCCAGTACGCCTTGGATGTCCTCCAACGCGCAGGGATGACTGACTGCAAGCCCTGTGCCACTCCAGTCGATGCTCAGTCCAAGATTTCCGGTACAAAGGGTACACCGGTGGATGATCCCACTGCCTACCGAAGCATTGCTGGTGCCCTTCAGTACCTCACTTTCACTCGGCCGGATATCTCCTATGCGGTGCAGCAGGTGTGCCTTCACATGCACGACCCCAGGGACCCACACCTTACCGCTATGAAGCGGATTCTCCGCTATCTGCGTGGCTCCCTCGACTTTGGGCTTCACCTTCGGCGTTCTCCTGTTGCTGACCTCGTGGTTTACACTGACGCCGACTGGGTGGGCTGCCCAGACACGCGTCGCTCCACCTCCGGCTACACCGTCTTCCTTGGTGGCAACCTCGTGTCTTGGTCATCCAAGCGGCAGCCGGTTGTCTCCCGCTTCAGTGCCGAGGCTGAGTACCGGGCTGTTGCTAATGGGGTGGCCGAGGCATCCTGGCTCCGGCAGCTCCTCGGGGAGCTCCATTGCCCCCTCGCCAGGAGTACGTTGGTCTACTGCGACAACGTCAGCGCCGTCTACCTCTCCACCAACCCCGTCCAGCACCAACGCACCAAGCATGTGGAAATTGACCTCCACTTCGTTCGTGATCGTGTCGCCGTGGGAGCTGTCCGTGTCCTACATGTGCCTACCACCTCCCAGTTCGCCGACATCTTCACCAAAGGCTTGCCTTCCTCCACCTTCTCCGAGTTCCGCTCCAGTCTCAACATCCGCTGCGCCGGAGTTTCGACTGCGGGGGGGTGTTAGAGTGTGTGTGTGGGGGGGCCGCTGGTGTGTGGGCCCCTCCTGTAAGGCTCCCCTTTTATCCTCCCAACCCTAGGGAGAGGAATCTATCCATCTCTTCCTACACTAATAACAATTTAATCTGCTATCTTTATCTCTATTTTTAAAACAGAAATAATACTAACTAATCTTATCTTAATTTAACTATTTCTATCTTATCTCTAACTAATAGTTGCACATAACATGTTCACTTTTGTAGTTTAAGGTTGATTTCCAGAGAAGGAAGAAAATATTTCAATATTCTGCAATAGTACTAAACAAAATGTAGTTAAATTTGCAGTTCTTTCATGGAAAAGAATTTGACAACAAATTCAATTAAAATATGCTTCAGTATCCTTCTGTTGAAAGGTTTTTTATGTATATAGTTAAACGTGCAAGCTGCATGAACATAGCAACTTAATGCAATATGGAAAAGAAATATACTTAGGTTCCACTTCAGGCCAGTGGTTGTAGTGCTTCCAGATGGTGCTCCAACAGGAAAAATTCCACAATGTGGCCCTTCAACAGATGACTCAATATAGATTTCATGTTTGTGTGTCTTGGGAAGAAGTCGAATCAAGCAATCATCTGATAGAAGAACAATCCTCATGTCCGAGAACAAATATAGAACGTTGATATTAGCAGCCTCATGATCAAACCTTCCACCAAGTGCTCCAGTCACAAGAACACAAAGCTGCGGTAGTTTCAGGAACTTAATTTTCACAATAGTAGCTTGTCTCTCTAAAGTTTGCACAACTTTTGAGGTTTGGTATTGCAAGAAGACATAAAAATGTTGGAGATTGTAAGAAGAAAAGTATAAAATAGAATAGGAAGAGCACTACTCACATTCTTCTTTTCATGATCAGGTGTAGAGCGATGAATCCGTGAAATACACTTGTGTAGATCTGTTGTCTCTTGGTTATGTGATTTATCAGAAATTTTAGATCCCTGCATAGAGAGAAATTCAGCAAAACAATGTTATCCTGATTATGCTGATGAAATTAGTTCACCTGTGCTGGATTCATCATATTCCACTCAGACAAACAGAAAAATAGAAGCCACTTTGTAAAATGATAAGTCAACTGAGAGGCTTCTTGTCCTATTTTCATGCCAAAACTACGACAATAGAAGATATTGACCAACTTAAAATATCGGTTGATTGTGAAATAATTTGAAGACACTTGGTCCAACACTAAAGAAAGATTTTCTATGGACGTGCTTGTGCTTCTAGAATTTTCAAAACCTGAATTCTTAGCATTGGTGTTTATCATTTGGAATGTGGGAGTTAAACTATTTACAGTGATATCCCTGGATTTCACACATCTGTCTTAGCAGCTGCTTCCTCTCTTCTCAAATAAATTTCATCCAATAATATGCACAGTAAAACTTTTTAAAATTTTTACCACTAACATGATATAAATATTTGTAAATATCACACAATTATAAAGAGTGATGGACAACAACGCAGATTTCAGTCTGTCTTTATGAACAATAAGTAAAACAGAACTATAATACACATATCACAGTACGAACCTCTCCTACTGTTTCCATAAAAATGTAAAACAGAAAGGACGGAGTAATTTTTACGAATTAGCAACTTTACAACAGAAAAAAAACCAAACTGATGAAATAGATGGAAGCATTAGAGTTGCATTCCTACCGTTCTGATTAAAAATATCCAGTTTGTAGATATAGTAACCAAAAGAGTTGCAACTTTGTTTGAGATCTCAGCATGAATTTTATTACTGTTGTCTGATGGATTATGCAGAGAATCCTCCTACTCTTGGATAGAGGTTTATATATCAACAAATGAGCTTACACTTGTCAAGTGGAGTTCAACTTTCATGAAAACACAGTCCACTCCAAGGTCTGCTGTCAAATGCGAAGTTCATTTTTTGTTATTGTACTTTCACAGTTTCGCATTCCAACACAACAATGATCTTGATGCTGCTGCAATTTCATTCTATGACTAAATTACTTTTCTTTAACTAACTGCATCAATTACGCATAGATAACTGCATTGCAGGATTTGCAGCAATCTTACTAGGATGTCCAGAAAATATGAAAAAAAATCAAAAAGAGGAAGCAACAAAAAACACCTGACTAGAGTAGAACTTTTTCACTTCTGGCCTTATAGAATCCATATCTCCCTCGATTATTTCTGGAATATACCTGGATATCAGCAACCAGTTGTAAGAGTTACGGAAGAGAATTAGATGAGTGCAATCCTCAGGGGAGAGTAGAGCAAGAAAATTTATAGCCAGTTTTGTATTTGAAAATTGGCAACCTAGAATCATCTCCATGATCATAATTAATAAAATATTGGGGAACATATAGAAACATCTAGGTGAGTTGTTTTCTGTGTGAACAGTTACTAGAAAATAAATAGGCACATGCCAATCAATCACTAATATCTATATGCAATCCATATAAAGAACACATCTAAGAGTACAATAACTATTACCTGTACTAACACAGTGCAGACATGCTTAAGCAACTTCACATACAGAACAGAGGGAACACATGTGCATTGTTCAGAGGAATCTAATTGTCAGAACAGTGTTAGTGAAGCAAAAAAAAATATACTTCACATTTTCCTCTAATTCCAAGATAACAGTTCAAGAACAACATATTAAGTAATGGACAGACAAGTAGACAACTTTCGTTAATGATCAGAAGGAAGTCTAACTTTGAAGTTTGAAGAAAATACAAGGAAAAACCAAAACATGTATCCATTTTAGTTTTTATCTACAAAACTGAAGATGTGTAAATGGAAGGTGTGAAGGGCTAATACCATTCAGGATAATCATGCAGTCTTAGAGCAAACTTATTATGTGTGTTATTATAGAAATGTTCTTCATGAACATCATGAGGGCAAGAGCCAAGAAGAGCTAAAAAGTTTCAGTCCTTCCTAAACCTATCCCATGGAAACACTTGAATCAAAATGTCTATACAACCGCAACTGGCCCCAACCCAATTGGGGGATAGGGCACTTGTCCTCAAACAGCTCTAGCAGGGCTCCTTCCTGTCAAGTTAAGAGAGGCTCTGAGGCTTAGGGCTAATTTTAGATATTCATTGATTGCTTGATAATAGAGTACATGATATCCCTTTATATATAGGGAATACTAACTTCACATACAAGGAACTAATCCCTAATATTATGTAAACCAGTCTAATCTCTATCTATAATTCCTAACTAAAACTAATACCTTCCCAGCTAATAAATGTAATACCAAAATAACTATATCCTTATGCTAATAACTTAGAATATTGTTTAGGCAACACATTATTATTGTGAAACGTAAACTCTTTCCTATCAACACTGCTACAGTACTGCGCTATAGTACCATGTCCATAGCATTACACCCCTCGTGGAGAGGCAGCTCATCCTCGAGCTGCAGTGGTGGCCACGGTTGAAGTCCTTGGTGACACGCAGATAACTAGGTGCAGTGAGCCAGCGATAGCTGAACAACATTTCAAATACCATTAGCAAGGGTCTAGAGAACTGTAGTGAGTTCAATAGCCCCATGATGTGGCTTGATGTTGTTGGCATCATGAACGAAGTGCACAGAACAACAGCAACACCATCGCTGCCATAAATCTTGGACACAACATGTAGTCGGCATTGACCCCTACCTGTTAATCGTTGTGCTCCGCACAACCTAAGGCACAATGTAGATTGTCGACGTGGTGATTATGCAATTATCTCTAGAGGAGGCAATGAAGTTGGCATTGGTGCCTCCAATGGAGGAGGGGAGGACAAGGTCCCTAGCAGCGAAGGAGAGCTTGGCGGCACCGATAGAGGTTGTGCAGAGATTGGACATCACCAAGGGCGACAGAATCACTAGGAGTAGGGACAGCGTGGAAGGGGATTTCTTCAGTGCTGCTCCACTTGGTGTTCATCTAGTCCAATATCTCAAGGCATTGATCTAGTTGCTTATTGATGACAGCCCACTCCTCAGAGATCATGGCTCTGATACTAAGATGTTATGGACATGCTAGCGTAAGGGTCAGTAGACTGGGGGATAGTTCACTCGCCCTCTAATAGCTCCAGAGGGAGAACTACTATATACAAGGAACTAATCCCTACGATTACGGAAATCAATCAAATCTCTATCTCTAATCCTAACTAAAAGTAAGACCTTCCTAGCTAATAGATATAATACCAAAATAATTACATCTCTATGCTAATAACCTAACATGTTATTTAGGCAACATATATTATTATTATGGAAGGTAAACCCATTCCTAACAGCACTGCTACAATGGCACGCTACAGTACCATATGTCCATATCCATAGCATGGAACAATTCTGCAATAACTTAAGTAGTCAGAATTCACTATTGAAATCTCAATTTCTTTACCCACAAATTACATATGTGACCAAGTAATTTAAACTTTGGTCGTATAGGACTATAGGTGCTGTAATTTATTTTTAACTTTTATGGTATCATAGAGTATGTTTTTTTTGAGAGAGAGATAACCAGCAGGAGAGGCTCCTACTGAGATTATGTATTAGAACGAACACAAACAACAACAAGTTCACTAAGAGGTACAAACTGGGGGAGGTTAGGAGAAGAAGATTACAGGAGAGCTAGCCAAGCCCTTATCGCCTCGCGAAGAGGAGGCTTACATCTGTGGCTTTGTAAGGTGAGGGTTTGTTTAAAGGAGGAAAACCACTCCGCAGCGGAGGGGAATCGTTGGCGAAAAATACAGTTGTTACGATGAAGCCATAATGACCATGCACCAACCACGATGAGTTCCATAATGAAGCAGTAGTTGTAGTTGTCCTTAACCATAGCAATTCTTTCAGGGCATGAGGTTGCATTCGGCCAAACTAGGCCTAGCTTCGCCCAGCAGTTTATGCTAAACGCACAATCGAAGAAAAGATGCCGGGATGTCTCGGCCTGTTAATCAGCACACATCGGGCAGAGGCAATCCTGATCTGGAAGAATAATTTTCTTTCTTCGTAGAATATCCCTCGTGTTCAATCTGTCCTGTAAGAGCAGCCAAAAGAAAACCTTCAACTTGTTTGAACACCGACAAGACCATAGCCATTTGAAGACCGGATGTACAACACAGTGTCTGAAAGTGTTGGAGTATAGTTTCTTTGCTGAGAATGTCCCAGAACCCCAGATGTAGCCCCATGAGCCTGAGGTCTCAAGGGGTAGCTGGAGGGTAGCAATAAGAGCCTATAGCTCATTAAATTCCGCTAGTGCCTCATCAGACAAAGGCAGGAAGAAGTGTCTGGATAAGTCGGGTTGTTCAAGGAATGTCCGAAGCGAGCACTTTTGATACTTGGCAAATGTGAATAGTCTGGGTAAGGCAAGATGCATGGGCTGAGCTCCCCATAGGTCAAACCATAGAGATACGGTTGAGCCGTCTCTTACATTTGGCTTCACTGTTGCCAAGAATAGTGGGCAGAGTTTTAGGATCCCTCTCCACCATGCTGATCCTCATCGGTAGCTAAGATGAGGGAGCAAGCCCGAGCGATAGTAAGTGTGCCATATAAGGTGCACCCACGGCACGTTTTTTTGTTGAGAAGCTTGTCAAGGTGTTTCATCATTAGAGCATTGTTCTGTCCTTTGAGGTTAATTACTCCAAGCCCGCCTTTGGCTTTCGGTTTGCAAACCTGTGTCCAGCTAACAAGGGACTTTGCATGTGAATCTGAAGTGGACCCTCGCCATAAGCAATGGCGCCTGGCCGTGTCGATTTGGTGAATGACTTTGGCCGGTAGCTGAAACATACCCATTGTGTAGGTGGGGAGTGCTGATAGGACAGTGTTGACTATCAGAAACTTACCAGCCGAAGATAACCAAAATGATGTAGCCGCTAGTCGTCTTTCAATTCTTGAAATTAATGAGATGAAGTCTTGGAGTCTTGGGGTTTTGGTTCCTAGAGGCAAGCCCAGATACGGCATTGGTAGTGTCCCTAATGGGCATTCAAACGTTCATGCTAGTATCTCTGCCTGGCTATCATAGATGTTAATTGGGACCAGGCAAGACTTTGAGAGGTTGATTTTTAGCCCAGTGAAAGCTGAATATGTGCTAAGCAGACCTTTTAGGTGAAAGATGTTTGCTTGTGATGCCTCCACAAATATGATGGTGTCGTTTGCGTATTGAATCACAGGGAAGTCAGGATGTGAATGGCAATCTGGCGCTTTGAGAATTCCTCGTGAAGCAGCGGTATTTAGGATGAGTTGCAAGAGTTCAGCCACATTTACAAAGAGGAGAGGAGATAGTGGGTCTCCTTGTCTTACTCCACGTCTGCAGTCAAAGTACTTCCCAACTGAGTCGTTCAGGATGATTATCGAATGCGCAGAAGTAAAGATCCTTTCAATCCACTTGATCCAACATGTAGGGAATCCCATTTTGTTTAGCATGAATAAAATGGTTGAGTGTTCTACCAGATCAAAAGCTTTCTCGAAGTCTAGTTTGAACAATGCTATAGGCTTTTTCGATGAATGGCATTGATGAGTGAATTCAAAGCTCCAGGCAAGGCAATCCTGAATTGATCTCCCTTTGATGAGTCGTATTGATTGTCATGCATGGACGTCTGCATGATTGGTTTCAAGCGGTTAGCAAGTAGCTTTGTAATCCGTTTGATAGCAAAATTAACCAAAGATAGGGGCAGTAGATAGAGCGTGAATGACCAAGGTTGGGAAAAGGGGAGCTTGGGGGTGTAGAGTGTAAAAAAGGCAGGACGTGCGATGAGTCTTGCAATTAATGTAAGCCGGCTCTGAAAGGACTGGCATGACATTTGATGGTTTGTCGTGCGTAGGGAAGCAGGGGGACAAGTCACACCGAAGTCTGGAAAATACCTTTTTAATTGGGACAGAGCGAACTATCGATTGGGCAACGAGATTGTGCTGCTTTGTTGGGCGTCGGGCCAATTTAGAAGTGAGGCTTGCGCCAGTGATATTTGAGGCCACGTGGGAGCTGACGAAGGGGCCCAGGAGGGAAGGGAGACCCTTCCTGCTGGCCAAGATCTCCTAGCGAGAGACCGGAGAACCGGGAATAGGAACCAAGATCGAGCCAACCAAGAAAAAGCGCGAAGTTCGTTTGGCAGTCATCGAGGGAAGAGAATTGAAATTTAAATTTGAATTCCCAACTAAGGAGTTGTTGGCATGAGGATGTGTTGGGTCATCAGCGAAGAAACTGAAGACAGTGGAAGAGTTGGAGAAGGATACATGCCTCAGGGGTCTTGAGGGAGTGCGAGAAGAACGTTTGAGAGAATACCGAAATGGAGAATTGGGTGATTTTGGCAAGTAAGAAGAAGCATGAGTGCACACAGAGGAACGGGGAAAAGACCAGCTAGCGAGCTCTTCAAGCTCCCATCTAGAACGTTCCAGGCGCCAATTTGCTCCTCCAACTCGTCAGAGGTGAAAAAAAACATCAAAGTGACTAGAGGTGAATTGCTTGCAGCGGTTAATTAAGAGTCCGATCTCTTTGGAGGCCACAGAGATCCTGAAAAACCTTTCTTTGACAAATTGAACGTGAAAACCAACCGGGGTTCCTCCGAGGCAAGCATGCACCGCCATGCTGACAGAGGCCTCTGTCAACCTAAACGTGAAACGCCGAAAAATGGCAAGCAGAAAGAAGGAGCCCGCCGGCGAAGAGGAGGGATGGTGAACGGGAGAGCCAAAACGCAAGAGAATCATCTTTTGAAAATCCAAGCCAGGAGAGAAATCCCAATTGGAGACCAGTTGAGCCAGAACTAGATCCTGTTCGAGCTCAAGCAGCGCCAAAGCGGGACCAGCCATGGTTGGAGGAGCAAGAAGACGTACCGCAGGAGACTAGAGGTTGCCATGGGAAGTCGCGACGCGGAGAAAGGGGGGTGGAAAGAGCAGAGGCGATGAGCTCGTCAGGTGCGGGGGTGGGAGCATAAGTGGTTGCATTGCTAAATATCATAGAGCATGTTACATGGAACTTCCAAATAAGGCCTAATATTTCAATCCAAACCATGTGAACAGATGAACAGGTGAACCCTTTAGGCCTTCAACATATTAATGTGTTAAATTTCATCCAGAATCTTAATTAGTTTTTAGTCCACATTTTCCATATTTGGCTGTTCTCCGTTCTGCATATGCACAGTTATTCAATGAGCTCAACCTGCATTACAAAGTTGGTTTAGGACTTAATTCCTACATTTTTTGTGCATAAACTGTACAATAGCACCAAATACTAACCTACTTGTGTGCCTAACATCCCATAAAATAACCTAATTAGGAGTAAATTGCAAATATTATATTCACGAAATTTCAGTACTTTCTGTTAAACGTTAATGCCTATGCTCGCAAAAAAGTTTGACTTTCTGAAGTCAACAACATGCCACTTTGAAAACTCAATTTATCAGCAAATTTTCATGTAAGAATTGTTAAAAAATAATTCTATTAACATTTTTGATATATTCAAATTACATATTATAGACAACATATTTGGTCAAAATTAATATATTCTGTCTCCAAGCATAATAGGGCAGCATATTTTAGTGATCAGAGGTAGTAACAGTAACCACAGTGATCAAGATCAGAAAGGAATAACTTTAAATTTAATAAGTGCGATAATTCAAAAGAAATGACTAATGAGAAAGTAGTTACCTATTTCTGGTGCTTTCATGGTCTTGCTCATTGGTCATCTGAAACATCTCATCAAAAATACGATTGGCTCCTCCATCAGCACAGATTCTTAGCTTTGCTGCTCTAAATACAAATCAAACATAGACTTTTAAAGATACATGCCATATACAAAATGCCAAAAGGACAAAAGAGCAAGAGACAGCTACCATGAGTCCATAGGCGAGGCATAAATCGTGGAAGGTTCTGATTAAGAACAACTAGAGCATAGTTCTTTGCTGGAGTGTTGGCAGGTTGATGCAACTTTGGAAGAAGGAAAGTTGAAGAATGCACCATAGCCTCCATGCTGCGAATTGTGCGCCACATCTTAACCTGAAGAAGGTGATATGCCAAGCTACTGCAAAAACAAAAATATTCTAAGAACAAAAAACAATCTATTCCAGATGAGAATATCGAACTATGCAAAACATTCATATGTTAGTGCACAGGCAATAAATCCCGTATCCATGAGACCATGAGTCCAGTTCCAACTGCTAGTTGTTTTGTCATGAGTTCAGCAAACGAAAACTTGGTTCACATGTTCTGTTGTATATTAAGGCTGCAGAACAATTCAATTAATCCTTAAAGCTAAAAATAACTATGCATTTGATGTTTACTTGCAGCTGGAAGAAGAATAGTTATCTTGCTACAAAATTGTGGAGCTTATTTATTGTAGCATACTAGTATAAAAGAGTAATATAATGGATGTGAAAACGATTTATTATTTGTCATCCTATGAACTTTCAGTCATAATTTAAGCCGGTAATACACCAAACACGATGAATCAAATGTTCGGTGATATTCCACTCCAAGCTCCGATTAACAGGATTCTGCCTAAATGGATGGGATTCAGTACATCATAGATCACCTACTTTTAAACAGAAAAAAACTTTCATTTCTTTCCTGTATATCCAACGATCAAAGGATGACCTTATCACATCATTCAATTATCTCCTAACGAATCACCGTCCTTCCATCCAATCGAATTCCACACCATTTCCCCTCAAACGCACAAATTTCCTCGCTCAAACCGACCCGCGACACTGCTCGGGACCTCCCGACGCAAAAGGTCGAGCCATTTCCAAGAACTGGAATCTTTCCTCGGACCGATCACCGCAAAAACACAGCCCCAAAAGAGATGCACGAATGGAGAAGAAAGAAACCACCACCAACAAACAAGTCTGCAGCCCAAATAGCTCGCCAAGAAGACGGCGCAGGCGAACTCACCTCAGATTACGCTTTGACGAACAGGGAGATGATGCGGGGACCTCGTTCGTAGGAAGGGGGCGAACAAGCCTAAAAAAACAAAAAAAAAAGTAGTAATAAATGCGGAAGGAAGATGCCATCGCTGTCACGAACCGCCGCTTTGGCTTTTGTTAATGGTAAGCCGCGGGATGTACGGTGATCGTTCATTGACCCGCGTGTCTGCCACTCTGCCAGGTGGGCCCGCCGTCAGGAGCTCGCAGCTAAGGTGTCACTAGGATGTCATTGATATTCAGGTATTTAAAATGACATAATTGTATAACCATAATATTAAAATAGCAAAAATAGCCTCAACATCTCCAAGATTCAGATAACATAAACCACACGGCCTATGGAAATGAAATGGTCCATAACCTTGATATGCTCAGCTCGCAAAAAAGATCAAATACCTATTTTGCTGCCATAATGTTTTATTCTCTAATGACATCTCTATGGAATGAAAAAAATCATGGTTTACAATTTCAATATGCCCTTGTTAGACCAGTAAAGGGAAAACCCTTGGTTAGTCATTATTATTCCATAAGTTATATCGGTGACTTTGCATTATTCCCATCTATCATGTCTTTAACGTTTATATAAGAACATAGACTCTAGAGTCGTCTGCCAAGACTGGCTAGACACTCAACTACCACACACCTATGGCTTCGACAGGAAGCAAGAAGAGAACCCCACAATTCAGGAGTCGGTTCCATTAGCATTGTCTCTAATGTGTTCCTAGCCTGGTCCAAACGTCCACCCCGACCAAGGAGATTAATCAATGCGCCATAATGTTCCACTTTAGGGTCTAGTCCTAAATCCTTCCCCATTTTATAAAATATCCCACTACCAAAGAAATGTACATTAGTGACGGGTCATAACGTACATTAGTGACAGACATGTCTCTCGTCACCCTTATCGCGTCAGTAAATCCCTATCATTAATGACGGGTAAATACCCGTCACTAAAGGGTCTCTCTAGGTCCCCTCCGCATCCGGCATGCCTCCTTTTAGTGACGGGTAACATCTCTCACCCGTCACTAAAGGTCATCTTTAGTGACGAGGAGTACTTTACACCTGTCACTAATGTGACCTTTAGACGAGGGATTATAGGGAAATACCATATCACCTTCCTCGGAACGTTCCTTCTATTACACCCATCATTCAATTTATCATCGTTTTTTCTATTCTTGAATCAATGTGTCCCACATGTTGGACATTTGTCAAGGTCTGCATACTCTCCATGAAATAGAACACAATCATTCATACATGCATTTATTTTCTCTATATCCAACCCTAGAGGACATACGATCTTCTTAGCATCATATACGGTGGTAAGAATCTTATTCTCTTCTGGCACTAAGTCCTTCAGAAAATTCAGTAATACTTTAAAACTCACATCAGACCATCCATATATCGCCTTCATTTGTAGCATTGTCAAGAAAATGTATAAGACCATGTACTTTTCTTTGCAGCAAGGATATATCGGTGTTTTTGAGTCTTGTACAATTTTGGGAACTAGACAAAATCCCCTTTAGAATATGCAACTTGTTCCTCCGCATCACACACTATCTAATCAACATTATCCACAATATCAATAAAGTTATCTTTTGAAATTCCTAAAATGTCATTGTCGCTCATGTAATCTGTATCAATGGTTCCACCTTCATCTTTACTACCAATCTAATGATCTACTTCACCCTCATTTTCTCCTTCTTCGTCATGCTTGTTCCATATATGATATCCCTTCTTGAATCCACGTCTCAACAAATGGTCGTACACATATTTTGAATTTGTAAACTTCTTCTCATTTCTACAATCATAACATGGACACCACATTGCAGTCTTTCCACTAGTTTCCATGTCATCTCTACCACTATTCATGAAAAACTTCACCCCACTTAAATACTCATTGCAAGTACGACAATCAAAATACATCCAACTCTGTGTTGTTGCAATCTATAAATAACAAAACAATCAAGATATATACGACTCTAATTATTACAGGTATAGTGTCGCGTACATACAAAAATACGATTTATAATTTCGGATAAAAATATATACCTTGGGTCGGATGACGTTGATGTTATATGCGGTGTGGGTGAGAAACCATGTTGAAGAATATGGTTTTGATATTCCAGATGTGATGAGTGATTGTCAACGGAAGTCAAAGGAAGGGAGAGATGAAGACCTGCCGTGTCTGAGGCGCGTGTGACTCAGGTACACGGGCAGTGAGCGACGGCCGGGCAGAGGAGCCGTGGAGTCGGGCTGGCCCAATCCGGGTACATGGCTAGGAGCGGCAGAGGATCCACTGGTCTGTTGACTGGGTTTGACTCAGGTACACGGGCGGTGAGCGATTGCCGGGCTGAGGAAGCTGCGGGGTCGGGTCGGCCCAATCCGGGTACCCGGTGCGAAGACGGTGGACGACCAGTGGATCCTCTGCCGCTCCTAGCCATGTACCCGGATTGGGCCAGCCCGACTCCGCGGCTCCTCTGCCCGGCCGTCGCTCACTGCCCGTGTACCTGAGTCACACGCGCCTCAGACACGGCAGGTCTTCATCTCTCCCTTCCTTTGACTTCCGTTGACAATCACTCATCACATCTGGAATATCAAAACCATATTCTTCAACATGGTTTCTCAATCTCCCCCTTGATGAGTGCATTGTCAACACCCTTTTCAGCTCATCTCCAGAACCTGCAAAACATGTTAACTGATTCTAAACCTAGGTAGTGACCATGACGTCTTCTGGTAAAATCCCATCCCTAGAAGCTTTTGGCTACACTTATTGGAAGACTCGCATGCGAGCATACCTTATGAGCCAGAGCTCGGACATATGGGAGATTTGTGTTCATCCTACTTTTACCATAAGGACTATTGCTGCAGATACTGCTGCAGATGTAGTTACACAGCATCAAAATAATAGTAAAGCGGTGAACATTTTATTTTCTAGTCTAGGTCCTAGTGAGTTTGAGCGTGTTAGCCATCTCACCACTGCCCGAGAGATCTGAGCTATCCTCCAGGCACACCATGAGGGGACAGCTCAGGTCAAGGCTAGGCTCTACTAGACCTACCGGCGTGAGTATGAAAATTTCTCACAGAAGCCGGGTGAGACTGTCGAGGCCTTGTTTGGTCGTTTTCAATCGATCATTAACAAGCTTTGCGTCAACAAGGCCGAGCGTGATCAGCTGGTCTCAGACCATGAACAGGCGCTTAAGTTACTCCATACCTTGGACCCTAAGATCTGGGAGATCAAGGTCTCTTCTATTGTTGAGAGCGCGTCTTATGATACCTTGACCGTCGCAGATATTTTTAGTAAGCTCAAGGCCTCAGAGATCGATATTCAATTGAGATCAAATCTCACTGATTCTGGCTCCAAGACTCTGGCACTTGCGACACCATCTGCTAATCCTAATGCCATGAGTTGTACTGCCTTTTCCTTGATGTCCATCTCCGAGGAACAACTTGATACTCTAGGAGATGATGATTTGTGCTTGTTTAACAACCGGGTGCGACGTGTCTATGATAAGCGAATGTTAAAGAGACACAGGCACAAAATCCGGATGCTTTGAGTGTGGTGACCCAGGTCATTTCATCGCCGACTGTCCCAAGCAAAAGAATTACAAGAAGGGAACTGGCGGCAACTCCTACAACTCCGGCAAGTATGACAACTCCACTTCCACAAAGGGCAAGCCCAAGACAAGATTCTTTTGAAAAGCTCTAAAGGATTACATGCGTGAGAACAAGAAGCGAGACAAGACCTTCTTCGCCGAGATGGAGAAAAGATACTCCAAGAGATCCTCATCTTCCTCCTTGTCTTCAAGTTCAAGTGATGAAGATATCATAATCAGGAAGGGGAAGGACAAGGACAATCTGGTGGGCCTTTATTTCATGGGCTTCGGGGACAAGCCGAAGAGTCGCTCACGTCACAGCCGAAGATCCCACAAGAGCTTATGCTCAATGGCTCTTGGGGAGAAGAAAGAAAAGTACTCCTCCGACGACGACGACGATGAGAAGGCATCTTCCTATGAACAAGAAGTTGTTAATTTACTAGAACAGAACAGTCAGGAGTTGAAGTATCGGGAGAAACTGCTTAGAGGGGCTAAGAAGAGGATAGATGAGCTTGAAAGTGAGCTTGCCACGGCGAATGGCAAGATTGAGAGTTTGTCTTCTTCCCCTTGCTTGGGTGATAATGGTGAGTGCCCTAACTATGAGGTGTTGTTGTGTGACCTGATGACTCTTAAGTCCAGGTACACAGAGAGAGTAGATGAGAGAGACGCTTTGGCCACTGAGCTTGAAAGCGCTCAGCGGGAGCTAAAAGATGCTCATGCCACTGTCGTCGCACCTTGTGTAGACTGCCCATCCCATTTAGCTAGTATAGATGAACTGAGAGCCAAGAGTGATGAGCAGTTGAGCGAGTTAGCTGGAGTGAGAGCTGAGTTGGAGCAGACTAAGCTAGAGCTTGAGACCTTGTCAGTTCCACCCACTGTTTGTGAGAACTGCTTGTCCATTAGAATGGAGTTGATCAAGCTAAAAGCAGAGAAGTCTGTCGATGCTGATAGAGAGTGTGAGATCTGCTTGTCTCAGGTGGAGGTGTTAGCTTCTTTGAGAGAGAAGCTAGCTGATGTTCAAAACGAGAACTTTTTCCTCCGTCAGATCCTGAGTTGGATTAGTGCCATAGAGCCATAGCTCAGCATGATGATCCAGCAGTTCAAGAGACAGGATGGGTTTGGGGTAGGTTACACCTATACCAAGGCTAATTTTGAGAGCGTCATTAGCCGAGCAGTGGAGTGGAGTAAGATGACTCCCGAACAGAGATATCCCAAGACTCACTCCACTGAGTCCTTTAAGGATAGTCAGCCCAAGGATGGAGTGTTCCAAGAACAACCTAAAGCTCCACCTAAGAAGCAGATCTGGGTCCCAAAGCCTAAAACTCTTCGCACTTCTCTTGATTCTTTACCTGGACCCTCTCACATCAAATATGCTACACCCAACACCACCAAGCTTAAGAATCCCAAGCCTCAACCACAATCCAAGAAGCCTACCTATCACTGTGAGTTTTGTCAGAGAGACGGGCATCTTGAGGAGTTTTGCTTCAAGAGAAAGCGGGTTGAGCGAGTAGAGAGAGCTCGAGGTGGGCAGGAGCAGTTCTACCAGCAAGGTGGTAGACGGAGAGTTCCTCGACGTAGAGAGAGGCTAGAGGCCAGGCCACGTCATGTAGGTGGTGGTAGAGGAGACAGTTTTTATGATCGTGCTCCGGAGGGTGGTTTCTGTTCCAGCAGAGTTCCAGATCGTTCGGTATACGGTTTTGGATCTCGCGACCGTGATTTTAGGAAGAACAGAGGACTGTGCTTTGAGCCACGTTTTGGTCCAGGCTCATATGATTCCTTCTACTTTCCTACATACGAGCAGATGGCTCGACACTGGTTTAACACCTTTGCCAAACCTGGCGTTGACCGTTTGCTCCCACTCATGATTATTGATCTTGATTTGGGAGTTGTGTATCCTTTCTAGGATACTTTGTGTCAGTTTTTCTTTTATTATTTATTTTTTATTGAGTCTTTTTGTGTGCGTTCATATCATGCATAATCATCAATCACATTTTGAGCTTGCTTCTGTTATATGATTAATCTGCTTTACTTTCTCTAGCCAGTATATGCTTTTGATTACTTGTCGATGATCATGTTCTGTTTCAGTTCACATGATATATCTAATATTTGTCATATGCATGGCTTTTATGTTTTAAAATTGAAAAAATGATCACTATTGCTTCTGGTAACTAGCATGTGTAGGCTGAATGCGCTCGCTATCTTTTACATGCCTGGTAGCTAGATCCTTACTTAGATGCAGACATGCAACTTGGACATCTATATGCTTTAAATAGGAAAAATGTGTTATAAAATGATAAAAAAATTAGAAAAATGTGTTATAAATTTATGCATTTTTATGATTATCAGAAAAGATCGAGGTGGGTTTGCTTTGTCGCATTGCATTGTTCTGGACTACTTACCATAGCACTTTGGTATGAACTATGACGGTGTAATGTATGCCAAGACCAATGTCTTAAGCTTCTGATGGTCTAGTTCTGGCCTAGGCTTGACTTGGTCGGTTAGCATAAGATTTGACATGCAAATAACCCCTGGCAGAAATGAAAAATAAAAGGTAAAAGAAAAAGTCTAAAAAACTAAAAAGATGACAAGTTTGCTGAAGCACCTTATTTTGAACAATGCTTATCTTGGTAGATATCAGTTAGCTTTTGCATATCATGTTTACCTTGCTTGTAAACTAGAAAATGTGGTGATGCTTTTGTTTGCAAAAATCGAAAAATGCGTGCTAATGACTTTCTTTAGATATCATATGTTGCACTGATCATGTCATGTATCTTAGATAGTATATCTTTTGCTATACCTGTTAGATGTTGTAATTGTAGTTAATCATATCTAAGAAGCATGCTTTTCACACTCCACCTGCACCCCATCTGCATTCATAGCATATTTTGAGGGGGAGCTGCATTCCAGGGGGAGTTTTTGTGTCTATGTCTTTTTAGAGTGCTTTTAGTCTCACTTGATGAGTCCAATTGTCAACAAGAGGAGAATTTTTGGAGTTTAGGGAACATTTTTAGCTTTCTCTGAGATTTATTTCAGGGGGGTTCCTTGTTGGTAATTCTGAGATTTGCACTTGCTTTTGAGTCTTTCTTTTTTGGTTAACCATAATGACCATTTTTCTTACTTTTGTTTGGCTTTTGGTCATTAGGGTTAAACTTTTTTTTCTTCTATTTTCTTTTGTCTTTGTTTTTTTTGTTTCCACATGTTTTGCAGGTTCTGGAGATGAGCTGAAAAGGGTGTTGACAATGCACTCATCAAGGGGGAGATTGAGAAACCATGTTGAAGAATATGGTTTTGATATTCCAGATGTGATGAGTGATTGTCAACGGAAGTCAAAGGAAGGGAGAGATGAAGACCTGCCGTGTCTGAGGCGCGTGTGACTCAGGTACACGGGCAGTGAGCGACGGCCGGGCAGAGGAGCCACGGAGTCGGGCTGGCCCAATCCGGGTACATGGCTAGGAGCGGCAGAGGAGCCGCGCTGGGAGCCGGTTGCTTTTGTGCAGGCTAAGGCGACATAGCCATCTAGCTCCTGTGCTAGATAGCTTGCGGCGAGAACCGGCTTGGCATGGCGATCGAGATTTTCTGGCGCGAGAAGGCAGTGCACGGGGCAACACATCTTCGGCCGGTGACGCGTGGACTCCTGTGTAGATCGAGAACAACGACGTCATGCAGGTAAGTTTCAATCTCCTATTTTTCAGATTAGTTAATTAAATCAATAGTCATCTAGTTTTTAAGCGGCATAAAACAAATTAAATCTCGTAGTTAATTTTAATCTGTTAAATTTTTATTACTTATCACGTATTATTTATTTAAGTGGTTTTAATCTGCTCATATAAAAATAAACCGAAAAAATCTATTAGTCGCAGTAATATTTTTATTCTAGTTTTTACGTGCAATATTTTCGAATTATTACTGAATTAATTTTTAATGATCCATATTTTATTCATTTGATTAGTATTTTATTTCTAGACTGAAATATAAATATTTCGTGATTTATCTAGGTGTTTTTTTACAACAGTATTTTTTTATTTATATTTAATATCATTTCAATTAAGACACCTGTGATTTTTAGGCTAGACAACTTTAATTTCAGTAATTCGCTTTGCTAATATTATTTGTCTCGTTAAGTTCGCTTGGGTGTTGGGATTAGATCATAGTTTAGCAAGAAATTTTTAAGCACCCATTCACCCCCTCTGGTCGCTACTTTCGGTCCTACAGTGGGCCGGTCCACCAGAGCACGTAACATTGTGGGTCGTCATTGGCAAGTCCAGCATCTGCAACTGCTGGTCAACAGTTATGGCGAAGACAGCGATGGTTTGGACTTCGAGCAATAAGTGTGGAGCTGAGCTCAGTGCGTGAGACGCTTATATACATATCATTAGTGATGGTTATCCATATAAGGACGTCACTAAATGTGACCTTAGGGTTTCAGACGCAACACTCTTTAGTGATGGGTGGTATTACCAACCGTCACTAATGTGGTGCCCCATATTTAGTGACGTGGTCTCAACACAGATCATCACTATAGGGGCAACCTTCAGTGACGGGTAATTGTATGACCCGTCACTAACATGGGCGCCCCTGCTAGCCTCATCTATAGTGGCGGGTCCTATTGCGACTCGTCACTAATGAGACAGTATTACTGACACACGTGAAATAACCCATCACAAAAAGTGTATTACTGATGTGTGTCTTTTACCTGTCACTAAAGTTGCGTCACTAAAGACCATTTTTGTGGTAATGTCCCTAAACCGTATGAGACCAACCTAGCATGCATGCAACAAGTCAATATGGCAAGTACACTAAGATCATCCATTGGTACCCTTTTAGTCTCCATTTGGTTAAAAAGCTTGATGGCATCAAGTCTGTAACCATGAGTTCCAAGTCCTAACATCATCACATTACAAGTGATCACATTTTTCTCATGCATGCTTTCGAAGATCGACTTGGCAAGCCATCTACCTTGTTCGAGAGCACCCAGTTGTGCACAAGCTGCAATAGCCCCAACTACAGCGACCCTATCAGGCTTGATACCACATATTAGCATCCTTTGGAAAGACTCTAAAGCTTCCTTCGGCTACCCTGACCTAACATAACCATCAATGATAGTACTCCATGAAATCACATTTTGCTTAGGCATCTCCTCGAACAACACCTTACACTACTACAAATCGCTACTGTAGTGGCATTGGAGTCTTCCACTGTAGTGGTGGGCCATTAGATGCCCGCCACTAGAGTTGCTGGTGCTGACGGCAGCACCAGCGCCCGCCACTACTATTGGTAAAGTAGTAGCGGTCGGTGCTGATGTCATCCCGGAACCGCCACTATTTTACCAATAGTAGTGGCGGGTGCTGGTGCTGCCCGCCGCTGCTACGCTGTCCACCACTAAAGTATTGATGACATCACTTGCGACCGCCACTACTATTCTGGCTATAAATATGTAGCTTCTTCCTCCCTGAGCTCTACCGGAGTTCGCATTTAATTTTGTCCGTATAATGGCGACAAAAATCTAGATAAAGAGGAGAGAGGCTTTGTTTTCGTTTCTTTTGAAGGATTTCATTCTAGGAGGTAAATCCATACCGAATCTCACATTTATTTTGTATTTAATCATGTATATAATGAGTTATTAGTGTTTTACTAATTTAGGGTTTGTGAATAGAAATTTTCAAATAAACTTCCATTTACAGTGTTTTCTTCTCCCAAATGAACAAATATGACCCTCCTCATAATTATTCATCACTTGTATATTGATTTACGTCATTTTAATATCTTTTTTAATTTGATTTATGATTACAGATCTAGAGTTATGTTGCTTGGAGAGAGAGAAACCAATGTAGTTAATTTATTTAATATTTTTTTCTACTTAATACATAGTTTGAATTAAAGCATTTTTAATTAATGTTGTTATGAGCGAAAATAAATCAATATATTTTCAATTTGTAAATTACTAAAATTAACAATAATGAATTTATTAATATTTTTTCAAATAATGTATGTTTTAGATGGAGCACAGGTCTTGGATGTACTCGTCCAACGACGGAGATGTGGTGGCATATTTTAACAGAGTAACTGAATTTACTGAAGCTGCCGCACAATATGTTTCCCGTCAGAGTGAAGAGGCAATATATTGTCCTTGTCAAGTTTGTAAAAACGAAGTGATGTATTCGTGTTCAGATCATGAAACCATACGATTTCACTTGTTGAAAAATGGTTTCGTGAAGAACTATTATATATGGACGAAACACGGTGAGATGGGCCAAAACCCTCTTGAAGATTCTGATGTGCCGCAAGATGCTCATCAACATAGAAGAGGTTGTGATCATACATCTGACATAACACATGATGATGTTGATCAACATGATGATGATGACACCTTTGATGTGGAGGAACTGATGCGAAATGTTGCGCCTGAGGTGCTGTTGCAGAGAACTACAACCAAAGGATACGATAACTTTGAAGCACTTGACAAAGAATCAAAAAACCTTCTTTACGAGGAACGCCATGGATGCGATAAGCAGTATACTGTGTTGTACACAATTCTTGAGCTTATGAAATTGAAGGCCAGCAATGGATGGTCTGACACTAGTTTTTCATATCTTTTACAACTCCTAAAAAAGGTCTTGCCAAAACCCAATGGTCTACCATGTGATACGTACCAAGCAAAGAAGATGATTTGTCCGTTGACTTTGGACGTTCAGAAGATTCATGCATACCCGAACCACTGTATCCTATATCGAAAAGAGTATGGATTATTAGAGAGATGTCCGTAGTGCAACGCAAGTCAATACAAATGTCCAAATGACTGTGTGGAGGACTACAATGACCACCATAAGAAGAATAAGAGGTTGCAGAAGAGGAATAAAAATGTTATTGCAGACCATCATGGAAAAAAGACGGAGAGGAAAGTTCCAGCCTTAGTAATGTGGTACCTACCGGTGATTGATTGCTTGAAACGTATGTTCTCTAATCCCAGAGATGCTCAACTATTAATCTGGCATTTCGCTGGGCGAAAGAAGGACGGAAAACTTCGGCACCCTGCGGATGCTAGGCAGTGGAAATCATTTGACCTGGCCCATCTAGATTTCTCGGACGATCCTAGAAATATCAGGATGGGATTTAGCACGGATGGAATGAATCCCTTCAGTGAGATGAGGAACCCACATAGTATGTGGCCGGTCTTT
Source organism: Zizania palustris (assembly GCA_019279435.1). NCBI lineage: Eukaryota > Viridiplantae > Streptophyta > Magnoliopsida > Poales > Poaceae > Zizania > Zizania palustris. The sequence goes on from JAAALK010000288.1 coordinate 19,057,793, forward strand.
TTATGCTTGTTCAACATTCCATCATGGTTGTGCCATAAAATAAAATACCTTATGCTCACTACTCTAATTTCCGGTCCAAAACAACTTGGCAATGACATTGATATCTTTCTAGAACCTTTGATGGAGGATATGAAACGTCTATGGGAACATGGTGTCAATGTGTGGGATGAGCACAAGAAAGAGCACTTCAATCTAAGAGCCATGATCTTTTGCACCATAGCTGACAACCCAGGACGTATATCCCTAATAGGACAGGTTAAAGGAAAGACAGTATATGTAGTGTGTGTGGACCAGACTAGAATCTATGCATCTTCCATTATTCATTAAGACAATATATATGCGACACCGCAGATTTTTACCAAAAAACCACAAATATCGAAGAAATAGGAACCATTTCGACGGTACAATTGAGCTTGGATAGCCTCCACGACATCGAGATGGCAAATTTCTATTCGAAATGGTAAAGAATATCAAAGTTGTTTTCGGAAAGAAGAGGAAGAAATCTAAAAAAATTCAAAGGACGCTCCATTTAAAAAGCAGTCAATCTTCTTTAGATATTTGCCCTATTGGAAGGAGTTGGAGATTGGTCGTGCTATCGATACAATGCACGTTGAGAAGAATGTCTTCGAAAGCACCATCGGTATTTTGTTAGACATACCTGGCAAATCAAAAGATAGACTCAAATTACGAAGGGACCTTCAAACTCTCGGAATTAGACCCGAGCTTCACCCACAGGAAAGGGCCAATGGAAATTTTTTCCTTCCGGTTGCTAGCTAAAACCTCACAATTGACGAGAAAAGATCAATCTGCAGGTGTCTACATGGAATTAGAGTTCCAACAGGATTCTCAACGAATATAAAGAATATTGTCTCCGTAGCAGATTTGAGGATGAGCGGCTACAACACTCATGATTGTCATGTTATGATTGGGCTATTCCTCGCCATCGCAGTAAGAGGAATCAAACATTCATTTCTGAAGATGGTGATAACACACATGTGTTACTTCTTCAACGTCATATCAAAGAAGGTGATCGACACTGAAGAGTTAAATGAATTACGTAAACAAATGAGGGAGACTATGTGTCAGCTTGAGATGTGCTTTCCTCCTTCATATTTTGATATTATGGAGCACTATATGATACATATAGCAGACCAAATCTTTGTTCTTGGTCCAACGTACCTGCACAATATGTATGCGTACGAGCGTCTAATGGTTATCTTCAAGGGTTACGTACGAAATCGTGCTTATCTAGAGGGTTCCATGATAGAGGGTTACACGACTGAGGAAGTCATTGAGTACTACGCAGATTACATAAGAGATGGAAGACCAATAGGATTTCCTGTGTCCTGGCACCATGGAAGACTCACCGGTAAAGGAACTAAAGGCAGGAAAATCATACGAGATAATAGCTACCAAACAATAAGAGAATCACATTATAGTGTAATGCATTAGTTGGCGATTATGAGACCATATGTTGAACAACACCTGCAAGAGCTTCGTGAAAGGAATGAAGATCGCGATGAACAATGGATTATGAAAGAACACAAAAATCATTTCACATCATGGCTGAGGGATCTAAACCATTCGATTGGAGAAACCGACGAAGAGATGATGATAAATAAATTGTCTTATGATCCATTGAGCATGGTTAAAACATGGCAAGCGTATGACATCAATGGTTTCACATTCTATACCAAATCAAAGGATCAAAAGAGTCAGCACCAAAATAGTGGTGTCAGAGCAGATGCAAAAGATAGCACTAGACAAAAGAATGCTTACTATGGATACATCGAAGAAATATGGGAACTTAACTACGGGAACTCTATAGAAATCCCTGTATTTAAGTGTTAGTGGGTCAGACATCCAGAAGGTGTGGAGGTGGATGATTACGGGTTTACGATAGTTGACCTTAATAAGGTGGCTTATAAAGATGACTCTTGGATACTCGCTCAATTCGTGTCACAAGTATTTTACATACTTGATCCTAAAGATGAGAAAAAATACATCGTTGCTCCAGGAAAACAAAGAATTGTTAGAGTTGATGGAGTCGAAGACGAAGAAGAATACAATCAGTTTGATGAGGTGCCGTTTTTCGTTGACATATCAAGGATCAATGTGGTTGAAGCAAAACTGTCATTTGGTAGTGTGATTCCTTATCTACGCACCGATGGTGATGGAAAATTAGTGCAAGGCTAGATCATTTATGTTTATTAGCATGCGTATTTGTAAAATCAATTATGTCATTTATGGTTATTATTTAATTATAGTTAATACATGTATTTTTATGGTGTATTTTTATTGTTAAAACATGTTCAAGATCAAACGAGGATTTAATTAAACATCAATAGAAAAGTTTTGAAAATTTTTATTGTTTGGGGCCAACAACAAGGTTCAAACCTCAAACCGCCTGTCGGCAGCGAGGTTCGAACCTCGAACCGCATGGCCCCAAGTGAGCCCCCCGCACCACTGCGCTACAAAGTGTTTCTCGACATTGTAGGAAGTGTATTATATACTAGATATATAATCCCTACCTTTATTAGTAGTGGCGGTCGGATTAGTAGTGGCGGGCTGGTGACATCATCACCCGCCACTACTAAAAGAAAATAGCAGTAGCGGGCAGGATGATGTCAGTATGCCCACCACTGCTAATATACCTATATATACTTTCCACTCCCGCCGTCCGAAAACCTAGTTTCATTTTGTAAACCCTAAACTCCCATGTCGCCCCCCTCCGCTCGTCGCCGCCGTCCCGGAGCACGTCACCGCCACCCTCCGCCCGTTGTCGCCGTCCTCGGAGCCCGTCGGCGCCACCCCCAGAGCCCATCCTCGCCGCCCGTCGCCGCCAGTCAGTAAATGATTATTAACCTAGCTTTGGTCTTATTTTATCCAAGCTTAGGGTTAAAATGATTTCTGATTGTTATATTAATTTATGCATGGTAATATAATTTAGTAGAATATTACTAGTAGAATGCACTATAACAATAATGTTTTTAATGTACTATAAAAACATTATCAATGTGACAAAAAAAATTGCAGATGCATATATGTTGCCATATATTCACGAGATTAATTAACTAAAGTATATATGTTGCCCACAAATTTCCCACTAGCCATTCCCAACCCCCAACCTTGACGACAGCGCCCTCCTCATCGGTTCACGATGACTCCTCCTAAGATTGAACCAAACAGTGGATCCTCAGACTCTTCATCAAGTGGCATGTGTGAGGTTTGCAAATGCGGTAAACTTAAGGTACATGGTATAGTTTGCAGTTGTTTGGCGAAGAAAGTGATTCTCATAATGGACTTCGACTCGGAGGACGACTCGCGATCGCCGCAACCAGATAGGGTAAGTGTTGGCAAACGAAAGAATGATGAGACAACCGGTGGCAGAGGGAAACATGCCGAGGCTAGTAGTGGAAAAGGGAAGCATGCAGAGCAATGCGGCAGCAAGAGGAGGCAGGAGGCAAGATCCTCTTTTTATGCAAATTTTATATTTTATCAGCCAATTCAATCATTGATAAGTTGTTCTCACTATCGCTGTCGCATGTATTTTCTTGTTCAGGAACATGGAGAGCAGTTCAGACTGCCTGATGATGCCGAGTTGGTTGAGGATTGGCAAGTTGAGGCTTTTCATCTGTTTAACCAGAAATAAGTTGGGTTTGTGCCGAGGAAGAAGAAGAAGCTCCAAACCATATCTTTCTTTTGGGTTTGACCAGTAGTGCGTTTCGATGTGTAAGCTGATTTCCCTAGCCTGGACTTGTGTTTGTTTACTTGCTTTCAAATAAACGTGATATGTCAAGCGAGCCCCCACACCACTGCGCTACAAAGTCTCGATCATATCGTAACAACATGACAAGTCTTGTCTTTTTTAGACTTTATTTGATTTTTTGAGGATTAAAAAACTATAAAGATACATGTTGTCGATCGAGTGTTTTAGCAACCTAAATTTTTTATGATGGTTTTAAATTTATTGGATAATAACTCATAATAGAGTCAAAAACATTAATATGGTTTTTCTATAAATTTTGGTTAATTATTTCATGTCTTGTAGTTCAAATTTAACTTATTTTGACTTTGATCATAAAAACACACTTAATGAAATAAAAAACAGTAAACTTTGAAAGAAAAATACCAATTTTTTTAATACATGTCTAACATAAACCAAGGTAGAAAATGCCATTTTTTAAAAAAATTATAAGTTATGATGTATTTTTATTGTTAAAAAAATTCAAGTTCAAATGAGGATTTAAACATCAATAAAAACGTGCTGAGAATTAGAACAGAAATAAAAAAATGTTTGGAAGCTAGAAGCAAGGTTCAAACCTCAAAGCGCCTGCTGGCAGCAAGGTTCGAACCTTGAACCACATGGCCCCAAGAGAGCACCTGCACCACTGCGCTACAAAGTCTTTCTCGACAATGTAGGCAGCATATGCTAGATAATCCCTACTACCCCTATTAGTAGTGGCGGGCACGTGTAACCAGTGGCGGGCATGCTGACATCACCAGCCCGCCACTGCTATTCCTTTTAGTAGTGGCGGTCGCATAACGTCATCGGCCCGCCAGGTCGAGTTACGTAAACTGAGGCAGAAAAATACCAATTTTTTATATTTGATAAGTTATGATGTATTTTTATTGTTAAAAAAAATTCAAGTTCAAACGAGGATTTAAACATCAATAAAAAAGTGCTGAAAATTTAAAAAAGTACATTAACAGAAAAAATGTTGTTTGGGCGCCAGCAGCAAGGTTCGAACCTCAAACCGCCTGCCGGCAGCAAGGTTCGAACCTCGAACCACATGGCACCAAAGCAAGCCCCCACACCACTGCGCTACAAAGTATTTCTCGGCAATGTCGGCAGTGTATGCTAGATAATCCCTACCGCTACTAGGACTTATTTGCATTTAAATACCAATTTATGTTAATGAAAAATACCAATTTTTGCAATTAGAATATTGGTGTTGTATTTTTATTGTACAAAAAGTTTCAAGTTCAAAGGAAGAATCAACTATAGGTTTTGCTTTCAAACCTGAGTCATTTCATCTCTAAACCCTAATTCATCCCCGGAGAATCTTAGGTTTCTTAACGCCCTACATGATTATTTTCTCGAAACAATTTTATTTTTTATGACAACATCTAAGGATCGATCATATCATAACAACATGACAAGTCTCATCTTTTTTAGACTTTATTTTATTTTTTGAGTATTAAAAAACTATAAAAATACAAGTTGTCGATCGAGTGTTGTGAAAACCTACATTTTTATGATGGTTTTAAATTTATTGGATAATAGCTAATAATAGAGTCGAAAACATTAATATGGTTTTTCTATAAATTTTGGTTAATTATTTCATGTATTGTAGTTCAAATTTAACTTATTTTGACTTTGATCATAAAAACACACTTAATGAAATAAAAACAGTAAACTAAGGTAGAAAAATACTAATTTTTTGCAATTAGAATAGTTGTGTTGTTTTTTTATTGTACAAAAAGTTTCAAGTTCAAATGAAGAATCAACTGTAGATTTTGCTTTCAAACCTCAGTCATTTCATCTCTAAACCCTAATTCATCCCCAGAGAATCTCAGGTTTCTTAATGAAATAAAAAAAAGTAAAGTGAGGCAGAAAAATACCAATTTTTTAAATTTGATAAGTTATGATGTATTTTTATTGTTAAAAAAATCAAGTTCAAACTAGAATTTAAACATCAATAAAAAAGTGATGAAAATTAGAACAGAAATGAAAAAAAATGTTTGGATGGCAGCAGCAAGGTTCAAACCTCAAACCGCCTGGCGGCAGCAAGGTTTGAACCTCGAACCGCATGGCACCAAAGCAACCCCCGCACCACTGCGCTACAAAGTGTTTCTCGAAATGTAAGCACAACGTATATTAGATAATCCCTACCTCTCTTAGTAGTGGCGGTCGGGTGTAATCAGTGGCGGGCATGCTAACGTCACCAGCCCGCCACTGCTATTCCTTTTAGTAGTGGCGGTCGGTGACATCAGCGGCCCGCCACTACTAAGTCGAGCACCAGCGGCGGGCGGATTAGTAGTGGCGGGATGGTGACATCATCGCCCGCTACTACTAAGAGAAAATAGCAGTGGTGGGCAGGATGACATCAGCATGCCCGCCACTGCTAATCCGCCTATATAAATTTTTCGCTCCCGTCGTCTGAAAAATACTTTTCATTTCTAAACCCTAAACTCCTCCCACCAATTGCTGCCGCTCCCGGAGCCCGCGCCACCGCCCTCGAAGCCCGTCGCTGTCGTTCCTGAAGCCCGTCACCGCCGTCTCGGAGCCGTTTGTGTCCCCGGACCCCTCACCGCCGCCTCTGAGCCACCACAGTCGTCCTTGAAGCCCGTCACCGGAGCCCGCATCGGTGTCCCTGGACCCCTCGCCGCCGCCTCAGAGCCATTGCCGTCATCCCCGTCCCTGAGCGCACGCCGCCGTCCCCATCCTGGAGCCCGCGTCGCTGCCCTCGGAGCCCATTGCCGTCGTCCCTGAAGCCCGTCACCGCCGTCGCCCCGAACTCTGCCCATCACCAGAGCCTGCGTCGCTGTCCCCGGACCCCGCACCGCTGTCTTGGAGCCGTCGCCGCCGTCCCCATCCCCGAGCGCACACCGCCATCCCCGTACAGCTTGCTAAAAATTTCCCCTTTTCAATCCTTTTTTAGTATATGAAAGGAAAAGAAAGAAAAGATGGATTGGGTTGGACCTCAGAGTCATGAAAAATTTGGTAAATCCCATTTTTGAAAACAGAAATTCAATTAAAAGCAGTATCCAAGCTGTTGGGACTAATCTTATTGCTTATCTATTTCGTGTGAGTTTATATTGTTAGTAGTGTCATGTGCATGTCATTAGAGAAGACAATAATATGCATGCAAGTGCCAAGCATGCAGAAACTCCAAGTGAGGTGGGAGTTGTGGCCATGTTAAATGTGTTGCATGGTATAGTGGTGTTAAATCGAATCAAGATTGCATGCATTAGTGGAGGCTGCATGCATTCTAACTAATGGAGCAAATTAAACTCGTGTGGAGTTTCTGGTTGGGTGAGTGTCACCTGTGCTTATTTAAGTAGCATTTTTGCTAATGGTGTGAGAAGACAAGAGAGTCACTTGTGCGTTGGTGGTACAATGATGAAACAAATTGATGTTTTTTTGTTCATCTTCTTGTTGTTAGTTGAGTGTGAGTGTTCTTATGTTCTTGAGTGTATTCTTGAGAGAGGTAGGCCAACACAAGCTAAGTTAGGTTTCTAGAGTTTATTGTCCTTAGAGCATCTCCATTGTACTTGCTAAATGTGAATTGCTATTCAAATGGAGCTATATTTAATCAATTTATATACAATGGAGGTGCTCTTACATTTGTGGATAGTTATCATTTGTAGAACCACTGTATACTACTTTGTTACACCTGTTTTGGCATTGATTAATGGAAATGTATCATTCACCCAATATATATTAGTATAATTTTGGGTGAAGTCTTCTATATCTAAGTTATGCATTGAGAAATATTGCATACCACATTACCACTTTTTTAGAACAACTTTTAGAGGCATATGATGCAAATTGTAATTGAGTTATCTCATGTATGTCATAAAGTCGTGGGATACATCCATTCCCGTCAACAACTTTTTCTTTCTCGTGTTGCTGACAGGGAATGGATGTGCTCACGGTTCCATGGCAGCCATGAACATATTTGAAAAACAACACAAAATATGCTGAGGCCTCAACAACACTAGAGAGAGAACAACACAATCTCCTAACTTGAGGATTAATATAATAGTTTCAGGAGTAATAGCTGACTACTGTAGCCAAGAAGAGTTTTCATACATTTCCTACCTTTGACACTGTGAACAGTTTACTACTGCTATTACTTCTGAGGCTAATATACTAATCCTCAAGTTCATCCGGCTGAAGACCAAAATTAGATTCTGCAATTCCTTTTAGAGGCCTATGATGCAAATTGTTATTGAGTTATCTCATGTATGTCATCAAGCCGTGTGACACGTCCATTCCCATCAACAACTTCTTCTTTCTCGTGTTGCTGACAGGGAATGGATGTGCTCACGGTTCCATGGCAGCCATGAATATATTTGAAAAACAACACAAAATATGCTGAGGCCTTAACAACACTATAGAGAGAGAGAACAACACAATGTCCTAACTTGAGGATTAATATAGTAGCTTCAGAAGTAATAGCTGACTACTGTAGCCAAGAAGAGTTTTCATACATTTCCCACCTTTGACACTGTGATTAGTTTACTACTGCAATTACTTTTGAGGCTACTATACTAATCCTCAAGTTCATTCGGCTGAAGACCAACATTAGATTCTGAAATTCCTTTTAGAGGCCTGTGATGCAAATTGTTAATGAGTTATCTCATATATGTCATCAAGCCATGTGACACATACATTCTCTTCAACAGCTTCTTCTTTCTTGTGCTGCTGACAGGGAATGGATGTGCTCATGGTTCCATGGCAGCCATGAACATATTTGAAAAACAACACAAAATATGTTGAGGCCTCAACAACACTAGAGAGAGAGAACAACACAATCTCCTAACTTGAGGATTAATATAGTAGCTTTAGAAGTAATAGCTGATTACTTTGTGCTTTGTTTCGTACATGAAAATATGACAGCAGGCCTTTTTCCATAACCAAAATTCTGATACATTAGCCTCTTAATTATGAATAGTTCATCTATGGCGGAAGAAGGACGTCCCATCGAGGATCTCATCTATGAGTCTCCCTCAAAAACAAATAAAGAGGGTTCATCTGAAGGATCCTCCGATAACGAAACTTCGTACCACTCTCCGGAGAATGAACATCCAATGGAGCTTAGGAAGAAGAGAACGAGAGAAGACGCCGATGAGGTTTACATTCCTGAAGCTCAAGCGGAGGTAATTATTGCGTTAGTAACAAGTCAGAGCAGCTTCTAACCGAGGATTACATTCTTGAAGCTCACATTGTCTATCATTGTAGGATCGTCCAAAGCGAGTAAGCAAACGTCGATTATTCCAAGTCGAGAAAAGAACAACTATTGTCCCAGCTGTTGAGTCATCTGAGCCAACAGATGTTGAGCCCGCTGCCACTACATCCTCTGCAAATGCGAAGAGGAGAGGGAAACAAGAGAAGAACAAGCTGCATACAGCTATCTATGAGGTTGAAGAAGTGCATGTTGATGGGGCTCCAAAGAAGCCGAACAAAATCACAGCTAAGTGGTGTAACGACTGTGGATGTCTCACCAGGGAGCGATGTAAGATAGTTTGGAAAAATTGAAAGAGTGTCCCTGAACCTACAAAGAACGAATTGTGGCAACATATAAAAGCGCATTATAAATTCCCGGAAGATCGCTTAGAAGACGCTAAAGCTGCCACATTGAAGACTATCGGGAAGGCTCTCCGTACATTTAGGACTAAACTGAACACACAGTAGCTTCAGAAAGGAGAGTCGCCGCTCAACGACTACGACTTTATAACGCCAAATGAATGGAACGAATTCAAAATGCAGCATTGCTCGGAAGAAGCCAAACAAGAGAGCATCGTGTTCAAAGAACTTAATAAGAAGAATAAGTTCCCACATAAACTTGGGCCAGGTGGATATAAGGCCAAGGAGGATGAGTGGAGTAGAAAGGAGGAGGAGGACCGTGCGGCTGGGTTACCTGAAAAGTTTTCAGGTGCTGATTAGCGCACTAAGAGATGGCTCCTAGGTCGAGGTAAAAAACACCCGAAGGCTAATATATGCTCTCCGACTCACGGACTAGTGAAGTATTTCAGAAAGCACAGGAAATTGTTGAGTTGGAGAAGGCTGGAAAGTTCAAGCCCGAGGGATGTAATGACCAGCTTACATCTGCTCTCGGAATTGAGGAACATCGAGGACGCACCCGAGGTGTCTCTTCTATAGCACCCTAGAAAAATACTTTCAAGAAACAGGAGGGTGCCACATACAAGAAGCGTCAAGCACGCACAGACGACGCCGCAGAGCACCGTGCAGAGTGGGAGCGACATTTTTTGAATTTATTAATGAGAATCCAAACATAATGCAGGCTGCAGCGGGACAAATAATTGTGCCAAAGGTATGACTTGATGTACCAAGCAGTGTTGGCTCAGTACAATAAAAATTTCCTATAAATTATATTAAAGAGGACACACCATGCAGCCTGCATGTACCGATAGGGCGCAAAGGGCATTCCGAAGAGGCTGCACGAGGCATTGCCATGCCTGGGGATTTATTTCACAATCGGCCTATTCCTGCTGAGTATACCAAGGTTCAGGTCACTGAGATCACCAACGACATATTTATTAATGACCCCTTGGATCTTCCAATGCTTGATGAGGGGATTGAGACAATCGGGGATGCGCTGAATAACTTTATCCTATGGGCGAGCCGAGATATCAAATTACTGCAGACAAGTTCTTAGAGTAAATCGCCTATTGTCTCATCACAATCCCCCACATATCTTTTATCTCAGGATGGGCAAAATATAGGATCTTTATCACCTGTTGATGAGCGTGAGATAGAGGAAGAGGCAGAGAAAGAGCCAGTGCCCGATAAAGTGGCAGAAGTGACAGAATCAAAAGTGACTGAGCCTGATCAAGTGGAAGAGCCAGTGTCAGTGCTTGAGCCCACTGATGAGCCCAACACAAAAGTGCCAGTTCTGGTCGAGCCTCATTTCCAGTGACTGAGCCCGTAACAAAAGTGCCAGTGCTAGTGGCCGAGCCTAAAAAACAAGATGCACGCCCAAAGCCAGCAATCCATAAGACAATTGTTCAAGCTGGGTAGTGTTCTGCGCCAAAATCTGAAATGCTTAAATTTTTCACTACTGTGGGGCAAACACGTTCTACGCCCGAAAAGGCTCACATAAAGGCTCTAGTACAAAACTAGGCGGGCTCACTTTCTATTGATAAATGGACCTACGGAGACAAGGATTATATCGAATATGAACTAGGCAAACCATTATTATCCCAACGAGTACTTAAGAGTATGCCTTGGCGGATGAGAACATTTCATGACTGGTACCTCGAAGCGTTTTCGTTAGGAGTTACACACATAGAACTGAAGGTTCCAAAAGAAATATTCATCTGCCCAGAATTTACTCTTGCATTATTTTTTGACGACTTCCATCGGATGTTCCATCTGCAACGAACCGACATCACAAGCATGATGCTCTGGTGCATGTAAGTACTTTTTACTTTGTCAATACAAAGCAAAAACCAATCATGTCTTATATTGACTATTGTTTCATAACATATGCAGTTTGAATTCATGTTGTGACACTTTTAATAAATATGGGTACTTGAACCCGTCATTCATAAGCCAAAGTGCACTGAACCCGGAACTAAACTGGAACGATAACAAGTACTGGACCGCGGGTCATAAAAATTTCAAAGGAAGATGTTCAATAAAGACCAAGACGCACACAAGAAGAATAAAAGGAATTGTGCCGCATTGTACATTGCGCGGTGCATGTATAAATGGAGTGATAGAGAAATGATAAGTGGGGCATATAACTTTAAGTAAGTATACTCAATATATCCACTTAATCATGTTTTATTGATTATGAAACTAACATAATCATATATTACTTCTTTCGATAGTGATCATTGGATTGTACTTCTGATATACCCGAAGTACTCAAGGGTTTATGTGCTCGACTCTCTCGACAAACCCAAAAAGAATATCAAGATATATTAAATGTTATTCAGAGTGCATACAAATACTACGTGGAAAGTTAGGTGGCCCACATGATCCACAGAGGCCAAAAGATATGCTTATCAGAACCAACTATCTGGTAATATTATATTTTGAAATTTCTTAATTCAATTGATAAAGTCAAACTATATATTGTTCTAACTTTGTCTATTTTGAAGTGTCACAAACAATCTCCTGGTTCGGTGCATTGCGGGTATTATACTTGTGATTTCATGAGCAATAACTTAGGAAAGTTTGCTCGGACAGTATCTGAGGATACTAAAGAAGTAAGTTGATTTATTGTGTGTTAATCTAATATAACTTGCAGCGTATGTACTTATATGTTACGTATGCAGGCGTCAGGTCCATCAACCGTTGCTCAGAAGAGCCAACTCTCAGAATCAGAAATGTACGACATCGTATCAAGGATGTGCCACTTCATGATGCATGAGGTTCTTCATGAGCTTGGAGTATTCTTCGATCCTGAGAGTGAAGTGGCCAAGCATCCAACTCTGTATGATTGGGCTGGAAGAATGAAAACGCAAGTACAACAAATCGATAAAAATTTTGAAGCTGAGAAGCAAAAAAAGATGTGCAAGATATGAGTTGGCCTTCCAAGAAAACATAAACCGCATGAGCATGTATTTGTGAAACAATGGTTAATTTTGAAATTTTGATAGATGTAAACTTTTTAAACTTGATGTGTGATGAAATGTAAACTTTTTAAATTTATAAATTGATGAGATGGGTTGTTGTTGTGTTGATGTGTTGCTGTTGTGGATGTGTATGTGGATACGTGGATGTTTTGTTGTTGTGTATGTAGATGGTTGTGTGAAGCATATAATGTAAACTTTGTAAATTTGTAAATTGATGAGATGGGCTGTTGTTGTGTTGATGTGTTGCTGTTGTGGATGTGTATGTGGATATGTGGATGTTTTGTTGCTGTGTATGTGGATGGCTGTGTGAAGCATATAATTTCTGTGTTTTGGTTTGTGGGACTGTGTGAATTAAGGTTTACAACATTCTGTGTAATGGGGTAAACACAGCAGTGGCGGGCAGATGAGGTCAGCGCCCTCGTTACTGCTGTTGACACCGTGGTGGTGGGCTCACTGACATCATCTGCCCACCACTGCTATTGCTAATAGCAGTGGCGGGTAGATGAGGTCAGCGCGCCCATTACTGTTGTTGACACAGTGGTGGCGGGCTCGCTGACATCATCTGCCCGCCACTGCTATTGCTAACAGCAGTGGCGGGCAGATGATGTCAGCGAGCCCGCCACTGCTGTTGACACAGCGGTGGCGGGCACTCTGCCCACCACTGCTAACCAGGGTTAGCAGTGGTGTTAGAACAGTGGCGGACTGGATGCCCGCCACTACAGGTCGTTTTTGCCCGTCGCTACAGTGTCGCTTTGTAGTAGTGTAACTTCATCCATCCTTCCATGCCTTGCATAACCATCAATCATGGAGTTCTTGCACACCAAATCCCTAACAGGCATTTGATCAAACAACTCACGTGTGCGGTCTACACCACCATCCAGCTTCACATAGAGAATATCAAACTCATGATCTGTTAGAAAGAGATCAAATAGAAATACCACAAATGAATAAAGAGACCAGTGGCTGCATTTAGAACACATACGATATAAGACTTGTAGTTTTCATAGCCCACAAAGTTGTTAATCTAGGTATAGTGATGATCCATTTTCATAACACATCTTTTGCAGACCTTGCAATGGTGGGATCAACGAGGCATGTACATGTAGCACTTATCACCATACCTCGACTTCAACCCCTATCTCTTGATGGATATTCCTAAGAAAATTTCGTGTATCGGAAGTTCCGATAGGTAGTATCAGAAGTTTCAATTATTTTTTGGTCTCGAGTCAGAGAGCAAAAGTTGCTTCGGAAGTGCCGACGAGCCAAAAGTTCTGATTTGGAATCGGGGAAAAATTGTACTGATCGGAAGTTTTGATATGTGCATCGGAAGTTATGATATGTGTATCGGAAGTTCCGAAGTAGGCAAAAATAGATTGGATCTATTGCATGTCGTACTAAATTGAGAGACCTAAATACCCTATCGGAAGTTCCGATATAGGATCGGAAGTTCCGACGTGGGCAAATAGATTGGATCTGTTATGAACATAAATTGGTTGTAACCAATTTTGGGGTTTCGAGATGTGGACGACCAAAGGCTTTCAGTCCTATATAAAGAGAGGAGGAGGTCATGGAAGAAAAGTTTAAGCATAGATTAGACCTAGCCACCATAGACTCCTCTCCTCCCTCTCTCGGTCGCAATTGTTGAGATCGAGGATTCCTCGTCTCTCACGTGCGGTGCTAGCACGCTACCGTGGGAGGTACTCAATCCATGTACGTGTAGATACCGTGGAGGCATTGCTCCAACAGCGATGCTCGTGGACTTCTTCACGTGAATAACTACGTCGTCTTCACTGATTTGATTGGCAAGAAATGACTAGGACGAAGCGAGGATAGGATTGACACGCTTCTTCGACATCTTCTTCCGCTGCACCTAGCGCGTCTCATGCTAGAAGGTAACGATCTATAATCTCGCATGCACATGGGTCTTGGGTTTAGGGTGGAAATTTTGAATTTGTCGGCTAGCGTAGCTCCCCTATTCCCAACAGTGTTATCAGAGCCTACGTGCATAGTGTTCGATCTCGATCCCTCATGTATGGAGATACATGGTGGAAAAAACAGATTAGATCTGTTTCTGTCCGCGGCAAATCGGAAGTTCTGATACTGATCAGAAGTTCCGATGGCGAATTGGAAGTTCTGATACTGATCGGATGTTCCGATATCGAATAATGATTTGATACAAAAAGCAATTATTGCTATGAGGGATTCCGATATTGATCAGAAGTTCTGGCAGATCGAAAGTTCTGACCCACCCAAATTTGAAATTTTGTGCCTGTTGAGTCGGGTTTTTTAGATCCAGAATCCAATCACTTGTAGATTGCTCGCTTAACTTTGTTTTGCATATAATGATGAGACTCTCATGCCCTTGGATAAATGTGATGTATGAGATGCATATGATGAATGCAATTTAAATATGGCCTACGTGTCATGGTTATTTATAGCCCAAGGCTGATATAAAATTTATTACGGCTTGCATGTCGTTTCCGCGGTGTTTCAGCCCATGTAATTAGTATAGGCTATGCGAGATTGACTAGTACTCTTCATGGAGGCCGGGAGCACACACTCAATGTCAGGAGCCATGGAGATGGAGATCGCCATGTCAAGAGGGCCATGCTATGTCATAGTTAATATGATTGCATGTGTTGTTTTCTTATATTCATGTTATATGTGTTGTTTTGTGTGCGCTAGGGACGTTACCATGCTAGAATAGTTTTCCCTCAAAAAAATAAATATTGATTCTCTTTCCAATAGCTGCACCCACCAAGGTTCTTGCTCATCGATAGTGGTCTGCCAAAGCAGGGTGCTATCTTTTATCTTGACCAATTGGGATGGAAGTTGGACTTCTGCACGCATAGTGTTGGATTGCTTAACGGGGCTATCAAAATAGTTTTGATCCTTGGAGCATAGAGTTGGCGTAGAGCATAGGATGCTTCTCCAACGACAATAGTCACATACGATGTGATTACCAAAGTGTTTCTTACCTATGTCACCTAGCTTCTGGCAGTAATGTCAAACCTCACTAGGAGTTAGAATGAATATGGATCTTGCGCCACTATTAGTCATTAGAGGGAAGTGATTGGTTTTAAAATAGTGGAACATCTTTTATTGGATAGAAGATAAACATTGCATAGTGTTAAACCTTGCATTTAATCATTTGTAGATCATGGCACCTACCACTTCTTCTGTTAAGAGCACTCCAGTTTTTTATTTGTGATCTATTCTTGAACGTGAGAAATTATCTAGAACAAACTTTATGGATTGGTATCAAAATTTAAGAATCGTTTTAAATAAGATAAAAAAGATTATGTTCTAGAGAAACCTCACACCGATGAACCAGGAAAGGATGCTTCTACAGCATACAAGTGTACTTATGAGAAGCATGCTAGTGATTTCATGGATGTCAGCTGTCTGATGCTTTCCTACATGTCCTCTGAGTTTCAGAAACAATATGAGGAACGTGATGCTTATGATATGATCATAGGTCTTAAGGGCATGTTTTAGAACCAAGCAAGGACAGAGAGATACAATGTGTCTAAGTCCTTGTTTGGGAGTAGGTTGGCTGAAGGGAGCCTAATGAGTCCTCATGTGATTAGGATGATTGGTTACATTGAGACTCTAGAGAGACTGGGTACCCCACTAGATCCATACCTAGCTATTGATGTCATTCTCCGGTCGCTCCCACTGAGCTTTGAGCCATTCATCATAAATTAAAACATGGTTGGACTGAAGAAGACACTAGCTGAGTTGCATGGGATGCTTAAAACTGTTGAGGAGAGTATCAGGAAGTCTCCTAATCAAGTGATGTTGGTTCAGAAGGAGGGCAAAAGAGAAAGAGGAAGGGCAAGGCTAAGAATACAGATTCAATCTCTAGTGCGAAGTCTAAACCAATTGGAAAGTCCAAATCAGGTCCTACTGGCTCTGATATGTGCCACCACTACCACAAGTCTGGGCATTGGAAGCGCAATTGCAAGGTGTACTATGGTGACAAGGAGTTTAGGCTTATAGCATGGCTTGGGTTTACACATCAAGGTCGGGGATCTAAATAATTATATTGTAAGGTTGTTAATTTGACTAATGCAATTATAAACTATGGGTTTTAGCGATATTTAATTTAAAATTGGGTTCAATATGATCAAAAATGGGATTGGTGACTTGCCTTGTGCTGCATATGATGAAGGTGGAACCTCGGGAAAATACTTGGGCTCCTCGATGAGGTCATATTCTTCTAGGTACGTAAAACGAGAAGAATAAATAATTAAAAACAATAGAACAAACAATATAATCATACAAATTTTATTGGCTAAACATGTAGAGAATAAAAAGAAGTTATGAATTTTGGAAGTTTAAAACAATTTCTAACACTTTATTTTAATTCCAATTAAAACCATATAAAATTTCAGTATAAACATATGAATTTTATTGGATGAACATGAAGGGAATAAAAAGATAAATTTTCTAAAATTTGAATGAACAAATTTGGATCTAATTTGAAGAAGATATGATTTTTTGAAGTTTAAAGCAATTTCTGGAATTTATTTAAATTCTAATTCAGCCTTTGGTCCACTGTGAATCGGATCCACGACACTGTGCTGTGATCCGGTGGGTTTTAAATGAAAACAGATGGCTGTGATCACCTGATACCCTTTCGATCAGATGGACGACCAAGATTAAATCCTGAAGCGATATAACCACAACCGTCTGATCGAGATCGTGCGGCCATAACGAGATCTGTCATGGCACAGTGTTTTACCCTGTGCCGGTCATCTTCTCCGGCGACGACGAGAGTGGCGGCGACCCTAGCGGCGGCGGCGATGGCCTAAAGCCCTACCTAAGAACGGAAACAAAATGAAGGTAGTGAGGGGATCACGATGGTACCGGTGCGGTGGCTGGGGGTCGATGGGGCGAGGCCGGCGACGAGCGAGGGAGGTGGGGATGTTTGGGTCCTAGTCGGTGATGGAGTTCCGGCAGCGAGGAGCTCATGCGGAGTGGGGGCCAAGGTCGGGGAGGCGACGACGGTCCTGAAGAGGGGGTCGACGGTGACGAAGGCAAACTCCGGTGACGGCGAGCGACGGCTGGAGGCAGGGCAGAGGAGCGGCGCAAAATTGGAAATGTGGCACTCGTTTCTGGCGAGGGATGGCAAGTGAGTGATGTGGTGTGGCTGGATGCGGTGCTTAGGGGGCCCTTTTATAGTGCACTGGCAGAGAGGGGGAGGGGCAGGGCGCCGTGAATGCTGAGATGAGTGTAACTACAGTGAGGTTGATTATGGCGATTAAGTGGATTAATCGTGAGGGGATCTGAGGGGAAATGTGCGGGGGATTATGGCGATTAACTCCCAGGCGTTAATCGGAGCTTGGGCCCACAGCGGAGGCGAATCCAAGACGAGGGATTCGACCGGAGTTCTGGGGGCGACAGCGATGCGAGGAAGATGAACCTAACAAGATGGGTCCACCGGTCAGTGAGCGTGCAGGGTAATGGTTGGCGCCGATAGGTGGGCCGGGGAGCTTTTTGCGGAGAGAGGGGAGGGGGCTGACAGGTGGGCCAGGGCTCAGGTGTGAGGCTGAGAGCGCCGATTGGCGGGGTCCACATGTTAGTGAGGGGTTCGCGGGTGAACGGGTTGGGCTGGCTAGAGAGAGAGGAGTGGAGGGGCGGCCCAATACTGTTTAAATTCATTTCTGAATAAAAATAATTGTTGAAAATATTTTAAAATTTATGAGCTACTTGCAAGGGTTCTAAAAATCTGTAAAAATTCTCAAAAATATATCTTGGTCTTAAGATTATAATATAATTTTCTCAGACCTTGGTTTGAACTATTTCTCTAGATATTTATTTATTTGGACATTTTCAGCTTTAAAGAAAATCAAAAATAATCCTTTTTCCATAAAAGTATTTTTATAAATTTTATTTTTACCTTTGGAAATTTGGGTTGTTACAGGTCTTATAAATGAGAAGCGCGTGTAGACGCTACATAGTGATGGACTTTTAGAGTCATTTGATTTTGAATCATATGACACATGCGAGTCTTGCTTACTTGGCAAAATCACAAAGACGCCTTTCACTGGACAGAGTGAGAGGGCGAATGACCTATTGGCCATAGTACATACTCATGTTTGTGGTCTAATGAGTCACACGGCTAGGAATGGTTTTCAATACTTTATCACTTTTACCGATGACTTTAGTAGATATGGCTATGTCTACTTGATGAGGCATAAGTGGGAATCCTTCGAAAAGTTCAAGGAGTTCCAAAATGAAGTACAAAATCATACGGGCAAGACAATTAAATTTCTATGATCCGATCGTGGAGGTGAATATTTGAGCCATGAGTTTAGTTATCATCTGATGTAGTGTGGAATTGTTTCACAACTGACTCCACGAGGCACACCCCAATAGAATGGGGTGTCTGAGCAGAGAAACCGAACTTTATTGGATATGGTGTGGTCCATTATGAATCACACTAATCTTCCATTATCCTTTTGGGTTCACGCTCTAGAAACCGCGACTTTCACGATAAATAGAGTTCCATCTAAGTCAGTAGAGAAGACGCCATATGAGATGTGGTCTGGGAGGCGTCTCGGTTTGTCTTTTCTAAAGATTTGGGGATGTGAGGTGTCTGTAAAATGTATGACACCTGACAAGCTCAGTCCTAAGTCTGACAAGTGCTTCTTTATGGGGTATCCTAGGGAAACCAAATGATACTATTTCTATAATAGAGAAGAGGGCAAAGTGTTTGTCACTCGGAATGGTGTATTCCTTGAGAAAGAGTTTCTCTCAAAAGGAGTTAGTGGGAGGACGGTGCATCTCAAAGAGGTTCGAGAGCCGCTGGAAAGTGTTCCAGATCCCACTGAGCAATAATAGGATGTGCAAAGTGTTGTAGACCCTGTTGTGCATGCGCCAGCCTCACGGAGGTCTGATAGGATTAGCCATGCGCCAAGAGGTTCATGTTTTTGACCACCAGGCATCGCGACGTGTTGTTGTTAGACAACAACGAGCCCAAGACCTATGCGGAAGTAGTGATAGTATCGAACTCTAAGAAATGGCTTGGAGCCATTGGATCTGAGTTAGAGTCCATGCGAGAAAACCAAGTTTGGAACTTGGTTGATCCACCCGATGGTGTAAAAATTATTGAGTGTAAATGGATATTCAAGAAAAAAGATATACGTTGATTAAAATGTTCACATCTATAAGGCACAAATGGTGGCAAAAGGTTTCAGACAGATTCAAGGTTTTGATTATGATGAAACATTTTCGCCTGTCGCTATGCTTAAGTCTATTCGAATCATCCTAGCAATTGTCGCATTTTATGATTGTGAGATATGGCAAATGGATGTCAAGACGACTTTCCTGAATGGGAACCTAAGTGAGGATGTGTACATGACACAGCCAGAAGTTCTTGATGATCCGAAAAATGCTAGGAAAGTATGTAAGTTGCAGAAATCCATTTATGGACTGAAGCAAGCTTCTGAGAGTTGGAATCTTCGCTTTGATGAGGTAGTAAAAGGGTTTGGCTTCATCAAGAACGAAGAAGAGCCTTGTGTTTACAAGAATGCTAGTGGGAGCTCACTTGTGTTTCTGGTCTTATATGTGGATGACATATTATTGATCGAAAATAACATTCCTTTATTAAATGCTATCAAGACTTCACTGAAAAATATTTTTTCGATGAAAGATCTTGGAGAGGCATCATACATTTTGAGCATTAAGATCTATAGAGATAGATCAAAGCGGCTAATTAGATTAAGCTAGAGTACGTACATTGACAAGGTTTGGAAACGGTTCAAAATGCAGAATTCTAAGAAGGGTTTTCTGCCAATGTCACATGGTATTTCTCTTAATAAGACTCAGTGTGCTACGACACCTGATGAGCTAGAGAAGATGAGTGTGATCTCGCATGCCTCCGCAATTGGATCCATCATGTATGCCATGTTATGTACATGCCCAGATGTGTCATATGCTCTAAATGTTATGAGCAGGTACCAATCTAACCCTGATGAAAGTTACTGGGCTATAGTAAAGAGTATACTCAAGTACTTGAGAAGGACTGAGAAAAAGTTCCTAGTGTACGGTGGTGAAGAGGAGCTCGTTGTCAGTGGTTACGCAGATGCTTGCTTTCAGACCGATAATATGATTATCGATCGCAATCTGGTTTTGTGTTTTGCCTTAATGGAGGCGCGATGAGTTGGAATAGTTCCAAGCAAGAGACGGTAGTCGATTCTACAATACAAGCTGAGTATATTGCCGCTTCAGAAGCTACGAAGGAGGTCGTTTGGATCAGAAAGTTTGTTTCTGAGTTGGGTGTTGTTCCTAGTGCGTCTAGTCTAGTGGACCTCTATGACTAAGGAGTTAGTCATAATTTGAATCCGATACTTGATCGAGTGAAATGTCGAGATAACCAACAAGGGTGTCACGTATCTCGCCTTGAGCTTGACTGACGGCGTGTGGTAAAGGGACTGGTGCTTACGTATATCAAGGAACAATGAAGATCGATTTTGTAGTCATGATTTGAATCTGCTACTTGATCGAGTGAAATGTCGAGCTAACCAACAAGTGTGTCACGTATCTCGCCTTGAGCTTGACTGACGGTGTGTGGTCAAGGGACTAGTGCTTGCGTATATCAAGGATTAGTGAAGATTGATTTGGTACGCTTTCAGAGGTCAATATGTGCTGCTAGGTACCACAATTGATCAGTGAATCGGAAATGGTTTCCGGTGAACAGTTGTTAGTGTATGAACCTATCGGGTCACACACTTAAGGGGATGGATTAAGAAACAAACAAAGAATTGGTTCTTGTGCAAGTGGGAGATTGATGGATATGGCCAAGAAAATTTCGTGTATCGGAAGTTCCGATAGGTAGTATTGGAAGTTCCGATTATTTTCTGGTCTCAAGTCAGAGAGAAAAAATTGCTTCGGAAGTTCTGATATGGTAGAAGAAGTGCCGACGAGCCAAAATTTCTGATTTAGAATCGGGGGAAATTGTAGTGATCGAAAATTCTGATATGTGTATCAGAAGTTCTGAAGTGGACAAAGACATATTGGATCTGTTACGTCTCGTACTGAATCGAGAGACCTAAATACCCTGTCGGAAGTTGCGATCTAGGATCGGAAGTTCCGACGTGGGCAAACATATTTGATCTATTACAAAACACAAATTGGTTGTAACCAATTTGTGGGTTTCGAGATGTGGACGACCAGGGGCTCTCAGCCCTATATAAATAGAGGAGGAGGATGTCTTGGAATAAAAGTTTAAGCATAGATTAGACCTAGCCACCATAGACTCCTATCCTCCATTTCTCGGCCACAATTGTTGAGATCGAGGATTCCCTATCTCTCACGTGTGGTGCTAGCACGCTGCCGTGGGAGGTACTCCATCCCTGTACGTGTGGATACCATGGAGGCGTTGCTCCAACAACGACGCTCGTGGACTTTTTCACATGAACAACTACGTCGTCTTAACTGATTAGATTGGCGAGGAATGGCCAAGACAAAGCGAGGATAGGCTTGATGCACTTCTTCGACATCTTCTTCCGCTGCACCTAGCGTGTCTCGTGCTAGAAGGTAACGATATATGATCTCGCACACGGATGGGTCTTGGCCTAAGGGCGGAAATTTTGAATTTGTCGGTTAGCATAGCTCCCCTATTCCCCAACATCTCTGTGGGTCCTCTGCATCGGGGGAGAAGGCAGCGGGAACAGAACTTGGGCCGGTAGCCATAGTGCGGAGGAAGGAGAAGAAGCAAGCAGTGACGGCGAGGGAGAAGGCAGCCACGCAATCGGTGCCAGTGTGGTACCGAGATCGAGCTAGTGGTCCAAGAAGAAGAACACCGTGGAGTAGTACACAAAATACATCATGAAGACCACCCCGATCACAGCCGGTGATGCCGCGGTGCCACCCCTCTTCCATGCCATCTCTAGCGAGGCAATTCCTTGTGCTGCCACTGTGTTGTTGGGCCCTCCCGGAGCTCTCTTCCTCTTGGTCTCACCTATCCCAGGACGTAGCATGCGATGGATGGGCCTGTGAGCTCGAACCGCCGCGCACCACCAACCAGGCACACGATCATCTATGGTTGGTTCTGTGGTGCGGGAGCGTTGCAGAGTTGGTGGTCTTGAGGTCGATCCTGACTACCTTCTTGCAAGCCACCCATAGCGGACACCACCTTTGGACCCCGTGGTCGTACACCGCCACCGCCGTGTAGACGAAGATGGAAGGGGAGGGCCACCAGTGGCCTAGTGTGCGAAGAAGGGTGTCAAGGTGGGGAATGCCGTCATCGCCCTATCGGTGGAGAAAATGGGGGACGAGTGCCGATTGCCGACTACCAAGAGAAGAGGCAGTCTCGGCCACAAAGAGACATGGTGCATGCAAGGCATGCGGCGGCGGTTACATCTACGCATGGGGGAGGCAGTTGCGGCGGCGGGCTGTGGTGTGGAAGGGGAGAACTATGGCAGCGTGGAAGAGGAGAGCTCGAGTGGTGTGGCTAAGTTGTGAAGTGGGCTGACGCGCGCATGCTGGGTCAATGCGCGTTGTGCGTGGTAGGAACACCTATGGATGGACCAAATTGACATTTTAATATAGTAGAGATATGTCATTACTATTTTCTGTTTGATGCTTACATGCCATTTTATACGTGCGTTGGAGCTACAGGCCCACCTACAGGTGTCTATTATTTCATATTGTCGTTAATGCCCCTCGCGCTAACGGTTAGAACTCCCTGTGCTTGCTCTGCTCATCATAGTAGTTTCCTAGGCGCATGCGCCTCGGATGAGCTCGGTCCTCTCTTGCCTCTCTGGTCGTGTCAAGATCGCTGCCACCGGTGGTGAAGCAGCGGTCATCCACGATGTCCTGTTATGGTTACCATGCCAAGGCCATGGCCATCGATGAAGAGGCACTAGCGGAAGTGGTGGCCCTCTCATGCTGGGCCAGAGGAGCTTAGGTGGTGTCGCGTTCAAGTCGTTGGCGTCGGTGCGATAGACGCGCTCGCTCTAGGAGCTTGTTTGCCGAGGAGGAGGCACTCACTCGGTGACCCTGAGCTCCAGCTACAATAGCTGCTCCTTCTCACCCCGTAGATGCATTGTGACCTCCTCCAGCTCCTCAAACCATCGGATCAGCACCGTCTCATCCCTACCCACCGCCTTCGGTGATAGCTTAGGCGATCATGCGGGCAGCCGCTGCTTCACCGACCGCTACGATGGCGACGTTCTTCTCGCCCACATCAGTCTCCTCTATTGGGAGCGGCGGCATGGACGGCTCAGTCATGGCAAAGTCCTTGACCTCATCGAGGCTATGGACTCCTCGTCGAGGTCACACATGAGGCTAGTGGAGCGGGTGACCATAACGTAGAGGCAAGGAAGGGCTTTAATGCATACTCCATGTTGATCCAGGCAAGGACGAGCTTGTCATCTTCAGCAGCGGCGCGGATGGCTCGGCGCCATCGGGAGTAGTGTAACACCCCAGAAATTAAAAAGGATTAAATAAAAGAAAAATATTATTTAAATCATTTCTGGATTTATTTATTAAAGGAAAATCACAAAAGAACCCAAATAAAGCCAAACAGAGAGAAATACTCAAAATCTGGACTTGAAAATTTTATGAGATGAACTAGAGACCAAAATATAATTTTAGGAATTTTTACAAATTTTTATCAACAGTGATTCAACCCTTAATCAAATATTCGAATTACTGGAATTATTTTAAATCAGAAATCAATTTTAATCCTTAATGGGACTCAACCCCGAAACCTCCCTCAGCCCAGCCCAGCCCAAGCCTTAAGCCACTGACAGGTGGGGCCAACCTGTCGGCGCTCGCCTCCCCTCTCTCCTCCTGCCCGCGCCTCGCCTCGGCCCCACATGGCAGCCTCTCGCCTCCGTCTCCCTCTCTCTGACCACCGTGGCCCGCTTGTCGGCCCTTCCTTTTTTGGTTCGGTCGCTGACAGGTGGGGGCCACCTGTCAGGACCTTCATCTCCGATGGAAGGGGATCGCTCCCCTTTCCTTCCCCGGCGATCCCCTTCTGTTTCCTCGCCGCCGGCCACCGGATCGCCTCGGATTCCCCTCCGATCACCTTCCCCGAGCGTTACCGACCCCATTCCATCCATAGCCCACGCGGTTTCGTGATTAGGGAAGTAAATCCGAGGTAAAAGGGAACCTCGCCGGAGTTAGGAAATGAACCCTCGGGTTCCCCGGCTTGGCTTGCCATCTAGACGCCGACGACCCCTTATTTAAACCACCAGCGACCCCCGCCCTCAGCCGCACCGTAGCAGCCCGAGCCGAGTGAGAACAGAGTGCCCATTTCCCGTTTTTGGGTTTCCCCTCTGCTCCACCTCCGGCGAGCGATCGCCGTCGATCTCGACCTCCCCCGCCCTAGCCACCGCCACCAGAGGGACCGTCGACGACTCCCCGTCCCCGGCCACCCCTCCGCTGGCCGTGTATACCGCCAGATCGACGTCGCCGTCGAGCCCCGAAGGGACCCCGCCGTCTACCCTCGCCGCCGACCGTCACCTCTGCCCCATCGTCGCCATCTCCGGTACCGTTGTGATCCTTGCACTCTCCTGGTTCCATTTTAGCCAGTAGCCTAGGCGCTAGGCCCTTATCATCGTCGGAATAGCTCACCGCAGTACCGCCGGAGTTGGGGAAGAAGGGTAAAACTACCCCTTCGCCGCGTGCCGTGCCGAACGAGCTCTCGGCCGTTCGATCTGCGGTGAACGGCTGAGATTAGATCCCCTGTTGACTTAATCTGAGCCCTTGATCTGAGTCAAAGCGGTATCGCTCGCTCTCGGCCGTCGATCGCCACTTAAACCCCAGAAGTGATCTCGAGTGTCCACGCGTACCGGTTCGGTATGATTTAATCGTGGCCGTCCGTTTTCATTTAAGGGATCCCGCCTCGCGCCTGGTCGCCGGATCTGGATCCAACGGATCTGGTTGATCCGGTCCACGCGCACAGTGGTGCGGTCCACAGTGGGCCTGGCTCACCGTGGACCAGAGCCCATTTCTGGTTTTAAATAAAATTCAGAAAATAGTTTAAACTTTGAAAATTCATATCTTTCTCATTTTAACTCCAAATTTCACCATTCAAATTTTGTTAAAACCAGAATATTATTCTCTACACATTAATGCCATAAAAACAGTATGTTACTGTTACCCAAAATATTTTTAGCAAATAAAAGAATAAAAATCCCTTAGGGATAAATTATTAATTCAGAAAATAAATTAGGAAAAATCCTAAAAGTTAAGTCTCACTGTTTTATACCCAACTTTAGAATATTAAAATATTACTTCACATAAAAACACCCACAAATATGAATATTGCTTATTTGGTGGATTTTATCTGTTTATTAAATGTATTGTTTACTTTTCCGTATCGAGAAGACTACGAGTTCATCGAGGAGTAGGAGTTCGACCCCGAGGTTCCTCCATCCCCATTTGCTGATCAAGGCAAGTCATCGACCATCTCTGTGGAAACAGTTGATCATAATTGAGCCCATGTTTTAATAACTTATCGCTATAACCCATAGGTTAATATTGCATTAGTCAAATACTCAAGCCTTACACTTATATTTATTAGATCCCCGTCCTTGTGTGCAAACCCAAGCCATGCTTATTGAGCCTTAACTCCTTGTCACTCTACTATAAAAATATTAGCTAGTGCCCAATGTACCGGCACAACTGCTATAGGATAAAAAGAATGAGTCGTAGATAGCTGGATTCTGTATATGAATTTCCCTGTTATTCTCGTCTCTGGACTCTGTTGGAGTTGGCTAGGTTATAAGTATGGTGGGTTCCGGGTGCAAGCTCGGGCACTGGTTTGTCGCACCCGGGGCACTATAAGGACCGGTCTGCGGGATCTGTTGCAAAGCACTTCCGTACCAACCACAAGTCTAATGGGTAAGTCCTAACTGGAAGTATGGAATACTCCGGCTTGATGCACCATAGAGGAGGGGGCAAGGGGCTAGCCTGCGGGCGACTTGTACCGACGAGGCTCAAGGGGGGGTATGGTGGGGCTCCGATGCGTCGGGACACCATATGAAACCCATAAGAGGGTGCTATTGAGTCGGAGAGGACTATATGGAAGGTTTTGGCACGAGTTCCCGTGTGATGGGTCATCTCGTTACACTTCGGTGTAGGTGATGAGTGCGTGCCTTGTGGGTACAGTGGTACATCTCTGATCAGAGTAATTCAATCTTTTCGAAAAGCCGAGCCCACGGTCAAGGGCGGGTTGTGTGACTACTCGCAGTTAGTTTACAATTGTTTGAATGTTCAAGTTATTCATGGCACGTAAGGACTGTTGAGCGAGGTGGGGCTGACTGTACCCCTCGAGTTAGAAGATGATGATACACATGCACATGTTTACTTTTCCGTACTAATAAATTGCTCACATTTAAAGCTTTACAATTATGCTGCTTCCGCAAAATTAGCCACTATCTCCCTTGTTATTACCTTGCATTATATTTGCATTCGGTAGCTTGCTGAGTACATCTGTACTCACCCCGTTGACTTACAACATCAGAGCCCGTCTACTACGAGGAGGATGAAGGTCTGGAGTAGCGACCCAGTCAAGGCGAGACTAGGAGGCGTTCATCTAGGACCCTTGTTTTATTAGTTTCTCTTCACCTTTATTCACTTTTGTATTAATGCGGTCTACGAACCGTGAATGATTGTCCGTATTGTACGTGGTCGCATCATGAACGTCTTGTTTTATTGATTTTCTATGGAATTTCAATAAAGTCCTGATTTATTAAATCGGGGCGCGACAAGATGGTATCAGAGCCGACTTGACTGTAGGAAGCCAAACAGACCTGACCCTAGGACTTATACTTACTATATTTTCTTACAAACACAGCTTATCCTCTCATCTTCCGAGATTTTCACAAAAATTTTCTCTCTTTTTTAGATGCCGGTCCGTACCATGAGTGGGAACCTTCGTGACGAGGCCGGATTCATTCGCGAGCTGCGCATGCTCGTCAGCTTCCTCGGATTTGAGCATGAGCCGATGTACCATGGAGTCTTCCCCAACGAGGAAGAGAGTTTCTGCGAGGTCACCGTCGTCGTCCAGCCCTCCCCTCAGACAGCTCACACCTACCGCGGAGGAGGACCTACCTTCCTGGTTGCCAGCCAGCGCACCGCTCTCCAGGCACTCACGGAGCTCCGGATGATCTACGACAGCGAGCTCTACGACACGGACTTTCGCTTCGTGCCTCTTCGCACCCCAGGGAGTCCACACAGTGTCTTCGTCAGCACACTCTCCCAGCGCCATTCTGCGATTGGTCATACCATGCGCTTGTTGGAGGCCATGGATGATCTCCATTACGAGGCGCTGCAGGACGCCAATGGACAGCGCGACACCATCAGCTTCTACCGACACTCTTTTGAGGATCTGAACCGCGAGAACGGGGAGCTTCGTCGCCGCATCCAGCAGGGACACCGCTTGGCTGCCGAGGCAGAGGAGTTGCGGCGTCAAAATGAGCTCCTTCGACAGCGTGTCGCCACCAACCCACATCTCCGCTACCAGATCGAGGAATTGAAGAAGGACATAGAGGAGATCACACCTCTTCCGCCTCACAGGAAGAAACCCCTTCGGATCCCCACTGTGAGGCCCAAGAGGATCTCCCGCAGCGCACCACCCGCCGGACCGTCCAGTTCCTCGACCCCGACCGTCTCCCACGAGCCCGAGATCAAGCCGTCCCCCGAGCTGCCATAGATGTAGTTTTACGATTGATTGTTAATTTTTATTATTGTTTGCTTGTATTAGCATTCATGTCAAAACATAAGGCATGAATGAGGAAATAAATAAATGTAACCGCGAGAACGGTACCCTTTTGAAATAAAATATAAGGAAGTTCACTAAAATAAATGTGTATACTCTGAAAACTCCAGGATGACCAACACTCAGGGTTCAGACGCTCCTCAGAACGGAGGAGAGAGTGGCAACTTGCCACAATGGGGAGCCACCGGGCAAAGGCAAGCCCCGGTTGCCAATCATCCCACACTAGCTGAGATGATGGCTACCTAGAATCAGCTGGTCTCAGCCCTTTTGCACCAGATGCAGCAGCAACAGCAGCAGATGCAAGAGCAGCAGGCGCATCTTTTCCGCCTCCACCAACAGCCCGAGCTGCCCCGACCTGCCACACCAGCTCCAGCTCCCGCGTCGCAGCTTTCGGAGTTCCTCCGAGTCCGCCCACCGACCTTCTCGAGCACCACCAACCCCATGGAGGCTGGGGATTGGTTGCGAGCCATCGAGAAGAAGCTCGACCTCCTGACCTGCACCGAGCAGGAGAGGGTGGCCTTCGCCACCCACCAGCTTCATGGTCCCGCCGCAGAGTGGTGGGACAATCATCGCGAGACTCTGCCCGAGGGCCACGCCCACACTTGGGCAGAGTTTTCAGCCGCTTTCCGTGCCGCCCACATCCCCAACGGCATTATAGCCCAGAAGCAACAGGAGTTCAGAGACCTGCAGCAGGGGGGCAGGTCTGTTACCGAATACCTGCACGAGTTCAACCGTTTGGCCAGGTACGCACCTGAGGAGGTCCGTACTGATGCGGCCAAACAGGCCAAGTTCCTCCGGGGACTGAAGGACGAGTTGTCCCTACAACTCATCTCTGGAGATTTCGCCAACTTCCAAAAGTTGGTGAATAAAGCCATCATGCAGGAGACCCAGCAGAATAAGGTCGACCTGAAGAAGAAGCGGATGATTGCTTTCCGGCAAAACCAGGGCATGGCCCAGAGACCCCGCTTTGTTCCACCTCCATCAGCACCGCAGCACCACCCCCGCCCAGTGTATCGTCCGGCACCACCTGCCGCCAATTCCGGAGCCAGTCAACCTCGCCCCGCTCCCGCCGCACCAACCGCCCCAGCTGCCCCGGCCAAGAAGCCGGAAATTCTGAGAGACAAGCATGGCAAGCCTGTAGTATGCTTCAACTGCCGCCAGGAGGGACACTACTCCCATCAGTGCTCTCATCCTAAGCGTGCTCAAGGCATCGCCTCCAACCCCGCCGTCCGCGCCAAGGTGAACCACGTCACCGCCGAAGAAGCCCAGGCCGCCCCGGAGATTGTCATGGGTAAGTTTATGGTTCATTCATCACTTGCAGTGGTATTATTTGACACCGGAGCTACCCACTCCTTTATATCAACTGCTTTTGTGGAAAATAATTCCCTGGACATAAGTGAACTACCCAGGCCAGTATTAATAGCTACCCCGGGCAAGCAAACCCTTGCCTGTTCCTTTAGTCCAAGGGTATGGGTAGAAATCCAAGGCACGATATTTTGGGCCGACCCCATTCTAATAGAATGCCAAGGTTTGGATCTCATCCTAGGGATGGATTGGCTAAACAAACACCAAGGTGTGATAGAATGTGCCCGGAGAAGAGTGACTGTGACTGATGAAGAAGGAACTATAGTCACATTCCAGATGCCCAGCATGAAGGCCGGAAGGACAAGACTACATCAGATTACCCTAGAGGAGATACCAGTAGTCAGTGAATACCCAGACGTATTCCTAGAGGATCTACCAGGGATGCCACCCAAGAGGGACATCGAGTTCAGGATTGACTTGGTGCCCGGAACCACCCCTATTTATAAGCGACCATACCGGATGGCCGCCAATGAGTTAGCTAAGATGAAGCAGCAGTTGGAGGATCTCGAGAAGAAAGGCTACATCAGACCTAGCACATCGCCATGGGGTGCTCTCGTCATCTTCGTCGAGAAGAAAGAAGACAAGGCAAAGCGTATGTGTGTGGATTATCGCGCCTTGAATGAGGTAACCATCAAGAATAAGTACCCGTTGCCTCGGATCGACGATCTCTTCGACCAACTTAAAGGAGCTACAGTATTCTCGAAGATCGACTTGCGTTCTGGTTATCATCAGTTAAGGATCCGAGAGGAGAATATACCCAAGACTGCCTTCACTACCCGTTATGGATTATATGAGTGTACGGTTATGTCCTTTGGATTGACCAACGCCCCTGCATTCTTCATGAATATGATGAATAAGGTGTTCATGGAATATTTGGACAAGTTCATCGTGGTCTTCATAGACGACATCCTCATTTATTCCAAGGACCAGAAAGAGCACGAGACTCACCTCCGGTTAACCTTAGGAAAGTTGAGGGAACACCAATTGTATGCCAAGTACAGCAAATGCAAGTTTTGGACGGCAGAAGTAAAGTTCCTTGGACACATCATCTCTGCGCAAGGAATCGCAGTAGACCCTGCCACCGTGGAAGCAGTTACGGATTGGCTGCCACCCACGAACGTATCTGAGATACGAAGTTTTCTGGGATTGGTCGGATATTACCGAAGATTCATCGAGAATTTTTCTAAGATAGCCAAGCCAATGACCAAGTTATTGCAGAAAGGAGAGAAGTTTGAATGGACTCCTGAATGCGAGGAAAGTTTCCGCACTCTCAAAACCCGTCTGGTGTCAGCGCCCATACTAACCTTACCCGATATCCGGAAAGACTTCCATGTCTATTGCGACGCATCTCGCCAAGGATTGGGATGTGTTCTTATGCAAGATGGAAGAGTTATCTCTTATGCCACCCGGCAGTTGAGACCTCATGAGTTGAATTATCCGACCCATGATTTGGAATTAGCCGCCGTAGTGCACGCCCTTAAGATTTGGAGGCACTATTTGGTTGGAAATCGATGTGAGATCTTTACGGATCACAAGAGCTTGAAGTATATCTTCACATAGCCAGACCTGAACTTGAGGCAAAGACGATGGTTGGAACTAATCAAGGACTATGACTTAGGTATTCACTACCACCCCGAAAAAGCAAATGTGGTAGCTGATGCCTTAAGTCGCAAGGGATATTGCACAGCCATGATGATTCAAGAACACGCACCCTTGTTATGTAGGGAGATGGAAAAATTGAATCTTGGATTGACTACCGGAGCATATCTAGCCACCTTGGAAACCTAGCCTATTCTTTTTGAGCAGATCCGTGAAGCTCAGTTGGAGGACCCGGATATAGCTGCCATTAGGAAGAACATGAGACAAGGAAAAGCCCCCGGATTTTCAGAGGACGAGAATGGCACCATATGGTTTGGAACCCGGATATGTGTACCGGATAAACCTGAGATAAAAACCCTTATCCTAAGATAAGCCCATGAGACATTGTACTCCATTCATCCCGGCAGTACCAAGATGTACCAGGACCTGAAAGAACGTTATTGGTGGGTCAGCATGAAAAGAGAGATTGCTCAGTTTGTCGCCGAGTGTGACACCTGCAGAAGGGTAAAGGCTGAACATCAGAGGCCTGCAGGATTGTTACAGCCACTTAAAGTGCCAGAATGGAAGTGGGAAGAAATCGGTATGGATTTCATCACCGGACTACCAAAGACCCAACTTGGGTATGATTCTATTTGGGTGATCATCGATCGGCTTACGAAAGTGGCTCATTTCATAGCTGTCAAAACAACCTTTAGTGGCCCTAAGCTTGCAGAGCTATATATGGCCCGGATCGTATGTCTTCATGGAGTGCCTAAGAAGATAGTGTCTGACCGAGGAAGTCAGTTTACCTCTCGTTTCTGGAAGAACCTTCAAGAGGAGATGGGCACGAGATTGAATTTCAGTACCGCCTACCATCCTCAGACAGATGGACAAACAGAGAGGGTAAATCAGATACTGGAGGATATGCTTCGAGCATGTGTTTTGGATTTTGGAGCCACTTGGGATAAGAGCTTGCCGTACGCAGAATTTTCATACAACAACAGCTACCAAGTCAGCCTTCAGATGTCTCCCTTTGAAGCACTATATGGACGTAAGTGCAGAACGCCTCTACTTTGGGACCAAACCGGTGAATCCCAAGTATTCGGAACAAATATTCTTCGTGAAGCTGAAGAAAAGGTACGGATCATCAGAGACCGACTCAAGACAGCCCAATCGCGACAAAAGAGCTACGCAGACAATCGTCGCCGAGACCTAGCCTTTGAAGAAGGAGATCATGTCTACCTACGAGTTACGCCTCTCCGTGGTACTCAACGGTTTAACATGAGAGGAAAGTTGGCCCCTCGATATGTTGGACCATTCCCCATTATCCGACGCCAAGGCGAAGTAGCTTATCAGTTGGAACTACCACCCTCATTGGCTGGAGTGCATGACGTATTTCACGTATCCCAACTCAAGAAGTGTTTGCGCGTACCCACAGAGCAAGTGGAACTTCAGCAGTTGGATGTTCAAGAAGATCTGACCTATGTGGAAAAGCCGGTCAAGATATTGGAAGTCAAAGAAAGAACCACCAGGAGTCGAGTAATCCGCTTCTGCAAAGTGCAGTGGAGCAATCATCCGGTAGAGGAAGCTACATGGGAAAAAGAAGATGAACTCAAGGCACAGCATCCTGAGCTATTCGAGGATTGATCCGAATCTCGAGGACGAGATTCTTTGTAAGGGGGATAGGATTGTAACACCCCAGAAATTAAAAAGGATTAAAATAAAAGAAAAATATTATTTAAATCATTTCTGGATTTATTTATTAAAGGAAAATCACAAAAGAACCCAAATAAAGCCAAACAGGGAGAAATACTCAAAATCTGGACTTGAAAATTTTATGAGATGAACTAGAGACCAAAATATAATTTTAGGAATTTTTACAAATTTTTATCAACAGTGATTCAACCCTTAATCAAATATTCGAATTACTGGAATTATTTTAAATCAGAAATCAATTTTAATCCTTAATGGGCCTCAACCCCGAAACCTCCCTCAGCCCAGCCCAGCCCAAGCCTTGAGCCACTGACAGGTGGGGCCAACCTGTCGGCGCTCGCCTCCCCTCTCTCCTCCTGCCCGCGCCTCTCCTCGGCCCCACATGGCAGCCTCTCGCCTCCGTCTCCCTCTCTCTGACCACCGTGGCCCGCTTGTCGGCCCTTCCTTTTTTGGTTCGGTCGCTGACAGGTGGGGGCCACCTGTCAGGACCTTCGTCTCTGATGGAAGGGGATCGCTCCCCTTTCCTTCCCCGGCGATCCCCTTCTGTTTCCTCGCCGCCGGCCACCGGATCGCCTCGGATCCCCCTCCGATCACCTTCCCCGAGCGTTACCGACCCCATTCCATCCATAGCCCACGCGGTTTCGTGATTAGGGAAGTAAATTCGAGGTAAAAGGGAACCTCGCCGGAGTTAGGAAATGAACCCTCGGGTTCCCCGGCTTGGCTTGCCATCTAGACGCCGACGACCCCTTATTTAAACCACCAGCGACCCCCGCCCTCAGCCGCACCGTAGCAGCCCGAGCCGAGTGAGAACAGAGCGCCCATTTCCCGTTTTCGGGTTTCCCCTCTGCTCCACCTCCGGCGAGCGATCGCCGTCGATCTCGACCTACCCCTCCCTAGCCACCGCCACCAGAGGGACCGTCGACGACTCCCCGTCCCCGGCCACCCCTCCGCTGGCCGTGTATACCGCCAGATCGACGTCGCCGTCGAGCCCCGAAGGGACCCCCGCCGTCTACCCTCGCCGCCGACCGTCACCTCTGCCCCATCGTCGCCATCTCCGGTACCGTTGTGATCCTTGCACTCTCCTGGTTCCATTTTAGCCAGTAGCCTAGGTGCTAGGCCCTTATCATCGCCGGAATAGCTCGCCGCAGTACCGCCGGAGTTGGGGAAGAAGGGTAAAACTACCCCTTCGCCGCGTGCCGTGCCGAACGAGCTCTCGGCCGTTCGATCTGCGGTGAACGGCTGAGATTAGATCCCCTGTTGACTTAATCTGAGCCCTCGATCTGAGTCAAAGCGGTATCACTCGCTCTCGGCCGTCGATCGCCACTTAAACCCCAGAAGTGATCTCGAGCGTCCACGCGTACCGGTTCGGTATGATTTAATCGTGGCCGTTCGTTTTCATTTAAGGGATCCCGCCTCGCGCCTGGCCGCCGGATCTGGATCCAACGGATCTGGTTGATCCGGTCCACGCGCACAGTGGTGCGGTCCACCGTGGGCCTGGCTCACCGTGGACCAGAGCCCATTTCTGGTTTTAAATAAAATTCAGAAAATAGTTTAAACTTTGAAAATTCATATCTTGCTCATTTTAACTCCAAATTTCACCATTCAAATTTTGTTAAAACCAGAATATTATTCTCTACACATTAATGCCATAAAAACAGTATGTTACTGTTACCCAAAATATTTTTAGCAAATAAAAGAATAAAAATCCCTTAGGGATAAATTATTAATTCAGAAAATAAATTAGGAAAAATCCTAAAAGTTAAGTCTCACTGTTTTATACCCAACTTTAGAATATTAAAATATTACTTCACATAAAAACACCCACAAATATGAATATTGCTTATTTGGTGGATTTTATCTGTTTATTAAATGTATTGTTTACTTTTCCGTATCGAGAAGACTACGAGTTCATCGAGGAGTAGGAGTTCTACCCCGAGGTTCCTCCATCCCCATTTGCTGATCAAGGCAAGTCATCGACCATCTCTGTGGAAACAGTTGATCATAATTGAGCCCATGTTTTAATAACTTATCGCTATAACCCATAGGTTAATATTGCATTACTCAAATACTCAAGCCTTACACTTATATTTATTAGATCCCCGTCCTTGTGTGCAAACCCAAGCCATGCTTATTGAGCCTTAACTCCTTGTCACTCTACTATAAAAATATTAGCTAGTGCCCAATGTACCGGCACAACTGCTATAGGATAAAAAGAATGAGTCGTAGATAGCTGGATTCTGTATATGAATTTCCCTGTTATTCTCGTCTCTGGACTCTATTGGAGTTGGCTAGGTTATAAGTATGGTGGGTTCCGGGTGCAAGCTCGGGCACTGGTTTGTCGCACCCGGGGCACTATAAGGACCGGTCTGCGGGATCTGTTGCAAAGCACTTCCGTACCAACCACAAGTCTAATGGGTAAGTCCTAACTGGAAGTATGGAATACTCCGGCTTGATGCACCATAGAGGAGGGGGCAAGGGGCTAGCCTGCGGGCGACTTGTACCGACGAGGCTCAAGGGGGGGTATGGTGGGGCTCCGATGCGTCGGGACACCATATGAAACCCATAAGAGGGTGCTATTGAGTCGGAGAGGACTATATGGAAGGTTTTGGCACGAGTTCCCGTGTGATGGGTCATCTCGTTACACTTCAGTGTAGGTGATGAGTGCGTGCCTTGTGGGTACAGTGGTACATCTCTGATCAGAGTAATTCAATCTTTTCGAAAAGCCGAGCCCACGGTCAAGGGCGGGTTGTGTGACTACTCGCAGTTAGTTTACAATTGTTTGAATGTTCAAGTTATTCATGGCACGTAAGGACTGTTGAGCGAGGTGGGGCTGACTGTACCCCTCGAGTTAGAAGATGATGATACACATGCACATGTTTACTTTTCCGTACTAATAAATTGCTCACATTTAAAGCTTTACAATTATGCTGCTTCCGCAAAATTAGCCACTATCTCCCTTGTTATTACCTTGCATTATATTTGCATTCGGTGGCTTGCTGAGTACATCTGTACTCACCCCGTTGACTTACAACATCAGAGCCTGTCTACTACGAGGAGGATGAAGGTCTGGAGTAGCGACCCAGTCAAGGCGAGACTGGAAGGAGGCGTTCATCTAGGACCCTTGTTTTATTAGTTTCTCTTCACCTTTATTCACTTTTGTATTAATGCGGTCTACGAACCGTGAATGATTGTCCGTATTGTACGTGGTCGCATGATGAACGTCTTGTTTTATTGATTTTCTATGGAATTTCAATAAAGTCCTGATTTATTAAATCGGGGCGCGACAAGTAGCCAGTCTCGTGGGCACGGACGGTGGAAAAGCAGAGCCAAGTGCTTCTGTTTAGGAGGGGAAAGGTAGTAGTGGCATCTATAGGTGAGAATATAAGAAGGTGTAGTATGGTCAGTATAGAAAAAGTCAGTGTTGCATGTGGACCCGTATGTGTGAGATGCTTAGAAAATGGCACAACAACGAGTATATGCGAATAATAATGGTATAGAGGAAAATATCTGAATATTAATGGTATTTCAGCCATTTCAAAAAATAATAGTGGCACAAAAGCAATTAACCCTACTAATAACCATATCTGTTAGCCCAACGAAAAAAAACTTGTGTTAATAATCGTTCCTCGTGGATGTCGTATATCCATGAGTATACCTACGTTACTCATGAAGTGATGCAGCGTAGCCACACTGAGAGAAAGAAGTAGGGGTCATCAGTCGTCGCCTGTGCCCATCACTAAAGCTGACCAGAGGGGCAACAGAAGGGTGCGGTGGGGGTTGGTCATAGCAGCGAGGTGGGGAAGGCACAAGCTGACACTGAGTGACACTCAGCGGTGAAGGTGTAAGGTGGCGGTGGATGTTGATGCGAGCGCACTATGGCGTCGGAGCAAGCAGGGAGAGGTGGCGACTAAGGATGGGGTGGAGAGAGGAGAGAGAAGGGAGAAGATGGACTAGTGTTTGGGATTGATTTTTATAGTTAAGGTAAATGGGTACAATCTTATGAATATATCAGATCCTAATAGAGTTTTTACCCGTATGTAAACAAGCAATCAAGTAAAGTTGCCATCCCTAGAGTCAATGAGTCGAGCCCAAGTAAGCTTATTGATGAAAGATTAGGCAATTGCAAGATTAATTTCTGAAATAGATAAATCATGATATTCGTATAAAGTAGCATGAACAGATCTATCATACTAGTAGACATAAACATAACAATTATGGGTTCGCAAAACATGATCAATAACCGTATATAAAAATAACAAATGTATCGTATGGTAGCCGAAGATCAATCCATAGTCGGTGCATAATTGCTCCTATTGGTGTCGAATCGTAGTCATGGTGACAGACGTAAGCAGTCACGCAGAGCGCTTCCTAAAAAACTGTATTGGCCCTCTCCCGGTGGAAGATCACAAGAGCAACAAGTTTCGGAGACCTAATCTCCTATTCACTAATGCACACCCACTACAACAAAACAGATGTCTTTCGTCGGCCAAATTAACTTCCGTCGGCTCCTGGAGGCCGACGAAAGTTAACTTAACTTTCGTCGGCTTCCGATAGTGGCCGACGGAAGTGTGCGGGGATTTTTTCGCGGCCGATCAGATCCCCTAACTTTCATCGGCCGACGGAAGTTAGCGGCCTTTTCCCCCAACCGCGCGCGCGTACAGGGAGACCTAACTCCCTGTACGTGTCCACACCACCGCCTCCCGCGCCCAGCCCGCGCCGCCGCCTCCCGCCTGTGCCGTCGCCGCCCGCCCTCGCTGCCTCCTGCCTCTGGCCCACGCCGCCGCCGCCCGCCCTCGCCACCTCCCGCCTCTCCCGCGCGCACGCGCCGCCGCCCGCCTCGGCCACTGCCCGCCTCGGGCCGCCGCCCGCCCGCCCTCGCCGCCTCCCGCCCCTGCCACCGCCGCCCGCCCTCGCCGCCTCCCGCGCGCACGCGCCGCCGCCCGGCCGTCCAACGCTTGCCTCCTGCCAGCACCACCGTCCGCCCCACCGCCGTCTCCAACGCCGCTGCCCGGCCCACGCCACCTGTCCTGACCGCCGTCCCCAATCCGACCGCCGCGAGCCGTCACCGTCCGCCGGCCTACGCAAATCACAAAGTAATTTTTCCACCGCTTTACGAATTTTTCGCTTTTTATTTGTGAATTGTTTCATTGGTAAATTGAATTTGTAGAGACGTATAGATAGATATGGATTAAATTTTGTCAATTGATGGATTAAATATTTGACATGGATTATTCTAATAGACGTGTATAGGGAGTAAATGTTGAATGATAGTATGAATCTTGTTTTATATGCGATATTCTTTTTTCATATGCAATATATGTTGTGATAGTATGTATAAATTATGCATGATTTCATTGGGTGATTAATATTATATCTATATATACTTTATTATATATACTTATTTTCGTATGCAATTTTTTATTTGAAAACAATGTAGATAGTGTAACGAAACCTATGCGTCACCCGTTTCGGACCAACATGTCTCACACGTGTCATGCGTGTGAGATGTGTAGGTTCGGAATTGTCCCTTTTTGGACAGCCTCAGAGTGGGCGACAGAGCGTGGTTTTATGATGAGTCATGAGTCCGAATGGGATTTTAGTAACATAACCTTGTTGTTCTCCATTGCACCACTATCAGGCGTGCAATTGGAGAACAGCGGGGTTATGCTGCTAAAATTTCGTTCGGACTCATGGCTCGTCATAAATACCATGTTTTGTCAGTCACTCTTGAGTGGGTTTAGGACCTATCTTTTCCTATAGACCATGGTTGTCATGGCGTCGACTAGGCGACGCCTAGGCGCCGACTAGGCGTCCCGGCCACCACTGCTTCCCCTCCCCTTGCGAGTTGCGCCGCCTCCTGCCTCTGTCCCTTGCGCCGCCGGCCGCGGGCTCTGCTTCCCCTTGCGCTGCCGGCCGCCCGGCCAGCCTCTGCTTCCCCTCCATTGTCTGCTTCCCCCTCCCCTGCTCCCTCGCCGCAGCAGCAGCAGCAAGCAGGCAGTGCGTGAATCTTCTGGGCCGTGCATGAAGGGTGCGGGGAGTTGGGCCTGATCTTCTGGGCCGTGCGTGAATCCTGTTATCCTGTATGCTATGCCAATTTTTGGTCGCCTAGGCGCCCGCCTAGGCACCTAGGCGTCCAGTCGGTTCGCTGGCGACTGGGTTCGTCGGGGCGCCATGACAACCATGCTATAGACATAGGCCCGTGGTACTTATGCATGATGCATTCTTGATTGAATGAATGTTTTGCCTATAGAATGGCTGAGGACGACCGACGGTGGATGTATAATGGTTGGATGAAAAGTGGAGCTCACACGAGGGAGTGGATAATCAACGCTGAGAAATTTGTTGATCGTGCATTCGCTTTGACAACAAACACTGGCGCGAGGTGCCCATGCATGAAGTGCAGAAATTCTCGTTGGCAAGACAAGAGGACGTTGTCATTGCATATTTGCAAATATGGTTTTGTGCCAGGTTATGAAGTTTGGTCTTTTCACGGCGAGACAGGCCGTGAAAAAACAGTATTAGTAGTGGAAGAAGAAGATGATAGCGTTTCTGACGATAGGATGGATGAGATGGTTGATGCTATATGACCGGAGTTTGAATCAAACCCCGAGGAATCCTCCAACA
The DNA here is from genome assembly GCA_019279435.1 of Zizania palustris. Lineage (NCBI taxonomy): Eukaryota > Viridiplantae > Streptophyta > Magnoliopsida > Poales > Poaceae > Zizania > Zizania palustris. The sequence continues at coordinate 19,097,151 of JAAALK010000288.1, forward strand.
CCGGAGGTTCAAAAGTTTTTCGACATCCTTCGAGCTTCAGATGAGCCATTGCATGAGCACACCACCGTAAGCATTCTCGCTTTCGTGACTCGTATTATGGCTATTAAGTCAAAGTTTGCATTTTCAAATAATTGTTATAAGGAGCTCTTGAATCTGATCAGCGATATCCTTCCTAAGAACCATAAGGTGCCGAAAGACATGTACCAGTCAAAGAAAATGCTTTCTGCTCTCGGTATGGAGTATGAGAAGATTGATGTGTGCCGAGATAATTGTATGCTGTTCTGGAAAGAACATAGTAATGAGGTGAAATACTTAAAATGTGGTAAACCGAGATTCGTAGAGGTCATAAATGAAGACGGAGAGAAGGTAACGACAGAGGTTGCTCATAAGCAACTTCGTTACATGCCTCTTACACCTCGGGTGAAACGTATGTTTCTCTCAAAGAAAACCGCTAGACATATGCGATGGCATAAAGAAGGTGTACGTGAGAATAATTAAGTAATGGTGCACCCATCTAATGGTGCGGCATGGAAGGCTCTAGATGATTTTGATGCAGACTTTGCTAGTGATGCAAGGAATGTTCGCATCGGGTTGGCAACAGATGGATTCACGCCTTTCAATGTAACGGCATTGCCGTACTCTTGTTGGCCTGTGTTTGCTATTCCATACAACCTTCCACCTTCGTTTTGTATGAAATATGAATTTATGTTCCTGTGTCTCATTATACCCGGTCCAGAGCATCCTGGAACACGACTAAACGTGATGCTGAAGCCCTTAATTGAAGAGTTGAAACAATTGTGGAAAGGAGTTGAAGCATATGACTATGACCAGAAGCAAAAATTCAATCTTTGAGTTGCGTATCTGTGGTCGGTCCATGATTTTCCGGCATACAGTATTTTTTCTGGTTGGAGTTGTCATGGAAGGTTGACATGCCCGATATGTGCGAAGGACACAGATTGTTTCCGTCTGAACTTCGGGGGAAATATTTGTTACTTTGATTGCCATAGATGCTTTTTGCCCTTGAATCACCCATTTAGGTTACAGAGGAACAATTTCAAGAAGGACAGTATTGTTGTAAAGGGACCACCAAGGTGTTTAAATGGTAGAGAAATCGTTGATATGCTGAATGAGTTGGTCCTTAATGAAAATGAGGATGGATTTGTAGGATTCGGAACCGAACATAATTGGACCCACATATGTGGCTTATGGGAACTGCCGTATGTCAAATCACTAATTCTGATGCACAACATTGACGTTATGCATCAGGAACGTAATGTTGGTGAAAGCATTATAAGTACATGTATGGATTTTACTGACAGGACAAAAGATAATGTAAAGGCGAGAAGAGATTTAGCTGAGATTTGTAATCGACCAACCCTTGAGTTGACGAATAGTGGTGGCAAGCCACGTGCCCCATTTTGTTTAAAACCTAAAGAAAAAAAACAAGTAATGAGGTGGTTGAAAAATTTGAAATTCCCAGATGGTTACGCCGCGGGATTTAGAAGAGCTGTGAATTTGAAGACAGGGAAATTAAATGGATTGAAAAGTCACGATTACCACATAATAATGGAAAGACTCCTTCCTGTAATGTTTCGCGGGTACCTAAATGATGATGTGTGGAAGGCGTTAGCTGAGATGAGCTATTTTTATAGACAACTTTGTGCGAAAGAAATTAAGAAAGATATGATGGAGATGCTAGAGAAAGAGATCCCGGTGCTTTTATGTAAATTGGAAAAAATATTCCCTCCAGGGTTCTTCAATCCAATGCAACATTTACTGGTTCATCTGCCATATGAAGCTAAGGTAGGTGGCCCTGTGCAATATAGGTGGATGTATCATATTGAAAGGTCCCTAAAGAAGCTTAGAGCGATGGTTCGTAATAAGGCCAGAGTTGAAGGTTGCATCGCAGAAGAATTTAAATTGAAAGAGATAGCATACTTCACTAGTGTATACTTCGTTGAGCATCACAATGTCAACACACCTGCTACACGGTACCATATGGATGAAGACCATCCTTGTAGTGATCTCCAAATATTTCGGTGGAAGGGCATAACTGTTGGTGTCTCCACGACATATTATGTAACTCAGGAAGAACGAACAAATGCCTTGCTCTACATGTACTCAAATATGGAAGAGATGGAACAATATTTCGCGTAAGTGATTCTTTTTAGTTTTATATTTTACCTCCAAATTTTATACCCGTTTGTTTACCTATTCGTTACAATGACAGTATGTTTGATTCGAAATACTTGACATCTGGTCATCAACCAACGGAGAAGCAATTAGATAAATTGCGTCGAGAAGGAGTAAATGGCGGGCCTAGTTTCCTCACTTTGTTCAGAGAACATGTAAATCCTTACCTTTTGTGACACGTATTATTTTAGTCTACTAGGTTAATTATCTGATAATCTCCTATGATTTGCAGTGTGTGCTCGCTGACAATGTACATATAGTCTTGCGAAAGCTCTCTTACGGGAGTATTAGTGCCAAAAGTTACGGTCGCTATGATGTTAATGGTTTCCGCTTCCATTCAACTATTTTTGAAGCATATCGACCTCTAGCAGCAACAACTAATACTGGAGTTGTTACAAGGGTCGTTGATGGGCAAGGACACGAAACTATGCATTATGGAATCATCAAAAATATAATCGAGTACAAATTTGCCGGGAATAAGGAGATTAAAGTAGTCTTCTACGATTGTGATTGGTTCGACCCTAAACATGGTACTCGTGAAAACCAATTTGGGATGGTTGAAGTCAAACACGCAGAACAATTATCTGGTTGCGACAATTTTGTCTTTGCTCACCAAGTCGAGCAGGTGTATTATATGTCGTACCCATGTGAAAAACTAAGTGCTTGGTGGGTAGTCTACAAAGTGAATCCTCGGGAACGTCTACACACCCCTAGTGATGGCGTTTATCAATTGGAGGTTGAAGAGGTCGATGAGGTTTACCAAGATGATGAATTGCCGACTTCGTTTAATGTAGAGTCAGAATCGTCGACAGATTCTTTTCTCGGCGATTCTAATGATGTGGCAGTTCCCGAGAAAAGGAAACACCAACATAAGAAGAAAAAAGTAACATGGCGTGCTTTGGGGAGAAAAGGACAAATTGATCCTGATTTTGATGATAATTGACAAGTAATTGTTTTCATACATGCATATGCAATATACTTCATATTACATGTTTTTTCATATGTACAAACCTTCTTTACTAATAAATGTTTGTTTGTACTTATTTTGAATAGGATGTCGAAAAAGGTGAGGAGTGTCACGAGGAAGCTCTTCCGCTTGGGGAGTTCATCGGCGAGTACTCCAGCGAGTACACTGACGAGTCAGGAGGACACCCTATTCCAGGGTAGTTCCTCTTCGTCAAATAGACGTTGTCAAAAGCAGCTCCTGAGATGCATAGATCCGACATTAATTGGTCGGCCTATTGCATTTCAACTAGATGATGAGGTAACTTTCAGATTGTTTTTTATGCCAGTTATAAACTATTACTAATTGTTTCAATACTGTTTTGTAGGAGGAAGAACACTTGGAGAGTGCGGGTCACGAGGATCATCCGGTGGGTGGGGGGCAGGAGGGGGATGTCCCAGAGTGTGCGGCACAGAGGGATGACCCAGAGGGTGTGGGGCAGGGGGATGACCCGGAGGGTGCGGGGCAAGGGGATCTCCCGGAGGGTGCGGGTCAGGAGGAAGGGTCTGAGGCTGCCGGCGGGTCCTCAGTATCTTTCAGGACGAGCCACCTGGTCGCCCCACCAGTAGTCTCTTCCGGTGGAGCCAAGATCGAGATTACGCCTGTAGGTGACGGGTAAGTGTAATACTCTTCTGTTGTTTTGCTTTTTTTCAAAAAATTCTTTCACTAAACTGACTTTATTTATTATGTATTTCTAGATCTTGGATTGACTCTCGGTTTGACGGCACTTCGAGGGTCAGGCAGGTTAACCAGATATTGGGTAACCTGTGTCGTCTGCACTACCCAGGGGTGCTGACAATGCCGACCGGTGAGCGGGTTCTATGTCAGACATGGGACCAGTACCGGTTTGCTCCTGACGGGCGCCACGGAACTGCTCAGGGGGCGGTGTCTCATGACTCCTGGGTATGCATGTGTTTTTTCAAACTTCTTTTAGGCTTTTCGAGTTACAACACTTTACTAATCATTACTTTTGCAGTTACGCTTTTGCTTGCCAAGAAGTCGGCAATCACCATAACCATGCCCTTCAAGTCTTCAACAACAATGCACATAAGGTGGTGAAGGACGCCATTTCGTATGCCCGCATTCAAGCGAACAATGCTTACTACAAGGAGAAGCTAGGGCAATGAATGAACAAGGCGACGGGCTCATCATCAATCTATTTGACTGAAGAAGAATACCGTTCGGTAAACAATTCTAACTTTTTAAATCTTCGATTGTTGAGATTCGTTGTCATATAATACAAATAGCATCTCTGTTCAGGTGAGGATTCCGTGGTTTGCAAACCGCGAGGACGCATATTTCGAATTCTGCAAGATTTGGTCTTCAGCCGCATTTAAGAAGACTTCCGAGCAGAAAAGACAATGTCGCGGGACGGATCCGAAGCACAGATATGGTGCCGACGGACATATTCGCCACGCTAAACGCATGGTAAGACCTCCTTCTGTCACTCTCTAGCTATAGATACATTGTAATGCGACTAACTCATTTTTAATGTACAGGAAGCGACATCTGGCAACGTGCCAAGTGACATAGAGGTGTATACCTCTGGTCACAAAGGAAGCGATCCTACATAGCCAGATGTCTTGTGTAGCCAGACAGCCACGGACCATTTGGTGAGATGTTATTAAGAGTTTATGTAATTTCATTTTTCTGCGTCTAGCTAATCGAACATGTTTTTTGCAGGCGCAGTATGGTGAACACATGGTTCGACTCCATGGAGAGGACTATGATTGGCGGAGAGAACCTGTCGACCAAATGGCCGTGTACTCCAGCGGAGGTGGCAAAATCCATGGACGGTGAGACAATGTTTTTATTAATGTTTTGTGTATGGTATTGTGATGGTAACTAACTCATTCAATGTTGCAGGTACTCCATGTTCAATGGAGTTATTGACTCGAGAGCGGTGAGAGCTCAGAAGTCAGCTCAGTCGTCGCAGAGCTCCGTCAGAGTTGGCTCCAGCCGTCGTCGCTCTTCAGAAACCCCGGAGGTGGATCGGGTGAGGGAGGAAATTGTATCACCCCAAATTTTCAATACAATAAAAATATTATTAAATTCAATTTCCTGGAATATATATTTATGAAAATACTTTAAATACCCTTTTATACCCAATTGAACTACAACATAGAGTAGATGACCAAATTAGGGGGTGAAACTTTTTGTATATGATCCTAAGACCAAGATATATTTTTGAGAATTTTTATAAATTTTTACCAAGCATGGAAGTAGCCCTATTATTTTAAATCGATTTCTGCAATTATTTTTAATCAGAAAATAGTTTCAAACAGTATTGGGCCCTCTCCCTCCTTTCTCTCTCTCTCCCGGCCGACCCAACCCATCACCCACGCTCGCCGTAGGCTGACAGCCTGGTCCCACCTGTCGGCGCCGACTGCCTCCCCTCGCGCGCGCGCCTGACGCCACGGCCACACCCGTCAGCTGCCTCCCTCGCTCGTTCGCACTCACTGGCGTGTGGCCCCCGCCTGTCAGATCCGTCGTCCCCGCGAGATCCGCCCCCAAATCGCCCCCCTCCTCGCCGGCCGACGCCATTACTCGCCTCGGATCCCTTGCCCCCGACCCCCTCCCCTCGAATTAAGCCCGACAATCAAACCCCCGCGCTCCGGTGACCGTTTCCCCCCATTAAACCCGACCGATTCGCGTCCAGGTTTGATGAACCGCGTTCAACCCGAGCTCGCCGGCGTCAAAGCGCATTTATCCCCGGCCACCGTCGATTACGCCCTCCCTGCCCCCGCCGGTACCCCTATATAAACCACGGCCCTCCACCGCGTTCGGTTCACGCATCCAATTGCACTCAGACCAAGCCGAGCACCCACACTTCGCCTTTTAGCGCAATCCCCCTATTTTGCCTCCGGCCACCGCTCGCCGTCGCCTCGGACCGCCTCTGTCCGCGCCTCCGCCACCATCGTGACCGCCGGGACCTCACCGACCTCGGCCACCACTCCGTCGACGACGAACCCCGCCAGATCACCGTCGCCGCCAAGGAACCGAAAGCCTTCGCCGCCTCCGCTCGTCGCCGGCCTCACCCCGTCGACCTTTTCTCACCGCCGAGGTACCCTCGTGATACCCGTAGCACCCTCTTTCCATTTTAGGCCTTAGCTTTGACCGCCATAGCTCGCCGTGGCCCCTGGCCCGCTCGCCGTCGCCGGAGAAGACGACCAGCACGGGTCGAGTACCCGTGCCATGTCGGATTCGATCCACGCCGTGCGATCGGGATCTAACGGTACTGATTTAATCCCTCGTGCAGTTTAATCGGCGCCGTTGGATCTGTGCGAAGGGGTACGTTTTAATCTCGTGCGTTCGTTGGTATTTAAAACCCATGATTGATCTGGAGTGTCCATCGCGTACCGGTTCAAACGTTTTAATCCTGGCCGTCCACGTCAACTTACGCGCCCTGCCTCGCCTGCGCGCGTCGGATCTGGATCCGACGGTCCAGATTGACCCGGTGCACGCGCACAGTGCGTGGGTTCACCGTGGGCCTGGCTCACCGTGGACCCGAGGGGTTTAAAAAATTGAAAATGAATTTCAGAAATACTTTTAAACTTGTAAAATTCATATCTAGTGCATTTGAACTCAAAAAATTGCCATTCCAATTTCAGAAAATTCATAATATTATTCTCTACATGTTTATGCAATAAAAACAGTAGGTTTACTTTGACTTGTTCATGTTTATTTAGATAAATATTCAAATGCCCTTAGAATTAAAATATGAATTCAAATATTTAAACTTCAGAAAAATTCATATTTATTCCCTTTCTGTTCATGTACTGAAGACCACTAAATTAACATGGACCCTTCATTTTAAAATTTATCAGGAAATTTAATAAGAGGCTATTCACATTTAAACACCCTTTCAAAAAAGGACAACTTTTTAATTCCTTTAAAATTTATTTATGAAATGAACCACAGAACCTTAACAATTGAATTTATTTTATTTTTAATCAAACCAACTTTAACTTATGTGCTTATAATGTAATGTTATATTGTTTGATTGAATGTTGTGTCCTTTTTATTTTTCTTTACTATATCAAAAAGACTACGATGCCGTCGAGGAGCCAGAGTACTTCCCCGAAGTCCCTCCCTCTCCCTTTGCTTAACAAGGCAAGTCACCAACACAATGTTTTGAGCATATTGAACCCACGTTTGATTAAACTATCGCTAAAACACATAGGTTATATATGCATTAGTCAAATGAACCCTTACAATATATTTATTTAGGATCCCCCGACCTTGATGTGCAACCCAAGCCATGCTCTCTAGCCTAAACTCCTTGTCACCATCTGATAAATGTTATTAGCTAGTGTCCAATGTATCGACACGATCGCTATAGGATAAAAATGAGTCGTAGTACATGGTTCTACTATATGATCCCCATTGTTTCTTATCTATGGAATTCTGTCGTTGTTGGAGTTGTGGTTGTGAGTGAATGCATGGTGGGTTCCGGGTGCAAGCTAGGGCATTGGTTGGTAGCACCCGGGGCACTATAAGGACCGGTCTAAGGGATCCGTTGCAATACACTTACGTACTAACCACAAGTCTAGTGGGTAAGTCCTAACTAAGGTATGGGTTGTTCCAAACCGAGGCCACCATTTGGAGATGGGTCAAGTTGCACCTGCGGGTGACTTGTACCAATGTGGCCCAAAAGGGGGTGCGACGTTAGCCGGGATGCGACCCGGCGCGCCGGCGAAACCTAGAGCGGGTGGTTATCGCTTGGAACATTTCATGCCGAGGTTTTGGCACGAGTTCCCTTGGTATGGGTCATCTCGTTTGGGATGAGTGCGTGCCTTGTGGGTATAGTAGTACATCTCTGATCAGAGTCTTAAATCTTTTCGAAAAGCCGAGCCCACGGTCAAGGGCGGGTTGCGTGACATCCCCCAGTTAGATTACTTTGGATATGTATGTGCATGATGGATTGACATGTAAGGACTGTTGTGCGAGGAGGTAAAACGTACTCCTCGAGTTAGTTGATGTTGTTGATATTCATGTTTACTTTTCCGCATGATTAAAATGTGATTACACTAAATGCAATAACTGAAACTGCACTTTTCCGCAATCTTAGCCATTACCCTTCCTTGTTTATTATCCTGCATTACTACTTGCATTTGTGGTGGCTTGTTGAGTACTTTTTGTACTCATACCCGTTGGACCCCACAGAGGATGCTTACTATGAAGACGGTCTGGAGTAGCGACCCAGTCGAGAAGAAAGATCCTGAAGGAGATGTTCGTCATGCCGCTTTCTAATTACTCTTATTACTGTTTTACTAAAACTTTGATGTAATAAATATGGTCTGCGTACCATGGATGTTGTCGTATGTACGTTGTCGCATGATGAACCTCTTGTATTATTGTTTTTCTTCTGAAATTCAATAATGTCTCGATTTGATAAATCGGGGCGCTACAAGATGGTATCAGAGCCGACTCGACTGTAGGAAGCCAAACAGACCCGCCTAGCCATTAGTCACAGGAAACTATTTCTCGAAAATCTACTTTACAAAATTTGCTCCTCTTCTCACTTTTATTCAACTTGCTGTTTTGTAGATGCCAGTATACCAAGTGCACAGCTACTGCCGCCACTACGAGGGCTTCGTCCGGGAGCTCCGGATGATGCTCACCTTCCTCGGGTTCCTCTTCGAACCCGAATTCCAAGGAGTGTACCCCGACGAGTTCGCCGGGCCTTGTGACGTCTCCCTCACCGTCCACGGCTCCGGAGAACACCTGCCGCCCAACACCACGGCACTTGGGGGCCCGACTTTCGACGTCGCGTGCCAACGAGTCGCTCTCCAGGCCCTCATGGAGTTGAGGATGATCTACGATGATCGTCTTCAGAACTCGTCCTTCTGGCTTGTACCGAAGCGTACTCCCGGCGCCCACCGTAGCATCTACCTCGGAGTTCACTCCGTGCGTGATCCGGTCATGGCCCGGCAGTCGCGTCTTCTACAGGCTATGGACGATCTCCATACCGAGGCGGTGCTCGACGCCGACGAGCACCATGAGGCGGTTGAGTTCTGTTGGAACAATTGCGTTAGTTCCAGCAGGTTTTTGTGTGGTGGAGTGTGATGTGGAGAATGAACCTCGATGGGTTCTCTCAGAGGGAGAAGGAGTTTATACTGGTTCGGGCCTCCCCTAGGAGATAATAGCCCTACGTCCAGTTTGTGGTGGATTTGGCATGGTATGCCTTAGTGTGGAGAAGAGAACTACGGGGTCTCATGGCCCCCTGGGGCGTGTCCCCTGCTACAAGGGCTTGGCCCTGCTTTTATAGGCACGCAGGCCTTAAGGAAAAGACCAAGATACCCTCTACAAGCCCCTAGGCTTATAGGGGTAGACAGGGAAAGAGAGCTAGCTACTGTGCAAAAGGTACCAGACAACTTTACAGTTTTACAGACGTGTCAGGCTATGCCAGGCTTTGACCAGCTAAAAGGTACACCGAAGGTGGAGGCTGGGGGGAAGGCTTCGAAGTGCACCCCGGAGGGGGGGCTTCGAAGCATGCTCCGGAAGGCAGCCTCCGGACGGGGCTCCGGAGGGCGGCCTCCGAACTGGACTCCGGAGGGCGACCTCTGGACTTGGCTCCCGGAGGGTGGCCTCCAGACTGGGCTCCCGGAGGGCGGCCTCCGGACTTGGCTCCGGAGGGTGGCTTCCGAACTGGGCTCCCGGAGGGCGGCCTCCGGACTTGGCTCCGGAGGGTGGCCTCCAAACTGGGCTCCCAGAGGGCGGCCTCCGGACTGGCTCCGGAGGGTGGCCTCCGGACTGGGCTCCCGGAGGGCGGCCTCCGGACTTGGCTCCGGAGGGTGGCCTCCAAACTGGGCTCCCGGAGGGCGGCCTCCGAACTGGGCTCCCGGAGGGCGGCCTCCGAACTGGGCTCCCGGAGGGTGGCCTCCGGACTGGCTCCGGAGGGTGGCCTCCGAACTGGGCTCCCGGAGGGCGGCCTCCGGACTTGGCTCCGGAGGGCGACCTCCGGCGCCCTACAACCGGAGAGTGGCCTCCGGCCTCCTGTGCTCGGGGGGTGGCCTCCGGGTTCCTGCGCCAGGGCCCGAAGTGGGGGCTCCGAGCTAGACCCCTAAAAGGCACCTTGGGACCTGAAAACAATACTTAGAGAGAAAACAGGCTCCGACAGAGCTGGGCTCTGGGCCAAAGGCTGTCGGAGGCTGACGTCATTTGGCCCCTGTTCAAGGGAAACATATTTCCCCAACAGTAGCCCCTCGCGTGTAGGCCTTCGGGATGAAGGGGTGCACGTGCCCTTAGGACAAATGACCTGAAAACACAACTTCAGAGAAACATACCTTCGGAGCCTGGACCGAAGGTGACCTCGATACCCGGGGGGCAATAAATGCCCGCGTTAGTTGCCAGAACGGCCTCGGGAGCCCGAACGGCTCCGCAACGGTCAAAAAAGTTACCGTTACCTTGCCCTGGGCCGGTTCGCCTTCGCTTGGAGGCCCACCTGGCGGTGGGTTCGGCCCACGACGGATGGAATTCTTACCGCGCCTATAAATAGAGAGTTACCGCGTGCGGCTTCGGCACACCTTCATTCGCTTTCCTCTCGTTGCCTTGCAACCTTCGCTCTCCTCTTCCTCCTAGCTTCGCGCTGAGCCCCCTGCTAGTTTTGGCCCTTCGCGGCGAAGTCCCATCAACATGCCAAAGAAGGCGGTGATGAAGCCTCTGGACTTGGGCTCGAGCTCGGGCTCCGCTCAGGTGCAGGCAGCGGCGGCTGCGGCGGCGAAGACTGCGCCTAGGCGGCTGGGGCCGAGGGACCTCCGGACGCCCTCCGACAAGTTCGAGCAGACCCTGGAGATGAGGGCTTCGATCTCCACGGAGGAGTCGGTCCGGAGGGCCTGCGAAGGGAAGATTGCGGCAAAGATCCAACTTCGGGTCCCGGAGAAGTCGGAGGCTGAGCCGAGGCCTCATGTCGACGAGGTGGTGGTGTTCGAGGCCTTCTTCGAAGCCGGCCTCGGACTGCCTGCAGTGGGGATGCTGAGCGAAGTCCTCAAGGCTTACAACCTCGAGCTCCCTCAGCTTTCGCCCAATGCAGTGGCGAGGTTAGCTGTCTTCGAGTGGGCCATGAGGGCCGAGGGCTGCGAGGGCCGCGCGGATGTCTTCGTCGCCCTCCACGACGCCAACTGCCAACCGAAGCCGAGGGAGGGGACGGACCACGTCAAGAGGGCACTGGCCTTCGGCAGTGCCAACTTCCAGCTCCGGAAGGAGTACCAAGACGCCTTCCTGGCGAGGGCCGTAAACAACAAATGGTACTCGAGGTGGGATCAGGAGTGGTTCTACGCCTCCGTCGGCGCGAACTCCCCCCTTCAGAGTACCAACTCCCACATCTTGTACCGGCGCGAAGGGGTGGTGAAGACCAGCGAAGACATCCTTCGCTCGAGGATCTTGCTGCTCCGGAGAGTGGCGGCGAAGATGAGTATGAGGGACCTCGCGGAGGAGTTTATCACCCTCCGGCTTAGTCCCCTCGCACGCTCCTGGCCGGAGGGCCTCTTTCAGCCTTCGGGCCGAGGTGAACTTAGCGAGTTGGCCTTCGACCGCTTCTGTAAGGCTTCACAATTTCTTTGCTTTTAATACTTCTTAGATTTTTACTTCTAACTCAAACTTTTCATGAAGCCGCCCTCGAAATGAGGACCCCGGAGGAGGCCGTCGCGGCGGTGGATCGAGTCGTCAGGACTCCGACCCCCGAGGAGCAGGCCCAGCGCCTTGCACTGGTAGGGTCCTGGGAGCGCTGGAACAGGGTATGGACCGCGCTCGACCTCGGAGGGCTCCCTGCTCTGCCGGACTTCGCCCACCTGGCTACCTCGTCGGCCGGAGCCAAGAGGAAGAGGGGGGACGAGGACGAAGCGGATGCTTCGGGACATCGGCCGGAGGTCCCCGCGGTCGAAGCTTCTAATTCGGGGGAGGTTGCTGCGAAGCCCGCAACTACTCCGATTTCCAAGAAGGCAGCGAAGGCCCTGGCGGCGAGGCCTCCGGCGGAGAAGGACGACGCGCACACTTCGGCTGCCAAGGAGGCCACGGGTGTCCCGGCGGAACTGGCTTCGGGCGCAGAGGTGGATGCGCCAGCTTCGCAGCGAGGGAGCTGGAGGGCACACTTAGCCCCACCTTCCTTCCAAGAAATCTCCGACGAAGGTAAACCCTTTTTGCACGCTTTGCTCCAAAATGCGGATTTTGACTTGGCTCCCTGCAGAGGACGAGGATGATGCGAGACCCACCAAGGCGAAGCCGGTGGGCGAAGGTGGATCGAAGCCTGCCGAGGCGAAGCCCACGGAAGCTTCGAGCAGCAGCGGCAGCAGCAGCAGTAGCGGCAGCGACTCGGATTCTGATAGTACTTCGTCCGACGACGAAGGCAGTGGAGACCGCGAAGTCCCTCGAGGCGAAGAAGATGTGGACGTGGTGGGCTTGAGCCCCGCCTCGCCGAAGCCCGCGGAGGCGACCGTGGCCGTGATTCACCATTTCAAGCCGAGGGGGGGCGTGACGGTGGCAGCGATCCGCGGTTTCCGCGAGGCTTGTGCTTCTGCGGAGGAGGGGGACTTGGTGGCCCAGCTCAGCCACCGAGACCCCATGGATCTTTTTGTCAGTTCGAACGAAGTCCTCCTGCGGGTGAGCAAAGCCCCTTGCAGCTTCGAACTATACTTTGTCCCTTGGTTAATACTTATGGTTTCTTGAATTTCTGCAGGCCTTCGCACTGAATGCGGCAGCTTCGACTGCTGCCGATAGGCGGATGGAGCGCCTCGCAGAGGAGAAGGAGGCCCTTCGCCGCGAGGTCTCAGAGGAAGTCGAGAAGCGGAGGCGGGCCGAGGCTTCGGCTGCTGAGGCGAAGGAAGCCTTGGCCTCGGAGATGGCTCGGCTCCGCGCGGAGCTCCAGGCTTCGAAGGATGCCGAGGCCCGACAGGTGAAGGAGAACGAGGAGCTCCGCCAACGGGCTCAGGATCTTGAGAGCTTCGTCGTGGCCAATCTTGACGAGGCCACCCAGAGCCTGACCGAGGTCCTTGAGAAAATAGGGACCGAGTGCCGGACTCCGGATTTTGGCGATCAGGACCCGATTGGGGACCGCGCCGATTTCTTGAATACTGCGGCTTCGATAGCAGACGAAGCGCTGACGGGCTTCGCTCTTATGGCCGGTCGCGTCGCGGGCCAAGGGGTGTTGCACATGCTCCATGCCGCGGGGTGTGACCACCTTCGGGCGGCAACCTCCGTGACCCCCGTGGCTTTCGGAGGTCCGCACTTGGTGACACCTTCGGCCGAAGTTCGCGGAGCCTGGCGGCGGCTGCAGGACCCCTGGAAGGAGCAAGGCTGCGAAGCAGTCCTCGACCTCCAGAAGGCCCTTCGACATCGCCGAGCCAAAGCGCCTGTTGTGCCTGATCAGCCTTCGACTTCGGCACCTCCGCCTCCGAAGGTGTAGATCTCCTTAGGCCTTTTGTAATACTTAGCTGCAGGCTTGTAAAAACTCTATCAGCTTATTAATATAAATGTGGGGGTTTTTTATACCTGCCCAGGCTCAGACTTCGAGCGTAGACCTCGAAGTCCTCGAGGACTCTGAAGAGCTTCAACAGCTGTGGGCGATCCTCGAAGTAGCTAGGTCCGAAGGCCCCCCTTGGTTCAAGCTTCCGAGGGGGCCTAGCGGCGAAGCCATCTCCGAAGTAGCTCAGGATTTATTAGCCGCTGTGAAGACAGAGTCCCTTCAGGGCCCTTTGTCTTTGCCTTCGCGAACGGCCTTAGCAGGCGACGAAGCTCTAGACTTTTCTGCCTTCGATACGGCACCGCCTGCTTCGCTAACTTGGAGCGACCTGCAAAGTGGAAGACGGAGCTTACGGGCTTCGGAGCCTGGACGGGCTAGTCGAGGGAGAGCGGGCTCCGACGAGGCAATGTCCAGCCGAGGTGGCCCTGGCCGAAGAAGGGGCAAGCGAGGGTTGGGGCCTCGCACACGGTTCTTCTTAGGTTTAGATACAGATTATACGTAGTTTTGCTTCCGAAGTATGTTTGTAACACACTTCTCAATATACAATGAATATAGTTTGCTATCTTTGCACACTTCGTCTGTATGCTTCGTGTTGTTTGGCTTCGAACGTTTTAGCTTGTTACGCTCGTACTGCATATTACATTCGCACACCTCGCATACATGCTTCCCCCCTTTGCTCGTGGCAGCTAGGGACTTAGCCGTTGCTGGCGCGGGCAAAAAATAAACGATGCGAAGGGTGCGCCTTTCGGCGGCTTCGACGCATGAATTTTATTTAAGCGAAGGCCTCTTTTGGGCTTCGAACGTGCTAACTTGGTGCGAAGCAAGGCTTCAGCACAACCAAGTTAAGCGAAGCATGCTTCGGTATGCTAGGATTTGAATGATGTGCGTGAGCAAGGCTCCGAAACGCACTTAGGTTTTAGCGAAGTATGACTTCGAGACGCTTAGGCGTATATTACATAAACACGCGAAGCAAGGCTTCGGAGCGTGTTTGGATAATGAAGCAAGGCTTCGGAACTTGGTCCTGTAATGAGAAGGATATTTGGTGTGGATTCACCGAACCTGTGATAGTGTGAGCCACCTTCGACTCTGAGCCACCTTCGACTCTGGGTCACCTTCGACCCTGGGATGCTTCGGGTGCGGAACCCGGAATCCCTGGGATGCTTTGGGTGCGGAACCCGGAATCCCTGGGATGCTTCGGGTGCGGAGCCCGGAATCCCTGGACGCGTCGGGCCAGTGGCCCGGAGTCCTCAAAGCCCACTGCTACGGGCCCGGAGGCGCTGTGTAGCCTTCGGAGGGGTGCTCCGGATTTTGTAAAGTGAAGCGAGGCTTCGGATTTTAAATAAGGCGAAGCAAAGCTTCGAGTTTTTGATAAGGCGAAGCATGGCTCCGGTTTTTGATAAGGCGAAGCATGGCTTCGGTTTATCGACAAGATGGAACAAAAGCTTGCATTCAAAGGCGAAGGGGCTTCGGCTTTAAGGCGAAGCAGGGCTTCGGCATTAAGGCGAAGCAGGGCTTCGAGCTTATGTTAATGTAATTGCAGATTGGTACATCGAAGTAGGGCTTCGGACTGTGCATACCTTGTAGCCCTTGGGGCTTCGACGGCCTTCGACACGTGGAACGGAGCCCCTTGCCGGAGGGGGAGCTCCGGTGTGTGAAGTAGGAAGGCGAAGATGGCCTTCGAGCTGCACCCGAAGCCCCTTGCCGGAAGGTGTGCGAAGCAAGAAAGCTTCGAAGCTCCCCCCTCAGGCGTACTTCGAGTTGCAGACAGTGGTAGAGAACTTAGCTTCTAGGACTAAGTTCCCCACGGACGGCGCCAACTGTTGGAACAATTGTGTTAGTTCCAGCAGGTTTTTGTGTGGTGGAGTGTGATGTGGAGAATGAACCTCGGTGGGTTCTCTCAGAGGGAGAAGGAGTTTATACTGGTTCGGGCCTCCCCTAGGGGATAATAGCCCTACGTCCAGTTTGTGGTGGATTTGGCATGGTATGCCTTAGTGTGGAGAAGAGAACTACGGGGTCTCATGGCCCCCTGGGGCGTGTCCCCTGCTACAAGGGCTTGGCCCTGCTTTTATAGGCACGCAGGCCTTAAGGAAAAGACCAAGATACCCTCTACAAGCCCCTAGGCTTATAGGGGTAGACAGGGAAAGAGAGCTAGCTACTGTGCAAAAGGTACCAGACAACTTTACAGTTTTACAGACGTGTCAGGCTATGCCAGGCTTTGACCAGCTAAAAGGTACACCGAAGGTGGAGGCTGGGGGGAAGGCTTCGAAGTGCACCCCGGAGGGGGGGCTTCGAAGCATGCTCCGGAAGGCAGCCTCCGGACGGGGCTCCGGAGGGCGGCCTCCGAACTGGACTCCGGAGGGCGACCTCTGGACTTGGCTCCCGGAGGGTGGCCTCCGGACTGGGCTTCCGGAGGGCGGCCTACGGACTTGGCTCCGGAGGGTGGCCTCCGAACTGGGCTCCCGGAGGGCAGCCTCCGGACTGGCTCCGGAGGGTGGCATCCGAACTGGGCTCTCGGAGGGCGGCCTCCGGACTTGGCTCCTGGAGGGTGGCCTCCGGACTGGGCTCCCGGAGGGCGGCCTCCGGACTTGGCTCCGGAGGGTGGCCTCCGAACTGAGCTCCCGGAGGGCGGCCTCCGGACTTGGCTCCGGAGGGTGGCCTCCGAACTGGGCTCCCGGAGGGCGGCCTCCGGACTGGCTCCGGAGGGTGGCCTCCGAACTGGGCTCCCAGAGGGCGGCCTCCGGACTTGGCTCCGGAGGGCGACCTCCGGCGCCCTACAACCGGAGAGTGGCCTCCGGCCTCCTGCGCTCGGGGGGTGGCCTCCGGGTTCCTGCGCCAGGTCCCGAAGTGGGGGCTCCGAGCTAGACCCCTAAAAGGCACCTTGGGATCTGAAAACAATAATTAGAGAGAAAACAGGCTCCGACAGAGCTGGGCTCTGGGCCGAAGGCTGTCGGAGGCTGACGTCATTTGGCCCCTGTTCAAGGGAAACATATTTCCCCAACAAGTTCCTTCGTGAAGAGACGAAGAACTTGATCCAACAGAACGGCGAGTTGCAGCGCAAGATCATGCAGCTGCAGAAGGATATTTTGGAGATGGTTCCTCTTCTTCCAAGGAAGAAGAAACCCATCCGTGAGCCCCTCCCTCGCCCCAAGAGGATCCCGCCACGACCCTCCCCCGCCAGACCCTCCACCAGCGCCCCTGCACCACGCCCCGGCCTCATCTCCGACTCCATCATCGAGAATTTTCTCGAACCCACCATCCCTCTGTAGCCGCGTACTCGTGGTTCCGAGAGCACGGAGACCGCCTCCGGTGGTGAGTAGGCGTTAGGAGTCGCTACTTTAATAAAAACATAATTTTGTATGTGGTGCTACCCACAACGAGTGTGTTGTGGGTAGAATAAGATCTTGATTGTAATGAACATTTTACCACTTGATTTATATATGCTTAAACTATTCTTGTTAATTGTGCTGTCAACTTTTTGCTTTATAACCTTATGAATTCAGAAGATGGCCGACCACCAGAACACGGGCTCCAACAACGGAGCAGGAGGAAGCCGTGATGCGACCGAGGGTGTTGTACCCAACTGGGGTGCGACGGGCCCGCGTCAGTCTGGGTCGCCCTCCGCCAACCACCCCACCTTGGCAGAGATGATGGCGAATCAGAACCAACTGATCACCGCCCTCCTCACTCAAATGCAGAACCAACAGGCTCAGTTGGACCGTCTGCAGAACGGGGAACCAGCGCCTCGCGCACCAGCACCCGCGCCCGCTCCGCAACTCTCGGAGTTTCTGCGCGTGCGCCCACCCATTTTCTCGAGCACCACCAACCCGATGGAGGCCGGAGATTGGCTTCGCACCATCGGAAAGAAGCTCGACCTACTCCCCTGCACCGACCGAGAGCGAGTGGCCTTCGCCACTCACCAGCTTCAGGGTCCCGCCGCTGAATGGTGGGACAACTATCGTGAGTCCCAGCCAGAGGACCACGTGGTGACTTGGGCGGAGTTCACCATCGCCTTTCGTGCCGCCCACGTCCCCGTCGGTGTCATCGCGGTGAAACAACAGGAGTTCCGCGACCTGCAGCAAGGCAACAGGACCGTCATGGAGTACCTCCATGAGTTCAATCACCTCGCCCCCTACGCACCAGAGGAAGTGCGCACCGACGCCCTCCGCCAAGCCAAGTTCCTCCGGGGACTCAAGGATGAGCTGTCCATCCAGCTCGTCGCCACCGACTACGCCGACTTCCAACGGCTGGTCAACAAAGCGCTCATCCAAGAGACTTAGCAAAACAGGTTGGACCTCAAGAAGAGGAAGATGATCGCCTTCAAGCACCAGCAGGCGAACTCTCTGAGGCCCCGCTTCGTCCCTCCGCCACCTGCGCCCGTCTACCATCCTCGGCCCACCTACAGGCCACCTCACGCCGCCGGGAACCCTCGCCCCACTCCACCAGCTCCAGCCGCTCAGCCGACGCCAGCCGCCAAGGCTCCGATCTTGAAGGATCGCCAAGGGAGGCCGGTCGTCTGCTTCAACTGCCGCAAGGAAGGGCACTATTCACACCAGTGTCCTCACCCCAAGCAGGCTCAAGGCGCGGCACCCAACCAGGCGGTTCGTGCCCGCGTCAACCACATCTGCGCGGAGGAAGCTCAGGAGGCTCCTGAAGTTGTGCTCGGTACGTTTACTGTGAATTCCGTACCAGCCGTAATATTATTTGACTCTGGAGCAACCCACTCCTTCGTCTCGGAAGATTTTGAAAAAACAAACGAACTGGACGTGCTCCCTCTACCCATCCCCATGGTGATTGCCACTCCTGGCAATAGGACCTTAGCCTGCTTATACAGCCCTAAGGTTCAAATTGACATCCAAGGAGCACTGTTTCGGGCCGAGCCAGCCCTCATCCAATGCACCGGACTCGACCTCATACTAGGGATGGATTGGTTGATGAAGCACAAGGGAGTGATCGACTGTGCCAACAAGTCCGTCACAGTGACCAACCCTGAAGGCGCAGCCGTCACCTTTCGAATGATCAGTCACAAACCACTCGGAGCATCCCTTCGCTCGATAGCTCTTGAAGAAGTACCCATAGTCAAGGAGTTTGCGGACATCTTCCCTGAAGACCTACCCGGAATGCCTCCCAAGCGGGACATCGAATTCAGAATCGAACTTGTCCCCGGGACCAATCCAATCTCCAAGCGCCCGTATAGGATGGCCGCTAATGAACTAGCTGAAGTCAAGAGCAACATCAAAGACCTAGAGCAAAAAGGGTATATTCGACCGAGTACCTCACCCTGGGGTGCACCGGTTATATTTGCCATGAAGAAGGACAAGACCAAGAGGATGTGGGTGGACTATAGAGCCTTGAACGACGTAACCATTAAAAACAAGTACCCATTGCCTCGGATCGACGACATGTTCGATCAGCTGAAAGGATCCTCGGTGTTTTCTAAGATTGACCTCAGGTCAGGTTATCACCAATTGAGGATTAGGGAAGAAGACATACCCAAGACTGCCTTCACCTCCCGCTATGGACTCTACGAGTACACCGTGATGTCGTTCGGACTCACGAATGCCCCGGCCTTTTTCATGAACATGATGAACAATGTATTCATGGAGTTCTTGGACAAGTTCATCGTGGTATTCATCGACGATATCCTCGTTTACTCCAAGACCAAGGAAGAACACGAGACTCACCTCCGTCTGACCCTCGGAAAGCTAAGGGAGCAGCAACTGTACGCTAAATACAGCAAATGCGAATTTTGGTCGTCTGAGGTGAAGTTCCTCGGCCATGTTATATCTGCCGGAGGAATAGCAGTGGACCCAACCACCGTTGAAGCGGTAACCAACTGGCTGCAGCCCACGACCGTGACCGAGATCCGGAGTTTTCTCGGATTGGCCGGATACTACCGCCGGTTCATCGAGAATTTTTCCAAGATCGCCAAGCCTATGACCAGACTTTTGCAGAAGGAAGTGAAGTTTGAATGGACCCCCGACTGCGAAGAAAGCTTCCAGACCCTCAAGAAGAAGCTAGTGTTAGCCCCTATTTTGACTCTGCCAAACATCCGGAAAGACTTCCACGTCTACTGTGATGCCTCTCGTCAAGGGTTGGGATGCGTCTTAATGCAAGAAGGGAAAGTGATATCCTACGCCTCCCGACAGCTAAGGCTGCATGAGCTGAACTACCCGACCCACGACCTGGAACCAGCAGCCGTGGTTCATGCCTTGAAGATATGGAGACATTACCTTGTGGGGAATCGGTGTGAGGTCTTCACCGACCACAAGAGCCTCAAGTACATATTTACCCAACCAGATCTGAACCTCAGGCAAAGGAGGTGGTTGGAACTGATTAAGGATTACGACTTGGGCATCCATTATCATCCAGGCAAAGTGAATGTGGTGGCAGACGCCCTTAGTCGAAAAGGGTACTGCAATGCCATCATGGTTCAGGGCCAAGCTCCTTTACTTTACAAGGAGATGGAAAGGCTAAACCTAGGGATCACCACTCGAGCGTACCTCGCTGCCTTGGAGTCTCGGCCTGTCTTAATAGAACAGATCCGAGAAAAGCAGAAGGAAGACCCGGACATCCTGGAGATCCAGCAGAACATGAGGAAGGGTAAAGCCCCCGGATTTTCCGAGGACGAGCATGGTACCATCTGGTTCGGAAACCGGATCTGCGTACCCGACAAACCTGAGTTGAAGGCCCTCATCCTTCAAGAAGCCCACGATACTCTATACTCCATCCATCCCGGGAGTACAAAGATGTATCAAGACCTGAAGGAAAAATATTGGTGGGTCAGCATGAAGAGAGAAATAGCTGAGTATGTGGCCAAGTGCGACACATGCCGGCGAGTCAAGGCAGAGCATCAGAGGTCTGCCGGACTTCTTCAACCTCTCAAGGTCCCTGAATGGAAGTGGGAAGAGATAGGAATGGACTTCATCACGGGACTGCCCAGGACCCAAGCTGGTCATGATTCTATCTGGGTGATCGTCGACCGACTCACCAAGGTAGCTCACTTTGTTCCGGTCAAGACAACTTACACCGTCGCCAAGTTGGCTGAGTTGTATATGACCCGGATCGTGTGCCTTCACGGAGTTCCTAAGAAAATTGTATCTGACCGCGGGAGCCAGTTCACCTCCAAGTTTTGGAAGAACCTTCAAGAGGAACTCGGCACCCGGCTGAACTTTAGCACCGCCTATCATCCACAGACCGACGGTCAAACCGAAAGGGTCAACCAGATATTGGAAGATATGCTTAGGGCTTGTGCTCTAGACTTTGGTGGAATGTGGGACAAGAACTTGCCATATGCGGAGTTCTCCTACAATAACAGCTATCAAGCCAGCCTACAAATGTCACCGTTCGAAGCACTCTATGGGCGTAAGTGCAGAACACCGTTGCTCTGGGATCAAACCGGAGAGTTGCAACTGTTTGGGACCGATCTATTAAGAGAAGCTGAAGAGAAGGTCAAGATCATAAGAGACCGATTGAAGGTAGCCCAATCCCAGTAGAAGAGCTATGCCGACAACCGTCGAAGAGATCTAGCCTTTGAGGAGGGCGATTATGTCTATCTTTGAGTCACTCCCCTCCGTGGTACTCAAAGGTTCAACATGAAAGGCAAACTAGCACCCCGCTACGTCGGACCTTTCCCGATCCTCCGATGACAAGGAGAAGTGGCATACCAACTTGAACTGCCTCCATCCTTGGCAGGAGTTCATGATGTGTTCCATGTCTCTCAGCTGAAGAAGTGCCTCCGTGTACCCACCGAGCAAGCCGACCTTCAGCAGCTCAATGTCCAAGAAGACTTGACCTACATCGAGAAACCTATCAAGATCTTGGAAACCAAGGAAAGGGTAACCAGAAGTCGCGTAGTTCGTTTCTGCAAGGTTCAGTGGGACAACCACCCCGCCGAAGAAGCTACTTGGGAAAAGGAAGACGAACTAAAAGCCCAATATCCCGAGTTATTCGAGTAGCGTTCCAATCTCGAGGACGAGATTCTTTGTAAGGGGGATAGGTTTGTATCACCCCAAATTTTCAATACAATAAAAATATTATTAAATTCAATTTCCTGGAATATATATTTCTGAAAATACTTTAAATACCCTTTTATACCCAATTGAACTACAGCATAGAGTAGATGACCAAATTAGGGGGTGAAACTTTTTGTATATGATCCTAAGACCAAGATATATTTTTGAGAATTTTTATAAATTTTTACCAAGCATGGAAGTAGCCCTATTATTTTAAATCGATTTCTACAATTATTTTTAATCAGAAAATAGTTTCAAACAGTATTGGGCCCTCTCCCTCCTTTCTCTCTCTCCCGGCCGACCCAGCCCATCACCCACGCTCGCCTTAGGCTGACAGCCTGGTCCCACCTATCGGCGCCGACTGCCTCTCCTCGCGCGCGCGCCTGACGCCACGGACTCACCCGTCAGCTGCCTCCCTCGCTCGTTCGCACTCACTGGCATGTGGCCCCGCCTGTCAGATCCGTCGTCCCCGCGAGATCCGCCCCCAAATCGCCCCCCCCCCCCTCGCCGGCCGACGCCATTACTCGCCTCGGATCCCTTGCCCCCGACCCCCTCCCCTCGAATTAAGCCCGGCAATCAAACCCCCGCGCTCCGGTGACCGTTTCCCCCCATTAAACCCGACCGATTCGCGTCCAGGTTCGATGAACCGCGTTCAACTCGAGCTCGCCGGCGTCAAAGTGCATTTATCCTCGGCCACCGTCGATTACGCCCTCCCTGCCCCCGCCGGTACCCCTATATAAACCACGGCCCTCCACCACGTTCGGTTCACGCATCCAATTGCACTCAGACCAAGCCGAGCGCCCACACTTCGCCTTTTAGCGCAATCCCCCTATTTCGCCTCCGGCCACCGCTCGCCGTCGCCTCGGACCGCCTCTGTCCGCGCCTCCGCCACCATCGTGACCGCTGGGACCTCACCGACCTCGGCCACCACTCCGTCGACGACGAACCCCGCCGGATCGCCGTCGCCGCTAAGGAACCGAAAGCCTTCGCCGCCTCCGCTCGTCGCCGACCTCACCCCGTCGACCTTTTCTCACCGCCGAGGTACCCTCGTGATACCCGTAGCACCCTCTTTCCATTTTAGGCCTTAGCTTCGACCGCCATAGCTCGCCGTGGCCCCTGGCCCACTCGCCGTCACCGGAGAAGACGACCAGCACGGGTTGAGTACCCGTGCCGTGTCGGATTCGATCCGCGCCGTGCGATCGGGATCTAACGGTACTGATTTAATCCCTCGTGCGGTTTAATCGGCGCCGTTGGATCTGTGCGAAGGGGTACGTTTTAATCTCGTGCGTTCGTTGGTATTTAAAACCCATGATTGATCTGGAGCGTCCATCGTGTACCGGTTCAAACGTTTTAATCCTGGCCGTCCACGTCAACTTACGCGCCCCGCCTCGCCTGCGCGCGTCGGATCTGGATCCGACGGTCCAGATCGACCCGGTGCACGCGCACAGTGCGCGGGTTCACCGTGGGCCTGGCTCACCGTGGACCCGAGGGGTTTAAAAATTGAAAATGAATTTCAGAAATACTTTTAAACTTGTAAAATTCATATCTAGTGCATTTGAACTCAAAAAATTGTCATTCCAATTTCAGAAAATTCATAATATTATTCTCTACATGTTTATGCAATAAAAACAGTAGGTTTACTTTGACTTGTTCATGTTTATTTAGATAAATATTCAAATGCCCTTAGAATTAAAATATGAATTCAAATATTTAAACTTCAGAAAAATTCATATTTATTCCCTTTCTGTTCATGTACTGAAGACCACTAAATTAACATGGACCCTTCATTTTAAAATTTATCAGGAAATTTAATAAGAGGCTATTCACATTTAAACACCCTTTCAAAAAAGGACAACTTTTTAATTCCTTTAAAATTTATTTATGAAATGAACCACAGAACCTTAACAATTGAATTTATTTTATTTTTAATCAAACCAACTTTAACTTATGTGCTTATAATGTAATGTTATATTGTTTGATTGAATGTTGTGTCCTTTTTATTTTTCTTTACTATATCAAAAAGACTACGACGCCGTCGAGGAGCCAGAGTACTTCCCCGAAGTCCCTCCCTCTCCCTTTGCTGAACAAGGCAAGTCACCAACACAATCTTTTGAGCATATTGAACCCACGTTTGATTAAACTATCGCTAAAACACATAGGTTATATATGCATTAGTCAAATGAACCCTTACAATATATTTATTTAGGATCCCCCGACCTTGATGTGCAACCCAAGCCATGCTCTCTAGCCTAAACTCCTTGTCACCATATGATAAATGTTATTAGCTAGTGTCCAATGTATCGACACGATCGCTATAGGATAAAAATGAGTCGTAGTACATGGTTCTACTATATGATCCCCATTGTTTCTTATCTATGGAATTCTGTCGTTGTTGGAGTTGTGGTTGTGAGTGAATGCATGGTGGGTTCCGGGTGCAAGCTAGGGCATTGGTCGGTAGCACCCGGGGCACTATAAGGACCGGTCTGAGGGATCTGTTGCAATACACTTACGTACTAACCACAAGTCTAGTGGGTAAGTCCTAACTAAGGTATGGGTTGTTCCAAACCGAGGCCACCATTTGGAGATGGGTCAAGTTGCACCTGCGGGTGACTTGTACCAATGTGGCACAAAAGGGGGTGCGACGTTAGCCGGGATGCGGCCCGGCGCGCCGGCGAAACCTAGAGCGGGTGGTTATCGCTTGGAACATTTCATGCCGAGGTTTTTGCACGAGTTCCCGTGGTATGGGTCATCTCGTTTGGGATGAGTGCGTGCCTTGTGGGTACAGTAGTACATCTCTGATCAGAGTCTTAAATCTTTTCGAAAAGCCGAGCCCACGGTCAAGGGCGGGTTGCGTGACATCCCCCAGTTAGATTACTTTGGATATGTATGTGCATGATGGATTGACATGTAAGGACTATTGTGCGAGGAGGTAAAACGTACTCCTCGAGTTAGTTGATGTTGTTGATACTCATGTTTACTTTTCCGCATGATTAAAATGTGATTACACTAAATGCAATAACTGAAACTGCACTTTTCTGCAATCTTAGCCATTACCCTTCCTTGTTTATTATCCTGCATTACTACTTGCATTTGCGGTGGCTTGTTGAGTACTTTTTGTACTCATACCCGTTGGACCCCACAGAGGATGCTTACTATGAAGACGGTCTGGAGTAGCGACCCAGTCGAGAAGAAAGATCCTGAAGGAGATGTTCGTCATGCCGCTTTCTAATTACTCTTATTATTGTTTTTACTAAAACTTTGATGTAATAAATATGGTCTGCGTACCATGGATGTTGTCGTATGTATGTTGTCGCATGATGAACCTCTTGTATTATTGTTTTTCTTCTGAAATTCAATAATGTCTCGATTTGATAAATCGGGGCGCTACAGAAATGAGGCAGGAAATGAGGCGGCGCGACGAGTACTATACCGCCTACTTAGCACAACAGCAGACGATGATCCAAGTAAGTTTAGTTTGGAGTGTTGTCGTTAAAAAGTATTCAGAAATAGGTTTAGAACTAACTGATTACATTACAACATGTGTAGCAACTAGCCCAGCAGCATGGTGGATTTGACATGTCCAATTTCCAACCACTACCTCCCCCGCCACCACCATTATATTCTACATCACCTGAGGTACCTCCTGACATATCGTTACTTCAGATACTTATGTTAGTGTTTAGAAGAGTAGTTGAGTTAATTCGTTCTCTAATTTTGTCTATTTATTCAGACTTTCCATACGCCTGGCCAGGATGGAGCCTCTCGGGCAAATGTGGATGAAGCGGGAGGCAGCGGCGGCACCCACGACCCAAATGTGGGTGAAGCGGGAGGCAGCGGCGGCACCCACGACCCAAATGTGGGTGATCAGTGAGTATGGATGTGTAGTGTGAATCTCAATGTGTTATGTGACTTTGTATGTGAATTTGAATGGTATATGTGAATGCTGATGTGTATTGTGACTTTGAATGTGAATTAAGTTGTGTTATGTGATTTTGGATGTGATGTGTGAAGTTTTGGATGTGAGATGTGATTTTGGATATTATATGTGAAGTTTGAATGTGATTTTGGATGTGAAATGTGAATTTAGATGTGTATTGTGAATGTGATTAAAATTGTGGTTGGATGTGAGTGTGAGTAGGGGAACCAGGAAAAAACAAAAAAAAAATATCAGCTAACTTCCGTCGGCTTTTACCATAGCTGACGGAAGTTAGCTGGTTTCGACCACGTGGGCAGAAAGGCTAACTTCTGTCGGCTAGGGCCAAAGCCGACGGAAGTTAGGTGCCCCTAACTTTCGTCGGCCAGCCTGGCCGACGGAAGTTAGCGCCCCCTCTGCTGACGTGGCAGAGTTTGGGGCTAACTTCCGTCGGCCACGTCAAGCCGACGGAAGTTAGCTAACTTCCGTCTCCTCACTTCCGTCGGCCAAAGGCCGACGGAAGTTAGCGTTTTACCGACGGAAATTAGCTTCTTCCGTCGGGAAAGGGCTAACTTCCGTCGGCTTTGGCCGACGGAAGTTCCCTGTTTTGTTGTAGTGACCGGCATGCGGGATAGAGTGGATTATGGTTCTGATCTAATCTGATCACATGTTGTTCTCTCTGTTCTTCTCACACCATGGAACCGACGAAATAAATAAGTATTTATATGGGAGTAACCCGATCTCATATCACAATCATTATCTAAATCGAGTTGGTTTCCATATCTCTACAAT
Source organism: Zizania palustris (assembly GCA_019279435.1). NCBI lineage: Eukaryota > Viridiplantae > Streptophyta > Magnoliopsida > Poales > Poaceae > Zizania > Zizania palustris. The sequence goes on from JAAALK010000288.1 coordinate 19,123,523, forward strand.
CCGCCAAGTTTCCAAAAATCAGAACGACAAAACGAAATCACATCCCTATAAGGCGAGGAGTCGGATTTCGGTGGACATAGGGTCGGGCTTGGCAGGCTGACCCCTAAGTCCCTGGCTCGGGTCCGACACTGGTAATGCCGACCACCGACCCCCCGAGTCCCTAGATTGGATATAGGGCTGGACAAAAAACTCGTAGCTCATTAGCTCGCTCAACTCGTGACTAGCTCGACTTGGCTCATTCTATTTCCTAACGAGCGAGTTTGAGCTGGCTCGCGAACTGCTCATGAGCTTAACAAGCTCAACCTAATAGTTAACCCAATCTACTAAAACAACAATAAAACACTTTGTGAGAGTATGAGAGTTATTATTTTATATTTTATTTGCTAATGTCTAATTATTACTTGGTAAATTACTATTATAATTTTATTATATTTATAATTTATTACCATGGTCTATAAAATTATCGTATAAAGGTATGGAACAAATAATATAGGTGATGGATTGGCGGAATCATAGAAATAGTAATGAAACTATAGATATTTGAATTTTATAATTTTATATACTATATTTATTTCACATTTTGATATTTGATATGTGATTATTTAAATGTTTATTATTTGATCATAGTTTAAAAATCTGGCTCACAAGCTGAACCGAGCTGAGCTAAGCTAGGTTTTTTGCTCGTTAAGTTAACGAGCCGAGCCGAGCTAGCTCTTCAATATAACGAGCTATAACGAGCCGAGTTGGCTTGTTATCCAGCCTAATTGAATATGACGCTGATAGCGTTGACTCCGATCCGTGACTTCACAGTGTCCCTTTGAATAATACAGATGTTTGAGATTTATTCAGGAATTTGAGATATTTACGTGAGCTAAACCCAAAATTCCAGCACTTGCCTAGCTAGTTAGGCTTCAGCTTGGTATAAACTCGGGCCGGGACTAGTTTGGGCTTCCGGTTCGTCTTGCTCGATTCTAAGCTTTCTCGAGATTGCTATAAAAAATTATGTATATATTTATTTAGTCTAATATATTTTGCTTTTCAGTCTAATCTACATTCCAGTTTAATTTCATACTCTCCATTTTTGATTTAGTTTCGGCACGGAGTAAAAGTGACTAGGCATCACCGAACTTCTGCTCTTAAACTATGACCACAAGATTATGTTCATTTTGTTTTAAGGGCAATATTTTGATAGAATGGGATGATTCATAGATTTAGAATGAGATGGTGTATATTAGGTGTTAGATCGAGTGAATAAGATGAACCAAGTTTTACTATAGTACATGTGATTGCTAATTATTGTCTGTGTTTGCTTCTCATAAAATTGAATCGGAATGGTGGGAACGTAACATGAGCTAGTAAAAAAAACAGAGACGCCTAGGCTCGATAAGATATTCGAGCTCGGCTCGTCAAGCTCCTCCTGAGCTTAGAGTCAGGTTTGATATCGGCTCCAGATACAAAAGAGACGAGCACAAGTTAAGCCTGCAGCGAGCCGAGGACAAGTAGCTTGTGAGCCTGGAGCTTTTTTGACGAGCAGTTTTACCATCCTTGAGGAGGTACCGCGAGGTACAAAGTAACATAAGGTACCAAATTAAATCTGACCATTGATTCGTTAGGGACATGATGGGGATAATATTTTTTTTAACAGCAAAACAACACGTGAAGGGCATGGGGCAGAAGGCGGAAGTTCTGTTCATCACAGGCGTGAAGGGCACTAGGGCAGAGGTTTGGCGGCGACGGCGGTCGTGGAGGGATCTGTCTTGGCGATGGCGGCAGGATCTGTCTTGGTGGCGGCGGTGGCTCGGCAGCGCGGTGACGACGACGACAGGATCTCTGCGGCGGCCGCGGCGTTGCAGCGACAACAGCAGGATCAAAGCAGCGGCTTGACAGCGCGGTAGGCTGCTGCTTGGCGGCGACGGTGGCTGCTGCTGCTTGGCGGCTGAGGCGGCAATGTACTGTGAATGTAGTGTTAGATCAAATTTCAGCTCCCAGAATGTAGGGTGTTAGATCAAATTTTGCCACTTCAAAAGAGTTTTTTCACTCAGCTTCGGGAAGCTAAAAATCACTTTCCTAGTTGTGCAACAAGTGTGCCAGAATATTAATTTATCACAAATTTGCATTACTCATTGGATATGCACGGCGACCATGGATCTACTTGGTTGTTTGTTTTGTTTTGTTAATGATGATGAAATGTGGAATGATGTTTCAGGAAAATTTAATAAAGTCACGGTTAAATAGTTAATGCTATTGTGTTATCCCTGTCATGATGTTCTTCAAGGTAACTCGACCTTACTTTGTAGAAAAATTCAGTGGTACCCTGGTTTTCGTTACAATTGGTGTCTTTGTTATGCTCTGTCAAATTTGTCACCAAAAATCAAGACAAGTCTGTCAGAAGAGGCTGTCAATTTTGTTTGACATGTCTTAAAAATGGTATGGTGTTCATGTTTCAACTGCTCTGTATGGTGATTAGTGATGTATGTGCATGATGTACTGCACATTCCTTACCTTCACCTGTAGCAGTAGCAAGTGACCGCAGCGAATTTGCCAAGTGATCACCTCCAGTATTCAGAGTTGGAGAAGAAGCAGATAATGAGCCAAAGAGCTGATCAGATGCATCTGGAAACAAGTTGCTCTGAACAATTTGGCAGATGTAGTCCTCTGCTTTTGAGCAAGCAACGCATGGTCTTTTTTATTTTAGACAAAAAAATACGTAGTTACGCCATACTAGCATCGAACAAAGAAACGAAAAGCCTGTGGATGAATGGAAACGCTAGCAAGTTGCACAGATATATCTAACATTGATGCATCTATCATATATAGAAACAAAAAATCAGATCGATGCCACCATAGCAATCAGTAGCAGCAGCTATTTGGTGACGGATTCGAACTATACAGGTGCTTGCTTGCGGATGAGAGGAAGAGGATGAGTGTAGGACACCAGCGCACAGAGGGCCAGTGCGCCAGTGCGAGATGCCACCGACGTGGGGATACGAGAGGGGACGAGGAGGCGACGCCGACACACAGTTGAGGGAGATGGTGACGCCGGACGCCACCGTGGGAAGGGGGAGAGGCCGGAGGGGGCGAGGCAGGACGTCGGCCGGTGCGGAGAAGCGGGAGGGGGCGACGCTAGACGCTGATGAGGGGAAACTACGGCGTGGGGATGCGGGACGCCTGCGTGGGGAGGGCCATTGCAGACTGGGTTCTGCGAATAGAGATGGGCGAGGGCGATCCAAGTGAACTGATGCGAAAATACCAAAATGCCCTTCTACCAGTGGGAGACAATATCAGGTACTAGTAGGTACCTTGTAATCTTAACCGTTAGATAGTGATCAACGGTTTAGATTTGGTACCTCCTCAACCTCAAAGATGGTAAAACTCCTCTTTTTTGACACGCTCAAACAAGAGCAATCGCAAAAGGTGGGATGACAATCATCATCAGGGTAGTCTTTTGAATCTAATAAATTTAGAATTTAAATTATGGTTTTAGTTGAGTCTGTAGATAAGTAGAACTAGGACAACCTAGGTGAGCTCATTCGTAATGTAGCAGGTCAAGCTCTTACAACTGTTATCGAAGTTCAGTAGGGAAACTCATGAGAATCTCTAGCTAGTGTCACAGGAGATTAGGTTGGGCTGAGCTTGCAAACTCGATGTGTGATGGAAAAGATTATTGAGTTTAGTCTCATATCAAATATTAAGGATTAAAAAGTAGGATAACCCCCTCACATCAGGTTAGTATTCTAGGTTAAGTAAATTTAGAATCTTAAGGGGTGTTTGGATCGGGGGCTAAATTTTAGCCTGTGTCATATCAGATGTTTGGACATTAATTTAAATGATTAAACGTGAACTAATTATAAAAATAATTACAGAATCAGAGGATAATTTGTGAGCCGAATTTATTAAGTCTAATTAATCCGTGATTAGAAAATGTTTACTGTAACATCACATTATCAAATCATGGCATAATTAGGCTTATTAAATTTGTCTCGCTAATAATCCACCGATTATGAATGGATTTTATAAATAGTCTACATTTAATACTCCAAAATAATATTTAAATATTGGATATGATAGGGACTAAACTTTTAGTTGGTGATCCAAACACTCCCTAAGTTATGGCTAGGATTGAATCTATGAGTATAGGTGAGTAGACCTAGTTTGACTTGACGAGCCCACTAGTCGCTCTCACACTATTTTATTAGTTGTATTTGCAATCTAAGGACATGTTTGGTTCTTTAGTCCCAAATTTTAGTCCCGTCACATCGGACGTTTGGATTCTATTTTGGAGTATTAAATGTAGACTATTTATAAAACTCATTCATAATCGATGGATTATTCGCGAGAAGAATCTAATGAGCCTAATTACGCTATGATTTGACAATGTGATGTTACAGTAAACATTTACTAATCATGGATTAATTAGGCTTAAAAATTGTCTCATGAATAATCCTCCAATTATGTAATTATTTTTATAATTAGTTTAAATTTAATACTTTAAATTGATGTTCAAACATCTGATATGACACGGACTAAATTTTAATGCATCAAACCAAACACCATCTAAATATAGTGAAGTCCATCGTTTTGATCCTTGTGACAGCTAAATCTAGTTTATTTCGATCTCTCTCTTTTCTATAAAAAAATAATTATTTCCTTTGAAAAGTCGTGGCCAAAACATCAGAAAAAATGCATATCTACTGTCACCTCGTGGTCGTGGGCCGCCCCTCTTTTCTCAATCAATTCGTAGTTTCGTACCCTTGACCCTGAAACCATGTCAACGCATATGGAAAATAGGAAACATAAATGGGCACCCTCAATGTGGTTAAGATATGATATGATATATTATATTACATTCAATTTCTCCTGTGCTAACGTTGGAACAACAACAACGAACTGCTATACACATCGTGAATGGTCCCAGTCCCAACTACTGATCAGTATCCTGGGAAAAGCGGTGGCGGTGGCGATTGGTATCTTGATCCAATTATTGGCGGCAGGATAACTGGCTCGTGAATTGGAGGTGGTGGTGACGCCGTCGGCGATGGCGGAGACGACGCAGGTGGTGGTGGTGGCGAATAATACTTTGCAGGCCATCCACAAGGTTTGGTCTTGCCGCAGTCAACCGGATGAGTCACGACCGGAGCACACTCAGCCGCACTTCTCTGTACGGGCCTCGCATTCCCCATGCAGTTAGCTTCATCCTGGAATGACTTGCCAAGGTTGGCATCTAGCGTGCTGCTGCACTCGGCGGCTTCGCCAACAAAGAAGTTGTAGGAAACCGACAGGTTTGCTAATGCTGGCAGCCTGCAGATGTCACTTGGCACGAGTCCACTGAACATGTTGTGCGACAGGTCCAGCTGCTCGACCTTGGACAGGCCATCCAACGTCGGAGGGATCGAGCCGGTGAGTGCATTGCCGCTAACGTCGAACACCGTCGCATTGGCAAGGAGCCCTGACTCCACTGGCAGGCAGCCAGTGAGGCTGTTGTTGATGAATATGAACTGGTCGAGCGTCTTGGCGGCCTTTCCGATGCTGGGCGGGATACATCCACCGAGGTCGTTGTTGGCGAGGACAATCACCGATGCCGTTGACTTGCCGATGGTGTCCGGGATGCCAGACGTGAACCGGTTGTTGTTGAGGAAGATGGCGTCATATGGCTTGAGGAAGAGCTCCGGTGGGATCGGGCCCTCAAAGTCATTGAAACGGATGTCGAGGTAGCTAAGCTTTGGCATGTGGAGCACAGAGTTAGGGAATGGACCAACGAGGCGGTTGTTGCTGACGTCGAGCTCATAGAGCTGTGTCATGTTCTTGATCTCCTCCGGGATGACCCCACAAAAGCGATTGGAGTTGAGGTGGATCACGGCGAGGTCGGATAGAAGGCCAATCTCCCTGGGCAGGTATCCAGCGACGTCAGCCGCGTTCAAGTCGAGCGTCGCGACGGCGCTCACCGACTGGTTCTCCAACGACGGCACGCAGAACACGCCGTTGTAGGAGCATACGTTGGGGCCGACCCAGTTGCCGGTGAAGTTGTGCGGGTCGGAGTAGAGCGCCTCCTTCAGCGCGTGCAACGCCCTGTGCGCCGCTAGGAGACGGGGGTTGCTGACCTTGATATCGATGTCAATGTCGATGTGGACGTGGTCGCCGTGCTGCTCAAAGGCGAGGAGCTGACGGCGCGCAATGGCAGCTGCCTCCTGGCTGGTCAGTGCAAGGCTTGGTGACAAGAGGAGGGAGAAGATGAGGAGGAGGAGGAGGAGAGGTGGGAAGGGGAGGGTGCCCATGGCCATGGCTAGGATGTGTCATCAAGCCTTGGCCGAAGCCGATGGCCGGTGGAGTTGTGCAAAAAATAGGAGGAGAGATGGCAGCGTAATGTTTGGATGGTTAAGAGGATTCAGAGGAGCGGGCCATGCGCCCATGCGTCTGTCTGGTCGACGAATGTCGTTGTGCTGCTCAGCTGCTGTTTGCCAAATATGGTAAATTTGCTAATATGTTCTGTTACGAAGCTTTAAAGCGGGTAGGATACATAAGATTGGAATTTGAAAATACATGAGGCCTTGGTCCTATGTAGCGAAAGAATTGAAATCCATTTTAAAATCTGGAAAATATTGAATTATGTGAAATTTAATTGAAATCTAATATTCATGAAGATTCCATATAATTAAAATCTAAGAACTAATTTTAAAACCTGTCAATTCCTTTATTACATAAAAACATTAGCTACAAATAAGTTAAATAAAGACATACATAGAACACAAACTAGAAATTAAAAAATAGATCAATCATTGTGACTGAAAAGCACTTTAGTGACAGATATATTTCCCATTACACTTTATCATGTTAGTGATGTAACATCTTTAGTGATGGGTGAACGATCAACCTTTAGTGACTGGCGACAGTATTCACCCATCACTAAAAGGGTCTATCGGCTCACCTGTTATTACTTTATAGTAACGGGTCGTAATGTCACCTATCACTAAAGGTCCTTTAGTGACGGTTGATTATTGTTACACATCACTAATATTATGATCATTTTGAAAAAAAAATAGTTTTTAGACTGCATCTTAAATCAAACCCAAGATTTGGTAGCCAACATATCCAACATCCAAAGCATATCACAAATAATTCATCAAAGAATGAACACACAGTAGATTCATAACCAAATTAATATCACAATCGAAACTTCCACAGTACTATGTATGTGAGGTGTGATGTATATCTTACAGTATTGTCTTGAAAAGTACTATAACAATATAATTTAAACAAAATCTAGTTACACAAGGCGATCTATATAGACGATATAGGTAACCACCGACATGTGCAAATAACTTACCATCAACTTCTTGTTGATGATCGTATTATTTATTGTGCAGACATATAACATAATCTCAGAGGATAAATCTAGCGAGATATCTTGCAAGAGAATCTTCCTTGCTGGAGTTACATCTATTGGACTGCCAAAATAACAAATGTGCTTCAGTTGCTCCATTTGATCGGTGTCGACCTCCCTGGCTATATGCTTCCCCCTCCTGTCCACACCATTTCTAGGGCCCTCCCCTGACATTATAATGAGATTATATCAAGCACATAAACAAAACAAGAATATTTAGTAAGTAATGTCAGTTTATATATATATACCAATATCATTGTCCTCTATTTTTATATCGGTTGGGGTCTTTTCATAAAAAAATTAGTATAAAATTTGACCATAACTGTCAATGGGGTATATCCGATTGTTATTACCACATAGTCCTTTTGTGTGAGGCTGTCTCTTTGACTAAATTCGGCCCACCCATTGTGTAGGTATATCCTACCTCCATAGCTCACAATCTCAACCTCAATGGTGCACCCATTTCTTGTCAAAATCTTAAGAGTGTCAGCCACATGAATATTGTTGATATCGTTAAATCTTTTTGATAAAAAAATAAAAAAGATAATATTGTATCAGTTTGTTAGATTTATTACAACACAAACAATATATATAATGTACAATGTATAAACCTGGTGAACACCCCCCATTAACTAGATGATTAATCTTTATGATGCAACTGTTATGAATATAAGTTGGTACCATAAGGTTCTGTATACTTGCCATGTTCTATATTTGAAATGATGAAAAAGTGGATAAAACCATATGGATGTAACTTAATGTATATTGAATATGATTGCTCTCAGATATCGGGCTATCAACTTAATAGCCTCCTTACCACTAGGCTACAATTTAATTCATAGGTGTGTGTGACAACTAATTCATTAAGCAATAGTCATATGCATTAATAATAATAAGCATGTAATAAAACTATAAAAGACACATAATGAAAAAATATTGTGTGAATAAAATGTAGAAATAATAATTGTTGGCGTAAAAAATTACGCTAACAGGTTCTCTGAGATCAAGAATAGACAAACAGTGAGTTCGTGTTTAAGGACTATCTCAAGCCTCCGAATTGGATAATAGCTTAAGTAGTCCGAATATGTGTATTAGAATAGCTGAGTATTCGGTCCTTATTACAGGGTAAGGAGGGGGTATTTATAGGCAAAAACGTCTAAGGAAAAGACCTATTTACCCCTTGATTACAACCGACATAGTAGAAACTATTCGGTACCCTGAACAGGGTTAAAATGGTAAAATCTACCCAAAGCAAGTAGATAAGCCAAACATCTTATCAATCCTGTCATTTGGCTCCGAAGCCTCATATCGTGCGGAGGGTTCCTTCGGATCATAGATCGAAGCACCCTTCGGCTTCACGACTCCTCCACCTTCGAGCATGAGCCCATCAGCTCCGAAGCTGATTAAGTCCCTTTTGAACTGTTAATCTCTAAGTCCTGAAGGTGAAGCATTTTCCCCCAACAGTAGCCCCTCGAATACGCTTCTCCGAATTTGACCTGTATAGAAGGAAGGCAGTATACGCAAGGAACATTTTCATATTCTGAGACTTAGAGAAAGTTGAACACATTACAGTCTTTCGGAGGGTCTCTGATCCGAGGCATTCAGACCACGGCTTCGAGCCCCCAACCGCCGTGTGAATGCTTCGTGGGAAAGAGAACCGTTACGAAGCCCAAACGTCGTGAAGAGCCGTTTGATTATAACCGTTACTGCGCAAGTAGCCGTTACGCTCTATAAAAGGTAACGGTCGAAATTTACGGCGGACTCACACAGTTCCGCTCCCTAGGCCCACCTACCAGCGACGGAAGTCAAACCTGCAATGTGAATGCAATCGAAGCACAGCAACTAGCGGACGGTTATAAAAAGGGGATTGGAATTTACCCGGAACTTTTTACCGTGCCTAGCACCCGCATTCACTTTCTTCAACCTCCAATTCTCACAACTTCTTGAGCCACCAAGCCATGGCGAGGACTAGCCACACCATGCCGACGGCGGCGGGCACTCTGGCGCAGAGGCAAGCGTGGGCAGCTTTGGCCGTAGCGGCAATGGCGGGAGCTCCGGGCGACGCCTGGCCCAAGAACCCCCGGGAGCTCCGCCCGCCATCCAAGAAGAAGATCCCCCAAAGTTTCCTCATCGGCCAATCCACAAGCACTGCAGAGTCCATCGAAGAGGCCGTAGAAGGGAAGTTGGGGACTGGATTGAGGACTCGAGTCCCTGGGTCGGAATCAACTCCTCGGCCACGGAGCGGAGAGGTCATGGTTTTCGAGGCCTTCTTCGAGGCAGGCTTGGGGCTCCCGGCCATCGACTTCTTATCTGAGGTATTGGACATGTTCCACATTACCTTACCTGAACTGTCTCCCAATGCCATCGCCCGTCTGGCTGTCTTCGAATGGGCGCTTCAGGCCGAGGGGTGCGAGGGGCGATCGGAGGTCTTCGCCACCACCCACGAAGCCATCTGCCAGCCGAAGCCGCAAGATGGCCCCAGGGACACCAAGGTGATAACAGCCTTCGACAGTGTCAACTTCCAACTGCGGAGGGAGCACGCCCAACACTTTCCAGCGAAGGCCATCAACGACTGATGGTACACCAACTGGATCCTTCGGTGGTTCTACGCTGAGGTTGGAGAGGACTCCCCTCTCGCTGGACCCCTTCAGGAGATCTGGTTCCGGAAGAAGGCGGAGGTTACCCCGAACCCTAGACTGCTCTCAACGCGGCTAGGGCTACTGACTTCGGTGGCCAGCCACATGAGTATGCGTGACCTTGCCGAAGAGTTCATTGCTCTTCGAATTCCACCCCTCGGGGCAACCTGGCCGATAGCATTTCAACAAGCTTCGGAGGGTGAGCTCCGAACTCTAGGTAAGACTTCGACTCCTGCAATAATATGTTAGATGACGAAAATAACATACTTATAATATGTTATCCTTTTTTAGCAGCTCCACTGGCGCTAGCCCCGGAGCAGATAGCAAGGGCCACTGAATGGGTCCTCGGAGCCCCTATGGTGGCTGAAAGGCAGAAGAGGATGGAGCTGGTGGGGAGCTGGGAACGCTCCAACAGGGTGTGGGGAGCCCTCAGGATGGTGCCTCCTCCTCTACCGGATTTTAACCCGGCTGGAGTGGCCTCTCGGAAGAGGAAAGCCATCGTCGAGCCCCCAAAAAAGGCCGGCAAGACCCCCACCAAGAAGAAGAAGGTGGTGAAGATCCCTCCTCAACTGACCCCTACTTCGTCCGCTTCGTCTTTGGGCATTCGGAGCTCGGCATCGGAGGATTCTGGGAGCAAAGGCTCCGACGTTCAGTTGGCAAAGGACTTAGAGAACTACCTCCTGGATGGCGACGAAGACGTAGCAGGGGTCCCAACCGAAGCTTCTGCCCAAGAGGCTGCGGAGGTAGACACGGCACACACTCCCGTGCCCGCTATCGTGAGCTCGGAGCCGGAGATCATCACCCCCAACTCACCCGTAACGGGGGTGATCACTGCGGAGGTTGAGGCTCCAGCGACGACTACACCGGAGAGGACTTCGGGGGACGACCTCGATGAGATCCTCGGATGTACGAAGTCCTGGAGGACCCGACGATTTTACCTCACGGTGCCTCCGAAGGTACACTTCAAATCTTTTGTCTCGGTCGATTCCTGCAACAATTTTTACTTGTAAATGTTCACCAAATACCTTGATATTGCAGGTACATCGAGGGGCGACGAAGCCCCTGGCTGCACACTGAATCTCCAGCTTCTTCTAGGGTTGTGGTTCCGATGGACACCTCGACTCCAGTAGACACCCCGCCCCTGGTGGCAGGGGCCGTTTCTGCCGACGTGGCTCTGGTGGCTGGGACCATCCCTGCTAACGCGGCTCCAGCCGAAGGGGTAGCCACCGAAGGAGGAGCTGCCTCCGCCAGAGTCGAGCCTCCTATCTTCGTGCCGGGGAGGGGCAAAAGCATGTCAAGCCTCGGACTCCCTCCCGGCCCGACGACGACACCCTCTTCCAACGAGCCTTTAGCAAGCAACTCGGAGGAAGAGGCAACGGCGGATGATCGCCAAGCTCTGTCTTGGCTTCCTCTACTGGCTCCATTTCTGGAGCAACGGACGGGCCTCCGGGCGCTCCTAGAGCCTTTGTCGGAGAAAAGCCAGGAAGTTGCCAACTCCGACTTGGTCTCTGTTCTAAGCGAAGCCAGGGCCCCGGGGCTCAACATGGCCCTCGAAAGGGCTGCCCTTCAGGTATAAAAAGCACCGCAAATATTTTCAATTAGTAAATGTAAATACCTAGTACTTACTTATTCCTCTTGCAGCAATTTGTCCTTGCTAGAGCGGCAGCGACTTCCAATGAAGTCGAAACCAATCGACTCAAGCGGAAGGTTACCACCCTCCAAGCCGCGCTCAAGGGCTCCGAAGAGAGAGCACTTCGGTTGGAGGAAGAAGTTCTTGAAGAACGGAGGGCTAGGGCCGAAGCCTGATGAAGCCCTCTGACTCGCAAGGCAGGACAATCGACACACTCCGGACTTCAGCCCAAGAAGCTGAAGCCGAGTGCTTGGTGCTCCGAGCGGAGGTTGAGAAGCTCCGGCAGGCGGCGGCTACTTCGAGCACCCAGCTGGTAGAGCTCCAAGGCTCTCTCAAGCAAGCTATGGCCCAGAAGAGCTCCTTGCTGTCCCGAATGGCCGAAGTGTCCGCTACCGCTGCGGGGTTGGAGGCGGCAGAGAAGAAGAACGCCAATGTAGCATAGCGTACCTTGGATGCCCTTCAGGGTACCTTGGAATATTTTGGCACTATGTGCCCTTTGTCTTCTGTCGTGGCCAACGAGTCCCTCGACTAGAAGCTGAAGAGGATCCAAGTGGCGACGTCGCTGATGATGAGCTCCTGGCGTCCGGTACTGAAGAGATCTCTGGACAGTGCCCGGAATTGGAGTCCTCCGCCACCTTCGAAGCCCTTAGATTCCTATCGCTCCGGTCGGGGGTTCGACACCCGGAAGCTTTGCCTCCGAGGACTTGTTGCATCCTTAGCCCAATGTAGCCTCGGCCTGGGAAGTTTTCCGGTCAACCTGGAAGACGGACCACAAGGCTGCAGCTAAAGCTTGGATCGACGAGGCCCATCGGCAGAAGCAAGCACAGACAAGGCCGCCGCTTCTAGCCTCACCAGCTCCGGCACCTCCTGCTCCACCAACCGACCCGCAGGTCTAGCTCATAGGACAATTATGTATAAGAAATCTTGTAAAGTCCCTTGCATTAATGAAAAGTTTATAAACGAAGAGGTTGCTTGGGTGTTTTGTTCTTTTAGGTTCCATCATGCCCTTCGGACCCTGACTTCAAAATACTGGAATTTAACGAAGGGCTCCGAAAGCAATGGTCAACCCTCGAGAGCTTAAGGCCTTACCACCGCTCTCGCTTCTCTGTTCCTCACGGAGATAAAGGGGAGGTAACCCTCGAGGTTTTTCAAGATGTCTTAGCTTATATCAAGGAAGAGGAAAAAGAGAAAGCATCTTCATCCTCCGAACATATGGATTGGTCTGACTCAGAGTATCAGGCCGAAGATCCTGCGGAGGCTAACTCCGAAAGACTTCTGACTTGGGCCAAGCTTCAAGAGGAGCAGAAGAAACTACGAGCCTCAAAGAAGAAGAGAAGTACTCGAACAAAAAGGACAATCCCGGTGGCTTCGAGCTCCGAAGGACAAAGTAGCCGGAGAGGTAGCTCTAGAGGCCGACAGGGTCTCCGATTTTTCTTAGGCTTGGACCAAAATTTCTCTTAATGTAAAAGTATGATGAATTAATGTGAATTGCACCGGTAGCATCCTGTTTGTTCTTTACCCTCCTACCCCTCCTTGTGGGTGGGGGACCTTACGTATTGCGAAAAAGGTTCGTTGGACACAATGACGCGTAGAACAAATCGATGCTTCGCACAACACTTAATAGCCATATTTTACCTTTTCGTAGAGTTTTTCGAACATAGGTTTGTATTATGATTTTTGCTAGTTTCGGAGCTGAATCTACCTTTGCAGGCTCTTGTACTAGTCGCTTAGGACTTTAAAAGTGTCTCGTTGGCTGGAGCCTTGAAACCTTATTGCTTGGTCACCTTCGACTCTTTTACAGATGCTTCGAACCCGTAGGCTGGAAATCTGTTTATCTTTAAAGTCCTTGGACTCTTCTATGGATCCTAACAAGCCAGGGCCTAGAATCCGTAGGCTGGCCACCTTCGGCTCTTTTATAGATACTTCAAACCCGTAGGCTGGAAATCCGTTCGTTTAAAGTCCTTAGACTCTTCTATGGATCCTAACAAGTTGGAGCCTGGAATCCGTAGGCTGGCAGCGAAGCCCTTGAACCCATGGTTCGCAGGCTGTTGCCCGGGTCTTTTAGAAAGATGCTTGACTCCGCAAGCATCTCCGTCCTCCCGATGCGTCCACCAGGAGTAAGGGATATTCGAAGAGCAAACAAAATTCGACCCTCCACTTTATTTAGAAAAGGAATTTTTACAAGTGATTACAAGGAGCCCCTAAGCGTAGTAGCGCTTAAGGTGCTCCGCATGCCATGCATGTTTCAATTCTTCCCCTTCTAAATTAGTAATTTAAATGATCCAGGGCACCCTGAGCGTAGGATAATATATGGTCCTTCCTATTTATTTCCTAGCTTCCCCAGGGCTATTACACATCGCAAAACTAAATGACCTGTTCTAAGCTCGTTCAGCTTTATCTTCGGGTCATACCATGTTTTTGTTTGGCCTTAGTACTTCGTCAGATTGGCGACAGCTCGAAGCCTTGTTTCTTCTGACAAGTCTAGCGAAGTGTTTCTTTCATCTTCATCTCCGGGCTGCACTACACGAAGGGATCCACCCCTGAGCTCCGTAGGAGTCATGGCCTCATCTCCGAATAGTAGTCTAAATGGGGTAAAGCCTGTGGACCTGGCTTGCGTGGTTCGAATGGATCACAAGATCTTGGGAAGCTCTTCGACCCACAGCCCCTTGGCCAACCCGACAATCCTTCGATTTAGACCAGAGAGAATGTTCTCGTTGGCTCGCTCGACAGCTCCGTTGGACTGTGGATAGCGCACTGCTGCGAAGCATAACTTAATGCCCAGTTCTTCACAAAATTCTTTGAATGTGTCAGCTTCAAACGGGGTTCCATTATCCACGGTTAGCTCCCTTGGCACTCCGAACCTGCATATAATATTTTGCTAGAAAAACTTTTGCACATTCCTTGAAGTGATAGCAGTCAATGGTTCTGCTTCGACCCACTTTGAAAAATATTCGATTGCTACCACTGCAAACTTCAAGCTGCCTTTGGCCATTGGAAAAGGGCCTATGAGGTCCATTCCCCACCGAGCCATTGGCCACACCGGGGCAATCACTTGAAGTGGAACTGGCGGACGGTGGCTTCATCTTCCCATCCACTGGCATCCTTTGCAGGTTCGGACCAACTCCTCTGCATCTCTTACAATTGTCGACCAGTAGAGCCCCTGCCGAAGTGTTTTGCCTGCTAGAGCACGAGGGGCTAAGTGGCTTCCACATAAACCTTCGTGAATGTCCCGAAGTATGTCTTGGCCTTTGGGTTGGGAGATGCACCGGAGTAGAGGAGAACATACTCCGGCTTTGTACAACATTCCATTGACAAGCTTATAATTTCTAGCCCTTGCTTGTAACCTTTGGAAATCCGGACCTTCTGAAGAGTCTATACTACCTTGCAAGATATCCATTATCGGAGCCCGCCAATCTGCAGCTGGAATGCAAAGGACTTCTGCGGAGGGTAATTGAATGACTGCAGGCTTGACTAGTTCTTCATAAAAAATGCCCTCCGGTATGTCTAATGCTCCGGCTGTAGCCTTTGCCAGAATGTCTGCAAGTTGATTATCTACTCAAGGTATACTTCGAACATAAAATCCTTTGAATGCTGCTTCAGTATTGTGGATTTCCTCCAGGTACTTCGCTAGATGTGGGTTCTTTGCTTGAAAGCTTTTATCGACATGCCCTGCGACGACTTGGGAATCTGTTTTAATTATTATCCTTGCTGCTCCAAGCGCCTTTGCCTTTCGGAGGCCTAGCAGGACCCCTTCGTATTCTGCGATATTATTGGTGGTCTTAAAGTTGAGCCTCGCAGAATACATGGCCTTTTGCCCTGACGGTGATATAATGACTGCTCCTGCTCCGGCACTAGATGCCTAATAAGCTCTGTCAGAAAATACTGTCCATAAACCTTCAGAGGGCTCCTTCGGAGCCCAAACTGCAGATGGAGTCCACTCTGCTATGAAGTCAGCTATGATTTGGGATTTGATAGTTGTTCTTGCTGTGAAGGAAATTCCGAAGGGGGCTAGCTCGACGGCCCATTTTCCAATCCTACCCGTAGAATCTTTGCTTCGGAGCATATCACCAAGAGGGTACGAGGTAGGAACGATTAGGTTATGCGCCAGAAAGTAATGCCTTAGCTTCCGCGAGGCCATTACCAGGGCATAAGCAAATTTCTCGAGTTCAGAGTATCTTATCTTAGCTCCGAACAAAGCTTCTGAAACAAAATAAACTGGGTTCTGTACTAGGCTTTCCCTTAAGCTCAACTTCCCTGACCAGTACTGCACTTACTGCGGAGCCTGTGGCTGCAAGATAGAGGAGGAGTGTTTCCTCCGGGAGGGGCACAGTAAGCATTGACAGGCTTCCGAGGTATGCTTTGATATCATCGAAGCTCTTCTAGGCACTCTAGCGTCCAATTGAAACTTCAGGACCCCTTTAGGGCTTTGAAAATTGGGAGGCTTCGTTCCGCTGACCTGGCCAGAATCTACTAAGAGCTGCGAGCCTTCCTGCTAGCTTCTGTACTTGCTTCAAATTTTCTGGTGGAGCCATTCTTTGCAGTGCACTTATCTGCGTTGGGCTAGCTTCGATTCCCCTGCTCGAAACTAAGTACCCTAGCAATTTTCCTGCTTGCGCCCCGAATATACATTTTTCAGGGTTGAGGCATACTCCACATGCTCGGAGGCTCTCAAACGTTTCAGCTAAGTCTAGATTATGCTGGTGCTTTTGAGCACTTTTATTACAATGTCATCCATATAGGCTTCGACATTTCGGCCTATTTGGTGACCTAGAGCTTTAGCTATTAAACGTGAAAATGTGGCTCCGACATTCCGCAAGCCAAAAGACATTCTTACATAACAATATACCCCAGAAGGAGTTATGAAACTTGTCTTGGCTTCGTCTTCACGCTTTAGCCAGACTTGATGATACCCGGAGTAAGCATCGAGGAAGCTTAGCAATTCGAAGCCGGCTGTGGAATCCACCAGCTGGTCTATTCGGGGCATAGGGTAGGGGTCTCGCGGGCATGCTTTATTTAATGAAGTAAAGTCGATACACATGCGTCACTTGCCCGAGTCCTTCTTCCTTACAAAAATGGGGTTTGCCAACCACTCGGTATGGGCTACCTCCCTGATGATGCCAGCTTTTAACAATTTTTTACTTCGATCTTGGCGAGGCCTGCCCTTTCCGCAGACAGCTTACGGAGCCCCTGGCGCATGGGCCTAGCCTTCGGGTTGACGAGCAAGCTGTGCTCGATGATACTCCGATCAACTCTGGTGATGTCTTCGTCAGTCCAGGCAAAGACGTCCAAGTTTTGCTTGACGACTTCCTTCCTAACGAGGCAGCTATCTTGGGGATAGCCCCTTGCCGAACTGTACTGGGTATTCTTTGTCATCCTTCAAAATTATCTTCGTCACGACATCACCTTCCGGGCTTGGTTTAAGGGAGAACCCCTTCGAAGAGTTCGAAGCCTCCGGAACCTCTTCTGCGCGCTCCGTCACACTGTGCACTTGCCGGGGGTCCAACGGCTGGTCGTGACCATACTCCATCCTTCGGGCTATAGCCTGGTCTCCTGAAACAAGTAAGAACTCCACCTTGTGTGGGCATTTTGAGACAGAGATAGTTGTGATGCGCTATAGCCCCAAATTGGTTCAGCATTCCTCGCCCGAAGATTGCGTTGTAAGCATAGGGGGCATCGACGACAGTCGAAGATCACCTCCTCCACCCTGGCCAAAGGCCCCTCTCCGAAAGCAACCTCGAGGCCTATATGGCCGAGGGCATCGAGAGGTGGACCTGTGAATGCCTTGAAGTGGCCGAGCCAGCTGGAAGTAGATGCTTTCCGAGGTATGCATATTTGATCGAAGGCCTGGACAAAAAGTTTGTCTAGCGGAGCTCCCGCCGTCCACCAGGATCCTTCGGACATCCACCCCTGCTATATCTGTGGAAATGACCAAGGGGTCAGCATGGGGGAACTTCACCCCCGCGGCATCACTAGCAGTAAAAGAAATGGGAACATGAGACCATTCTGGCATTCTTCCGCGGAACTCGAGGTCCCAATGTGCCCTACTTCGCAAACGTATTCACGCCGCTGCCTCTTGGACATGTTACCGAGGGTCCCCCCTCCGGAGATGGGCAGGACCACTCACTTTCCGTGCTCTAGGGGTCTTCCTGCTTCGGTGGTGGCATAATGTGGGCCACCGGCAGTCGCATGGAGGCTTCGGGGACACCGGCTCGGGCCACGATTTGCACAGGCTCCGACCGTGCCGTTGGTGGGGTTTGATCCGCAGTACCCTGCCCGGTACTTCGTCCTAGGAATTCGCCCCGAAGGGCTAACACCGCCTTGCAGTCCTTCGTGTCATGGCTTCTGTTGTCGCCATGCACGCATCAGAAAAAACTCTGGCGCCTGCCAGGTACTCTCTCTTGAGGCTTCAGTGCTCTAGCCTTGAAGCTTTGCGCCTGCTGATAACTGGCAGATGCCTTCAGAACGGAGGGTGCGATGCTTAACACCTCCGAACGGAAATGCTTCTTTCCTCGCCTGTGATCGCTGAAGCGGTTGTCTTGAGGGGGTTGCAGAGAAGCTGAGGCTTCGGGCTCTGTCTTCACTTCTCAGAGGGCAGGTGAGGGTGCTACGGTTCGTCGAAGGCACCCTCCTCCGCCTTGGCATACTGTTCGAAGTATGCCATCAACTGTGCCACAGATGACACAGGCTTCCGATGGAGCTTGCTGAGGAGATCGGGTTCAGCACCCCTTCGCGGGCGGCGTCAACTACCGAAGAGGTAGACAGACCCTTGATCTATGACTTGGTGTGGGCGAAAGTGCGTGAAGTATTCCTGAAGTAGTTTCTCCCGCTCGCTGCTTCACCTGGAACAAGCTCCCTGTTGACATTGGAGCCACAAAGGTACCCTGAAAGTTGCTTATGAACTTCCTCTTCAACTGCTCCCAAGATCTGATCGATCCTGGCTTCAAGGACCAGAACCATCGGAGCACCACACCTTCGAGGGCGAGGGGGAAACACTTTGCCATAGTGTTGCGCACCCCTCCACTTGCTTCTATTGCCAGGGCGTATGAGCGGGCAAATTCTCCGGGGTCTGACCCACCGAAGTACTTGTGCAACTTCGAGGCCTTGAACCTGGGATCGAAAGGCAACCTTTGCAAGTCCGAATGTAGCGGAGAATCATCATCAAAAGATGCATTTTCAGCCTCCTCCGGGACTTGAACAACTTCGGGAAGATTGCGAGCACCACCATCTTGGGGCCCTTCTGGAGTCTCAGTGGAGGCTTGGGAGCGGAGGCGATCAGCGGCCTCTTGCCTCCATCTAGCCACTTCCTCCTGAAGCCAGCGCTATCTGAGTAGCTTCGGGCCTTAGGAAGGTCTTCGTCTTCGCCGGAGGGTAGCTCCGGGTCTTGGGAACTGAGATAATCAGTTTGGAGCATCGTAGGAGGAGCCCGAGGGCCTCTAGGCACTCGACGCCCAGCGACACCCTCAGGAACCGTTGGAACAGCTGAGGGTCCGGCTCCGTTGGTCCGAGGGGACCTTCGGAGAGGACCCGAGGCTTGGCTTCGCTTGGGAGGCATAGCTAGCAACGGAGAGGTCCGAAGACCGAGGACTTTGATTGGTCTGGGAAGGCGAGGGAAGGCCTTCGAACCGCACTAGGAAGCCTCTTACCGAAGGGTGCGCGGAATCTTGGGACTCCGAGGCTCCATCCGTAAGTGCTCTTCGAAATGCAGTCAGCAGTAGAGAACTAGCTTCTAGAACTAGGTTCCCCACGGACGGCGCCAACTGTTGGCGTAAAATATTACGCTAACAGGTTCTCTGAGATCAAGAACAGACAAACAGTGAGTTCGTGTTTAAGGACTATCTCAAGCCTCAGAATTGGATAATAGCTTAAGTAGTCCAAATATGTGTATTAGAATAGCTGAGTATTCGGTCCTTATTATAGGGTAAGGAGGGGGGTATTTATAGGCAAAAACATCTAAGGAAAATACCTATTTACCCCTTGATTACAACCGACATAGTGGAAACTATTCGGTACCCTAAACAGGGTTAAAATGGTAAAATCTACCCAAAGCAAGTAGATAAGCCAAACATCTTATCAATCCTGTCGTTTGGCTCCGAAGCCTCATATCGTGCGGAGGGTTCCTTCGGATCATAGATCGAAGCACCCTTCGGCTTCATGACTCCTCCACCTTCGAGCATGAGTCCATCAGCTCCGAAGCTGATAAATCCTTTTGAACTGTTAATCTCTAAGTCCTGAAGGTGAAGCATTTTCCCCAACAATAATATTAGCACAACATCCTTATATTAGCACATAATGAATCTAAATTGTCATATACATCCTCATATTTCACAAATAGCATCATCTTCATCGAGCAAATATTTTCACAAAATATATATTCACATTTCATCATATTTCCACATATTCGGAGGAGGAGAAGGACCTTAGGAGGATGATATGCAACCTAAGGTAGCGGCGAGTTGGGTCGGCCACGTACAATAGAACTGAACGGCGGAATAGAGGCCACACGCGATGGAACAAATGATGAAACGAAGGTCACGGGGAATGAATGGACGGTTGGAACGGAGAAAAACACAGTGGCGCCAATGATGAGTATGACGAAGAGGCGACAATAGCGGTGTGAGAGGCTAGGGTTAGGTTTGTGCCAACTGAGAGTGTATCGATTCACTCCGAGGACCACCTATTTATCTAGCCATAGACATCATCAAGTGACAGTTAATAGATTCTACTGTCACTAGATCAGTAGCCATTAGTGGTGGGTGACAATACTACCCATCACTCACTCTTTAGTGACGGGTCTCATTACGACCCATCACTAATATGGCATCATCATCGACATGTCCAAACTGGCCTATCACTAAAATTGTATTAGTGATGTGTAACAATTATCTATTACTAAAAATACGTCACTAAAACTGATTTTGTTGTAACGAATTCAACATACATGACAACAAAGCATCGTTATTTTTACTCTTCATGTGTGTGTATCACAGATGTAATAGTTGTTGAAAAAAGACATGCATCTTGTGTCTTCTCATCTACTAGTATTCCAACCCATCAAGAGCTAATTCAAGTTACACCATATTATCAATTAGATGAAATAAATAAATATATGAAAGTCCATTGCAACCACATTTTGTCGCTTCTGTTTTTGTAATTATGCTGAGCTGAACAACAATGACGAGAAAGAAGATAAACAATACATGGCCACTACCGAGGCTCGAATCATCACCGATGCCACCATGCACACATAGAATAGAGGGAGACATGCACACATAGAATAGAATAGAGGGAGACAGGAAGGGAAGAAAGACCACAAGACTTACCTGAGGTTAGCTGCGGGTGGGGTGGCGCCATATGAGGTGAACGGTTAGTGTCAGTTGTGGGAAGGGAATGACACTTCGTTGGCTTGGTCTCGTAGTCGTGGTTGGGATGGTACTGTGCTGGCCTAGTCTCGCGCACGCGTCATGCAGAGTATTGCTCAAGCAGTGGCAGCGACGGCTGAGGTTGTGTGCGCGAGACTGTGGAGGAGAGGATTGGATTCATGCCAATTCTTTTTTGAAAATGGAATTGGGCCAATACGTGAATTCCAGATTAAATTCTAACTGGATTTTAATAATTCTAATTCTAATGTAGCCCAAATAGCCCAATACCTAGAATTGGATTGGAATTCTTTAATTCTAAGCCCAATACCTAAGATCTAAACAAATCCTAAATTTAATAAGTGCAATAATTCAAAAGAAATGAGAAAGTAGTTACCTATTTCTGGTGCTTTCATGGTCTTGCTCATCGGTAGGGTTGAAAATGGATCGGATACGGACGGATATCACTAATATCATATCATTTTCATATATTTTTTCGAATTCGAATTTGGATTTGGATAATCCGGATACGGATACGGATACGGAGTCGGTTATCATCGAATACGAATACGGAGTGGATACGAATCGAATACGAATACGGTTACGAATACTTACCGAATATCAATAATATATTTATTTATTCACGATCACAATACACAAATGACAAATAATAGTTAACATCACATAAATCATCACGAACGGGAGAGAGAGGCGAGGGGGAGAGAGAGGTGGCAGGAGTAAGAGAGACCGGGAGAGAGAAAGAAAAATTAGGGTTGGTAGGGTTTTAGTCAAAGTTGACTATTTACTTATTTTTGGAGTGAGAGATATAAAGTTTAAAATTGTAAATTTGAATTATAAATGTTATTTAAAGTTGAATTTTTTTCTACTATCAAAATACAACATATCTAATCTCATAAAAAAATTCACATTTTTATGCATAAGTTTGCTATTTTTAATTCATTATATATGTTTCTTTGATTTAGATTGAAATTTGTCAAATTTTAACTATAAGTGCATGAAATAATGAACCAAAAATTCTATAAAAAAATCATATTCATGCATTTGAGTCTATTTTAAGTCAGTATCTACTAAATTTAAAGATATTTTTTTAAAAAAAATGTCACGACCCTCGATAGACAACATAGAGCTTAATGAAATTTTAATTCTAAAAAATTCAAATAAATTCGAGACGTCTCATGGTATCATCATATGAATCATATGATACATAGATGCTGTGATAAAAATTTAAAATTATTTTGACAAAGTTTTCATGTACGATGTTAAGAAAGATGGAGATTTGAGAGTAACTAATTAGAATGTTAAGAAGGAATATGTTAGGTTTAAAAGCAAATCAATAGTTAAATCTTCGTTTAAACTTGATTTTTTTATGATCAAAATACAACATATATAATCTTATAAAAAATTCACGTTTTTATACATAAGTTTGCTATTTTTAATTCAATATGTATGTTTCTTTGATTTATATTGAAATTTGTTAAATTTGAACTACAAGTGCATGAAATAATGAACTAAAAAATCTAGAAAAATCATATTCATGCATTTGAGTCTATTTTAAGTCAGTAAATTGAAAGATTTATTTTTTGAAAATGTTACGACACTCGATGGATAATATAGAGCTTAATGAAATTTTAATTCTAAAAAATTCAAATTAAGTCTAAAAAATACGAGACGTCTCATGTTATCATCATATGACACATAAATGCTGTGATAAAAATTTAAAATTATTTTGACAAAGTTTTCATGTACGATGTTAAGAAAGATGGAGATTTGAGAGTAACAAATTAGAATGTTAAAAAGGAATGTGTTAGGTTTAAAAGCAAATTAATAGTTAAATATTTGTTTAAACTTTTTCTACAATTAAAATACAACATATATTATTTTATGAAAAATTTCGATATTGTTATATGTCAATTTGCTATTTTTAGTTAATTCATTATGTTTCTAAAATTTAAATTGAAAAAACTAAAAAAAATATTTTTTATTTTATCTGTTAAAAAATTTTCTCTGTTTAAAATTATAGAAATTATCCCATATATATATATATATATTTAAAAAATCTTCTTTATTTTTTAAAATGTTTTTTTAAATATTTTTATTTTTTAATTTCTAATCTCCTCATGTGCTGTCAGCACTTGTGCAAGCACGACCTGTGGGTTTTTTGCAGTGTGGCCACTGGGTCTACATTTTTAATGGGCCGGATATCCGAATAAGAACTATCCGGATTATCTGAATCCGTATCCGAATCCGACGGATATCAGACAGATCATATTCGTTTCCGTAT
Organism: Zizania palustris; assembly: GCA_019279435.1. Lineage (NCBI taxonomy): Eukaryota > Viridiplantae > Streptophyta > Magnoliopsida > Poales > Poaceae > Zizania > Zizania palustris. Next base: position 19,146,825 of record JAAALK010000288.1, read on the forward strand.
CCGAAAAAAAATATCCGAATCCGAATCCGTATCCGAAAAATCCATATCCGAATCAAAAAAATCCAAATCCAAATATGTTTTTCCGATACGGTCAGAAACTATCCGAACCACTTTCACCCCTACTCATCGGTCATCTGAAACATCTCATCAAAAATAAAATTGGCTTCTCCATCAGCACATATTCTTAGCTTTGCTGCTCTAAATACAAATCAGACATTTACTAAATGGAAAGTTTGAAATTGTACAGAAAGTTTCTTTTGTACCATCAATTTTCATTCAATCCCTTTCATGCCACGCCAGTGAGTCTCAATGCCATATGTTAATGTTAAAAATTATTCATTTTTTATAACTAAAATGTCTCTAATTTTAACCAATTTTATTAAAATATACTAACAGCTACAATATCAAATTAGTTTAATTAAATTCATCCTATAATATATCTTAATTAGATATTTATTACATATTATAAATTTTAATATATTTTTATCAAAATTAGATAAATTTAACTTAAAAACCAAACAATTGGTGATATAAAATGCTCCGTCCGTCCCAAAATATAATCATGTCTACTAATCGAATTTTGTTCCAAATATTATAACTTCTATGACTTTTTACCATAAATCTTCCTATTCTATCTCTATGTGGAGTACTAGTTGCATATAGTACAAATTGTTTGGAGCACTAGTTAAGGAATATTTTGGACTTTTTTCTTATATATTAATAAATACATTAAAGTATAAAAATAATTATGATTTGAAACGGAAATTTCCAAATAGTTATAATTTGGAATGAAGGGGTAGATAGTAGCTCTTTTGCCAACCTAAAGCCCACCAAGGCCCAACGAGCTAGGCTAGCAGCCGGAGCTCGACGGGGCAAACGGCAAACCAAGCTCGGCTCCAGTTCGTTGTCGAGCTCGAGGCCTCGAGGCACTCCACATGTAGAGCATAGTCGGTCGCTGCTTAGCCGACCGCCGCCGCCAGCCCGCCACTCTCCCCGACCCCGAGGGCTCGTCGCAGTCCTCTCCTCTCCGTTTCTCGGCGCTGCCGTTCTCCTCGGCTCGCCTCTCGCCGAGACCCCCCTCCTACTCGACGGTTCTCCGCACTGTTTTAACCTGTCAAGAATATCCCGGCCGGTGGACGGACTGGTAGGTATGTAATATGTTATATTGGATTATTGATTTCAGATGGACATAGTGATGATTCATGCCGTTTTGTGTGATTCGTTGTGCTAGTTCTGCAGTTCTGCTCTTGCCATTAAGGTTCACGCCAGTGATGTTTATGAGCATCACCGTTCTGCACGGTGCCTTATCTGTCCCAATTTTTATTTATGTTCTTGTTGTAGTGAATGCCCAGTTGCATGAAAAATCAGGGATTCACTTATTCAACTGCTTAATGCTATCCCGTAGGAAAAGATTGTAAGATATATGTTGAAACAATATGTTGCAGGTCCTTCCACCCTCTGTGAAAACTGAAAGGAAAACATCCGTGGTGGTTAGGCAAATCTCCAGTGCAGATATGCTTATCAACGAAAAAACATCATTTTACTATGTACAATAAAGAAGGGGTGCTTATCATGATGCATCTATGTTTGATACTTTGATTAGGCTTTGATGCTTGGTAGTTTCTTATGCCCATAATTTGTCCCAATTAATAGATCATGCAAACAACTAAGCACCTAAAAAGTGGTGATTGCATTGCAGGAGGTGGTTTACACATGAATGCTTGATGTTTTGCCTATTTTTTTCTCTTCAAACGCACCTATGTGATACCATTGGCCTGCACATTTGCCATTCTGCATGATTACATGCTTATGCAAGTTAATTTATTTGGAGTATAAGTTGATGTTTTATCTTTATTGTTGAGGTACTAATGCATGCTCATTACCTGTGGTAATTTTCTGGTCTCCTGGACAGTTATGGTGGTTTCACTTTTCTGCTGTGTATGCCATAACTGGAGCTGCATGCTACCTTTTTTATTATGTAAATTTCGTTTTTGCAGTCATGGTTCCTTTGAGGGATTTGTTTGTATTGTCATATTTTGTTTGCTCTTCCTCACCTTGAAAGTTAGACCCTGTCCTACTACGTTCCATACATTTTTTTGTTATCTACCATCTACCTAGTTATATTCCTTTATTTGTAAAATTGTATAATTATTAAATGCTCAAGTTTTGATTGTGACTTTACCTTGTTTTACCAGTCTGACTTCAAAAGGCTTTCGAGCACAAGATCGCCTACCTTGTGAGCTGTGCTAGTGACGTCACCCCCTCGATGTGTGTTGGTACAGCTGTCTGCTGTTTTATACTGTGGTTTAAACTTTAAAGGTTACAATCCATTTATTTCTTCCTTTTGTTTGATTTAGGTTTAATTCTCAATTCTCATTCATTTGTTATCAATTTCTGGTGCTGTCATTTTACAGTTTGCTGATTGTATGTGTTCCTCTGCTGATTGGGTTTGGGCTAATGATCTATCCTTGGAGATGAAGGAAAAGGCAACCATGCTGTTGAATTCAAGGACAATAAGTTACTCATTTTGTTTTTCTTGTGTCTACAACAACCACCAAGATGCTACCAATTCTTTTAAGGAATTTAGCTGGAAACACTGGTTCAAAGTTCAATAAAATTACAGTGTTGAAGCTGCATAGGAGGCTATCAGGATCCACCATGGATACTGTTGGGGGAATAGTTTTTCCTTGAACAGGGGCCAAATGACGTCAGCCTCCGACGAAGCTTCGGCCTGGAGCCCAACACTGTCGAAGCATGTTCCTCTCTGAAGAAGTTGTTTCCAGGTCCCAAGGTGCACTTCGAAGCCCCCTGGAGCGAGGCCTCCGAACCCCTTCGGAGCCTTCCGGAGCGAAGCCCTCAAGATCCCTTGAAGATTGCCAAAAGCTATGTCTCAGGCTAACTTCGAAGTTAGCCTTTGGGCCTTGTTCGGAGTTAGCCTTTGAGCCTTGTTCAGAGTTAATCTTCGGGCTCTATTCGGAGTTAACCTTTGGGCTACCTTTGGAACTCCTCAGAGCCAGTCTCCGGACCCTTTCCAGCCAATTCAAAGTCAAGTCTTCGAGACCCCAGTTCGGAGTTCAGTTCGGAGTATACTTCGAAGCCCACTTCGGAGTGTACTTCGAAGTCCCCCTCGCAGCCTCCGCCTGAAGAGCTTCGGCCCCTTTTCCGAACCCAGGAAAATATCTGTACCTCGCTACAGTGTAGAAGCCATACCAGGGGCCCCTCCGCCCCTGGTATGTCGTTTAGCTGGTCAAAGATGTGACGTTGTCTGACACGTCTGCAAAGCTGTAAAGCACTCTTGTATAGTAGCTAGCTCCTTTCTCCCCTTTTGCCCCTATGAGCCTAGGACTTACAGAGGGCATTTTGGTCTTTTCCTTTGGCCTGCGTGCCTATAAAAGCAGGGCCAAGCCCTTGTAACAGATACCTTCTCCAGGGCCATGAAACCCTGGAGTTCACTACACCATACCGAGGCATACCATGCCAAATCCTCCGCAAACTGGACATAGGGTTATTATCCCCTAGGGGAGGTCTGAACCAGTATAAATCTTTTCTCCCTCTGAGAGAACCCTTCGAGGTTCATTTTATACACCATATACACACATATAAAACCTGTGCTGTAGCTAACACAATTGCTACAACAGTTGGCGCCGTCCGTGGGGATGCTTAGTCCTATAAGCTAAGTTCTCTGCCACTGTCATCTTCGCCTTCCTCCATCCTTCGCGTTTCAGAGCTCACCCTTGAGAAACCATGTTGAAGAATATGGTTTTGATATTCCAGATGTGATGAGTGATTGTCAACGAAAGTCAGAGAGGAAGAGAAAGGAAGACCTGCCGAGTCTGAGGTACATGTGACTCAGATACACGGGCAGCGAGCGACGGCCGGGCAGAGGAGCCGCGGAGTCGGGCTGGCGAAATCCGGGTACATGGCTAGGAGCGATAGATGATCTACCGGTCTGTTGACTGGGTTTGACTCAGGTACACGAGCGACGAGCGATTGCCGGGCTAAGGAAGCTGCGGGGTCGGGTCGGCCCAATCCGGGTACCCGGTGCGAAGACGGTGGACGCTTTGTCAGTTTCGGCGCAAAACTGACAATCTATGATTAATTCATTTTTAGGGTATTAATATTTAGTTTTTAAGTTTAGAATATTTTTATTTGAGTCAGGTGATTTTTCTAAGAATATTTTTGTTATTTTCGGAATTTATTTTAGAGTCAGTTTATTTTACACGAGGGTAAATTAGTCTTTTCATGTATTAGGATTTGCCTATAAATAGGCCCATATCCCCCTGGGGATAGATGACTATTTTTTAATAGATCAATCTACAGTCCATTTTCGTCATTCCACCGAAAGTCGATCTCAAAATTTGTTTTCGTCGGCGTCTCCTTTCCACGGCGCGGTTGCAACAGGACGTCCGTGCAATATCGCAAGGCAAATCTTTCCGCCGGCGAATTTTTTTTGCATGCCTTGCATCCGGTGTGGCTAGCAAGGGAGCTCTGCGGCAGCGCTGGCCTCCACGGCTGGCATCCACGTGGTGGCACGGCGCAAGGTACTCAGCGGGAGTCCCAACTTGCGTCAAGCGGGAAAAGTGACCGGCGGGCCCCACCAGCTGGTGGCTGCAGGCCTAATTTTTCATCTCCATGGCTCGGTTGTCTCGCCAGCGCATGGCATCCACGACGTTGGCCGGAGTTTCTGCGACGAGATGTGAAGAAAACAGGTGATTCTTCACAGGTAAGTTTTAATCTAATCTCCTATTTTCTAGGCAGATTAATTTTATAGATAATCATCTATTGATAAATGAGTTGAAAATCTATTTCGAAATTTCGTTGTCATTTTAATTTGTTAAATTTTTATTAGTTATCTCGTATTATTTTTATTAGTTTAATCTGCTTATATAAAAAGAAAAATTTATTAGTCGTAGTCATATTTTTATTCTAGGTTTATACGTGCAATATTTTCAATTTATTTCTGAACTATTTTTTAATGATCCATGGTTTATTCATTTGATTAGTATTTTATTTCTAGACTGAAATATAATTATTTCGTGATTTCTCTAGGTGTTTTTATTTACTGCAGTATTTTTATTTAGGTTATTTTTGATATCATTTAAATTAAGACACCGATCATTTTTAGGCTAGACAATCTTAGTTCCTGTAATTTGCTTTGCAAATATTATTTGTCTGGTTAAGTTTATTAGGGTGTTGGGGTTAAAATATAGTTTAGCAAGAAATTTTTAGGCGGCCATTCACCCCCTCTGATCGCTACTTTCGGTCCTACAAGTGGTATCAAGGCCAGGTTAGGGTTTTCTTATATCTTAACCGATTCTAAACCTAGGTAGTGACCATGACGTCTCCTGGCAAAATCCCGTCCCTAGAGGCTTTTGGCTACATTTATTGGAAGACTCGCATGCGAGCATACCTTATGAGCCAGAGCTCAGACATATGGGAGATTTGTGTTCATCCTACTTTCACCATACAGACTATTGCTGCGGATACTGCTGCAGATGTAGTTACACAACATCAAAATAATAGTAAAGCGGTGAACATTTTATTTTCTGGTCTAGGTCCTAGTGAGTTTGAGCGTGTTAGTCATCTCACCACTGCTCAAGAGATCTGGGCTACCCTCCAGGCACACCATGAGGGGACAGCTCAGGTCAAGGCTAGGCTATATCAGACCTACCGACGTGAGTATGAAAATTTCTCACAGAAGCTGGGTGAGACTATTGATGCGTTGTTTGGTCGTTTTCAATCGATCATTAACAAGCTTCGCGTTAACAAGGCCGAGCGTGATCAGCTGGTCTCAGATCATGAACATGCGCTCAAGGTTCTCCATACCTTGGATCCTAAGATCTGGGAGATCAAGGTCTCTTCTATTGTTGAGAGCACTTCCTATGATACCTTGACTGTCGCAGAGCTTTTTAGTAAGCTCAAGGCCAATGAGGTCGATATCCAGTTGAGATCAAATCTCACTGGTTTTGGATCAAAGACTCTGGCGCTTGCGACACCGGCTGCTGATCCTAATGCCATGAGTTGCATTGTTTTTTCCTTGATGTCTATCTCCGAGGAACAACTTGATATTCTAGGAGATGATGATCTGTGCTTGTTTAACAACCGGGTGCGACATGTCTATGACAGACGAATGTTTAAGAGACACGGCACAAAATCCGGATGCTTTGAGTGTGGTGATACAGGTCATTTCATTGCCGACTGCCCCAAGCGGAAGAATTACAAGAAGGGAACCGGCGGAAACTCCTACGACTCCGACAAGTACGACAACTTTACAAAGGTCAAGCCCAAGACGAGATTCTTTCGTAAATCTTTGAAGGACTACAGACGTGAGAACAAGAAACGAGACAAGGCCTTCTTCACCGAGATGGAGAAAAACTACTCCAAGAGATCCTCATCTTCCTCCTCATCGTCGAGCTCAAGTGATGAAGAGATCATGATCAGGAAGGGGAAGGACAGGGATGATCCGGCGGGCCTCTGTTTCATGGCCTTCGGGGACAAGCCGAAGAGACGCTCACGGGACAACCGAAGACCCCCCGAGAGCTTCTGCTCAATGACTCTTGGGGAGAAGAAAGAAAAGGACTCCTCCGACGACTCCGACGACGACGACGATGAGAAGGTATCATCCTATGAACAAGAAGTTGTTAATTTATTAGAACAGAACCGTCAGGAGTTGAAGTATAGGGAGAAACTGCTTAGAGAGGCTAAGAAGAGGATAGATGAGCTTGAGAGTGAGCTTGCCACAGCAAATGGCAAGATTGAGAGTCTGTCTTCTTCCCCTTGCTTGGGTGATAGTGGTGAGTGCCCTAACTGTGAGGTGCTGTTGTGTGACCTGACAACTCTTAAGTCCAGGTACACAGAGAGAGTAGATGAGAGAGACGCATTGGCCACTGAGCTTGAGAACGCTCAACAGGAGCTAAAAGATGCTCATGCCAATGTCGTCGCACCTTGTGTAGACTGCCCATCTCATTTAGCTAGTATAGCTGAGTTGAGAGCCAAGAGTGATGAGCAGTTGAGCGAGTTAGCTGGAGTGAGAAGTGAGTTGGAGCAGACTATGCTAGAGCTTGAGACCTTGTCAGTTCCATCCACTGTTTGTGAGAACTGCCTGTCCATTAGAATGGAGTTGATCAAGCTAAAAGCTGAGAAGTCTGTCGAAGCTGATAAAGAATGTGAGATCTGCTTGTCTCAGGTGGAGGTGTTAGCTTCTTTGAGAGAGGAGCTAGCTGATGTTCAGAACGAGAACTTTTACCTCCGTCAGATCCTGAGCTGGATTAGTGCTAGAGAGCCACAACTCGGTATGATGATCCAGCAGTTCAAGAGACATGATGGTTTTGGAGTAGGTTACACATATACCAAGGCTGATTTTGAGAGCGCAATTAGCCGTGCAGTGGAGTGGAGTAAGATGACTCCCGAACAGAGATATCTCAAGACTCACTCCACTGAGTCCTTTAAGGATAGTCAGCCCAAGGATGGAGTGATCCAAGAACAACCTAAAGCTCCACCTAAGAAACAGATCTGGGTTCCTAAGCCTAAAACTTTTCACACTTCTCTTGATTCTTTACCTAGACCCTCTCACACCAAAGATGCTTCACCCAATACCACCAAGCCTAAGAACCCTAAGCCACAACAACATCCTAAGAAGCCTACCTATCACTGTGAGTTTTGTCAGAGAGATGGGCATCTTGAGGAGTTTTGCTTCAGGAGGAAGCGGGTTGAGCGAGCAGAGAGAGCTCGAGGTGGGTAGGAGCAGTTCTACCAGCAAGGTGGTAGACAGAGAGTTCCTCGACGTAGAGAGAGGCTAGAGGCCAGGCCACGTCGTGTAGGTGGTGGTAGAGGAGACGGTTTTCATGACCGTGCTCCGGAGGGTGGTTTCCGTTCGGCAGAGTTCCAGATTGTTATGGATACGGTTCTAGACCTCGTGACCGTGATTTTAGGCAGAACAGAGGACCGCGCTTTGATCCGCGTTTTGGTCCAGATTCATATGATTCCTCCTGCTTTCCTACTTACGAGCAGATGGCTCGACACTGGTTTAGTACTTTTGCTAGACCTAATGGTCGACCATTTGCTCCCACTCATGACCATTGATCTTGCAGGATCGAGGACTGGAGGACGTATGGATCATGGATTCAGGATGTTCTCGCCATATGACGGGACACCACAGATGGTTCTCCAGCCTCACTCCCCCGAGCTCCAAGGAATACATCACTTTCGGGAACAGTGGTCAAGGGAAGGTACAAGGCATTGGGTCGATTCGTATTTCTGATTATTTCTCTTTGAAGAATGTTGCTTTAGTTGGAAATTTGAACTTTAATCTAATTTCTGTTTCGCAACTGCTTGAGGATGGTTTAGAAGTGCGCTTTAAGAAGGGAATGCCTTCTGTTGTCGACTCTAGAGGATCTTTAGTTTGTCGGGTCCTACCTTTCGGTAAGGTTTTTCGTATTGATTTCTCTAGTTCTTCTGGCCTTTCTCGCTGCCTGACTGAGTTATGGAAGTGGCATAGAAGGTTAGGCCATTTGAGCTTTGATCTACTTGTTAGATTGAGTTCTATGGATCTTATCCGATGATTGCCTAAGCTTAAGATGGAGAAGGATCTAGTGTGTCATCCTTGTCGTCATGGGAAAATGGTTGCCGCTTCTCACGCACCTGTGACTCAGGTGATGACTTCGTACTCGGGAGAGCTGTTACACATGGACATAGTAGGTCCAGCTCGAGTACGCTTAGTTGGTGGGAAGTGGTACGCTCTTGTGATAGTTGACGACTTTTCTCGATTCTCGTGGGTTTACTTTCTAGAGTCTAAGGATGAGACTTTTCAGTATGTTCATGACCTGATTTTGAAGTTGAAGAACGAGAACAATGTTTTGATGCGAGCAATTCATTCAGACAACGGATCTGAGTTTAAGAACTCTCAGTTCGTCAGTTTTTGTAGTGATCAGGGTCTTGATCATCAGTTCTCTGCACGACGTTGTGGAGCGAAAGAACCGCACGCTTGTCGAGATGGCCAGGACGATTCTTGATGAGCATAGGACTCCGGGGCGTTTTTGGGCTAAAGCAATGAACATAGCTTGCTATCTTGCCAATCGCATTTTCCTTAGGGCTTACTTAGGCAAGGCGTCATATGAGTTGCGTTTTGGTAGACAGCTTAAGGTGAGTCACTTGCGAGCTTTTGGATGCAAGTGCTTTGTGCTTAAGAAGGGAGGACATTTGGACAAGTTTGAGTCTCGCTGTTGGGATGAAGTCTTTCTTGGTGATGCTTTGCATTCACGAGGCTTTCATGTTTGGAACCTAGACTCTCAGATGCTTGTTGAGACGTGTGAGGTTTCCTTTAATGAGTCTTTGCCCTCACCGACTCCTTCCTTTGAGCTTTCTGGAGATGATGAGCTTGGAGAGTTCATCTTCGAGGAAGATGATGACCCTCCTGCTGATGATGAGGGTGGGCCCTCTGCATCACCTGCAGATCCCACACCTTCTGAGACTTCGACTGAGGATGAGGACGGACCTCTAATTACTCCTTCTACTTCGATCGAGCCCCCTCAGCTGAGTCCAGAGGTGCCAGGTGTTGACTCTGGTGAGATGAGCTGCCACTTGGATGCAACACCATAGGCACCAAGTGGGTGTTTAAGAACAAACAAGGAGAAGATGGTGTTGTGGTGCGTAACAAAGCTCGATTAGTGGCACAGGGTTTTCGTCAAAAAGAAGGCATTGACTTTGAAGAGACCTTCGCCCCTGTTGCTCGTCTTGAGTCCATTTGTATTCTTTTGCCCTTTGCTGCTTCTAAAGGTTTTAAGCTTCATCAAATGGATGTCAAGAGTGCTTTTCTAAACGGGTATATAGAGGAGGAGGTATATGTTAAGCAACCCCCGGTTTTGAGAACCCTAAATTTCCACGACATGTTTACAAGTTGCAGAAGGCTTTATATGGTCTGAAGCAGGCCCCCAGGGCCTGGTATGATCGCCTGAAGCAGTTTTTAGGGCTCCAGATCAAGCAGACCAAGGACGGCATTTTCTTCCACCAGGGTAAGTACACACGGGACATGCTAAAGAAATTTGATTTTGGTGGAGAGCTAAAGCCATAGATGACCCCAATGGGCACGTCTGGAGGTCTGGACAAGGACGAAGACGGCGTCAAGGTAAATGAGAGAGTATCGAGGGATGATCGGTTCGCTACTATACTTGACTGCGACGAGACCGGACATTCAGTTTGCCGTCGGTGTGTGTGCGCGTTTTCAGTCTTCGCCACGCGTATCTCACCGGCAGGCTGTGAAGCGTATTTTCAGGTATCTTACTTATGCTCCTGATTTAGGTCTCTATTATTCTGCATCATCGTCTCTTGATTTAGCTGGTTTTTCGGACGCTGATTTTGGTGGGTGCTGGCTGGATCGCAAGTCTACTTCTGGTACTTGCCAGCTTCTTGGTTCTTCACTTGTTTCTTGGTCTTCTCGAAAACAATCTGGAGTTGCGCTTTCTACTACTGAGGCTGAGTATGTAGCCGCTGCTAGCTACTGTTCTCAGCTGGTTTGGATGATTTCTACTTTATGGGATTTTGGGTTGTTTTTTCCTTCGTGAGTTCCTTTGTTTTGTGATAGCACTAGTGCAATTAGTGTAGGAAAAAACCCATGTCTTCATTCAAAAACCAAACATATTGATGTGCGCTTTCACTTTCTGAGGGATCAATATGAGAAAGGAGTCATTGATCTTATACATGTTGATACCCATCAGCAGTTGGCTGATATTTTTACTAAACCCCCAGATCAGTCTACTTTTGAGCGTTTACGAGGGGATTTGGGAGTTGTGTATCCTTTCTAGGATACTTTGAGTCAGTTTTTACTTTTGTTCTTTATTTTTTGAGCTTGCTTCTGTTATATGATTAATCTGCTTTACTTTCTCTAGCTAATATATTGTTGGGGGAAATTGCTTCACTTTCAGGACTTAGAGATTAACAACTTAAAAGATCCATTAAGCTTCGGAGCTGGTGGGCTCTTATTCGAAGGAGAAGGCATCAAGCCGAAGGTGCCTCGATTCGAAGTCCGGAGAAGCCCCTCGCAAGATACGAAGGCTCCGAAGCAGAACGACAAGATTGATAAGACATTTGACTTATCCGTCTACCCCGGATAACTTTACCCTTTTAACCCTGCTCCGGGTACCGAATAGTTTCCACTATGTCGGTTGTAATTTAGGGGTAACTAGGTCTTTTCCTTAGACATTTTTGCCTATAAATACCCCCCTCTCCACCCTGTAAAGGAGGATTAAATACTCAGCTATTCAATACACCTATTCGAACTACTCAAGCTATTATCCAAAACGGAGGCTTGAGACAGTTCTTAAACACGAACTCACTGTTTATCCATTCTTGATCTCAGAGAACCTGTTAGCGTAAACTTTTACGCCAACAGTTGGCGCTGTCCGTGGGGACCAGTTCTAGAAGCTTGTTCTCTACTGTTGACTGCACTTCGAAGAGCACTTACGGAGGGAGCATCGGAGTCCCAAGATTCCGCGCACCCTTCGGTAAGGGACTTCTTAGTGCAGTTCGAAGGCTCTCGCTCGCCTTCCTAGATCAATCGAAGTCCCCGGTCTTCGGACCCCTCCGTGACTAGCTATGCCTCCGAAGCGAAGCCAAGCCTCGGGTCCCCTCGGACCGCAGGAGCTGGGCCCTCAACCGCTCCAACGATTCCCGAGGATACCGCTGGGCGTCGGGTGCTCAGGGGTCCCCGAGCCCCTCCTACGGTGCTTCGGACTAATTATGTCAGCTCCCAGGACCCGGAGCTGCCCTCCGATGAAGACGAAGACCTTCCTGGAACCGAGGCTACTCAACTAGCAAGACTTCAGGAGGAAGTGGCTAGGTGGAGGCAAGAGGCCGCAGATCACCTCCGCACTCAAGCCTCCACCGAGACTCCAGAAGGGCCTCAAGATGATGGTGCTCGCAATCTCCCAGAAGCTGCCCAAGTCCCGGAGGAGGCTGAGAACGCATCTTTCGATGACGAGTCTCCGCTACATTCGTACTTGCAAAGAGTGCCCTTCGACCCAGATTCAAGGCCTCGAAGCTGCACAAGTACTCCGGTGGGTTAGACCCCGGAGAGTTCGCCCGCTCATACGCCCTAGCAATAGAAGCAAGCGGAGGGGTGCGCAACACGATGGCGAAGTGTTTCCCCCTCGCTCTCGAAGGCGTGGCACTCCGATTGTTCTGGTCCCTGAAGCCAGGATCGATCAGATCCTGGGAGCAGTTGAAGAAGAAGTTTGTGAGCAACTTCCAGGGTATCTTTGTGGCCCCAATGTCCACAGGGAGTTTGTTCCAGGTGAAGCAGCGGGTGGGAGAAACACTCCGAGAGTACTTCACGCGCTTCGCCCACACCAAGTCACAGATTAAAGGACTGTCTACCTCCTCGGTAGTCGACGCCGCCCGCAAAGGGGTGCTAAACCCCAACCTCCTCAGCAAACTCCATCGGAAGCCGGTGTCGTCTGTGGCTCCTGAACCCAATTAAGGAAATGTTTTCATCATAAGAATTCAAGAGCCTCTCACACCTGGTACAACGGGTATTGGCCCATGAGAGACGATTCTAGGAAGCAAAGAGGGACATGTATCAAAAGAAGGTGGCGTATGCTCACGCATCCTATTTGGACTCTGATGAGGACAGCGGGTCCGATGCAGAAGTTTGTTTGGCCGAATGGACTAAAAACATGTGGCGCCCCGATTTAACAAATCGGAACATTATTGAATTTCCATAGAAAAACAATAATAACAAGAGGTTCATCATGCGACAATCGTACATACGACAAGTATTCATGGTACGCAGATCATATTATTACATCAGAGTTAAATAAAAACAATAATAAACTGCATGACGAACGCCTTCTTCAAGATCTTTCCGCTTGACTGGGTCGCTACTCCAGACAATCCTCGTAGTAAGCATCCTCTGAATGGTGTGTCCAACGGGTATGAGTACAAAAGTACTCACCAAGCCACCACAAATGCAAGTAATAATGCAGGATAATAACAAAGGAAGAGTAATGGCTAAAAGTGCGGAAAAGTACATTTTCGGTATTGCATTTAGTGTAGTCAAATTTTATCATGCGGAATAATAAACATGAGCATCAATAATACCATCTAACTCGAGGAGTACGTTTTCCCTCCTCGCACAACAGTCCTTAATGTCAAACCATCATGCGCATTCATTTCAAAAGTAAACTAACCATGGGATGTCACGCAACCCGCCCTTGACCGTGGGCTCGGCTTTTCGAAAAGATTTAAGACTCTGATCAGAGATGTACTACTGTACCCACAAGGCACGCACTCATCCCAAACACCAAAGTGTAACGAGATGACCCATACCACGGGAACTCGTGCCAAAACCTCGGCATGAAATGGTCCAAGCGATAACCACCCGCTCTAGGTTTCGCCGGCGCGCCGGGCCGCATCCCGGCTAACGTTGCACCCCCTTTTGCGCCACGTCAGTAAAGCCACCCGCAGGTGCAGCTCGACCCATCTCCAAATGGTGGCCTCGGTTTGGAACACTCCATACCTTAGTTAGGACTTACCCATTAGACTTGTGGTTAGTACGGAAGTGTATTGCAACGGATCCCTCAGACCGTCCTTATAGTGCCTCGGGTGCTACCGACCAATGCCCTAGCTTGCACCCGGAACCCACCATGCATACACTTACAACTAAAACTCTATCACCAATAGCATTCGAGAGATGAGAATAACCGGGATCATATAATAGATTCCAATCGCTACGACTCATTTTTAATCCTATAGCAATCGTGTCAATACATTGGACACTAGCTAATAATGCTAATCATATGGTGACAAGGAGTTTAGTCTAGATAACATGGCTTGGGTTGCACATCAAGGTCGGGGGATCCTAATAAATATATTGTAAGGGTTTCATTTGACTAATGCATGTATATCCTATGTGTTTTAGCGATAGTTTAGTAAAACATGGGTTCAATATGCTCAAAAGATTGGTTTGGTGACTTGCCTTGTCAGCGAAAGGGGAGGGAGGAACTTCCGGGAAGTATTCCGACTCCTCGGCGACGTCGTAGTCTTCCCAATATAAATAAAGGAAATAAATATAACACTCAATTAAACAATCTAAAACCACACAACAAGCATATAGGTTTTGATTGGGTTAACTTAAAGACAACAAGTTGTTAAGTTTCTGAAATTCATTTTATGAATAATTTAAAATGAACTATAATGAGATAAGGTCCTTTATAAAAATATTTTAAATGTGAATAATCTTATTTTAAATCTTCTAACCAATTTAAATTAAGAGCTTCAGAGAAAACTTAGTGGTTTCATTAAATTAACAGGAAATGAATAAATATAAATTTTTGATGGAATTTAAATAATTAAATTTGTAATTTATTCTAAGGGCATTTGAATACTTTATTAAATAAGGGAAAAATATTCAAAGTAAGTATACTGTTTTTATGGTATGAACATGTAGAGGATAATATTACAAATTTTCTAGAATTGAAATGGTAATTTTGAAGTTAAATTGCGCAAGATATGAATTTTGTAACTTTAAAAGCATTTCTGGAATTTAATTTAAACCAAAAACAACCTCGGGTCCACGGTGAGCCAGGCTCACGGTGAACCCGCGCACTGTGCGCGTGGTCCGGCCCAACCTGGACCGTTGGATCCAGATCCAATGCGCGAGGGCGAGGCGGGGCATTAAGTTGCGATCAACGGCCCACAGCGCTCGATACCTCTTTGACAAGATGAACGCGCGAGATTAAACGGCGTAAAGGTCCTAATCTATGCCGTCGGATCGAGATCGTGCGGCCAGGATCGAATCCAGCATGGCACGTGTCGGGAGGGGTAAAGTACCCATCTTCCCTGACTTCGGCGACGCGACGGCGAGCGATTCCGATGACGGTGAGGGCTATCCGGCCTAACTAGAGCTAAAAACGTAAAGAGGGAACTAAGGGGAACACGAGGGTACCCTTGCGGTGGTCCGAGGTCGACGGGGCGTGGCCGGCGATGAGAGGAGGCGGCGAAGTCGTTCGGGTCCTTGTCGGCGATGGCGATCCGACAAGGTTCGTCGACGGTGGAGGGGTGGCCGAGGTCGAGGAGGTTCTGGCGGTCACGGAGATGTGGTCGACGAGGACGGAGAGGGACTCCGGCGACGGCGAGCGGTGACCGGAGTGTGGGCGGCGGTGTTGCGCTAAAAACCGAATTGCGAGCGTTCTGTTTGTTCTCGAAGTGAATTAACGTGGGGGTTGAGCGCGGCAGTGGTCGGGGGTTTATATAGGGGTACCGGCGGGGGCAGGGAGGGCGCAATCGGGGGAGGCCGAGAGTAAAAACTCTCTTCAACGCCGGCGAGCTCTTTCCTTGCATGCGCGCGCTCGATCCGGGGCAACGACGCATGAAATAAAGGGGGAAACGGTCGGCCGAGCGCGGGGGACCGTTTAATGGTGTCGAATTAATGGGGGAGGGGCCGGCGAGGTGGATCCGAGGCAGGGTCGTCGGCCGGCGCGATTTGGGGGCGGTGGCGGGAGGTGGACGACTGGTACGACAGGTGGGATCAGGGTGTCGGGTGCGCGTTGTAGGACCAAAAGTAGCGACCAGAGGGGGGCTGAATGGGCGCCTAAAATTTTTTTTCGAATCAATGGCCTGCTCCCAAAATATTCAAGACATGGCAGAACAAGCTTCTGAGTAAAACAATCTAAGTATACATGGAATGAGATGAAAAGTTACTGTTCAAAATCTGTCTCCTGTTCGAAACATGGCGAAGCCTGCTTCACTGTGTCGAAGCCTGCTTCGCACTGTCGAAGCCTGCTTCACAGTGTCGAAGCCTGCTTCGCACTGTCGAACTTCGCTGTGTCGAAGTTGAGCGAAGGTTGTCGTTGGCGTGCCGAAGGTTTGTTTGGTCTAGCCTAGTTTGAGTGTGGCAGAGAGCGAAGTATGCTTCGAAGCGAAGTATGAATGTATCGAAGCCTGCTTCGAATAGTGTACTTCGAAGCCTATACTTCGAACAGATAGCTTCGAACAACGTTTGCAGAAAAGCAACCTCTGAAAGAGATGCGAAGCCAAACACACGACAGTAAGATCAAATCGAAGCCTACACTCTACCTTCGAAGCTAGCCTTGATCGAGGTATGACTATCGAAGTGGTAACCTTCGACCCGAGAGCTACCTCCCAATGACAACCTTCGAACATACAAACTGAGACCTTCGAAAAGCCAGCAGCAAAAGAACCTCAGAGACCACACGTCGAGTGAAGTATACCAGAGATACAAGCTACGAAGCCAACTTCGAATCCTGTCAAAGTATTGACTTCGAAAAGCTCGAGTTGAAGTACTCCTTCGCAAAAACGATCGCAGTATGACAAGCCAACTAACACTCAAAGCAGAACATACTTCGAAACTCGATTCACAGGACAAGAGCGAAGTCGAAGTTCTGTCGAAGCCCTCGAAGATGTCAGATCGAAGCCTGCCTCACGAAGCTGAGGGGCTTCGAACAGAGAAGGGACTTCGCCAGAAACAGGCTAAAAAGGCACTTGGCCCTGTCTACTCGATCAAAAAGCAACACAGTAAAAAGCAAGGCTAGAGTACTAGTGTACTGTTGCTACAGGGAAGTAGTACTACTTGCAACCAGCAAGAACTATTACTCCTCACGTGAAGAACAAACCGAAGCAACAGAGAAGCTTCTTCTCAGTGAATAAACTAGCTGCATGCACAAAACAACAGAGACATTAATGGAACGCTGTGCACAAAATAGCAGGAATAAAACTCATCCAGATCAGAGAACAAATGGGATGAACAATAGGAATCACCCTGGCGGCGCACACACAAGAGAGAGAAACGCAGGAAACAAAGAGAAGTGACCCAAAGAAATGATTTAAAGTGATTTCAGCAAAAAAGGTGACCTAACCCTAGGGATTGGGGCCCTATTTATAGGCTGCCCAACACGTAGGATATTCCACCAGCCCCTTAGGGTTTTTTTACAAACGCTAAAATAAAGGAAAAGACTAAACTGCCCTTAGGATTTTTTACAGACTCGACTGACTGACTGTGGGCCTAGAGATACAAATGACTTATCCGGAAGCTAAGCTTTCGTAGCGACTACGACTTCTCTTCTGGATAGTCCGATACAAGATCAGCGGTTGTCAGTTTGCGCCGAAACTAATAAAGCCTCCACCGGCTTTGCACCAGGTACCCGGATTGGGCCGGCCCGATTCTGCAGCTCTCTCAGCCCGGCAATCACTCACCGCCCGTGTACCTGAGTCAATCCTGGTCAACAGCCCAGTGTGTCTTCTGCTGCTCCTGGCCCATGTACCCGGATTGGGCCAGCCCGACTTCGTAGCTCTCTCAGCCCGACCATCGCTTGCTGCCCGTGTACCTGAGTCACACGCGGCCCATGAAACAGCAGATCTCCTCTCTTCTTCTGTCCTCTTTAACTATCGTTGACAATGACTCATCACATCTGGAGCCATGAGGCCCACGCTATTCAGCATGGCTCCTCACGCGTGCGCGGAGAGAAGGGCTCGCTGGCAAGCGGGGCCCGGGTGTCAGTCCGAGGTGCGCGGGGGTAACGGGCTGGGCCGGCCGGGAGAGAGAGAAAGGGAGGGGGAGGGCCCGTTACTGTTTAAATGCTTTTCTGATTAAAAATAATTAAAGAAAATGGATTAAAATATTTGGGCTACTTCCAAGGTTGATAAAAATTTGTAAAAATTCTCAAAAATATATCTTGACCTTGGGATCATATACAAAATTTTCTAGTCCCTGGTTTGGTCATTTCGTCTAGGTTCTAGTTCAAAAAGGTTAAGGAGGGCATTAAAGGTATTTCCAAAATAAATAATTCCAGGAAAATATATTAAATGATATTTTTATTCCTTTGAAAATTTGGGGTGTTACAAACCTATCCCCCTTACAAAGAATCTCGTCCTCGAGATTGGAACGCTACTTGAATAGCTCAGGGTATTGGGCTTTCAACTCGTCTTCCTTTTCCCATGTGGCTTCTTCGACGAGGTGGTTGTCCCACTAAACCTTATAGAAACGAACCACACGGCTCCTGGTTACCCTTTCCTTAGTTTCCAAGATCTTGATGGGTTTCTCGATGTAGGTCAAATCCTCTTGGACGTTGAGTTGTTGGAGGTCGGCTTGCTCGACGGGCACACGAAGACACTTCTTCAGCTGAGAGACGTGGAACACATCATGAACTCCTGCCAAGGACAGAGGCAGTTCTAGTTGATATGTCACCTCTCCCTGCCGTCGGAGGATCTGAAAAGGTCCGACATAGCGGGGTGCTAGCTTGCCTTTCATGTTGAACCTTTGAGTGCCGCGAAGGGGAGTGACTCGGAGATAGACATAATCACCCTCCTCAAAGATTAGGTCTCTTCGTCGGTTATCGGCGTAGCTCTTCTGTCGGGACTGGGCTATCTTTAATCTGTCCCTGATGATCTTGACCTTCTCTTCGGCTTCTCTTAGAATATCTGTCCCAAACAACTGCGACTCTCCGGTCTGATCCCAGAGCAACGGCGTTCTGCACTTACACCCGTAGAGTGCTTCGAATGGGGACATCTGCAGGCTGGCTTGATAGCTATTGTTGTTGGAGAACTCCGCATAGGGCAAGTTCTTGTCCCACATTCCGCCAAAGTCTAGAGCGCAATCTCTAAGCATATCTTCCAATATCTGGTTAACCCTTTCGGTTTGACCATCGGTCTGAGGATGATAGGTGGTGCTAAAGTTCAGTCGGGTGCCGAGTTCCTCTTGAAGGTTCTTCCAAAACTTAGAGGTGAACTGACTCCCACGGTTAGATACAATCTTCTTTGGAACTCCGTGTAGGCACACGATCCGGGCCATATACAACTCGGCCAACTTGGCGACGGTGTAAGTTGTCTTTACGGGGATGAAGTGAGCCACCTTGGTGAGTCGGTCGACGATCACCCAGATAGAATCATGACCGTCTTGGGTCCTGGGCAGTCCCGTGATGAAGTCCATTCCTATCTCTTCCCACTTCCATTCGGGGACCTTGAGGGGTTGCAATAGTCCAGCAGGTCTTTGATGCTCTGCCTTGACTCGCCGGCATGTGTCGCACTTGGCCACATACTCAGCTATTTCCCTCTTAATGCTGACCCACCAATACTTTTCCTTTAGGTCTTGATACATCTTTGTACTCCCAGGATGTATGGAGTATAGAGTATCGTGGGCTTCTTGAAGGATGAGGGTCTTCAACTCAGGCTTGTCGGGTTCGCATATCCGGTTTCCAAACCAGATGGTACCATGCTCGTCCTAGGAGAATCTGGGGGCTTTACCCTTCCGCATGTTCTGTTGGATCTCCAAGATGTCCGGGTCTTCCTTCTGCTTTTCTCGGATCTGGTCTATTAAGACATGCCTAGATTCCAAAGCAGCGAGGTACGCTCGGGTGGTGATCCCTAAATTCAGTCTTTCCATCTCCTTATATAGCAAAGGGGCCTGGTCCTGTATCATGATGGCATTACAGTACCCTTTTCGACTAAGGGCATCTGCCACCACATTTGCCTTGCTTGGATGATAGTGGATGCCCAAGTCATAATCTTTGATCAGTTCCAACCATCTCCTTTGTCTGAGGTTCAGGTCCGGTTGGGTGAATATGTACTTGAGGCTCTTGTGGTCGGTGAAGACCTCACACCGATTTCCCACAAGGTAATGTCTCCATATCTTCAAGGCATGAACCACGGCTGCTAACTCCAGGTCATGGGTTGGGTAGTTCAGCTCATGCGGTCTCAGCTGTCGGGAGGCGTAAGATATAACCTTCCCATCTTGCATCAAGACACATCCCAATCCTTGGCGAGAGGCATCACAATAGACGTGGAAGTCTTTCCGGATGTCAGGCAGCGTCAGAATTGGGGCTGACACGAGCTTATTTTTTAGGGTTTGGAAGCTTTCTTCACAATCTGGGGTCCATTCGAATTTTACTTCTTTCTGCAATAGTCTGGTCATAGGCTTGGCGATCTTCGAAAAATTCTCGATGAACCGGCGGTAGTATCCGGCCAATCCGAGAAAACTCTAGATCTCGGTCATGCTCGTGGGCTGCAACCAGTTGGTTACTGCTTCCACGGTGGTCGGGTCCACAACTATTCCTCCGGCAGATATGACATGACCGAGGAACTTTACCTCAGACGACCAAAACTCGCACTTGATGTATTTGCCATACAGTTGCTGTTCCCTTAGCTTTCCGAGGGTCAGACGGAGGTGGGTTTCATGTTCTTCCTTGGTCTTGGAGTAGACGAGGATATCGTCGATGAATACCACGATGAACTTGTCCAAGAACTCCATGAATACATTGTTCATCATGTTCATGAAAAAGGCCGGGGCATTCGTGAGTCCGAACGACATCACAGTATACTCGTAGAGTCCATAGCGGGAGGTGAAGGCATTCTTGGGTATGTCCTCTTCTCTAATCCTCAATTGGTGATAACCTGACCTGAGGTCAATCTTGGAAAACACTGAGGATCCTTTCAGTTGATCAAACAGGTCATCGATCCGAGGCAATGGGTACTTGTTCTTGATGGTTACGTCGTTTAGGGCTCTATAGTCCACGCACATCCTCTTGGTCTTGTCCTTCTTCATAGCGAAGATGATCGGTGCACCCCAGGGTGAGGTACTCGGTCGGATGTACCCTTTATGCTCTAGGTCTTCGATGTTGCTCTTGACTTCGGCTAGTTCATTGGTGGCCATCCGGTATGGGCGCTTGGAGATTGGAGTGGTCCCGGGGACAAGCTCGATTCTGAATTCGATGTCCCGCTTGGGAGGCATTCCTGGCAGGTCCTCTGGGAAGACGTCCACGAACTCCTTGACTATGGGCACTTCTTCAAGGGCTAGAGAGTGAAGAGATGCTTCAAGTGGTTTGCGGCTGGTCATCTGAAAGGTGACGGCTTCGCCTTCGGGGTTGGTCACCGTTACGGACTTGCTGGCGCAATCGATCACTCCCTTGTGTTTCATTAACTAATTCATCCCTAGGATGAGGTCGAGTCCGATACATTTGATGAGGACTGGCTCGGCCCGGAATAATACTGCTTAGATCTCTATCTTAACCTTAGGACTGTATAAGTGGGCTAAGGCTTTATTGCCTGGAGAGGCAATCATCATGGGGGTTGGCAGAGGGAGTACTTCCAAGTCGTTGGTTTTCACAAAATCTTCCGAGATGAAAGAGTGTGTTCCTCCAGAGTCAAATAGTATCATAGCTGGTATGGAATTTGCGGTAAACGTACCGAGCATGACTTCGAGAGCCTCCTAAGCTTCCTCCGCGCTGATGTGGTTGACGCGGGCACGAACCGCCTGGTTGGGTGCCACGCCTTGGGATTGCTTGGGGTGAGGACACTGGTGTGAGTAGTGCCCTTCCTTCTGACAGTTGAAGCAGACGACCGGCTTCCCCTGGCGATCCCTCAAGATCGGGGCCTTTGCGGCGGGCGTCGGCTGAGCGGCCGGAGCTGGTGGAGCGGGGCGGGGATGCCCGGCGTTGGATCCACCGGCGGCGTGAGGTGGCCTGTAGGTGGGCCGAGGATGGTATGCGGGCGCTGGTGGCGGAGGGACGAAGCGGGGCCTCTGGAAATTCGCCTGGTGATGCTTGAAGGCAATCATCTTCCTCTTCTTGAGGTCCAGCTTGTTTTGCTCAGTCTCTTGGATGAGGGCTTTGTTCACCAACCGTTGAAAGTCGGCGTAGTCGGTGGCGACGAGCTGGATGGACAGCTCATCCTTAAGTCCCTGGAGGAACTTGTCTTGGCAGAGGGCGTCGGTCCGCACCTCTTCGGGCGCATAGCGTGCCAGACGATTGAACTCATGGAGGTACTCCATGACAGTCCGGCTGCCCTGTTGCAGGTCGTGGAACTCCTGCTGTTTCACCACGATAACTCCGGCGGAGACATGGGTGGTGCGAAAGGCGATGGAGAACTCCGCCCATGTCACCACGTGGTCCTCCCGGCTAGGACTCATGGTAGTTGTCCCACCACTCTGCGGCGGGACCCTAGAGCTGATGAGTGGTGAAGGCCACTATCTCCCGGTCGGTGCAGGGGAGGAGGTCCAACTTCTTCCCTATGGTGCAGAGCCAATCTCCGGCCTCCATGGGGTTGGTGGTGCTGGAGAAGATTGGTGGGCGTACGCGCAGGAACTCCGAGAGTTGGGGCGCGGGGGTGGGTGCGGGTGCACGAGGGGCGGGCTCCACATTTTGCAGGCGATCCAACTGCGCCTGTTGGTGCTGCATTTGGGTGAGGAGGGCGGTGATCAACTGGTTTTGATTCGCCATCATTTCCGCCAAGGTGGGGTGGTTGGCGGATGGCGACCCAGTCTGTCGTGGGCCTGTTGCACCCCAGTTGGGCACAACACTTTCGGGCAGGCCATGGCTTCCTCCTTCCCCATTGTTGGAGCTGGTGTTCTGGTTGTCAGCCATCTTATGAACATAAGATGTTAGCCAGAAGATAGAAAGACGATGATGCAAACATTTTAATCAAAAGGGGGCCGTTGAGGCTCATATATATGTCTCAAGTGGTATAAAAAGTTTATTACATTCATGCTCTTATTTTATTCTACCTACAACGCAAGTTATTGTAGATAGCACCACATACATAAAATCATTATGGTCAAACAACGGTAACTAGCGTCTACTCGCCACCGGAGGCGGTCTCCGTGCTATCGGAACCACGAGCACGCGGGTCCTGAGGGACGGTGGGCTCGAGAAAATTCTCGATGATGGGGTCGGAGACGAGGCTAGGGCGTGGTGCAGGAGCGCTGGAGCTGGATGGCTCGGTGGTGGAGGGGTGTGGTGGGATCTTCTTGGGGCAAGGGGCAGGCTCGCGGATGGGCTTCCTCTTCCTCGGGACGAGGGGAACCATCTCTGCAATGTCCTTCTGCAGCTGCATAATCTTGCGCTGCAGCTCGCCGTTCTGTTGGATCAAGCTCTTCGTCTCCTGATGAAGGAACTCAACCGCCTCATGATGCTCCTCGGCGTCCATCACGGCCTCGGTATGGAGATCGTCCATGGCCTGAAGAAGACGCATCTGCCGGGCCATGACCGGATCACGATCAGAGTGAACTCTGATGTAGATACTACGGTGGGCGCCGGGAGTGCGCTTCGGCACAAGCCGGAAGGACGAGTTCTGCAGACGATCGTCATAGATCATCCTTAGTTCCATGAGGGCTTGGAGGGCAACACGTTGGCATGTGACGTCGAAGGTTGGGCCCCCAAGTGCTGCCGTGAAGAATGGCAGGTGCTCTCCGGAACCATGGATGGTGAGGGAGACGTCACATGGTCCTACGAACTCCTCCATATACACCCCATGGAATTCGGGCTCGAAGAGGAACCCAAGGAAGGTGACCATCGTGCGGAGCTCCCTGACGAAGCCCTCGAAGTGGCGGCAGAAACTGTGCACTTGGTAGACCGGCATCTACAAAAACAACAAGTTGAAGAAGAGTGAGGGGAGGAACAAAGTTTACAAAGTAGGTTTTCGAGAAATAATTTTCTGCAGCTATTGGCTAGGCTGGTCCGTTTGGCTTCCTACAGTCAAGTCGGCTCTGATACCATCTTGTGGCGCCCCGATTTAACAAATCGGAATATTATTGAATTTCCATAGAAAAATAATAATAACAAGAGGTTCATCATGTGACAATCGTACATACGACAAGTATTCATGGTACGCAGACCATATTATTACATCAGAGTTAAATAAAAACAATAATAAACTGCATGACGAACGCCTTCTTCAAGATCTTTCTGCTTGACTGGGTCGCTACTCCAGACCATCCTCGTAGTAAGCATCCTCTGAATGGTGTGTCCAATGGGTATGAGTACAAAAGTACTCAAGAAGCCACCGCAAATGCAAGTAATAATGCAGGATAATAACAAAGGAAGAGTAATGGCTAAAAGTACGGAAAAGTACATTTTCGGTTATTGCATTTAGTGTAGTCAAATTTTATTATGCGGAATAATAAACATGAGCATCAATAATACCATCTAACTCGAGGAGTATGTTTTCCCTCCTCGCACAACAGTCCTTACATGTCAAACCATCATGCACATTCATTTCAAAAGTAAACTAACTGTGGGATGTCACGCAACCCGCCCTTGACCGTGGGCTCGGCTTTTCGAAAATATTTAAGACTCTGATAAGAGATGTACTACTGTACCCACAAGGCACGCACTCATCCCAAACACCAAAGTGTAACGAGATGACCCATACCACGGGAACTCATGCCAAAACCTCGGCATGAAATGGTCCAAGCGATAACCACCCGCTCTAGGTTTCGCCGGCGCGCCGGGCCGCATCCCGGCTAACGTCACACCCCTTTTGCGACACGTCGGTAAAGCCACCCGCAGGTGCAGCTTGACCCATCTCCAAATGGTGGCCTCGGTTTGGAACACTCCATACCTTAGTTAGGACTTACCCATTAGACTTGTGGTTAGTACGGAAGTGTATTACAACGGATCCCTCAGACCGGTCCTTATAGTGCCCCGGGTGCTACCGACCAATGCCCTAGCTTGCACCCGGAACCCACCATGCATACACTTACAACTAAAACTCTATCACCAATAGCATTCCAGAGATGAGAATAACGGGGATCATATAGTAGATTCCAATCGCTACGACTCATTTTTAATCCTATAGCAATCGTGTCAATACATTGGACACTAGCTAATAATACTAATCATATGGTGACAAGGAGTTTAGGCTAGATAGCATGGCTTGGGTTGCACATCAAGGTCGAGGGATCCTAATAAATATATTGTAAGGGTTTCATTTGACTAATGCATGTATATCCTATGTGTTTTAGCGATAGTTTAGTAAAACATGGGTTCAATATGCTCAAAAGATTGGTTTGGTGACTTGCCTTGTTTAGCGAAAGGGGAGGGAGGAACTTCCGGGAAGTATTCCGGCTCCTCGGCGACGTCGTAGTCTTCCCAATATACATAAAGGAAATAAATACAACACTCAATTAAACAATCTAAAACCACACAACAAGCATATAGGTTTTGATTGGGTTAACTTAAAGAAAACAAGTTGTTAAGTTTCTGAAATTCATTTTATGAATAATTTAAAATGAACTATCATGAGATAAGGTCCTTTATAAAAAGATATTAAATGTGAATAATCTTATTTTAAATCTTCTAACCAATTTAAATTAAGAGCTTCAGAGAAAACTTAGTGGTTTCATTAAATTAACATGAAATGAATAAATATAAATTTTTGATGGAATTTAAATAATTAAATTTGTAATTTATTCTAAGGGCATTTGAATACTTTATTAAATAAGGGCAAAATATTCAAAGTAAGTATACTGTTTTTATGGTATGAACATGTAGAGGATAATAATACAAATTTTCTGGAATTGAAATGGTAATTTTTGAAGTTAAATTGCGCAAGATATGAATTTTGGAACTTTAAAAGCATTTCTGGAATTTAATTTAAACCAAAAACAACCTCGGGTCCACGGTGAGCCGGGCTCACGGTGAACCCGCGCACTATGCGCGTGGTCTGGCCCAATCAGGACCGTTGGATCCAGATCCAACGTGCGAGGGTGAGGCGGGGCGTTAAGTTGCGATCAACGGCCCACAGCGCTCGATACCTCTTTGACCAGATGAACACGCGAGATTAAACGGCGTAAAGGTCCTAATATATGTCATCGGATCGAGATCGTGCGGCCAGGATCGAATCCGGCACGGCACGTGTCGGGAGGGGGATAGTACCCGTCTTCCCCGACTCCGACGATGCGATGGCGAGCGATTCCGGCGACGGTGAGGGCTATCCGGCCTAACTAGAGCTAAAAACGTAAAGAGGGAACTAGGGGGAACACGAGGGTACCCTTGCGGTAGTCCGAGGTTGACGGGGTGTGGTCGGCGACGAGAGGAGGCGGCGAAGTCGTTCGGGTCCTTGTCGGCGACGGCGATCCGGTGAGGTTCGTCGACGGCGGAGGGGTGGCCGAGGTCGGGAGGTTCTGGCGGTCACGGAGATGTGGTCGGCGAAGACGGAGAGGACTCCGGTGACGGCGAGCGGTGACCGGAGTGCGGGCGGCGGTGCTGCGCTAAAAACTGAATTGCGAGCGTTCTGTTTGTTCTCGAAGCGAATTAACGTGGGTGTTGAGCGCGGCGGTGGTCGGGGGTTTATATAGGGGTACCGGCGGGGGCAGGGAGGGCGCAATCGGGGGAGGCCGAGAGTAAAAACTCTATTCAACGCCGACGAGCTCTTTCCTTGCATGCGCGCGCTCGATCCGAGGTGACGGCGTGTGAAATAAAGGGGGAAACAGTTGGCCGAGCGTGGGGGACCGTTTAATGGCGTCGAATTAATGGGGGAGGGGCCGGCGAGGCGGATCCTAGGCGGGGTCATCGGCCGACGCGATTTGGGGGCAGTGGCGGGAGGTGGACGATGGGTCCGACAGGTGGGCCAAGGTGGTCAGTGGGCGCGAGCGCACGAGTGCGGTGGCTGACGGGTGGGGTCGGGCATCGGCCGAGAGAGGGATCGGTTGGCGCCGACAGGTGGGGCCAGGGTGTCGGGTGCGCGTGCGTAGAGAGAAGGGCTCGCTGGCAAGCGGGGCCTAGGTGTCAGTCCGAGGCGCGCGGGGTAACGGGCTGGGCCGGCCGGGAGAGAGAGAAAGGGAGGGGGAGGGTCCGTTACTGTTTAAATGCTTTTCTGATTAAAAATAATTACAGAAACTGGATTAAAATATTTGGGCTACTTTCAAGGTTGATAAAAATTTGTAAAAAATCTCAAAAATATATCTTGGCCTTCGGATCATATACAAAATTTTCTAGTCCCTGGTTTGGTCATTTCATCTAGGTTCTAGTTCAAAAAGGTTAAGGAGGGCATTAAAGGTATTTCCAAAATAAATAATTCCAGGAATATATATTAAATGATATTTTTATTCCTTTGAAAATTTGGGGTGTTACAAAACAAGAAGCATATCACATGTCCGTGGGTAAAACCAGCTGACAAGGAAGTGAAGTATGACTTCGACATTAGAAAGGCCGATAGGATATTCGATCTGTTACTCAAAGAAAAGCAAATCCAGTTGCCGCCTAACCACGTGATACCACCCGTTGATGAATTGAAGAAGAAGAAATACTATAAGTGGCACAACTCTCCATCTCACCACACTAACGAATGCAAAGTATTTAGACAACAGATCCAATTGGTCGTGGAGCAAGGCTGAATCAAGTTTGATGACGGGAAGAAGCCAATGAACATCGACGGCCACCACTTCCCAGTCAACATGGTGCATGCGCACCACACTGATGACCGACACTCAAAGAAGAGCAGGTGAACCAGCACTAGCGTCACCTCCTCGGGTCTGATCGGAAAATATTAGAGGAAGCCACAAGAAAGGACGTACAACGAGGATGATCACGAGTACTCACGATTCAACCCCCATTGGAATTTTGAGTTCTTCAGATTCTGTTGGAATGAAGGGCTCTATTTTCCATCGATGGACGACTGCCCCGAGTGTGGCAGCGAAGACAGGTGGTGGGGCGGTTATGATCCGAGCACCGATAGGACAAAGCCACACGGTTAGGAAAGGTTGGCCATCCATCAAAGGGTGTCGCCACCAAAGGAGTTGGTACTCGAGAGGCTTGGCCCCGTCAATGCTAAGGAAAATGGTCAATCGGTTGATGGCGGCATCACCGCAGGAAATCCACAGTGGTGTCCCAGTGGGATATTCACAAAGAATCAGAAGAGGAGAGTACAACGGTCATGGTAGAGAGATCTAAAGGTACAAATTCATAAGAACGAAACTGATTGGCCTCAAAGGATTAAAAGTGAATGGCGAGTAAAGGACAAGGGCGATCATGATGACAAGAAAGATGTTGGGGTAAACATGGTTTTATTCCTCCCTATAGAATATCGAGCCACCCCTGAGGCCGACGTCGAGCAAGCCAATACAATGGCCTAGTTGGTGTTGACCCCACAGCTGGCAGTATTTGATAAGCCAAAAGATCGCGAGCATTGGCACCTGAGATCTGTTTACGTCAAGGGCCTAGTCAACGACAAGACGATGTCCAATTACGCCAATCAACTTGATGCCATATGCCACCTTTCGGAAGTTAGGAAAAAGGCTAGACGACCTCATCAAAACCAATATGGTACTGATGGACTTCGGTGGTAATAAATCAGAAACAATGGGGGTGCTAAACATAGAGTTGACAGTCGGGAGCAAGACCGTGCTGACCACCTTCTTCGTCATAGAAGGGAAAGGATCCTACAGTTTTCTATTGGGGCATGATTGGATTCATACGAATTGTTGTGTCCTATCGACAATGCATCAGAGCCTCGTGAAGTGGGTCGGCGATCAAGTGGAAATCGTATCCGTTGATAAATCGGTTAATGTGGAAATAGACAATTTATCGATATGGGAGATGGAAGAAGTTGTTTTCCTGTCTGACAAGGCTTGGAACGGTTGTTTTCTTGAAGTATCAAATTACGAAATCAAACCAATCAGCATTGAACAGCCCAAGCTTACCCTTTGAAGGCGACATGGACGAATCATAAGGCAAACTCAGTCAAGGATTCGCAGCAAACGATGAGCTACTATACGTAGACATCGAACACAGTGACAGATCGAGGCCAACCTTCGTAAGTTCTCAATTTCCCAATGAAATAAAGAACAAATTAATTACACTATTATGAAAATATCAGGATTGCTTCGCATGGGAATATCATGAAATGCCAGGACTAAGTCGATCGATCGTAGAACCTCGACTCCCAATAAGACAAGGGTATCGGCCATTCAAGCAATCACCTCGGTGGTTCAAGGCGGAAATATATCCAGATATCAAGGCTGAGGTAACAATGTTATATGATGCATGATTCATAAGACCATGCGATATGTAGAGTGGGTATCCAACGTTGTGCTAGTATGAAAGAAAGTGGGAAGCTTAGAATATGTGTTGACTTAAGAGATCTGAATAAAGCCACTCGAAAGACGAATACCCGATGCCGATCGTAGATTTATTGATGGATGCCACATTGGGTCACAAGATTATCATCTTCATGGATGAGAATGCAGGTTATAATCAAATTTTCATGGCTGACGAAGACATCCACAAGATGGCCTTCTGGTGCCTAGGCGCTATCAGACTTTATGAATGGTTGGTGATGACCTTCGTCTTGAAAAATGTCGGAGCAACATACCAGATGGCCATGAACTATATTTTTAATGACCTGATCGACCTATTGGTGGAAATATATATAGATGACATCGTGGTAAAATCAAGTAGCACTCAAGACCATGTGGTCGATCTACGTCAAGTCTTGGAGAGAACCAGGAAATATGGATCAAAAATGAATCTCGAGAAGTGTGCCTTTGGAGTATCGGCGGGGAACTTTTTGGGCTTTATTGTGCATGAAAGAGGGATTGAGATAAGCCAACACGGTATTGAAGCAATTAAGAAAACCCAACCCCCTTCCGATAAAACCAAGTTGTAGTCACTGATCGCGAAGATAAATTTTCTCAGAAGATTCATAGCTGATCTCTCAAGAAAAATAGAGTCGTTCACTCCACTATTGAAGTTGAAGCCTGACCAGGAATTCATATGGGGAGAAAAGCAGCAAAAGGCATTTAATGAGATTAAAGAATACCTAGCCTCACCTCTAGTGCAGATGCCGCCATAGAAAGGGATTCCTTTTATATTATATTTGTCAACCGATGATCAAGTCATCGGATTGGTCCTAGTGCAGGAGATTGATAAGAAAGAAAGGGTGATTTTCTACCTCAGTAGAAGGCTATTAGATGTCGAGACCCAATACCTCATAGTAGAGAAGCTCTGTTTATGCCTATACTTCTCATGCACCAAACGGAGACACCACCTACTATCATTAGAGTGCACAATGATGTGTAAGGCCAATGTCATTAAGTATATGCTATCGGCCCTGACATTGAAAGGGCATATCAGCAAGTGGGTTCTCGCTCTCACTGAATTTGATCTTAGGTATGAATCGTCTAAGGTGGTAAAAGGGCAAGCGATAGCCGATTTCATAGTCCAACACAAAGATGAGGCAATAACTCATGTTGAGCCAACACCATGAACCTTATTCTTCGATGGATCAATGTGTCAGCATGGATGTAGTATAGGCCTCGTAATTTTCTCCCATCAGGGGCATCATTTGAATTCGCATACACCATCAAACTTTTCTCCACCAATAACCAGTCCGAATACGAAGCAATATTGAAAGGGTTAAAACTATTGGAAGAAGTTAGTGCTGATACAATAGAAATCATGGGAGACTCTCTGCTAGTAATGAGGCAACTATCAGATGAGTACGAGTGCAAGGATATTATGCTGAAAGAATATCATGATCAGTGCCAAGCCATAATGTTAAGCTTATGAAGCATAACTCTTAATCATATCCTGAGGGAGCAAAACTCAAAAGCAAACGACTTGGCCCAGACGACATCAGGATACAAGCCGATGGCCAAGTCGATCGAGGTACAATATCAGTCATTACTTAAAAAATCCTTCAACATCGGCACTAAGAAGACTCAGATATCAAGCAATAAGATACGTTCTGCTCGGGAATGACTTGTACCATCGGACGACCGATAGGGTTCTCCTTAAATGCATAAGTGTCGAATAAACCAAGGTGGTGATGTGTGAAGTACACGATATCATATGTGGAACACGCCAGTTGACCCAGAAAATGAAATGGCTACTTCGGAGGGCAGGTTACTTTTGGTAGACTATGGTGGAGGACTACATAAGTGTTGACGCCAAGATTTGGTAAAGCCTACAGCCCACCAAATATGTCACACTGTCAATAAAAGACAAAGAAGATTTGGTCAAAGATGGTCAAGGAATCCCATCCATGATGTTACAATGTGACCGGATGCAAAGGAGCCGATGAAGAGAACATAAAGATTATCCAGAATCGGTTAAGATAGAGTGCTTAGACGCAAGTCTCTAGACTATAAATATGTACCATTACTTAGCTTAGAAACACACATCTCTATCAAACAACTACTCGATGTATCGCCACCCTTGATTCTCAAGGACTATCCCGGCGGGGTTCGGCACTCAGAGTTGGACTACAACATTTTGATCTCTAGCAAAGAGGTGAGTCCCGCCACCCCTGATGACCGTATCGACTAGGTCAGTATCCTCACGGTGGCATCAGATTGATCTCTTAAGGTGAACATCGAAATAGTACGGTCACTAATTCTTGGTGTATTGGCTAGGTCTAAGGCTGCATCAGATTGATCTCTTAGATTGATGTGATCTAGGTATGGTAGTTTGAGGCTTCATCGATTAAGTCCTATATCTCTTGCTATTGTATATTTTCATGTTATATACCGTTCATCTAAATAAAGCATGCCCGATACTTTGATATATTATTAAGATCATCGTGACTAGCTATTGTTTTGGTTAGGTCCGATCTAGTTATTGTGATGATTTTCATGATATAGATATGTTATCTGGCACGTTTTATTTATTTCTGTTGGAGTACAAGCCGACAATTTATCTTCAATTCGATGCCACATCTTATTCGCCATCGAAAAAAGCGCTCATCGGCCTATGTGGTAAACTGCCCATCATATCGGCCGATGGCACACTCGCCCGATTGCTTCACCCCTAGTCTTCGGCCCTATGGTCGATCGGCATGATATTCCACGAATATCTCATCCTCATCGTGGTCATCGGCTTGATAGCCGATAGTCTATGTTATTGATCATATTTTCTTGTTTCCTTATTAGTTGTAGGGTCAAACTGATTAGCACGCCTTGAACCCCTTTTTCTAAGAACGTAGGACCTACACTGGAGTTAAGAAGATCTTATAGGCCACGTGTGTGTTAAAGTGTGACCAAAAAATGCACCAACAATAAGATATTATAAAGGGTGCCTAGACTATCAGAGTTTTGGAGCTATTTAGAGTGCGCCCGCATCGGCAATGAACCAAATAATTAAACCATGACCCTTCAAAGGGTGGGGCTTCAATATGATCGGCCAAATGTACCCAATGTTAAGTAAAGGACGTAAGTTTATATTGGCAGCCACTGACTATTTCACGAAATGGGTAGAGGTCATTCCACTCAAAAGGGTTACTTCTACCGATGCCATTGAGTTCATCAAAGAACATATAATATATTGGTTTGGGATTCCACAGACCATCACCACAGATCAAGGGACAATCTTCATATCAGAGGAATTCAAGAAATTCACGGCCGGTATGGGAATCAAGCTCTTAAATTCATCATCGTATTATGCACGGGATAATGGTCAAGCTGAAGCATCCAATAAGAGTTTAATCAAGTTGATAAAGCGCAAGATAAATGAGCAACCGAAGCGTTGGTATCAGTCTTTGTCAGAAGCACTCTAGGCTTATCAGATGGCATGACATGGATCCACTCAAGTACCACCATATCAGCTAGTCTATGTCCATGAGGCAGTACTACCGTGGGAAAATAACATCGGCTTGAGAAGAATTACACTACAGGACTAACTCATAATCAATGATTATTATAATCTAATGACGGATGGCCTAGACGATCTGGCGCATGTTCGATTGAGATCCCTCGAAAAGATTGAAGAAAACAAATCAAGGTTTGCCAGGTTTTACAACAAGAAAGTGGTGCCCAAGTCATTTGAACAAGGAAAACTCATGTGGAAACTTATCCTACCAATCGGGTCTAAGGACAATCGGTTTGGTAAGTGGTCACCCAATTAGGAAGGACCATTTTGAATACATCGAGTGGTGCCCGGCAACGCCTATCTGCTCGAAGGATTGGATGGAGAAGTGTTCGGGAAAGCTTTGAATGGAAAGTACTTGAATAAATATTTCTCGAGCGTTTGGATAAATGCCTAAAGATCTATACACAAGATAGTCGATACCGATGGTATCGCCTTTAGACAGCCAATGTTTAAGCATCACCTTTAGACACAAAAATCCTAAAATCAACTAAAGGAATCAATGATGATATATTGCAAAGGCACAATGTTGCAAGTTACAAGTTAAAGATTCTACAAGAAGTTACAGGAGAGCCCGGTGAATGGCCTCGATAGCCCGTAGCCTAATTGCGTCAACACTCCGAAGGACATCCCGATCTTCAGCATTCGATGCGGGGATATCTTGAAGGGCGCGGCGTTGGTGATGTGCATGGCAGACGACATCGGCAAGCTAGCACTTTTGGGCTTTGATCCGAGTCGAGAAGGAGGCTAGAGCACCTTCCTTCTTGGCAATCTTTTTCCGGACCCTGTCCAGCTTTGATGCCAGATCGGCCTCCTTCGCCCGTAGCTGGGCAAGTTCTAGCGACGTGGCCATCGACTCGTCCCGGATGCTTCCAGAAGGGTGCCCTCGGTGAGCACTGCCTTGTTGTGGACCTTAATTGCTTCCTGCTGTGACGCATAGCTAGCGCGATCAGCCATCTACTTTACCGCATGCTGCACGTCTGGCCGATGAAATTCTAGATACGGGGCTGGTGTAAGACCATCGACCGGCTCTAGGGAAAGGCGGTCCAGGACATCGTTGAAGCGACCTTGTATCAGCCTCGAGTCATTGACTAGGACCTCCATCGGGTCTTCTAGGTGATGCAGCAGGTCCGATAGCAAATCCTTCACCTCCGGGGGTAGTTGAGTCACAGCTGACGAAGGGGCACCGGTGACATCCTCATCCCCCAGATATGGCGTGATATCGAAGGGGAATTGCAGGGCAAATGACTGAAAGGAGAAAGGAAGTTAAACAGAATCCAACAACATTGCAAAAATAAGCGTAAAGTGCTTACGTCAACAAGCTTGGTAGGAACAACTGATCATGGAACGCTATTGGCAGAAGAAGTAGCGGCATTGTCTTCCTCGTCGGCCACCGGAAGGTTGTGCGACCCCTCCGCCCCAAGAATATCTTGGGGGACAAACGAGCCTGCGACATCCAGCATCGGCTGCATTTAGGTCCGATGTTAGTTACACAGAAGGCAACAAGAAAAATAAAGCAAGTGAAGTACCTAATGAGAGCTTGAAGTAGGGGGACCCCAGCATCAATGGCTACACCTTCTGGTGCATCGACATCCACCATCATGGCCACATCGGACACATTGGTCGATATACCAAAATCAGTGGGCACGACCCCTGGCGTATCGACCCCGATGGGGTCGATTGGGCACCGGTCGAGTCATCGGCCATCCGATCAAAATCCACGTGAGGAGGCACGATGACGAGGGAAGAAGGCTGAACAAGAAAAAGCATTAGACATCAAGAATGCAAAACAAGTATACAATGCAAAAATGCATACATACTTGAGCCAATGAAGGCACATCAGTGGTAGTCGCGGCTTGCATAGCCGGAGGAGTAGGCAGCGTCGAGTAAAGAAAAAATAAGATACATTTTACAAAGTGGGGATAAAAATTTGCTATGCATGGCAAAAACAAGTCAAAAGAGTACCTAGCCGGATTGGGCTCTAGTGGATCAACATGCTCCCACATCCGACGCCTTACGCTTGTGCGCTGGGACTTTGACTCACTTCTTGGCGAGCAATTCCCTCAGAGTAGAGGCCCCGTGACCCAAGGCACTGGTGGCCGATTGCAGCCCATATTCAATCGGTTGGCCACTTCGACTCATTGGTGGAGCATCCACGCCATCCTCCTGCAATGATACAAGGATAAGTGAGGGACAAAGCAGCAAGCAAGATGAATAGAAGTCAAATTAGATGTGTTTTCCAGCAAGGAATCGTCGACGTAACCAGGATGCAGTCGTTTGCAGTACATCATTGAGTGCCGATTGAATAGGTGCAACACCCATTCACCCCACCACTCGATGAAGCCGACGGAGCTGATGGTACATGTCGACCAGGGGACCAAGTCACCATAAGGAACTTAGTCAGCCACCTGAGATATACAATCATAAGGTGATAGAATCGTAGGAGGCTCTACGGGTAGTGAAGTTGATGGCAGAAGGCATAGAGTGATCAAGGTTTTGAAAATTTTGGTGGATCCCTTGTTCCGACACACATCGACCAGAAGGAACCCACGAGGGTATTCGTACTATGATAAGTACTCATATGCAAACCAGTCGGTTTTCTCATCCCTGAAGCTGCAGTAAAACCCCGCAAAACAAAGGCTAAAGGAATCGGGTGACATCCGGAAAGTGTATCGACATGTGGCTGCCTCGCCGAAACATAAGCACTAGCGGTAGATGGGGTCGGCTGATTTAGGATAATCTGCAAGGAATTCAATCAAAGCAAGGGGAGGATTGTCGATCGCTTCTGCAGTGTAAATTTTGAGCCATAGCTACAAAAACCACCAAGGCCCGCCGAAGTGACCGACATGATCGCTAGTCAATAACCTAGCTGATACCTGATGAAGAAGATGATAGGTGGTGCTAAGGAGGTATCGACCGATGGGGATTTTCTTTTTGGCAGCAAGCTACTCGGCCAGGAACTGGAGGTGGGAAGTTATACCTAGAGTGGATCCACAAAAGACAAACCATTCAAACAAGAGGTTGAGGAACGCTACATGCTCATCGGCTTTGATGGGGCCAGTCTTTTTGTTGTGCTTCAACTTGGAGCGGAAAGAAAGAGGATTGCAAGGGGAGATAATGTCAAGAGAGCTCAAGGCAAGGTCATCTAGCAAAGATGGAGTCATCAGACCCTGGTCAAAAACAAATGTGTTAAGGGAATCAGACCAGAAATAGCAAGCGGCAGCGAGAAGTGGCTCGTTCTTGTAGGGTTCGGCGAGGGAGAGGCCGATACAGTGGCCTATGTTGATTTCCTCCCAAGACAGACGGTTGATAGGTGATAACCTGAGGTACCAATTATGCCAACCAAGAAGATGAGACTTGGTTCTACAGGTTCTACAAAGAAGAAAGTAGAAAAGAAACAATAATAAAAGGGGAACCGTGAAGAAAAGCGGCGAACGAACCAAGAAAACCAAAGAACAGCGAAAAGAGAGGAATGTCGAAGACTTACCTCGGGGATCACATTGATGGTGGCCATCGCTGGTGTTGCCGGAGTGCGGGGTCGGCGAAGGAGAAGAAGAAGACGAGCGGCGATGGACGCAAGTAGTACTAGAAGTAGACGACGGTGAGCTTAAGGGCTAAAGTGAGCAGTGGACAGAAAGTATGAAAAAGAAAGGCAGAGTGGCTGGGGATACTTATAAGGTAAAGAGCGACTCCTCGGCAGCCGGGTCAAATCGATCCTACTGGATTAGTGGGGACCACCTGCAACATTCGACAAAAAGTAATCATGAGTACAATTTTTGAAACGTCGTGATCTCTGTAGGCCCAAGATTAGAGGAACTGAATCTTTGGTTTAAAGAGCACCGGTACAAAACTGTGTGGGATGAAGCCTGATCCGACGCTGCCACAAAGAAAAAGTAGATGCGTCAGACCAAGCGACACCCATCACAGTTGTGAATGGTTGGAGAAGAAGAGGAAAAAAGGAAGAAGAAAAGTGATACGGAGCCGGTACCCTCCGCAATATATTTATAAAGTACTAGAAGATGAATGTTTTTGGCTACAATTGATGAGTGTGAAAAGACGTCACGGTTAGACGTTTGAAAATACGTGACGACAGGGGATGATGATGGCCGGTAATTTTGAAGCATCAGAAACCATTTAATGCTCCGAAACTAGGGGGTATGTGTTAACACAAAGATTTAGTAGAGCCCAGGCCCACTAAGGATGTCGCATGGTCAACAAAAGTCAATCAGACATATATTATTGACTTCAAGGAAGAAATGTGTTGGTTGTTCCATATGAGTGACCTTGGGCTTCTCTCATATTTCCTTGGGATTGAGGTGAAGCAAGGTCGACACTCCATCACATTGGCACAAGCGATGTACGTAAGGAAACTGTTGGAGAAGGCAGGGATGCATAATTGCAAGCCATGTCACACGCTAATGGAGGTGTGTCTCAAGCTATCCACAAAAAGCACAATGTCAAAAGTTGACGCCACGATGTATTGCATCCTGGTTGGTAGTCTACGGTATCTGGTGCACACACAAGCGGACATTGAATTTGTTGTGGGATATGTAAGTCATTTCATGGAGAAGCCAAGGCAAGAACCACTACCGTAAAGAAATGGTTTGCCGAGTGCTACATGCACTCGGCAAAATCACAAAAACACTCGGCGAACGGTTCGCCGAGTGTTACACTCAATGAACCGCACTCGGCAAAAATCCCCCGGCGAACATGGGTTTGCCGAGTGTTTTTTGTCAGGCACTCAGCAAACCTTTCGCCGAGTACCATACACAACACTCTGCAAAAAAAAGTAACTTGACAGTGCTTTCACGGACGTGACGCCGGTTTGCCGAGTGTCAAAATATGGTGCTCGGCAATGAAAAAACAGAAAATTAAAAAAATAGGGCATGGGTCTGATGTCATTTCATCGAACACATGACAGACGTGCTACGGGGGGGGGGCGGCACTCGCCGACGACGCGGCGGGGCGGGGCATTGACGGCTACATGACACGGCGCTACAACACCGAGCTAGGCGGGCCGGCACGATGCGACGGCACTGCGGGCGGCGATGGACGCGCGGTGCGGCGTCACAACGCCGAAGCGGGGCGTGACGGCGCACGACGGTCTGACATGGAGCGGCGACGGCCGCACAGTGAGGATTGTGGAGCGAAGACGAACGCCCATACGATGAGGACGACGGAGTGGAGACGAACACCCGTGTCGTCCGTGCGGCGATCATGGCATAGCGGCAATGGAGGCCGTTGCGGTGAGGATGACAGAGCGGTGATGGAGGCCCTAGTAGCGAGGCCGGCAGAGCGGCAACGGAGGCCAGCGCGGTGAGGACGGCGGTGCAGCGATGGAGTCCCATGCGGTGGAGGAGGAAGCCAGCTGTGATTGAAGTGGAGGAAGAGAGAACAAGAGTGGATTTAAAGACGGAGGATAAAAAATAGCGCGGGCTTCAAAATGTTTGGTGCTCTGCCGAAAATATTTGGTGTGCACGGCAGAAATTTTTTGGCGCATTGTTTTGTCGAGTGTCATACTTCCGAGCACTCGGCAAACTTTTTGGAATTTAAGTTTGACGAGTGTCTAAAACCTAAAAATATATTCAAGACATGAATATAATTTTTATAGAAAATCTAGTTCATTATTTTATATAAATGGAGTTCAAATTTAACCTACTTTAATTTAAATCTCAAAAACACATTTAATGAATTAAAATAGTAAATCGACTCGAAAAATATCTAATTTTTGCGTGAGGTAAGTTATGTTATATTTTGATTGTAGAAAAAAAATCAAGTATAAAAAATGATTTAACAATCAAACTTCTTTCAAACCTCTCTCATTTCTTCTCTAAACCCTAATTTCTCCTCTCACAATCTCCAATTTCTAAACACTATACATGATAAATTTCTACAAATATGTTTTAATTTTTATCACATCATCTATGTATCATATAATAACACCATGAAAAGTCTAATGTTTTTTAGACTTCATTTGATTTTTTATAATTAAAAAACAATTAAGTTTCACGTTGCCGATCGAGTGCCGCACCCTAAATTATTCAAAATTTATTTCAATTCAATTTATAATAACCCTAAATAGACTTAAAAACAATAATATGAGTTTTATATAATTTTTGGTTCATTATTTTAGGCACTTGTAGTTCAAATTTCACCTATTTTAATTTAAAACCTAGAAACATACTTAATAATTTAAAAATAACAAACTGAACCAAAAAATGTGAAATTTTTATGTGAGATAATTTATGTTGTATTGTGATTGTAGAAAAAAATTCTAGACAAAACCTAATTGGAAATATCATGTAGGCTCGAAACAAGGTTTACACACAGAAAAAATAATGGGTTTCCCGAGTGTTTTAAAAAAAACATTCAGCGAACCGAGTGTCTTTGCCGAGTGTATTTTAAAAAACACTCGGCAAACCCAAAAAAATAGCATGCGCAAGCACGCCTTCATGACCTCTGTTAGTTACGTGTTTGCCGAGTATTTTTTGTTTGCCGAGTGTTTTTCAAATAACACTCGGCAAAGTTTCAAACACTCAGCGAATAATGGTTTTCCCATAGTGAACATCTTGTTGCTGTGAAGCATCTACTTCACTACATTGCCGGTATGATAGACTATGGTGTGGTCTACCCCAAGATGACAAACGGCGATAACAGTATGATCAGCTACAGTGATAGTGACTTGGGGGGAGATGTCAATGAGAGGAAAACCACCACTGGAGTGATCTTTTTCTAGGAATGTTACCAATTTCTTGACAATCCCAGAAGCAAAAAATGATGGCTCTCTCAACATGTGAAGTTGAGTATAAGGTCAGTGCAGCAGGAGCTTGCCAAGCTGTGTGGCTCGTTCAGTTACTAAGCGACGTCATGAGAAGAGTCGTTCAACCACCAACTCTGAAGATGGACAACCAATCTGCAATCGCCCTGAGAAGAAATCCGGTTCTACACAATCGCAGTAAGCACATTGACACAAAGTTTCATTATATTTGCGAATGTGTGGATAACGGGAGGATCTGTTTGGACTACGTGAGTACATAGGAGCAGCTCGCTGATGTTCTAACAATGGCACTCGGGCACACGAGGTTGTGCGAGCTTCATGATAAGATGGGCATCGTCAAGCTAAAGTAGACCGAGTCAATGTTAGGGGGAGATTGTTAGATTACTCATCATGTTTTAATTCTTGTTTTTGCTTTAGCCGAAATAATGGGAGCTCAACTTCTGGGTTTAAGCGCGTCTAGAGGCTAAGCCGAGTGCATGCTTTGACCATGTGTTGGCTCTCCTTATTTGTCTCAGTTTGTTATGCAGTAGTGGAGGTGATATGCATGTTGTCCAAGTAGTGGAGCATGGAGGGCGCCACATCTAGGGGTTGTAAGTAGGGCCACTTGCTTTGTAATTGCAATTTCAGTTAAGTACTTGGAATAGAGTCAGAAAACACAGCGACTGATTAAGCAGTACAAATTTGTTCTTGTATTTCCACTAAGTTCTTGGCGAGAATTAGAGAGTAAAAGATAACATAGGCGTTGCGTGCAGTCGATGCATCCTACTTTGTTGCCACTCGCTGTGACTTCTTCGTAGCCGGGAAGCGGGCAACAACGACAAATAGGAGGTGAGCGACAATGGCGAACGGGAGGTGGGCAACAATGACGATAGCCTAGAGACGGAGGCGAGAGCTCGGAGTTATCAAACTAGGATGTGGCCATTAAGATTGAACTTCTTGTGACTAAAAAAATTAGATTATATATTTAAGATCTTAGTGGGTAAACCGGCAAAGCATGCTTGGATAATGAGTTCTTTTGCATATACCCATTTAACTATCGGATAAAAAATATGATATAATATTGTACCTATAGATAGCCTGATAGAGTTTTACCCACAACAAATCAGGTAATTGGATAATGTTACCATTCCTAGTTAGATTCATTTTTTAATTTAAGCTCTATACTTGTACACTTGGTCCACATGGCATCGGCAAGCTTGAACAGCTGATTCAAAGAAACGAGAGAGAGAGAGAGAGAGAGAGAGAGAGAGAGAGAGAGAGAGAGAGGAGAGAGAGAGAGAGAGAGAGAGAGAGAGAGAGAGAGAGAGAGAGAGAGAGAGAGAGCCTAAACAAGCAGTTGTGCTTTGCGCCTGTTAATTAGTTAACCTCATGTGAATACATTCCTCCATCACAAGAGAGAGAGAGAGCCTAAACAAGCAGTTGTGCTTTGCGCCTGTTAATTAGTTAACCTCATGTGAATACATTCCTCCATCACAATCTACAGACCATGCTCAATTTGCTACTCGAAGACGCACTTGTGGATCAGAGGCCCGATCGAATTAAACAGAATGTGTCACTGTTGGAGAAGAAAACGATCGTTGGTTGATCAGGCCAAAAAATTGGTATTTTGATAGTTTAAAATGTATAACTTGTTTATGATAATATTTCTGAAACTGATATGTAAAATCAATTTGAATTAATGAAAATAGGTTTGAATATTAAAAACACGAAAACTATATGTTTAAAATGTCAAAATAAAAAATCTTCGGCAGGAGGTGGAGTCCACAGCTAACCAACAACCCCACGGGAAAAAGTCCCCATGTTCCACAGTGAGCACAAAAGCGACGTCGCACCAAACGCACAACCTAATCGCTGCCGCTGCCAAAAAGCTCCTCGAACCTACGCCGCTGTGGCAACTCACTGTACAATACTCCTACATATACATGGAACCTAACAATATAGTCCCAAGATGGTACCATATTCCACGATGACGCCGTGGAATATATAAATATATAGATAAAAATCAATACATATATAAATAAATGTGTAGATACTCGGCAAAAGTCTAAAACAATCATGTGATAACGGATGTATATGTATAATGTACAAATATAGTTGTATACACACTATCCCAACTGTCCTTGTAATAACAACTCAACCGAGAGCGAGATGGCATGCTAATTCGCTGACAGCTACTTTTGCTAGACGACCCCACGCGCTGCTGCTTTTCCTTACCTTGCTCTGTATTGTACGAGTGCTGCGACGAGTGTTAACTGTTAAGTAAGCGTCAATGCATCATCAAGTGGCCCAGTGAGAATGAGAATGAGGTGGAAGGCAGTGTCGGTGATTATAAGCCTTTAATTACGGATTCTCAAATGGCCACTTGGTCCAATTTCACAGAAATTAGTTTAACTTCTCAACAATTCCTTCGGTCTAAAGACGAGCCTAAAAAGCTAAGAGAATTTTTAGTTTGTACCATTTCTCACGTCAGCTGGGATTCTTAGTGCAGTACTAATGCTAGACATTATACATAGTTTATATTTTTTGTGTCATCTAAATGCAACTACTGATTTAATATGATAATTTAATACCACTTTTTATTATGTTTTCGATGGCAGGTAGAAACTATATAAATATAGCTTTGTTATCTCTTCTTATCTAATACATTAACACATTATCTTTTACTATATTGTATAAAACTAAAAACTACACTAGGTAAAGTATTAAAAAGAATGCCCATAAGGCTCGTCATTCCAGAAAGCTGATTCTGAAACTCCAACAGCTGGTTTGGATTAACTGTCGGTTGGCTGGCTAGCAGCGAGCCGATTTCTCTTAATTGGCATAGCATTTAATTACATTTAATTGTTTATTCCGTATATGAAAACAAGTAATTTTAAACATAATTTCAGATACCAAAATATTATTATTTAGAGTGTATTTTTTCTTATTATTAAATACAATACAGTAGTAAAAATAACGCAGAAAATAAAAAAATAATACTATTTCAGAGATATAAATGTATAAAATATAGAATAAAATACAAAACAATTTATTTTAGTCAACTCTTAATATAAATCTAAAATAACCTGTTTTTTTGCTCCGTATGTCACCTGATATAGTAAGTGATAAAGTATTAAAACCTTATCGTAAAATATAAAAAACATTACAGTATTACTAGTTCCATCATCTATTTTGTATTCTCGTCGATATCATTATAGACTTTTTCATCTTTCATTTTAAACAAAACTAAGTAGGATTCCGTATTCCTAATCGGTGTCTCGGGCTGCAATTGATTACACCTGAAGTGCGTGACAGAGGATTTGCCCACCGAGTTTTTCATCCCATTAATGCCCCACGTGGCATGCTGGACGCCGGTAGCAGCAGCTGCTACTACTACGAGAGGAGAAAGATGCCACAGTTAATGACGTACTGCTACAAGCATTACAAATTGATTGCGTATTTAGTGATGCCAACTCACGCAAATCTAATCCCGCGGTATCTTTTCACATCGCACGGTAATTGGCACACACTTACTGGACTGGATTAGTAGTCTACCAGGTTCTGTCACCAGTAAATTGTTTTTTTTAAACACGTTCAACTAATCAAATGTTTTGAAAATAAATCAAATTGCAAGAGAAGGCAAAGTTGGAAGATTAAATTCTTTCGAAAAAAAATGGAACGGTTCTGCGAATCAAAGGGCACGGGAAAAAAGGCAAGAAATCCTAGGCCAGAATGGAATCAGAAAAAAAAGGCACAGTTGAAACTTGAAACGAAGAGACGGGGAAAGCGATACTAGGAGTTCATGTGATGTCATCCCAAACTACTGAAATCTCCTCGTAAACCGCACCGCGAAATATAAACAAGATTCTCGAAAGAGAAGATTAATCCTCTGCTAAAAAATTATTTCTAACCTTCAGTTTTGTTAAAAAATCTTCATTTCTACGCTCTACATTGTATTTATTATCGGTTAACAAATAAAAAAATTATCAGGTATATCACTTTACAATCTTATTTTTTATTAATAAAATATTATTTTTATTTTAACTACTCTTAATTATCAGCCTTTTCTCGAACCTGAATTTAACAATCTAAATTACTCGAGAACAAAGCTCGAGTTGACTTTTCACCCAATAATTCAATCCGTGGCCTGTGGCTGGTACAAACTACAGATTTGCCACGAACCCAAGCACAAGCAAGCAAAGAATCCGTATCTACATCGTCCTATCTAAATTGTGAGAACAAAAGAAGAGAAAAATAGAGCAATTACCTTTCTCGAAAAGAAAAAGAAATGGAGTAATTGGGAATTTAGGACAACAAGAACTAATCACAAGGACAGGCCAAACATCGTCGAACGATGCTAGTAAATCCATTATACAACACTTAATTAATTATAAGAATCCAATAACAATATACAGGACGGGACACAGATCTTCTCGACTCAATTCGTGGGCACTGACGCCGACAAATTCTTTCATCACAGTTAAAACAACGCGGAGAAAAAGAAAGAAAGGGGAAAAGAAGGCTGAGGAGTCGAAAGGTAAGCTGGGGCAACGAACTTTGAATCCCGTTTGAACGCGGTTGGTGGTGAAGGCGGAGGCGGACGGATCGATCATCCGCGGCATTGGGTGATGGCGCTGCAGCCGCGGGAGTAGGGGTTGGCCTGGCCGCCGGGGCGGCAGTTGTAGTAGGAGGCGCCGCGGACGGAGCAGGGCGTCGTGTCGCGCCGCAGCGCGCCGTAGCTGATGTACCCCTGGGACTGCAGCACCCTCCTCACCACCGCGGCGCCGTCCGCCGCCGCCGCCGCCTCCACCTCGGACGACGATATGCCGAAGCTGTCCTCTCCGC
Source organism: Zizania palustris (assembly GCA_019279435.1). Lineage (NCBI taxonomy): Eukaryota > Viridiplantae > Streptophyta > Magnoliopsida > Poales > Poaceae > Zizania > Zizania palustris. The sequence goes on from JAAALK010000288.1 coordinate 19,190,787, forward strand.
CGACCCCGAGCTCCCAGCTCAGAGGCACCCCCCCGGCCGCCGCGCCTCCGCCGGACAGCGCGAGGAGCAGCGCAAGCAGCAGCGCGGACGCCGCCACAAGGGCGGGCAAGGTGACGGCTCTCGCCATGGCCTGTGACGCGCTCGCCTGTTGTTGGTAGGTGGGTGGGGGGTTCGGATTCTCGTCCCTCGCTTCGCAGCTAGCGTAATGGTGGGTGGCGGTGGCCAACGGCGAGCGGGAGTTTATTATAGCAGAGAGAAAGAGGGAGCGACGAGAGAGCGTATGGGTGTGAAGAGGGGGAATGGGAAGAGGGGATTGCGCGTGAGCCGCGAGGTGGGCCCGACTGACCGGTGCGAGTTGCGTGTAGGCTCTAGCCCGTGGCGTCAGGTCCGAACGCGTAGTAGGAGCAGGAGGCTCTTGGCGCTTTTTAAGTTTAATTTTAAGAATTTTTAACGTGTTGATAGATTTTTAAAGAAATTTGTTAGTGGTGGATAGAATTTTTATAAGAAAATTTGTAGGTGGTGGAATGATCGAATGTATTTAGTTAAATTATTTTTTTAGACAAAATAGAAGTTTAAACTATTTATATTACTTTAAAAGAACTATTGGTTGTGAATATGTTATCACCATTAATTTCTCATTGATATCTCATGATATGTTTTAATATTATATTTTTTCCATTGAAACACAATAGAACTCAACTAGTTTTATATAAAAACTTCCAACGTAATGTGGACATGGGATAAGCTGTACCAATCGTCCTTGAAATCATAAAAAACAAAAAATTGGTTCCAAAAAATGTCTGCCTACACGATTGACCCAGTAAAACTAGATGAAGGTCGTTCGGTTTTGAGAGTAGGTTGATAAATACATTTGTGGATATATAAGAGTCAATTTGTTTTCTATTTTTATACACTCTAAATAAACTATGTTAGATAGTTTGGATAATATTACTATGGTAAGAGTTTTTGAGTACGTTGTGATATTATAACGGTTATATTACAACTCTAATCCCTGCAATACTCTTTGTAAGACCCTATTTGAATCCAGGGGCTAAAACATAAGGAGCTAAAATTTAGTCACTTTTGAGACTAAAAATCCAAACAGTAAGGCTAAAAAGTGACTAAAATTTTTTAGCCCACTAACCCCAAGGAGGAGCTAAAGAGGGGCTAAAATGCTCCTTTTTCCACTCATACCCCCATCATGCATGTATGCATAAAAAACAAGAGCAATAAATGAGGAATATTTCAGTCATTATACACAGCAATAAATGCTTTAGCCCTTTTATTAGCTCTTAGATCCAAACAGTGGTTGACTAAAATTTTAACCTTTTTTTAAGTCATTTTTCTTTAGCCCCTTAGACCCTAAATCTTGAAAACGATCTAAACAACAATGCCTTGTCAACATTTTAGCAATTAATGTGTGAGGGGAATGGAACCTGTAGCTAGACACGTCAAGCATTTTCCATGTATCGGCTTATTTGTAAGACTGTAAACATCAAATCATAACATTAGAAACACATCCAACAACATCAACGGATTAAAACATAGATCGACACATAGCTCTTGTAACCTGATCTTCTGGCCAACTTGAGATTTAAGAATTTGCCACTTTCAATTAGTGATTTTGTATTTTTGTCATCCGGACTCACGCGCACTGTCATTAACTCAGGTGATCTTACATGTCAGAAATAACATCATAATCAAAGTACACATCTTAAGAGTGACAAATTATCAATTTTTTCCTCGATGATATACATACATCTTGGCTGTTGGTTATACCATATTAACATAAGAATACTATGTAGATTATTACTCTCTCAATTATGATATATGGTAGGTGAGCAACTCCTTTTCATCATCCATCTTACATTTCATGGACATATAATATATAATGCCTATATTTTACCACCATTATCCAAATTTCCGTATGGTTCTTATTGGCATTGATTCAAATAGTCGATCTCCTATGCCCTAGGATGCATATTCTGTACTAAACATACAGCTAGCTTCATGATATCTAAATAATGGTCAGGGTGACATCCTTCCAAGTTCCAACTAGGGTTCGAACACTGATCTTTTTTTCACCGATTGTTATAAATTTATTTATTGGGAAGATAGTTGAAAACCATGCACTCCATTATGTTTTAAATTGTGTTTCTTATGCAGGAATTTAAAACCACTTAGTTCATCGATTTCCAACAAAAACCATCCTTTTTCATATTGTTTTGTAATATTTTATTTGTTAGGCAACTAGGCAAGCAATTCAAAACCACCCGGTATATATATATATATATATATATATATATATATATATATATATATATATATATGCCGATTTTTTTAAAAAAATGGCTCGTCTAGTTTTATCGGTTCAATTGCATACTAAAAGTCAAAATTAGCGGAATCTATTTTTTAACTTGTCATGTTTTTTCTAAGACAATGAAAGGGCGCTGCGCGCCGTAGGGACCGGAAATAATAAAGCCGGCAGCGGGTGGGGGGATTTGTCGATCATGCATGCTTCAACTACGGTTGGTCGAGATAATAAAGAAGATTAAGCGCGGCTGATCGGAGTATCAACGTTGGATGATCTCGCCATGCAACTGCACGTCGTCACGGCCACATCAGTTAGTTAAAGGCCGATCAATTTACCAACTGCTCGCGGGCAGCTTGTCACGTCACCGGCACAAGCCTATTAATTCTTAATTCAATTCTCGCAGTGGTTGGTATTATCGTTGTATATTTTTCCCTCTGTAACACAATAATATCGAATTATATTTGACATTTTATAATATAACAATCTTGATCATTGTTTAAATTCGTTGTATTCAGTCAATGTCTCGTTTCCATACTAACTAATATCAGTCTTCCAATATTAGCCATCTAGTATTTAAATATTTAAACCAAGATATATATAAACGATACAAAGATTTGATACTAAAATATTTTATTCTACAAACCAAATTGAAATGATCCTAACATGATTGCATTGGTGCCCCGAGCGGACCGACAGAAACCAGTGCAAGTGTGCGGCTTCCTTCCAATAGGCGGCTTCTCTCTCTCTCTCTCTCATGTCTTGCATGATTGACATGAGACTACAAAATGACTTTACTTTTTGAAAAAGCAAACTAGGTAATTTCTAAAACAAATAAAGTTATGTGGGTAAATTTTACGTGTAGATTTATTAAAATTTGTTTGAAATAGAGTCATACTTCATACATACATCTTGATTTCTATATCTATAAATGTATATTTATATTTTGGATATTTATGCTCTGATTTTGTTGACGTGCTTTTTTGTCACACACTGATACGTGTGGTCTAGGAGATTTGTTTAACTCCAATGCAGATCCTGTTGGAAATAATAACACTTTTAGATTTAACTTATTCCACAAATAAATCATGACGTGAAACAGAGGAATTCGCATAACCACGGTATACGAGTACACTATACACATGAACAAGAATAATATACCGAACATGGTAAGAACATACCGGATATTCACAGTTAGAGCAGTAATAGATCGGACTGGTACCACGACGATGACGCGCGGTACCGGATGATGGCGACGACGAGCAACACTCGAACGAAGAGGAAGACGAGTCATGGTGGACGAACGCGAGCAGTCGCGCAGAGCGCTTCCCAAAAACCTTATTCGCCCTCTCCCGGTGCAGGATCTCGAAGGCGACGAGTTCCAGAGACCGGATGTTCACAGTTGGAGCAGTAATAGATCGGACTGGTATCACGACGACAACGCGCGGTACCGGATGACGGCGACGACGAGCAGCACTCGAACGAAGAGGAAGATGAGCCGTGGTGGACAAACGCGAGCAGTCGCGCAGAGCGCTTCCCAAAAATCTTATTCGCCCTCTCCCGGTGCAGGATCTCGAAGGCGACGAGTTCCGGAGACCTGCTCTTCCGCTCAATGATGCACGCCGATGAGCAGAACGGAGTAATCTACGAGTGGCGGCACAACACAGAGAAGATCGGCGAGATTGTTCTTTTCTCTACTACGAATTGGCGGTCGCTCGGTTTTAGTGGAGAAGAAACAGACGCGTGATCAGGGCGTCTCCACGTTCTCCACTAGTAACTGCTCTGAAGATGGATTGGAACCGTTCCAAAAATTACGCCCGCAGCAAAACAGAACTGTAAAAGGGAGCCCCGTCTGCGCAAGCAATCGGAGCCGATTTCGGCGGACCATTCACGCGCATGCCGTGTGCCCATGCCCCCGGCCCCGGCCCGTGCCCGTGCCCGAGCCCGAGCCCGGCCCGGCCCGGCGAGGCGAGGCGAGCGAGCGCGCGCGTGTGTTTCTCTAGTCTCCTCTCACCCACATAGGTCTAGTTGCAAGGAGAGCACCATCCCTTATAAGGTGGTCTTCCTCTCCTAGAACTAGCAAGATGGGACTAAAGATTCACATGCTCCCTCTACATGGTGGGCCTTTAAGATTTTTCCAGGAATTATTCTTCAAATAAACTTGGGCCAAGCCCATTTATTCAACAATCCCTCACCATAGCTCAAAGTCCCACAGAGATTTGCCTGATTCTTTTGTGTTGTTTATATACCAGTGTTTTGATGGAGACCGATTAAGGTTGAACATCCATCTAGAGCTTTAAGCTACACTTCACTCACAACTTGAACAATGGACTATGCCTTGAATTGCAAGTTTTGTGCAAGTAAGTTTTATTTAAATTCTTAACTGATACTAGGTTGCCAGTAGCCTACCCCTTGGGTGGAGCATATAAGTCATACTCCTTGGTCTCTTCATGAGCTTACTAGGAGACTGCCCAAGTCTCCATAGACTGCAACCAACAATCAAGCTCATATAGGTGTGTTCTTTCAAAAATACTCTGTAGGATAGCATCTTCACTAATATAGCCAACATAACACATTAAGACAGTCATCAACCTGCCTAGCAGTTTCTAAGAGTATTGCATCTTCACTTAGAGTGGGTTAAAATTACTCTCTTCAGTTAACTGATGGCTTGTTCTTCCCAGGTCCTAATTCACGGGATCGCCGATCACATAGGTTGGGTTACTACCATAGTATAACTCACATGGGTCTCATACCCATCTCCTTCGATACATTGTCTATCACATTCCGTGATAATCCCTTTGTAAAGGGATCTGCTAGGTTTTTAGATGTTTGGATATAATCCAATGTTATAACTCCAGAGTTTCTCAACTTCCTGATAGATTTCAATCGTCTCTTTACATGTCTAGACGATTTCATGTTATCCTTAGAACTATTCACCTTGACAATGACCGTTTGATTGTCACAGTTCATAAGGATAGCTGGCACTAGTTTTTCAACCACAGGTAAATCCATCAATAGATCACGCAGCCATTCTGCTTCAACAGTGGTTGTGTCTAGTGCTGTGAGCTCTGCTTCCATGGTTGACCTCGTCAATATGGTTTGTTTGCAAAACCTCCATGAAACAGCTGCACCTCCAAGAGTGAATACATATCCACTCGTGGTTTTGATCTCATCAATATCAGAGATCCAATTTGAATCACTATAACCCTCTAGTACCGAAGGGTACCCAGAATAGTGAAGTCCAAAACTCATAGTACCTCTCAGATAGTGCATGACTCTCTCAAGCGCACGCCAATGATCATCTCCCGGATTAGAAGTAAACCGGCTCAATTTGCAAATAGCAAAAGAGATGTCAGGCCTAGTAGCACTAGCTAGGTACATGAGTGATCCAATGATCTGGAAGTATTCTAATTGATTCTTAGCAACTCTCTTGTTCTTTCGAAGTAACAAACTAGGATCATAAGGTGTTGAAGAATGCTTACTATCCATGTAGCCAAAGCGGCTTAAGACCTTTTCCACATAATGAGACTGCAAAAGTGTAATCCCATTCTCATCCCTTATTACCTTGATGTTCAGAATTACATCAGCCACTCCTAGATCCTTCATATCAAAATTTTGAGACAAAAAAGTTTTGATCTCATTTATCACATTAATATTTGTCCCAAAGATCAGTATGTCGTCGACATATAGGCACAAAATAACTCCCTCACCCCCACCATAGCGATAGTATACACATTTATCAGCCTCATTGACTGCAAAGCCCACAGATGTTAAAGTTTTATCAAACTTCTCATGCCATTGCTTAGGAGCTTGTTTCAAACGATACAAAGATTTTAATAACTTACACACCATGCCTTCTTGACCTTTTACTACAAACCCATTAGGATGTTCCATGTAAATTTCCTCATCCAGCTCTCCATTAAGAAAAGTTGTCTTAACGTCCATCTGATGAACGAGAAGACCATGTGAGGCAGCCAAAGAAAGTAGTACTTGAATAGTGGTCAATCGAGCAACAGGTGAATAAGTGTCAAAGAAATCTTCGCCTTCTTTTTGGGTATAACCCTTGGCTATAAGTCGAGCCTTATACTTTTCAATAGTACCATCAGGCCTAAGCTTTTTTTGAACACCCACTTGCACCCTACAGGTTTGCAACCATAAGGTCGTTCTGTCACCTCACAAGTCCTATTAGCAATAATGGAATCCATCTCGCTACGGACAACCTCTTTCCAGTAGTCTGCATCAGGAGATGCAAATTCTTCTGACATAGACGTGGGAGTGTCATCCACAAGGTACACAGTGAAATCATCACCAAAGGATTTATTTATCCTTCGTCTCTTGCTCCTCCTAGGAGCTTCACTGTCATCCTCCTTAGGGATAGTTTTATGTGTTTGTTCAGAAAATTCAGGTGGTGTGATTGAATTGGGAATTGTCTCAGGGGTTTGACTAGAAGTGCTATGGGTATCTTTCATTGGAAATATGCTATCAAAAAATGTTGCATCTCGAGACTCCATAATTGTACCAACATGCATGTCTGGTACCTCAGATTTTACTACTAAAAATCTATAGGCAATGCTGCGATGAGCATATCCTAGAAAGACACAATCCACAGTTTTAGGTCCAAGCTTGCACTTTTTAGTTATTGGTACATTGACTTTAGTCAAGCAACCCCATGTGAGCAAGTAAGAAAGTGATGGTTTTCTTCCAACCCACATCTCGTATGGGGTTTTGTCCTTATTCTTGTTAGGAATTCTATTTAATACATGACAAGAGGTCAGTAACGCCTCCCCCCACCATGCCTCAGATAATCCCGCAGTGTCTAACATGGCATTAACCAAGTCCGTCAAGGTGCGGTTCTTCCTTTCGGCAATCCCGTTTGATTCGGGTGAATAGGGATGTGTTCTCTCATGTATAATTCCATGTTCCTCACAGAATAAGTCAAACTCATTTGAAAAATACTCTCCACCATGATCCGACCTAAGTCTTTTGATCTTTCTCTCTAGTTTATTTTCAGCTTCTGCCTTATAAATTTTAAAATAGTCAAGAGCCTCATCTTTCATTTTTAATAGATAAACATAACAAAATCTAGTCGCATCATCAATTAGCATCATGAAGTATCATTTTCCACCCTTTGTCAACACGCCATTCATTTCACAAAGATCTAAATGTACGAGTTCCAGTGGTGCCAGGTTTCCTTCCTCGGCTGCCCTGTGAGGCTTACGAGGTTGTTTTGACTGCACACAACTATGGCACTTAGAACCTTTAACAATGGAAATGTTTGGAATTAAGTTCATACTAGAAAGCCGAGACATCAAACCAAATTTATATGACATAGACGTGAGTGCCAAACATTGACATCATCACTAACATTGCCACAAATATGGTTCACAGATTTACTGCAGAAATCAGAAAGGGAAAAGCGAAACAAGCCACCACATTCATAGCCTTTACCAATAAATAGTCCATGTTTTGACACGACTACTTTATTAGACTCAAACACCAATTTAAACCCATCTCTACATATACGGGAGCCACTAACTAGATTCTTGTTGATAGAAGGGACATGCTGCACGTTCTTCAGCTGCACGATCTTTCACGAAGTAAACTTTAGATCTACCATGCCAACACCATGAACAGAAGCATGAGACCCATTCCCCATTAGGATGGAAGAATCCCGAGTGGCCTGGTAAGAAGAGAACAAAGAGATATCAGCACAGACATGTACATTAGCCCCTGTATCAATCCACCAATTGGTAGACTGATCAACTGAAAGAACAGTAGGAAAATTACCATACCCATTCCCATCTTCAGTATTGCCAATGGTCACATTGACAGACTTTGAAGTCTGTCCTGCAGAAGCTTTCATCCCTTTGCGATGTGGACACTTCTTGGCCCTATGGCCAACTTCTCCACATACAAAGCAAGGCTTCGCATCTGTGTTACTCTTCTTCTTCTTGTAGTTGGTAGTTTGTTTGACTTTGAATTTCCCTTTATTCTTGTCTGAGGGTTGATGCACCATGTTGGCGCTCGATTGCCCCTCACCTTTTGCCGCAGCAACCTTTTCCCGGGCTTTCTCCTCAACATCAAGAGACCTTATCAACTCTCAACAGAGAATTCTTGTCTCTTGTGTTTGAGTGCAGTACCGAAACTCCTCCATGAAGAAGGTAATTTAGCAATAAAGCAAGCAGCCACAAACATGTCGGGTAAGGCACACTTTAGGAGTTCGAGTTCCTTCGCAATGGCCTGTAATTCATGAGCCTGATCCACTACAGAATGGTTATTAACCATCCTATAATCATGAAATTGCTCCATGACATACAAATCATTGCTAGCATCAGTAGCACCGAATTTGGCATTCAGTGCATCCCATAACTCCTTCGCGTCTGTCATGTGCATATACACCTTGCACAAACGATCAGCAAGAACGCTAAGAATGCATCCTACAAATATTGTAGTGGCATCCTTGAACTCTTTCTCTTTTTCAGTAGAGAGATCTCCTTCAGGTTTGCCACTACTAACCCAGTAGACATTCATAGCTTTTAGCTACAAAGTGACTTTGATCTGCTATCTCTTGAAGTGCACACCGACAAATTTTTCCGGCCTTAGTGCATCGACAAATCCAGCCATATCAAAACCACGGTGCCTAGAATAAGGTTTTTGGATTGTTGGAAATAATAACACTTTTAGGTTTAACTTATTCCACAAATAAATCATGATGTGAAACAGAGGAATTCGCATAACCACGGTATACGAGTACACTATACACATGAACAAGAATAATGTACCGAACATGGTAAGAACGCACCGGATGTTCACAGTTGGAGCGGTAATAGATCGGACTGGTACCACGATGACGACGCGCGGTACCGGATGACGGCGATGATGAGCAGAACTCGAACGAAGAGGAAGATGAGCCGTGGTGGACGAACGCGAGAAGTCGCGCAGAGCGCTTCCCAAAAACCTTATTCGCCCTCTCCTGGTGCAGGATCTCGAAGGCGACGAGTTCCAGAGACCGGATGTTCACAGTTGGAGCAGTAATAGATCGGACTGGTACCACGATGATGACGTGCGGTACCGGATGACGGCGACGACGAGCAGCACTCGAACGAAGAGGAAGACGAGCCATGGTGGACGAACGCGAGCAGTCGCACAGAGCGCTTCCCAAAAACCTTATTCGCCCTCTCTCGGTGCAGGATCTCGAAGGCGACGAGTTCCGGAGACCTGCTCTTCGGCTCAATGATGCACGCCGATGAGCAAAATGGAGTAATCTACGAGTGGCGGTACAACACAGAGAAGATCGGTGAGATTGTTCTTTTGTCTACTGCGAATTGGTGGTCGCTCGGTTTTAGTGGAGAAGAAACAGACGCATGATCACGGCGTCTCCACGTTCTCCACTAGTTACTGCTCCGAAGATGAATCGGAACCGTTCCAAAAATTACGCCCGCAGCAAAACAGAACTGCAAAAGGGAGCCGTGTCTGCGCAAGTAATCGGAGTCGATTTCAGCGGACCATTCACGCTCATGCCGTGCGCCCGCGCCCCCCGGCCCCGGCCCGTGCCCGAGCCCGGCCCGGCCCGGCCCGGCCTGGCAAGGCGAGGCGAGGCGAGTGAGCGCGTGTGTGTGTTTCTCTAGTCTCCTCTCACCCACACAGGTCTAGTTGCAAGGAGAGCACCATCCCTTATAAGGTGGTCTTCCTCTCCTAGAACTAGCAAGGTGAGACTAAAGATTCACATGCTCCCTCTACATGGTGGGCCTTTGAGATTTTTTCAGGAATTATTCTTCAAATAAACTTAGGCCAAGCCCATTTATTCAACAGGTCCTACGTCTTAGAAAAGGACTTCAGGGCGTGCCAATTAGTTTGACCCTACAACTGATAAGGGATAAAAAATAATAGACGTTAGTAGCATAGCCGATCGGCTGGCAAGCCGATGACTGTGGCAGAAAGGATAAAACTGTGAACCAGCGTGTTGATCGGCCATACGACTGATAGCTCAAGTTGGCCCAATCGAGCGAGCGCGCCATCGGCCAATAGAAAAGATAAAGTATGCATATAGGCCGATGTGCACCCTTCGATGGTGAACATGATTTGGAGATGAATTAAATATAACCTATCAACTTGTACTCTTATAGAAATAAATAAAGTATGCTAGATAACAGATCTATATCATGGAAATCATCGCAATAACTAGATCTGACCTAACCGAGACAATAGCTAGTCACGATGATCTGAACATTATATCAACGAATCATGAAAACTTTATTTAGATGAATAGTATACAACATGAAGAAGATACAATAGCAAGAGATGTCGGACTTAACCGTTGAAGCCTCAAACTATCAAGCCTAGATCACTTCAATATAAGAGATCAAACCTAACTGATGTAGCCTTAGACCTAGCCAAATACACTGAGAACAACCGGTGACAGTACTATTTCACCATTCTCCTCAAGAGATCGGACTGAAACAATGCAGTAGTGAGGGTACTAACCTAGTTGGCACAGACGTTGGGGTTAGCAGGACTCACCTCTTTGCCGGAGATCAAAATGATGCAGCACAGCTCTGAGCGCTTGAGTCCCGCCGGATAACCTTGTGGCTCAAGGGTGGCGATGCGTCGATTGGTCGATTGAACGAGAGTTAACTGATCTAATCTAAGAGATACATATTTATAGTTCGTAGACTTGCTGTCCAAGTAACCTATCCAACCGATTTCAGATGAATCTGTAACCATATATTGCTCTTATCTCCATCGGCTCCCCTTCCAATCATGCAGCTATTGCGGACGGACTCCTTTGACTTTCTTTGACCAGATCTTTCTTGACTTTCTGTTGACCGCGCGCCTTCCTTAGTGGGCCTTGGGCTTTACCAATTATTGGTGTCAACACATGCCCCCTAGTTTTGAGGCGTTAAGAGGCATCTGTCGCTTCGAAACTCTTAGTCATAATTACCTTACGCCGCCAAGTCTTTTCACACGGTCGTCTCACATTCATTACCATCAGCCGAAAAAACTCTTCGCCTTCTCTGCCTCTCTAGGATTTGCTTAACACGATACCCTAAAGAACCACATTGGGTGATAAATACCTTGATTTTTCATCTTTCTATTTTCTACGCTTTCCATATGCACTGCCTCTGCTCTTAGTCTGTCAGCTTCTACTGTGCCTTTAATTGTCGTCACCCATCGCCTTCTTCTCCTCACGTTTCCACATCCAGCGACATCAAAATGGCTAGTATTCATGAAGTCATGCCCTAGCGTTTTATCTCTCCATTTTCTTGGTTCTCTTCGGCTTGTTTATTACTATACATTCCTTCTTTTCCTGTTTTTCCTCGCAGCACCTGCAGAATCAAGTCCTTATTCCCATAGTCGACTATCCTTCTAGTTTATTCTTAGGTCCCATAGGCAATTTGGACCGTGTTGATTTTATCAATGTCGAGCCCCTCCGTATTCCTCTGAAATGTTCTCCCATGGACCCCTCCGTATGTGGATATGGCTTCAACTACTCCCCTTCTCCCATCTCCGACTGGCGTAACTGATACCTTACGGTATCGGCTGTCTATCGCTCCTCTAGGATGACATTGACATCGGCCATTGCATCAGTCTTTCTCTTGTTGAGCCATACCTCAACGACTCGATGCTAGCCGCATCTTGTTATTTTTGGTCCGATGCTTTAAATGCCTTTGTTTTTTGTCATGGGCCAATGATTCCTTTGCTTAATGTCTACTTTCTGACCTACCTAGATATCGACTCATTGGCCGACCCTTTTGACTTCCACTATCAACCTTCATCTCTTCTCAGGGTCATGCCGGCTGACAACTGGGACCACTATATTGTGAGGCTGTGGGGCGCCCAGATTTAATAAAATCCATACATTATTGAATTTCCTCAGAAAAAAATAATAACAAGATGTCCATCATGTGACAACGTACATACGGTCAATCTTCCGTGGTTCGCATACCACATTATTACATAAGTATAAATTTTAAAAGAAACTATGAAAATAAAACTACATGATGAACATCTCTACCAGTCTCGCGTCCTTGACTGGGTTGCTACTCCAGACCATCCTCATCATAGTACGAAGTCTCTGAAGTATTTTCCAACGGGTATGAGTACAGAAGTACTCAACAAGCCACTGAGAATGCAATAATAATGCAGGGTTATAACAAGGGAATGATAAGGGTTTAAAGTGCGAAAAAGTACATTTTCAAGTTGCAATATTTAATGTGGTCAAATTTAATTGTACGCAATAATAAACATGAACAATGCAACATCATATAACTCGAGGAGTACGTTTTCCCTCCTCGCTCAACAGTCCTTACATGCCAAGTCATCATGCAACACTCATAATATAAACTAATTGTGAGATGTCATGCAACCCACCCTTGACCGTGGGCTCGACTTTTTGAAAATATTTAAACTCTGATCGGAGGTGTACTACTGTACCCATAAGGCACACACTCATCCCCCACACCAAAGTGTAACGAGATGACCCATACCATGGGAACTTGTGCCAAAACCTTAGCATGATATGCTCCAATCCGATAACACCTGCTCTAGGTTTCACCGGCGTGCCAGCGTACTAGACAACGTCACACCCTCTTTTACGCCACGTCGGTACAAGCCACCCACAGGTGCTGCTTGACCCATCTCCAAGTGGTGCCTCGAGTTGGAACACCCCATACCTCAGTTAGGACTTACCCACTAGACTTGTGGTTAGAACAGAAGTGTATTGCAATGGATCTCGCAGACCGGTCCTAATAGTGCCCCGGGTGTGACTAACTAATGTCCTCGCTTGCACCCGGAACCCACCATGCTAACATAATAAACCATAACTCCATATCCAATAGAATTCCAGGGGTGAGAGAAATCATGGGAATCATATAATAGAATCAAAGTATCTATGACTCATTTTTATCCTATAGCAGTTGTGTCAATACATTGGACACTATCTAATAATACTATTATTATGGTGATAAGGAGTTTAGGCTCAATAGCATAGCTTGGGTTTGCACTTCAAGGTCGGGGATCTA
>JAAALK010000288.1:19204218-19362067 GCA_019279435.1 Zizania palustris
TTCAGAGTCGACAAGTCACACAGAAGCACTCACATTCGGGCACTCACTGCTATCACCCAAGCAAGGGGAAGAAGATAGACTCTCAATTCTGCCGTTGGCTACGGCAAGCTCACTTTCTAACTCATCTATCCTCCTCTTGGCCCCCCTAAGCAGTTTTTCCCGATACTTTAACTCCTGACGATTGCTCTCAAGTAAATCAACAATTTCATGCTCATAAGATGATACCTTTTCGTTGTCGTCGTCGGAGTCATCGGAGGAGCTCTTTTCTTCCTTATCCCCAAGAGCCATTGAGCAGAAGCTCTTGCGGGATCTTCGGCGCTGGTGTGAGTGGCTCTTCGGTCTGTCCCCGAAGGCCATGAAGAAGAGGCCCGCTGGATCGTCCTTGTCCTTCCCCTTCCAGATGATGATCTCCTCATCGCTTGAGCTCGATGAAGAGGAAGAAGACGTGGACCGCTTGGAGTAGCTCTTCTCCATCTGAGCAAAGAAGGCCTTGTCGCGCTTCTTGTTCTCTCGCCGGTAGTCCTTCAGGGCCTTTCTGAAGAATCTGGTCTTTGGCTTGCCCTTGTTGAAGAAGGAGCTCTCGTGCTTGCCGGAGTCGTGGAAGCCACCACCGGTGCCCTTCTTGTGGCCATTGCGCTTGGGGCAGTCGGCGATGAAGTGTCCGGGTCACCACACTCAAAGCACTCGGATTTCGTGCCGTGTCTTTTGAACATTCTCTTGTCATAAACACGACGCACCCGGTTGTTAAAAAGACACAAATCATCATCTCCCAACGACTCAAGCTGGTCCTCAGTGATAGACATCAAAGAGAACCCAACACAACTCACAGAAGAGGGATCAACAGAAGGTGTAGCAAGGGCCAGAGACTTTGATCCAGAGCCAGTGAGATTTGATCTCAACTGGGTATCAACCTCGGTGGCCTTCAGCTTGCTAAACAAATCAGAAATGGTCAAGGTATCATAAGAAGTGCTCTCAATGATAGAGGATACCTTGATCTCACAGATCTTTGGGTCCAAGGTATGGAGAACCTTGAGCGCCTCTTCGTGATCTGAGACTAACTGAACACCCTCAGCCTTGTTGTCCCGAAGCTTGTTTATGATCGACTGAAAACGACCAAACAACGCTTCAACAGATTCACCCGGCTTTTGTGTGAAGTTCTCATATTCACGCCGGTAGGTCTGATAGAGCCGAGCCTTGACCTGGGCTGTCCCCTCATGGTGTGCCTGGAGGGTCCCATATCTCTCTCGCAGTGGAGAGATGGCTCACACGCTCAAATTCAGCGGGACCTAAACCAGAAAACAAGATGTTCACAGCTTTGCTATTGTTCACATGCTGAGCGATGATACCAGGAGTACCACGCTCAGCAACTGGCAATATGACAAACGTAGCGTGAACGCAAATGTCCCAGATGTCCGATCTTTGGCTTATGAGATAGGCTAGCATGCGAGTCTTCCCATAATTATAGCCATAAGCTTCCAAGGACGGGACCTTGCCAGGAGACGTCATGATCACTACTGGGTTTAGAACCGGTTAAGGTATGGAAAAACCCTAACCAGGCTCTGATACCACTTGTAGGACCAAAAGTAGCGACCAGAGGGGGGTGAATGGGCGCCTTAAAAATTCTTTCGAATATATGGCCTGTTCCCAACACCCAACGCACCTCAAAAGACTAAGCAGCAGAATATGAACAGATAGCCTAAGTCTAAAGGTATCTAGCCTAGAAGCAACTGATGTCAAACAGAGAACCACCAAAGCAGTGCAACTAGGCAGATAAACAAGGTACACTAGACATGTCAGGTCAAACTTCTCAACGAATGATCTAAGTATATAAAGTGAGATAAAAAGTTACTGTTCAGATTTGTCTCCTGTTCGGTACTTGGCGAAGCCTGCTCTACTGTGTCGAAGCCTGCTTCGGAGGTCGGTGTCGAAGCTTGATTTGGAGGTCAGTGTCGAAGCCTGCTTCGGAGGTCAGTGTCAAAGCCTGGCGAAGGCTATGTGAAAGTGCCGAAGGTTATCGTTGACGTGCCTAAGGTTTGTTTGGTCTAGCCTAGATCGTGTGTAGCAAAGAGCAAAGTATGCTTCGAAGCGAAGTATAACAGAGTCGAAGGTTGCTTCGAACAGTGTACTTCAAAGATTAGACTTCAAACAGAAAGCTTCGAACAAGCTCATAGAAAGACAACCTTCGAAAGAGTAGCGAAGCCCGACACGACAGAGAAACCAAAACGAAGCCTATACTCTATCTTCAGAGCTAGCAAAATCGAGGTATGACTTTTGAACCAACACACTGTGACTTCGAACAAGACAGCAGCACACTCCGAGCGAAGTCTAACGGAGAGACATACTTCGAAGCTGCGTTCGAAGCCTGTCAAAATAGGCTACGCAAAATAGCCAAAGTATGCTAATATCGAAGTGCAACTTTGCACAGATGGTCGAAGTATGTCAAGCTGGCCGACAGCACGAAACGTACTTCGAAGCTAGAAACACAGAACACAACGTAAAATCGAAGTTCAAGTGAAGCCCTTAGGGAAGTTAGATCGAAGCCTGCCTCACGGAGCTGAGGGACTTCGAACAAAGAAAAGGGGCTTCGACAGAAACAGCCAGAAAAGGTTTTCAGCCCTATCTACTTCGCTCAGAAAGCAACACAGTAAAAGCAAGGCTAGAGTACTAGTGTACTGTTGCTATAGTGTAGCAGTATTACTTGCATCCAGTATGAACTAGTACTACTTCCGTGAAGAACAGTAGAAACCGAGGCACAAATGCTCAAGAAAAATAGCTATGCAGTGAAACGAAGCCATAAAAACTGCTGCAAACATGCTGCGCACGATCAGAATAGAAGCTTCACTGCATCAGGAGAAAACCGAAATAAATGCAACACAGATCTGACAAACTGAAGCTTGGCAGCGCACAAGAGAGAGAAGCGCATGGAACAAGAGGAAAGACCCAAGGAATTGATTGAAAAGTGATTTCAGCAAAAGGGTTAGTCCAACCCTAGGGATTGGGGCCCTATTTATAGGCTTGCCCAATGGCCTAGAATATTCCACCAGCCCTTAGGGTTTTTACAAACACTAAAATAAAGGAAATGACTCAACTGCCCTTAGGACTTTTACAGAAACGACTGACTGACTGTGGGCCTAGAGATACAGATGACTTATCCGGAAGCTAAGCTTTCGTAGCGACTACGGCTTCTCTTTTGGACAGTCCGATATAGAATCAACGGTTGTCAGTTTTGCGCCGAAACTGACAAAGCCTCCACTGACTTTGCACCAGGTACCCGGATTGGGCCGGCCCAACTCCGTAGCTCTCTCAGCCCGGCAATCGCTCACCGCCCGTGTACCTGAGTCAATCCTGGTCAACAGCCCAGTGGGTCTTCTGTTGCTTCTGGCCCATGTACCCAGATTGGGCCAGCCCAACTTCGCAGCTCTCTCAGCCCGACAGTCGCTCGCTGCCCGTGTACCTGAGTCACACGCGGCCCATGAAACCAGATCCTTTCTTCTTCTGTCCTCTTTGACTATCGTTGACAATGACTCATCACATGTGGAGCCATGAGGCCCACGCTATTCAGCATGGCTCCTCAAAGTCCTCCCTCGTCTTTCCTTGCATGCGAGCTCCTCTGACGCCCCTATTTAACCCCCTGGCCTCCACCGCATTCGACCCCACGACAATTCGCTGCGAGATCGAACAGAGTGCCCATAGCACTCTTTCTAACGCCACCCCGCCGCCCCTACTTCGATCACCGCTCACCATCGCTGGTGACCTCCTCCGTCCACGACGACCACACCATTGTGACCACAAGGACCTCACCGACCTCAGCCACCCTCCGCCGTCGACGAACCCCACCAGAACACCATTGCCGACGAGGAGCCCGAACCACCTCGCCGCCTCCACTCAACGCCGGCCACGCTCCGTCAACCCCTCGCCTCGCCTAAGGTACCCCTGTCTTCCCCTATGCGTCCT
Source organism: Zizania palustris (assembly GCA_019279435.1). Taxonomy (NCBI): domain Eukaryota; kingdom Viridiplantae; phylum Streptophyta; class Magnoliopsida; order Poales; family Poaceae; genus Zizania; species Zizania palustris. Next base: position 19,208,173 of record JAAALK010000288.1, read on the forward strand.
CTTCTGTTTCTAGGCTTAGCTAGGACCGTCGTCGCTCGCCATGGCCTCTGGCCCACTCGTCGTCGCCGGAGAAGATGACCGGCACGGGCTGAGTACCCGTGCCGTGTCGGATTTAATCACGGCCGTGCGATCACGATCGGACGACACGGTATTATCACATGCGCGATTTAATCCACACCATCGGATCTGATCGAAGCGGTACGTTTTAATCTCGTGCGTCCGTTAGTTTTTAAATCCCGCATCGCATCTGGTCCGTCCATCGCGTACCGGTTCAGCGTTTTAATCTCAGCCGTCCACATTATTTTAACTCCCCTGCCTCGCCCGTGGCCGCCCGATCACGATCCAACGGTGGATCTTGATCCGGCGCACGCGCACAGTGCGCGGGTGCATGGTGGACTCGGCTCACCGTGGACCGACGCCTGTTTTGGATTTAATTTAAAATTCCAGAAATTGTTTTAAACCTCTAAAATTCATATCTTACGCATTTGAACTCCAAAAATTACCATTTCAATTCTAGAAAATTTATAATTTTATCCTCTACATGTTAATACCATAAAAATAGTATGTTTACTTTGGACATTTCATGTTTATTTTATAAAGTACCCAAATGCTCTTTAAGGAAAATTTCAAATTTAATTATTTAAGTTTTATCAAAATTTATCTTTATTCTTTCCTGTTAATAGAATGGAACCACTAAGTTTTCTCTGAACCACTTTTAAATTGGTTAGAAAACTTAAAATAAATTGTTCACACTCTTATCTCTTTTATTAAAGGACAATATTTCATTATAGTTCATTTTAAATTATTCATAAATGAATTTCAGAAACTTAACAACTTGGTTTTCTTTAAATTGACCCAATCAAAACCTATATGCTTGTTGTGTGGTTTTAGATTGTTTAATTGAATGTTGTTTATATTATTTTATTTATATTGGGAAGACTACGCCGCCGCCGAGGAGCCGGAATACTTCCCGGAAGTTCCACTCTCCCCTTTTGCTGAGCAAGGCAACTCACCAAACCAATCTTTTGAGCATTTTGAACCCATGTTTTATTAAACTATCGCTAAAACACATAGGATATACATGCATTAGTCAAATGAAACCCTTACAATATATTTATTTAGGATCCCCCGACCTTGTTGTGCAACCCTAGCCAGGTTATCTAGCCTAAACTCCTTGTCACCATATGATTAGTATTATTAGCTAGTGTCCAATGTATCGACACGATTGCTATAGGATTAAAAATGAGTCGTAGCGATTGGAATCTACTATATGATCCCCGTTATTCTCATCCCTGGAATGCTATTGGTGACAGAGTTATGGTTGAGAGTGTATGCATGGTGGGTTCCGGGTGCAAGCTAGGGCATTGGTCGGTAGCACTCAGGGCACTATAAGGACCGGTCTGCGGGATCCGTTGCAATACACTTCCGTACTAACCACAAGTCTAATGGGTATTTTGATGTTCATGTTATTATTCCGCATGATAAAATTTGACTACACTAAATGCAATAACTGAAAAATATACTTTTCCGCACTTTTAGCCAATTATCTTCCTTTGTTATTATCTTGCATTATTACTTGCATCTGCGGTGGCTTGTTGAGTACTCTTTGTACTCATATCCGTTGGACACATAATTCAGAGGATGCCTACTACGAGGAGGATGGTCTGGAGTAGCGACCCAGTCAAGAAGAAAGATCCTGAAGAAGGCGTTCGTCATGCAGTTTATTTTTATTACTGTTTTTATTTAACTCTTATGTAATAATATGGTCTACGTACCATGAATGTTTGCCCGCATGTACGATGTCGCATGATGAACCTCTTGTTATTATTGTTTTTCTATGGAATTCAATAATGTTCTGATTTCGATAAATCGAGGCGCCACAAGTATGGATGCTTGTTTAACTCATCGACAGATGGAATGACTTGACCTTTAGGTAACTTGAGAAGCCGACTTTTTAAGAGAAAATCAAATATTTATCACACTAGGTTATATCAAATGAGTACTTGACCTCACTAGGTCGATTCTTTGTGGAAGATGGTCGTAGCTCGGAGCAAGTGACAGGTTTATTCTTAGCGTTCCAAACCCATTCGGTCGAATCCTCCTCTTCTGACTCCTCCTCGTCAGAGCATTCCATGATGTGGATTTCAGCCCTAGCCTTGTTAAACGTCTTAATAAACTTTTATCTTTGGTTCGGCCTTCCTGGACCAGAGCCTGCTGTAAACTTGGCTGACTTCTAAAAAGTTTTGGTTATCTAACCTTTCTTTGATCTCGGAACGGAACCCATTAAAGCTAGTTCCGCCAAGTCCCTTTCCGAAATATTAAGGCTAAATAATCGGTTTCTAGTATCCCTAAAACGCTTGATGTACTTAGAGGTGTCTCGTTAGATTTCTGCTTAACCGATGTCAAATGTGAAAGCCTAAGTTTTGTGTCACCCGTGTAGAATAATCATGGAATTTCCGCTCTAAATCGTTCCACATCGGAATGAGTTCGGTGGGAGCGCAAAAACCCAGCGAAAGCAGTGCCGGATAGTGAGAGAGAGGAATAGTCCTACCTTCAGGGCGTCTATCCCGCTAACTTCTCCACACTGTGCCAAAAATTGACTAACGTGCTCTAGTGTAGTTTTGCTACCCTCGCCATCGAACTTAGTGAATTCGGGATTCTATAGCCGCGGGGTAGGGTACTATATCAAGATGTCGGGTATGGCTTACGATAAACCCTAACCCGTCCCTTGGCACGAAGCCGGCACACTCCCTAAATAGTGCGCGGACCCGCTCCTCTATGTCATCTTGGCACGTTGCTTGTGCGCGCCCTCATGCGGGGGCGCGACATGCGGTGGGATATCGACGTGTCGGGCCATGTGCTTCTTTCCTGCGCGCTATCTGTATGACGTGCTCGTGTCCGAGTGTCTACGCATGGGTGCGGGCAACGCGGGTACAGCGCAGGTGGTGGTGCATGGTACGTAGCTCTAGTTTGACCGTAAGTGTAATGATTAGTCTCGACCATGAGTGTTGTGGTCGGAGACATGGTTGTGCCAGTGCTGTCGTTAGTTCTGCCGTACACGTGGTTTGTCGGAGGTGCACTGGCAATAGGAACCGGGGGGTACGGCCTCAGTAAAGCCGAACCTCCTAAGAGTTGCCTCTACTTGGGAGCTGACTGCCGAATCTAAACGGTTGGCTAGCGAAGCGCTAACGGCTTGATCTACTGATGCGACTATTTTTTGCTCAATCTCTAAAGAAGATAAACGAGGCGATACAGGTGTTACCTGGACCTGAGCGAGGTCAGGGGTGATGATGTAATGCTTGATGAAGCCTGCGCGTGTCTTAACGTAGCCCCAAGCATCAGTCTTGGAGTGCCTTTAACTTTGCCTCGATCTCTACTCGGTCTTCTGCGGGGATATCCTCAAGTGTAGGTGTCAAGATGTTGCGGTTGTCGATATCCACGCCTCCTATTGCGTCCATCGGCGGTGTAGATGTAGTAGTCGATGTAGATGTACCGGTGGCCGATGTAGACGTAATTTCATGTTGGCGTAGCTATCCCCAGTGGAGTCGCCAAAAAGTATGTTGACACGGAAACGTGCCCTCGCACTTGGGTCAATTCGACGATCCAAAAGTGTGCGGGTACTTAGGGACAAGCCTAAGAGTGACACAGCACTGACATCACGTTCTGACTACCCTTAGTCGTGATAAGGGAGGTGGAGTCGCCAGGCAATCAGATCACACAAAATAATCCAATTAACCGAAAGAAATATATTAAACAGAATAAAATCAGCAAACCAGTCGGAGCCTGTCTGCTTCGGAGTATGGTGCGAAGGGATCGCTGAAGTATACCTTCGGCGCCTGGTGCGAAGTACCTCGCCAAAGGGTGCTCAGCGTTCAGACTGATCCGGCCGAAGATGGACTCCAAACGGATCTGGAGGCGACGATCACCTCCGAACAGCGGGGTTCGGCGTGAGGTCTCCGATACGGCAAATTACATAATAATGACGCAAGGGCCGCGTGCGGGCGTAACTTCGTACAGAGCGGAGTAGACGATCGGGGCGAAGCCTGTTGTGACGAAGTATGCTAGCGAAGCCTGTCGTCAAAGCCTACAGTCTCGCCGAGGGTGTCCTGACGACCTCCGAAACTGATCTCTCAACTCCAGACACCTCTGACGAAGTAGCTCCGAACGTGGGAACTACAAAAAGAGAGTTCGAAGTACCAATTCAGCCTGAGGACCGAATTCTGCTAAGTGTTGCACTAGTAGCGAAGGTAGCAATCTGTTACGCAGATTAGCGGATACTTCACAGACGAAGTAACAAGGTGATAGCAAAGATACTTCACAAGCGAAGTAACAAGGGTTACCACTGTTCCGAAGTGGCTGGCGGAGGGCTTCTAGGCAAACCCACGAAGAGGTATAGGAAAAGTAAAGGTAAAGTAAATACGATCAAAGCTAGGGCTTTGGTTGGTTTATGTTGGGGGGCACTCTAAGCTGGCCTCGCCTCTCTATTTATAGCGCCAAACTTCTGATCTAATATGCTATATTTCAGCTTAAATAGAGATAAAAAACTTAGCTGGAGTTGTATCCAACTCTGTCTCTGCCGAAGTGGGCTCCGACTAGGCCCATCGAAGCCTGCTCCTCGGGTCGAAGCTTCGGTGGCGTGGGCCCTCGATGGCTTTCTAGCTGAAGGTCGTGGGCTGGCTAGAGGCTTTCGGAGCCCATGGCCCAATGGACCTTGGCCCTGTAGGGCTTCGGCCTGACCCTGGACATGTGTATTTTTGGCCCAAATCTCCAAAATTGATATTTTGACAATCTAGCCATTAATGCCATTTTTTGCTATCAACACAACGGACGTTGAGATTGGAGCGATCCCAGAAAAGGTGGAGGAAGACAAGTCCTTGGTGAAGATGTCAGCGAACTTGGAGGTGGTAGGCATATGTAGACCACGGACATCTCTCACGGTGACACGATCACGGACGAAGTGGAGATCGATCTTCACATGCTTGGTGCACTGGTGCTGGACGGCGTTGGTGGAGAGGTAGACAGTGCTGACATTGTCACAGTAGACCAAGGTGATCTTTGAGAGGGGGTTGTGGAGTTCCTCCAGGAGCTACTAGAGCCAGGAGGCCTCTTCCACATCATTGGCAACAGCGCGGTACTCAGTGTCGGCACTAGAGCGGGAGACAACCGGCTGCCACTTGGACGACTAGGGTACGAGGTTACCACCAAGGAAGACGGCGAAGCCGGAGGTGGAGCGATGCATGTCTGGGCAGCCCGCCCAGTCGGCGTCAGTGTTAACCATGAGATCAGCCCCCGGAGAACACCGAAGATGGAGCCCGTAGTCGAGGGAGCCCGCAGATAGCGGAGAATCCGCTTCATAGTGGCGAGGTGCGTGTCCTGAGATCGTGGATGTGAAGGCACACCTGCTGAACTGCATATGAGATATTCGGTCAAGTGAAGTTGAGATACTAAAGGACACCAGCAAGGCTACGATAGGAAGTAGGATCATCGACTGGTGCACCCGTGGTACTAGAAATCTTGGCCTGAGTATCAACTGGAGTGGAACAGGGCTTATAGTCAGTCATCCCTGCTCGCTGAAGAATATCCAAGGTGTACTAGCGCTAGTGAAGGAATAGACCATCACGCCTCCACGGTCACACACAAGAAGTGATGGAGCACACCAAGATCCTTTATAGCAACTCCTGCTACAAAGAGGTGACAACCTGTTGAAGTAGAGACTAGCTAGAGGCGGTGAGGACGATGTCATCCACATAGAGTAGCAGGTAGGCGGTGTCACAACCGTGGCGAAGGACAAACAGAGAAGTGTCAGACTTGGCCTCGCTGAACCCCAAAGTTACCAGGAAGGTGGCAAAGCGGCAGTACCAAGCCCAAAGAGCCTGTTTTAGACCATACAGAGACTTGTTGAGCCGGCAGACCAGCTCGGGGTGAGCGGGATCCACGAAGCCCGCTGGCTGGCTGCAATACACAGTCTATGTCAAGGTGCCATGAAGGAAGGCATTCTTCACATCCAGCTGGTGAACCGACCAGGAACGGGAGATCGCTAGGGAGAGAACAGTGCGAGCCGTAGCGGGCTTCACCACTGGGCTAAATGTCTCATCATAGTCAACTCCAGGGCACTGAGTGAAGCCTCGGAGGACCCCAACGAGCCTTGTACCGATCTAGTGTACCATCCGCCTTGTGCTTGTGTGTCTAGATCCACTTGCCTGCCACCACATTGCAACCGGAGGGATGCGACACCAGGTCCCAGGTCTAGTTGGCCAGAAGAGCCGCATACTCCTCCTCCATCGCGTGACGCCAGTGTGGATCCTCTAGGGAACCACAGACGGAAGAAGGTATAGGAGAGACCCGAGGGCTGGTGGTGGCGGAGAGGACATTTCGATCAACTAGACGGAGAACCCCTGCATCCCGCCAAGTCACTATCGGGTGAGTGTGTTGGGGATCGTGGTGAACGATGGGAGGGTGGTACACCAGCGGCTCATCATGAGAGCGGGCCGGTGCAGCAACCGTCAAGCGCCGCTGGTAGACGCACACGGGGTTAGCGTAGCGGGTAGAAGATGTTGGGGTCGCACGTGGTGAGGCAGGCGGCACCGGGACAAAGGTAGGTGCCACAGGGGACTCCGTGGCCGCACGTGGCACGACCGAGGCCGTTTCGGGTGCGGCAGGAGACTCTGGGGATGCGCATGATGCGGGGGCAACACCGGGGCCACACAAGGCATGCCAGGCGACGGTAAAGCAGCCATGCATGGCACCGCCGAGGACTCTAGAGCCGCCCATGGCACGGTGGGCAACGTCGTGTCCACACAAGGCGCGCTAGGCGGCGATAGAGGCCACCGGAATAGCTAGAGGTTTACTTGTAGAAGACAAAGGAATTAAACCACTGAGTCAGTTGAAAACAGGGACTCCAACTCAAGGTCGGTGGCAGGAGTGGAGTCGGCGAAGAAAGGAAAAATCGACTCGGTGAAGACGACGTGTCATGAGACAAGGACACGGCGAGAAGAGAGGTCAAAGCAATGGTACCCCTTGTGGTCGGGGGAGTACCGAGAAACACACAGAGGGTTAAGTGGGGCACAAGCTTGTGAGGGGTAGTGGCAAATGTGTTGGGATAGCAGGCACACCCGAAGACATGAAGGTGAGCATAGGAGGGAGAGGTACCTAACAAGGCATGGTGAGGAGTGGGAACACACGTGGCCTTGAAAGGTAGGCGATTGAGCAAGTTAGTGGCAGTAAGGAGGCTCTCAGCACAAAAGCGAGCGGGAGCAGAAGCCTAAAACAACATAGAGTGCATAATATTGTTACTAGTGAGAATCATGTGCTCAGCCTTGCCATTCTGAGGGGAGGTATAGGGGCACGACATGCGCAACTGGACTCCCTTAGAGAGTAAGAAGGCCCAGGAGGCGGAGTTATCAAACTCACACCCATTAGCACACTAAAATGCCTTGATAGTAACACCGAACTGAGTGGACACCCAAGCAAAAAGTGAGTAAGCATGGGGAAGGCGTCTGACTTGGAACATAGTGGAAAAGTCCATGAGTAGTGAGAGAAATCATCAAGAACCACGCTATAATATTTATAGCCAGAAATACTCATGATCGGAGATGTTCACAAGTCATAGTGAATAAGGTCAAAAGCATGAACAACATGCAAGGAAGAAACAAGAAAAGGTAAACGAATATGGCGACCTAACTGACATACATGACAAATATGTTCACTAGCAGCCCTAGTACAAGGAACAGAGGAGCTACTACAAAGCTGAGCCAAAACGTCGACGCCGGGGTGACAAGCTGGCGGTGCCAGATGGTGGAGGAAGTCGTGATAGCAAGCACAAACAAAGGGGAAGCCAAAGGTGGAGCAGCGGAAGGCAGAAGGCGAAGCATGTAGAGAGGTCTAGTGCTATCGCAACGGAGAAAGGACGTCGGGTGATCAAATCCTTCACAGTTGTTGGGGGAAAATACTTCATCCTCAGGGCCATTGCTGCAACAAGACAAAGGAAGGTGATTTAATCGAAGGTTTCCAGCATCTAACTCCGGAAGTATACTGGATCAAGTTCGAAGTATAGAGGCGGACTATAGTTCGGAGTATATCTTTGAACATCGGCTCTTCAGAGAGATTCTTTGCCAGCTAGGATGGAAGACTTATCTCCTCTCTTTAGATTAGTCTTTTACCATTTTAGCCCTATCAAGGGTACCGAATAGTCTCCACTATGTCGGTTGACACAGAGGGGTAAAAGGGTCCTTAAGGTTTTGGGCTATAAATACCCCCCGTTTTAACCTGTAATGAGGATCGAATACTGAGTTATTCAATACACATCTTCGAATTGTTTTGAGCTATATCCACTTCGGAGGCTTGAAATAGTTTACTTCACAAATACTTCGTTTGTTAGTTTCTAAGCTTCAGAAACCTGTTAGCGTAATTTTTTACGCCAACAGTTGGCGCCGTCCGTGGGGAGCCTAGTCCAAAAAACTTTGTTCTCTACCAAGTTCTCAAACCATGCCTCCCAAGCGGAGTTCAGGTGGTAGTCCTACTCGGAGGTCCCCTCGGACCTCCAGAGAAAGATCTTCAAACACAGTTGAGGTCGGAGGACCTTCGACTTTTCCTCCACCTCAGACTCCGGAAGGGATTCCCCTTCCTCGAGCACACGGAGTTCCTCCCCCAACCCCATCTATACTTCGGCCAACCAGAGATCCTCTTCCACCTCAAGTTCCACTTCGAACTGATGCGTACAGTTCTCAAGACCCAGAAGGCCCTTCCGGAGGAGATGAAGATGGTCTTAGCGATATGGCCGCTCAAATGGCCAGTCTCCAAGCTGAAGTAGCAAGGTGGCGGCAGGAAGCCGTAGATAGGCTTCGTTCTCAAGCCACCTCAGTCATCCCCGAAGTGCCCGAAGACGACGAGCTTCCTTATCCGGAAGCCCCGGAGAACGCTTCCCTTCGACACAGAATCTCCGCTGCATCTTGAGTTACAGAAACTACGCTTCGGTCCTAAGTTCAAAACTTCGAAGCTCTGCAAATATTCTGGAGATGAAGACCCTGGGGAGTTCTCCCGTTCTTACGCATTGGCAATTGAGGCCAGTGGAGGAGTACGAGACACCATGGCCAAATGGTTTCCTCTAGCTCTTGAAGGAGTGGCACTGCGGTGGTTTTGGTCTTTGAAGCCAGGGTCAATCAGAACCTGGGAACAATTAAGGAATAAGTACATAAGCAATTTTTAGGGTACCTTCATACCCCCAATGTCAACAGGAAGTCTTTTCTAGGTGAAGCAGCTCCCCAGAGAGAATTTAAGGCAGTATTTCAAGCGCTTCGCTCATACGAAGTCGCAAATTCGAGGGTTAACTACATCTTCTGTTGCTCAGTTGATGTCTTATTTCGAAGAGTATGCAAGGTTAGAAGAGGGGTGGCTTCGGAGAACTGCCGCAACTCCGTCAATCGTGTAAGAAGTCAAACTGGAAGTGAAGACTTCAACACAGTCGCAGGGGCCTAGCTTCAAAGCTCAGCATGACAGGCGTCGGGGGCAAAAACATCCTCGTTCAGAAGTCTTGAACATTGCACCAACGCAGAAATTTGCCCCCAGGGACTACGCAACCTTCAGGAAGCAAGGCCAGCGGCTGGAGGCCGCTAGGGAAGCCGGCTGGCAAAGCCCAGGCCTTCTTGTGTTGTGTCCATGGTGAGAATCTAAGTTACGTAACTGATGCGTGTAAGTCTATTCTTGCTTTAAGAGGCGAGTACCTTGAAAGAACTTCGGGTCGGGGCACTACCGACCGAGTTCTAACCGAGGTGCATCCAGAGCCTGTCCAGGCTGTGGCGCGTATTGATAACTTCGACCCTGCAAGACGGCCTCCGGTGGTCAATGTTATGCCACCTCCGAAGCAGGAAGATGGTCAGGATCGAGGGAAAAGAGTAGTCCTCCCCATCTCCGGAGGAGGGACCCTCGGAAGTATGTCGAAGAGGCAGAGAAGAGAATATGTCCAAGAAGTGGGCCATATTGGAACTTCTTCGTCCGCCGCTGCTATGCCTGAATGGTCCCATGTGCCGATATCTTTTTCTGAAGAGGCAGAGAAGAGAATATGTCCAAGAAGTGGGCCATATTGGAACTTCTTCGTCCACAGCTGCTATGCCTGAATGGTCCCATGTGCCGATATCTTTTTCTGCAGATAATGCAGCTGGCATAAAGTTTCCACATGCAGACCCACTTGTCATCACTGCCGACATAGCAGGGACTGAAGTCCGGAGAGTACTGATCGACGGAGGGAGCTCAACGGATATTATCTTCGTCCAAGTTTTCGATCAACTCTGCATCTCCAGGAAGCATCTTCTCCCAGCAGCTCGTCTTTGCAAGGCTTCATAGGACCCCCTCTTGATGCCCTTGGCCAAATAGGCCTGGAGGTCACTTTCGGAGAAGGGCTATTGGCTAGGACGAAGGAAGTAATTTTTGATGTTGTGGATGCCCCATATGCATACAATGTTATATTCAGGAGGGGCATGTTGACTCAATTCGGAGTTGTGGTGCATCATAATTATCTGTGTATGAAGATGCCCACACAAGCGGGAGTGCTTACTGTTTTTAGAGATCAGGCCACTGCGCAAAGAGTGGAATATGGTCATGGCCCTCCTCTAGACCCGAGACGGGTGAACAGTGTGCAAGGAAACCCGAAGGATTTTTCTGCTTCAGGCGAACCTTCGAAGAAGTCCTTCCCAAGGCCAAGCCCTGAAGGGGAGATTATAACGAAGGTTATTATCAAAGACGGCAAAGACTATTCATTTCAGTTTGGCAAGGATTTGCCTCTAGAAGTCGCTACTTCGTTAGAAAAAAGTAGTTGAAGAGAATTTAGATGTCTTTGTCTGGTCTGATGAGGACATTACCGTAGTCAGTCGGGATATTATTGAGCATAGTTTACTTGTGAACCCGAAGGTTCGGCCTGTCCGGAAAGAACTCCGGAAGCTATCTACGGAGAGGGCTATCCTTACTAAAGATGAAGTGGAAAAGTTGCTGAAGGCTGGGATTATCAGAGAGGTAGCTCACACGGAGTGGCTAGCCAACCCAGTCTTCGTTAGGAAGAAATCTTCCGGGAAATGGTGCATGTGTATTGACTTTACATCTTTGAATAAAGCATGCCCCCGCGACCCCTATCTCATGCCCCGAATTAATCAATTGGTTGACTCCACTGCTAGTTCGGAGTTATTAAGCTTCCTTGACGCGTATTCCGGCTATCATCAAATCTGGCTAAAGCACGAAGATGAAATCAAAACAAGCTTTGTAACTCCTTCGGGAGTCTTCTGCTATGTAAGAATGCCCTTTGGCTTAAGAAATGCTAGGGCAACCTTTTCGAGGTTAATTGCTAAGGCTCTAGGTCATCAAATAGGCCGCAATGTAGAAGCTTATATGGATGACATTGTAATAAAGAGTGCTTTAAAGCACCAACATAGCCTAGACTTAGCAGAAACATTCAATAGCCTTCGGACATGTGGGATCCATCTTAACCCCGAAAAATGTATCTTCGGGGCTCAGGTTGGAAAGTTGTTAGGGTATCTAGTTTTAAGCAGAGGGATCGAAGCTAGCCCCACTCAAATAACTGCGTTGCAAAGGATGGCTCCTCCGGAGAATTTAAAGCAAGTGCAAAAGTTGACTGGTATTAAAAGCTTATCTCAGTAACCTCCGGAGAGAAGTTTGCCCATTTTCAAAGCATTGAAGGGGTCCGAAGATTTTGCATGGACACCGGAGTGTAAAAAAAGCTTCGACGGTATTAAAAATTATCTCAGTAACCTCGCTACACTCACGGTGCCTGTTGCGGACGAAACCCTACTCCTTTACCTTGCGGCTACTGGCTCTGCTGTCAGTGCAATCCTTGTTAGAGAGGTTGATTTCAATGGGAAGTTGCTACAAAATCCAGTCTATTTTGTATCCGAAGCATTGTCCGGAGCAAAAAACAAGATATTCCGAGCTTGAGAAATTCACCTATGCTCTGATAATGGCTTTGAGGAAGTTAAGGCATTATTTCTGGCACATAATGTGATTGTACCAACTTCATATCCTTTGGGAGATATGCTCCGAAGTAAGGATTCCACAGGAAGAATTGGGAAGTGGGCTGTTGAATTAGCACCCTTCGGCATCTCCTTCATGGCAAGGATAGCAATTAAGTCACAAGTGTTGGCAGATTTTATGGCAGAATGGACTCCCCCTGCAGCATGGGCTCCGGAGAAGCCAAGCGAAGGAATTTGGATCATATACTCCGATGGAGCTTTCCAAGCATCCAGAGTAGGTGTCGGAGCAGTAATAATTTCGCCTTCAGGGCAAAAGGCAATGTACTCCGCAAGACTCAACTTTAAGTCTACCAATAATACAACGGAGTATGAAGGAATTTTGTTAGGACTTCGAAAGGCACGTGCTTTGGGGGCTACAAGAGTTATTATTAAAACAGATTCACAAATTGTAGCAGGGCACGTAAATAAGAGTTTTCAAGTTCGACATCCGCAGCTTGCAAATATTTGGAAGAGATCCATAAGATTGAAGCAGCATTTAAAGGGATTTCCATTCGAAGTATACCCAGAGCTGAAAATGCGCAAGCTGATATCTTGGCGAAAGCTGCAGCCGGAGCTATGGACATTCTAGAAGGAGCTTTTTACGAGGAACTCAGTACACCTTCGGTACCATAGATCCCTTCTGCGGAAGTCCTTTGCATTCCAAGTACAGATTGGCGAAGTTCAATTATGGAATTGTTGCAAGGAGAAGCAAATTTACCTGAAGGGCCACAGCTTTTGAGGTTGAAGCTCATAATTCGAAATTATCATATAATCAACGGTATTTTGTACAAGGTCGGAGTATGTTCCCCTCTGCTCCGATGTATATCTCAAGCCGAAGGTCAAGAGATTCTTCGAGAAATTCATGAAGGACTTTGCGGTAGCCATCTGGCCCCTCGAGCTTTGGCAGGAAAAACACTTCGCTAGGGGCTTTATTGGCCTACAATAGTAGCTGATGCGGAGAGCTTATTCCGCACTTGCCAAGGTTGTCAATGGATGGGAAGAAGAAGTCATCGCCTGCCAACAACTCTTCAAGTCATTGCCCCAGTATGGCCCATGGCCAGATGGGGCATGGACCTTATTGGCCCCTTCCTAGTAGCAAAAGGAAATTTGAAATTCGCAGTGGTAGCAATTGAGTATTTTTCCAAGTGGGTCGAAGCAGAGCCCCTAACAGCTATCACTTCGAATAATGTACAAAAAATTTTCTAGAAAAATATCATATGCCGGTTCGGAGTGCCTCGGCAACTCACAGTTGACAATGGGACACAATTTGATGCAGAGCCCTTCAGGAAGTTTTGTGAAGATCTTGGCATACAATTATGCTTCGCTGCAGTGCGATATCCCCAGTCTAACGGAGCTGTTGAAAGAGCCAATGGTAATATCTTGTCAGGGCTGAATCGAAGAATAGTGGGATTGGCAAAAGGATTGTGGACCGAGGAGCTCCCGAAGATTCTATGGTCCATCCGGACCACTCAAACGAGGTCCACGGGTTTCAATCCTTTCAGACTATTATTCGGAGATGAAGCTATGGCGCCAACGGAGCTTAAGGAGGATCCCTTCACAGCACCGAACCGGAAATAGAAGCAGAAAGGCAAACTTCGCTTGATTTAACAGAAGAAACAAGACTTCGAGCTGTCGCCAATTTATCAAAGTATCATCAGCAGACGAAGACTTAGTTTGACCCGAAGGTCAAGCTTAACGAACTTAAGCCGGGTCATCTTGTTGTGCAAAGTGTTATAGCACCAGGGAAACTAGGGAATAATGGGAAGGTCCATATATAATTCTCCGTTCAGGACGCCCTGGTTCTTTAAGTTAGCTAATTTAGAAGGTGAAGAGTTAACGCATACATGGCATGCGGAGCACTTAAAGCGATATTTCGCATAGGGGCTCCTTGTAATCATTTGTAAACACCTTCTGAATTAATAAAGCTCATGGTTCAGATAATGCCTACCTCTCAAACACTTCATACTTCTAGTGGACGCACTGGAAGAACGAAGTTGGCTGTGAGGGAAGTGTCATTAATTTGAACCAATTTTTCGGACTTCGAACCACTGGTTCGAAGCTTCGGACGAGGTGGGAAAGTCACTGAAAAACGGATTCCAAGCCACTGACTTAAAAGCATCCGTAAAAAGAGTCGAAGGAGACCAAATAATGCGGATTCCAAGCTTCGGCTTGAAAGCATCCGTAAAAAGAGTCCAAGGAGACCACTGCGAATTCCAAACCACCGGTTTGATAGCATTCGCAAAAAGAGCCAAAGGAGGCCAAAACAAAACAGAGTTTGAGCTGATAAGATTCGAATATCTGTGAAAAGAGTCCAAAAGTGACCAATCGTTTGGGACATTAAAGTGTCCGGAAAGTTTGTCCGAAGTGACTTCTTTCAAACAAAAGGTACTAAGTTACCAGTTTTATGACTCCAAGTAGTCAGACATTTTATAAGATTTTAATCAATCTTTAAGTTGTTGAGGGGCTCCGAGCCTCCAAAATTGTACTCCTAAGTTTTTCTTTGCGCCTAACCATCTTCGAGTATAGTGCCAAGTTGCTTACGCCCAAAGAGGGGCTGGGAAGTAGGGAGACAATTTTAAAAATCAATCTTTATTATTCGAACAGATTACATTACATTACGAAAAATCTGTGTCTATGCCAAGAAGGAATCGAAGACCCCTTCGATCTCGAGAGCTACCACTAAAGTTGGAACGACTAGTTCTAGAGCCAGGAGTTCTAATAACCTTGTGTTTAACTCTTCTCCCTCCCTTCGAAGCTCTAAAATCTTTTTCTTCTTGTTGAAGTTTAGCCCAAGTTCGAAGTCGTTCGGGGCTTCTTTCCCAGCTTCGAAGTTCTTAAGGCTTCTTCCCTTGTTCTTCAGCAATACCTTCGTCCTCGGACCACACAATGTCTTCAGAAGACAAAGTTTCCAAGTTAACTTCTTTTTCTTCCTCCTTAATATAAGATAATATATCTTTACATATTTCGGGCACAATTGCACCGGAGCTCTCTCGAGGAATCAAAAATCGAGGTCATTTATGAAGTTTTAAAAGATCGAAGGTAGCCCATAGCAGGCGGAGTTCTTCGTTAACGTTTAATACTTCAACATCATCCATACGAGGTTGAGAAGCCTAAAAACATGATAAGTAAATTTTCATTCATAATTTATGAAAGCATAATTTTTACATAGTCGGGCTCCTAAAACAAAACTAAACCTGCGGGTTCAGCGGAGGCTGGCTGCTCGAGGCTTGAGACCGAGCTTGCTTTTGGCGATGCCCTTCGTCGATCCAAGCCTTGATCGCAGTGCGACCTTCGGATCTCCATGAAGCTTGGAAGGCTTGCCAAGCTGCGGCCACGTCTTCAGAAGGGTTAAGAAGTTGGTTCTCGTCGAAGGTAATGGGAGCCGCCCCAGAGTCTGGCGTTATCGATAGCCCTAGATCTTCGTAGTAGCGAAGTACTCCGAGAGCAGCCAATTGGTCGGAGATCTCTCCATATTGAATGCCTACTGTCTTCATCATCTTCACAACTCCTTGGTAGTGTCCAAAGAGTACCGAAGTACTCAAGAATGCCTAAGAGGTTGTTCATGACTTCCGCAGCTACCTTCTCCAATTTCACCTTATCTTCGATCAAAGCATCCCTTGACGAAGTCAGTTCATCCACCACAGCAGAGAGCCTAGCTGCCTCCGTAGCCAGAGAACTCTTCTGGCTAAGCAAGTTGCTAGCCTCCTCCGTAGCTTTAGCCTTTTCTTCTTGGAGCTTAACTAGCTCAGCCCCCACCGTAGCGTGCTCTTCCCGCATCTTTTCTACCTCAGCCCGAAGCACAATTTGTTCGGCTTCGAGTTTTTTATTCGCAGCCTCCAGATTTTTTCTGGCCCTCCTCTCCACCGAAACCATTTCGTCTAAACGGGAAACTCGAACTTCAGAGACGTTAAGATTCCTTTGGAGAGCAGCAACCTTCTCTTGAAGACGAAGACTTCCGCGCTCGTTCGAAACAGGTGCAGCTCGAGCCAAAACTATTTGCTGCGAAGGGAAAAAGCAAGGTGAGAGATTATTCGTAAGTTGAAATTAATCTTGTTTTGCAGATACTTCGTACCTGGTATGCTGCCCGTTCCAAGGCTGCATTGAGCTCCGAGCCCTCAGCCTCGCTAAGGATGGCTATGAGGTCCGTCTCCCCAACTTCGCGGTTAGCTCGATCCAAAGGCTCGAGCAGGGTCCGAAGTCCGGTCCTTCGCTCCAGGAAAGGAGCTAGGAGGGGGAGCATGGACAAAGCCCTCTGGTCGTCTTCGTTTGGTGAGGGGTCGGAGCGCTGTGCTGCGTCTTCGGAGACTTCGGTAGAATGGCCCCTCTCCGTAGATTGACCTCCGTCTGTCGATTCAGACGGAGTTAATCCTAAATTCGGAGCAGGGAAGGGGTCTATTTTGCCTTTAACTTTTCCAGGTCCCATCTGTGCAACTTCTGGAATCGGCTCCGGAGAGGTTGAGGTCCCAGCAGTCGTATCTTCAGGAGGGGCCACTTCCATGGGAGTGGGCCCTGTCAAGACAAAGGTATTATATATTGCATAATTTTGTAGGGAAAAGGAACAAACGGTTCATGTGAAGTTTACCTCCGAAGTCCTATCGGCGGATGAGTACGGGGCTGCTCGGAGGGTCAAAGGCCACTTCGAAGTCTTCATCGGACTCGAAGTTTAGAACCGAAGGGTCAACCATTGGAGCCTCTCTCAAAGCTACAGTTACCGTTTCGTCCGAAATCGAAGCTGGCTCAACAGTAACTTCGACTCCGCCTTCAGTTACAAGGGCTTCTTCATGTGGCGGGTCTGGCTGGACATTTGAAGCCCCAGCCTGCCTGGAGCTACTTGGAACATCTAGCGCACTTGCAGCGTCGCCAGTGTTTACATCCGCCCGGTTTTCATCTTCGGTGATCAGGTTGATGAGGACTCTTCCCTCATCCTCAGAGGAATCGGAGACCGAAGCCACCAGACTTGAAGGCGCCACATTCTTTGGCTTTCGGGCTACCTTTTTTGCCGGAGTCTTAACAGGAGCCGAAGTCTCGGCATCCACCTTCCTCTTCTTCGGCCCTTGCTCTGAAGGCACCCAGTCCGGAAGAGGAGGGGGAGCAACTCCGAGTACACCCCACACTCGGTTGAGCCGCTCCCAGCTACCTACTAGCTTTGTCCTCCACTCCTTCTCGGCCGGAGTTGGAACTCCCAAAATCTTCTCCGAAGCTCGAACAACTAGCTCCGAAGTCATGGGGCCTTGAGAAGCTAAAAGATAAGTTGGCGTTAGTCATGTCATCAAACAAATATATATAAACGTTGTTTTCAAAGTTACCTACGGGGCTTGAGTTCGAAGAGAGTTTTCGGAGTCCACCCTCCGGATCCTCTTCGAAGGTGATAGGCTAGTTGGACATCAGAGGTGGAATTTGAAGTCCAATGAACTCCTCTGCTAGGTCCCACATGCTCATGCGGCGACTAATCCTTTGAAGCAGGCTGAGGCGAGCTTCGAGCTGACCGGGATCTGGGTGAACAAGGGCTTCCCTTCGGAAGTTTATGTCCTGCAGGGGTCCGGCCAGACGACTGCCTGCCCAACTTTGGCATAGAACCACCGGAGGATCCAATCTGTGTACCATCTGGCATTGATGGCCTTCGTTAGAAATCTTAGTTGAAACTCATCCCAAAGCCAGAAGTTGATGCTCCCAAAAGCTACCACGAACTTTTCTCCTCCGAGGCCTAGGTAAGTCTTGGGTTGGCAAGATGCCCTGTGCAGTGCTGTGAAGATCTCTGCTCTTCCTTCGCAGCCCTCAACTCGCAGCGCCCATTCGAAGATGGCCAAGCGCGCTATTGCGTTCAGAGATAGTTGGGGAAGGGTAACGTGAAATAAATCCAGTACCTCCGATAGGAAGTCGACTGTCGGAAGTCCTAATCCCGCTTCGAAGAAAGCTTCGAAGACTACAACTTCTCCAGGCCTTGGCGAAGGGATGGCCTCCTTTCCAGGTTTACGGATTATGACCTCCGAGCTAATCTTTCCTTCCACTACTGCTGCAATCGACTCCCTCTTGCAGGTAGATGGACCCAGTTGATAAGACTGGTTCGAATATTTCGAAGATGTCGGGAGGAGATCGTGAGGACCAACATTTTGGGGATTCCTTGCCGGCGCTGCCACTGGTGCTGTTACTGCTGCCGTCGGAGCCACCACAACTGAAGGCGCCGCTGCTGCCGCTGCCGCGGCTGCAGCCTGCTGCCGGGCTAGGGCCGAAGCCGCCCCAAGGACCTTGAAGCTTTGTCTTCGCCATGAAGTCGCACTAATTTCTAAAGAAGAAATTTGGAGGCTAGGGCTTGTTTGCACAAAAGCGATGAGAAGGGTATTCGAGAAGGGTCCGGGTCCTCTATTTATAGCCCAGGCCCACGATTTTTTACTGTTTACATTTTCCGTTTCGCATTCTTGACCGTTACCCCTTGCGAAGTTAAGGCATCACATAACTTCCGTTGGAAGGAAAAAGCCAACGACTATTTCTTCCAAGTCTAAAAAAGCTTTATAACTCCTTAAGTTAATTCCAAGATAGTTCGAATGTAACTTTATTAGAAATCGATTCGAAGTTTTGAATCTCCACATATTTCGGAGGTCGATTAAATCTATTAACCCCTACGCATGATTATTTTTCTTGCGTATACTGCTCTCCTAACGTTACAGATCTAGCGGAGAAGCGTATTCGAGGGGCTATTGTTGGGGGAAAATACTTCATCCTCAGGGCCATTGCTGCAACAAGACGAAGGCAGGTGATTTAATCGAAGGTTTCCAGCATCTAACTCCGGAAGTATACTGGATCAAGTTCGAAGTATAGAGGCGGACTATAGTTCGGAGTATATCTTTGAACATCGGCTCTTTAGAGAGATTCTTTGCCCGCTAGGATGGAAGACTTATCTCCTCTCTTTAGATTAGTCTTTTACCGTTTTAGCCCTATCAAGGGTACCGAATAGTCTCCACTATGTCGGTTGTAACAGAGGGGTAAAAGGGTCCTTTCCTTAAGGTTTTGGGCTATAAATACCCCCGTTTTATCCTGTAATGAGGATCGAATACTGAGTTATTCAATACACATCTTCGAACTGTTTTGAGCTATTATCCACTTCAGAGGCTTGAAATAGTTTACTTCACAAATACTTCGTTTGTTAGTTTCTAAGCTTCAGAAACCTGTTAGCGTAATCTTTTACGCCAACAACAGTCAAACCACAAAGTCAAATTCAATAGAACAAGAGTTATCAGAAGTGAATTAGCGAATGGAAATAAGGTTATGAACAATATCAGGGGCAACAAGAACATTGTGAAAACGAAAAGAACCACAAGAATCCACATCACCCACAGAGGTAACCGGAAGACAGGAGCCATTGCCAACCATGATGGAAGAGGGTCAAGATGGGTGGGTGGCCTACTGGAAGAGAGTATACCAGCGTGAGGAGTGGTGTGGTAGGAGGCACCCGAGTCGGCCACCTAGTCTCTAGCGGTGGGCGGTGTCAACCCCAAGGTGCTGAAGGTTGTGAAAGAGCCGCCTAGTCCAACCTGTCGGACCACGGAGCCCATGTCGGAGGTGGTGGGCGTTGTACCGGCTAGACCTGAGGCAGCGCGTGCTGGGTTGGCTTGGTGAGCAAGGCCGCAGGTGGTGTGGACAGCCGAAGAGCCCCTCCTGTGAACTGCCCAAGACACATGGAAATGCTCCCCGACCACGGGTTGGAGAAGGATGGCCAGGGCGCACTCACGGTGGCAGGAGCCGGTGTAGCGGAGGTAGGACCATGACCAACGCCACCCCACCACCCCCATTGGCGACGACGGCTGCCACCACCCCCACCCGGCCCCTCCCCCACCACTAGTGCATCCGGCGAGAGGAGCACCGAGAAGAGAAGGGGCCGGCACCGGTGGTGGGGTGGAGGTTGGCCTGCTGGAGCTCGAGGCGACAAGAATAGTAGCAGTGGCAGGCGTGTGAACGAGAGCCCAGGTAAGCTCCTCGAGGACAAGTTCATCCCGGACCGTGTGTATGGATAGGAACGGCACTGTCCTCGTGATCCACGTCCGGAGTTGGGCATAAGCATCGCCAAGGCCACGGAGGATGTTGAGGACAAGGGTGCGCTCCACAATAGGCTCTCCGAGGTCTCGAAGGGAGTCCACCATCCCCTTCATGCGAAGGCAGTACTCCGAGACGGAGAGATCCCCCTAGACGAAGGTGCAGAAAGCAGTGTCCAACTGGAGAGCACGGGCCTCGCGGTTCCCAAGGTACTGCCCCTCGATCGCAATCTAGGCCTGACGGGCGGTGCCACCAAGCTCTCGCACGATGTCCTGCAGCTCGAGGGTGATGGAACCGAGGATCCAAGACAGCACCACGTTGTCCATGCACCGCCACGCCGACCCACGGGCGACCACTGGAGTTTTGACGAGGACGTGGTCATCCAGTGCGTAGCGCTGGAGCGTGAGGAGCACCAGATCTTGCCAGCACGAGTAGAAGGGTGAAGAGGGGTCGAGCGTGACCGGTATGAGTGACCGGATGTTCTGGACACTGGTCACCTAGGCGTGGAGATGTGCGATGTCCGGATCCACGGCGACAAGGGTAGGGGATTAGCGAGGTGGTCGCAAGAGAGAGGACCACCCCAGAGATGGCGCTCGGCCTCAGCAACATGCTGGGACAGCGCGTCGGTGGCCTGGCGGGCACTCTCCCAGACAAGAGCGGTCGCCCGCTCGCGCTCCTGAGCGGCGGTGACGGCGGCAGTCTTGGTAGTGGCGAGGAAGGCGACAAGTGCGGCGTCGGCGGCATCCACATCGGCGGAGCTGAAGGTGGTGGAGATCGGTGGCGGTGGCCTACCAGCCCGCAGCATTGGGAGCCACTGGAACGGCGGCCAGCAGGGGCGGCACGGTGGTGGGGAAGCTAGCAGCGGTGGCCTACCAGCCCGCAGAAGCTGAGCCATGGCCAGATCTGGTCACAGGGACGGGGATGGGGACGATGTCCAGTGGCAGCGACACGGTGGTGAAAAAAGGAGGAGGAGGCCGGTGGCGCGGTGGTGAAGGAGGAGGCCGGCGGCGCGGTGGTGAAGATCGGCACAACGATGATGCATGGGGTCAGCACACCCATGGCGGCGTCCAGCCCACCCACGGCCGAGCCAAGTCCAGTCGCGCCCGCGGCGGCGGCGGTGGAACCCCTAGCGACAACGTAGGTGGTGGCGGTGGCGGGAGCATAAGCACCAGATCCATCCATGGCGGCTGCGGATCCAACCACCGTAGTGCTAGATCTGGCCACAACGGCTGCCTGTCAGCCACTCCGACGATGGGGAGTGGGAGGAGAGGGAAGGAGGAGAGAGGAGAGGAGAGAGCCCTAGTTTGATACCATGATAGAATGAGACTGGATTCCTCACTCAACCCTAGAAGGGTAGGTGGATAAATATAGTAGCATACATGGGACAAACACACACACTCTAACAGAAGGTGCTCATCACATATTTGATAAAATAACCACATTAATATGGTTCATTGTATCTCTTCCGTTAGAAGAAGACTTAGGGATTATCTAGGCTTAGGACTAGCAGGGCATTGGGTTACCTTCGGGCTTGATCGAAATTGAGGAAGAACGCCGTGGCAGTCTGTGACGTCTAGTCTGGTGAGCGGCGGAGAGGAGTCGAGGAAGCTTTATGTTGCTTCGACACACTTAGTTTAGATCGGGTAGCGTTAGGGAATGAAGGGCGAAGCTAGAACACACGAACAACAACTTGTTCGTGTACGTGACGTCCCCTTTTTATGTGTGTGCCGCGCGACAGTGGCACCTCAACCGATTCGGTTGGGACACCCTCAATCAGAGTGTCAAAGGACCAGGGGTTCTGTTTTGGGCTTCAAACGCGTTAGGGAGGAGAGGGACTTGGTCTCACTCTCCTCCCGAGATCTCTCAATTAACATCTTCAACTTAAAAAATGAGATTCATTCCATATAGTTGTGGTGGAGAGATGGTTAGAGGCTCACTATGTATTTTATAAAATAGCTATATAAATAAAATTCATATTTCTCTAACCATGAAAAAATCATCTATTAAATATTAAACAGAGGATAAAACCACTCATCAAAAAAACAGGATTGGTCATTCCATCGCAACGTGTGCTTAAACCAAACTGAGCCTCGGAAAGTATCATACGCGTTTCTTCTTCCATATTTAGGGGCCTTGAGCTGGATGAGCCGACATGAAAAATACACCGTTTGTATGCATCCCCTAAACTACAAGGAGCACCAAGCAACTAAACATGCATACACATATGCGATACATCCCTTTCGATTCGAACACCTAACTAACCAATTAACTAATTAATCCCCTACTTACGACGATGCAAGAAAGATATATACCTGCCCCGGTGGCTGCAGCAGCAGGTATGTGCGCAAGTCATGTTTTTTTGGCAGCTCGTGATTTGCTGGAGCCAAACGAACTCCTCCAAAGGGAGAAACCTAGAACAAGAATGCGACGCCACCCGCTGGTAACAAGCTGCCCTGTATATATTTTTATCGGCGACGTATAAGGTCAGTTTGGATGTCATAGATTAATAGATCAATAGTTAGCAATTAAAAATTAGTTTTAGTAACTAATTGATGAACTAACTATTAACTCTTGACTAATTAATAGTTAGTTCATTAGTCAATGAAAATGAACTAATCTGAACTAATAGAAGCCCTTATACTATTTTGTCATTGAACTATTGTAGCATGATTATTGTAGCAAAGATAAAATTGATTTTAGTCATCTATTAGTTCAAAGTATCCAAATAAACATGAACTGATTTTTAGCCAACTAATTATTAGTTACTAAGTATTAGTCAGCTAACTATTAATTTTATTGCTTCCGAACAGACCTAATGGTACTTGAAAATACTGGACAATTGTATAGAGAATAGATCCAATGCAGAAAGAGGAAGCTCGCGTATTAGTATCTTTTTGATAAAGAAGATGAATTGTGTCTCCGGAGTCTGCATTATTATTATTATCATTGTCATCCGGAAGAGTTGAACGATTCTTGCATTCTTCAGGTCTAGCACACGTAGAATATCAAGCGGCCAATGCACGAGTAGAATATGTTTTTGACTTTGACGAGTTTGTGGTTTGCTGCAGGCTGCGACATATATGTCTTGTCTTCCTGTCATCCATGATAGAATCATAGATATATTCTCAGGACACCGATTCTCCACCAAATTACTAAAACCTTTCTTGCCGCTGTTCAATCACCGGTAGTTTCAGCTGAGTACGTGAGATCATATCATTCTTCAAAGGAAATCTGAGAAAGTACACATTAATAAAAAAGAATTGAGAGAGAGACCAACCATACCGTGTGCGTACGTAGTGCATTTGCATCTCGAATTAAAGAAGGGAATGATTAGTGTGTTTCTTCTCATGTATGCATGTTCGCTTTGTTTAAGGCTGTGCAGTTAGCTAGATTTGGTTGGGCGCTAATCTGGTGATATGATGCGTTGCCCAATCAGTCAGCTATAGGAGATGGAGAGTGATTATATAGTAACCGTTTTGGTGTCATCTAACTGACCCAGAAATGAATAAAGTCGTGTATATCATTATAATGTTTAAGAATTTGAAAAAAAATATTACTCCTCCTGCTTCACAATGCAATCAAAGTATTTTTACTTTTTAAATCAAATTACTTCAACTTTGACTAATTTTACGAAAACATATACTAACAATTGCAACGTTAAATTAGTTTTATTAAATCAACTAATTTAATGTGTCAGGGATATGACCCGAGTAATTTTCGAGTGTATTTATGATACCCAAGTGGGAGGAGCGGTCGCAAGGCAAAACATTAAAGACGACCCACCATTGGTCGGATTATCCAATAGTCAACGGCAGTCAGATATGGAAAAGGCTGCAAAGAAAAGGTGGGCCGACAAACCAAATCCGCAAGGAAAAAAGATTCAATCACCACCAGTTTGTTGGTGTTTGGAGTTAGGAATCTCTCACCGGCCGCGCCGGATGCTAAAGATATAACTCCTTCATCGAAAGAACTTTGTTTTTCTCTAAGAGCTCAATCCACTGCTTGGTAGCATCGGACTTCATGAACTCCTTTGACCTATCCACGCCGATGCTGGAGTTAGTGGATGCCATCGAGACGGTGCACGACGAAGCAAGGGGCTTGAAGTTGAAAAGACGTCGAGCTTTATGATAGCTAGGGTTGTGAGGTGCCAACGGAAAGGGCTCAGGCGCGAGGAGGAATATGAACAAGATTCGAGCAAAATCAATAAGTGTGCGGTGTATAACGCAAAAGGGGGCTATTTATAGCCGGCCGTGCGATGGATCGGGCCCCCAATACATCGTTATTGCCTCGAGACGAGTTTCGAGAGCAAATCCATGACATTGATTCAGTCGATCAACATGCCTCGATGACTCCATCTAGCCGTTGAAAATAGATCTGACGGATGCAAATGGGAGACAAACCAACACATGTCGCCCCAACTGATATATGCTTCTTAAAGATCTTGGGGGGCTCGTGCATCCTATAATGTCAGTCACAACTGATATATGTCAAACTACTCCAACTAACACCTTTTTCACCAAAATCGCCAAGGGGCCCACACACACCCCATTACACTCGTCTACTCCAACTGACACCTTTTCACAGAACTGCCTAGGGCCCAAATACCCCACTACACAAGTCGGTTCCAATGGACGCCCATATGACAACTGCTCGAGATTCAAATCCCTTGACTCCAACAGACGCCTATACGCCAATTTCTTAAGATTCAAATCCCTTAACTCCAATGGACGCCTATTCATCATCTAGTTAGGGATTTAAATGTCCCTCGAGCACCCCAATGCTGGAAATCACCTAGGAAATTTTAAAAGCTCATGGACCTTATTATACTAAAAAACTTCAGGCTTGATGGCTACACCCGGTAGGTGCACACAATTGATGCACTTATTAGAAAATCATTAAGGATCATATCAATATTTCCTTAGAACCCCTTACGGCTTCCCGATTCTATTCAGATAAAAATAATCTACATGCCGCAAAGATCTCGGGGGCTACTGTCGGGGATATGACTCCAGAGTACTTTTTGAGTGCATTTATGATACTCGAGTGGAAGTAGGGATAGCAAAGCATTAAAGATGACCCACGGGTGGTTGGATTATCCAACAGTCAGCAGTAGTCAGAGGTCTAAGGGCTCCCGAGTCCCACACTCGGGAGGATAGACCGACTGCCAGCATTCGAATGATCACAGTTAACAGCCAGACCGTCGACAATAAAGCTTATGCATATAACTATCCAATCAATATAGCAGATAACACCTGAGTTTATAGCCCACGATCTGACCATTTTCTCTATTATAATGGTCTTTAATAGGGCACATTAAGCCTGGATTATAACCCTGATCCCCGTAATTTATAAAGGGCTCAAGGGAACCTTTTATAAGCAGGCCATATACATTTTTACATGTTTTCAAACACTTAAGGTCATTTCAGTCCCTTGAGCTCACATTACACACACAAGAGTATGGTTATTATACTCTAGGAGGCCCGAACCTGTCTAAAAACTTTTGTGTCTTTTATTTCGATATAACCATTAAGTTTCGTCCACATACTTCCCATATACCTAACTAAATCCATCGTGTGGGTAACCCCATTGTATACTGTTATTCATACACATTGACAATACAAATAGTGTATATATTTGATATTGTCAATGTTAATATATTTTAAACTTAATTGAAGTCAAATAAATTTAACTTAAAAAATAAAATGACTTATATTGTAAAACAGAGGTAGTATTGTACTAACTATAGTGATTCCACACGTTGGTGTCTCAATGACATACTATAACGTATTTCTAAACCATCAAAATTATAGTGGCATATTCCTAGCTAGACCACATAGAAAATTGTAATATGGGTTACATTATTATTGTAACACATGCATTCACAAAAGTTTATTTATGTGCGTATCTATATAAATTGAAGTTTAGTTAAATATATGGGGAAACAATCTATTTGCCAATCACTTTCGAGAAAATTTTGTTAGTGCTACTGCAAAGAACATTGCATTAGAATATTATCATTGTTCTTGTACATGTGTTGTTGTATTGTATCTTGTGCCTCTTCCCTACACATCGGCCACTACAGGAAAACTCAAATTCATCGAGTGCTAAAAACATTGTTGAGTGTATTATTTCAGGCATTCAGCTAAGCTGGTGTTTGCCAAGTGTTTTTTAAACACTTAGCAAACTATAAACACGAGAAAATTCTGTATATGCCATTGAATATTCGTCGGTTCCTATATATGCCACTGAAAACTTGTTTCCATATATGCCACTACTTCAATTTTCTATGTTCATGTATGCCATTAACGTTAATTTCAACTGTTAGTCAATTTTAGTTTTTTTAAAATGCTAAACTTCCCTCAACTTGCAAAGCTAAATATCTAGCTTTGCTTCCAACCGATCTCAATTACATTGGATTGAATGAGTAGCTAGTATGCATGTATCAGCTAAAGCAAGTGATAGCTGATTATGAAGCTTAAATCATTATTGATTTTTAGTGAGCTGAGGGTAGTTTCGACATTTCGAAAAAAACTAACGTTGACTAACGGTTGAAACTAACGATAATGGCATATATGAATATAGAAAATTTAAGTAGTGTCATATATGGAAATAGCAAGTTTTTAGTGGCATATATGGGAACCGATGAACTTCTAGCGGCATATACATAATTTTCTCAATTTAAAATAATGGCTCTTTTAGGTTTGCCAAGTAGTGTTACTTGGCAAACCCAAAAGAGCCATTATTTTCTGTGAAAGAATGTTTCGAGCCTATGTGATATTTGCAACTAGATTTTAGCTTTAATTTTTTTCTAAAATCAAAATACAATATATTTTTTTGAATTTTTCTAGGCCAGTTTTCTATTTTTAATTCATTAAGTATGTTTCTAGTATTTAAATTGAAATAGGTGAAATTTAAACTGCAAATGCATGAAATAACAAACCAAAATTTATAGAAAAATTATATTCATGTTTTTCAAATTATTTTTAGGCATTACACACTAAATTGAAAGAAATTTTTAAAAATCTAGGTTACAACATTCAATCGGCAACGTGGAGCTTAATAGTTATTTAATTATAAAAAGTCAAATAAAATAAAAAAATACGAGACTTATCATGGTGTTATGATATGATACTTAAATACCGTGATAAAAATTAAAGATGTTTTGT
This sequence comes from Zizania palustris, assembly GCA_019279435.1. Classification (NCBI taxonomy): domain Eukaryota; kingdom Viridiplantae; phylum Streptophyta; class Magnoliopsida; order Poales; family Poaceae; genus Zizania; species Zizania palustris. The sequence goes on from JAAALK010000288.1 coordinate 19,235,378, forward strand.
GAAAGTTATCATTTATGATGTTAAGAAATCAAAGATTCTAAGGAGGAATTTGGGTGAAAGAATGGATTGGTTAGTTTTGAAAGAAAATTTATAGTTAAATTTTTGTTTGAACTTGAAACTTTTTTTACAATCAAAACACAACATATCTCATCTCATATAAAAATGGTATTTTTATGTGTTGGTTTACTGTTTTTAATTCATTAAGTGTGTTTCTATGATTTATATTGAAATAGGTCAAAAGTTGTGATAAAAAAATAAAAAGTTTTGAGAAAGTTATCACATACGATGTTACAAAACCAGAGATTTTTCGAGAAAGGATTTGGATTTTAAAAAGAGGATTGGTTGGTTTTGAAAGCAAATCTATCAACAATTATATCTTCGTTTAAACTTAAAACTTTTTATACAATCAAAATACAATGTATCTTATCCCATAAAAAATTTGGCATTTTTTCAGGTTAGCTATTTTTAATTCATTAATTGTATTTCTAGAATTTAAATTGAAACATGTCAAATTTAAATTCAAGTGCATGAAATAGTAAACTAAATTATATAAAAAAATTATATTCATGTTTTTAGTCTATTTTTAGGCATTACCCACTACTATTTTACAAAATTTGTCGAGGAAAACAATAAAAAATAAATTTGACAAAATATGAAAAAATAAAAAATTGTTTGTCGAGTGATTTGATCAAATAAAGGATTTCATTAAATTTTCACCATGTATGCACCCCCATGACACATTGTTGGACCAAAAATGGTGATCAGAGAGGGGGGTGAATGGGAGCTTTTAAAATTTCAGGCTAAAATAGTCTTCTGTTTTAAGAACAGTCTCCTACGGAACAGGCTTCGAACACACCCTTCGGAGGTATTTCATAGCTCCGAAACCAGGCTTAATGAGGAGCAAAAGTTCGAAGTCAAGAAGACTTAGCTCCACCCACAAACCAAAAACTCAACTCTGCCAAGTCAGTGCACGCTCCGCACACTGGGTGTCTTCGAGTACACTTCGCACTTCACCCTTCGCAAGAGATGACTTCCCTCAGAGGACTTCGACCAGATACTCTGTATTAGCAACTGGTACTAGGATTCGTATTCCGAAGGTCTAAACTCACACAGAACATGCTGCGCAGAGGACTTTGACAAGGAAAGAAAACAAGCGTCGACTACAGACCACTCAGTGCTTCGCTAGTACATGGTGAGGGGTTACCTCAGTTTACACAGAGCGAACTCACACACACTTCGCACGTACTGATCACTCACACACTTCTCCAAAAACACTCTAGTGCAATAAACTCAAACCATGAAGAAGTGAAGCATAGAGAGATCAAAACATGCAGTGCAAAGCAAGCATACAAGTTCAAGCATGTCGTCGAAGAAGCGGAATACTACCCGGAAGTCCCACCGTCACCATTTGTTGAACAAGGCAAGTCACCACACTAGGCTTTTGAGCATATTGAACCTAGTTTTCTTAAAATATCGCTAAAACCCATAGGTTATAAATGCATTAGTCAAATTGAGAGCCTTACATTATATTTATTTAGATCCCCGACCTTGAAGTGCAAACCCAAGCTATGCTATTGAGCCTAAACTCCTTATCACCATAATAATAGTATTATTAGATAGTGTCCAATGTATTGACACAACCGCTATAGGATAAAAATGAGTCATAGATACTTTGATTCTATTATATGATTCCCATGATTTCTCTCACCCCTGGAATTCTATTGGATATGGAGTTATGGTTTATTATGTTAGCATGGTGGGTTCCGGGTGCAAGCGAGGACATTAGTTAGTCACACCCGGGGCACTATTAGGACCGGTCTGCGAGATCCATTGCAATACACTTCCGTTCTAACCACAAGTCTAGTGGGTAAGTCCTAACTGAGGTATGGGGTGTTCCAACTCGAGGCACCACTTGGAGATGGGTCAAGCAGCACCTGTGGGTGGCTTGTACCGACGTGGCGTAAAAGAGGGTGCGACGTTGTCTAGTACGCTGGCACGCCGGTGAAACCTAGAGCAGGTGTTATCGGATTGGAGCATATCATGCTAAGGTTTTGGCACAAGTTCCCATGGTATGGGTCATCTCGTTACACTTTGGTGTGGGGGATGAGTGTGTGCCTTATGGGTACAGTAGTACACCTCCGATCAGAGTTTAAATATTTTCTAAAAGTCGAGCCCACGGTCAAGGGTGGGTTGCATGACATCTCACAATTAGTTTATATTTATGAGTGTTGCATGATGACTTGGCATGTAACGACTGTTGAGCGAGGAGGGAAAACGTACTCCTCGAGTTATATGATGTTGCATTGTTCATGTTTATTATTGCGTACAATTAAATTTGACCACATTAAATATTGCAACTTGAAAATGTACTTTTTCGCACTTTAAACCCTTATCATTCCCTTGTTATAACCCTGCATTATTATTGCATTCTCAGTGGCTTGTTGAGTACTTCTGTACTCATACTCGTTGGAAAATACTTCAGAGACTTCGTACTATGATGAGGATGGTCTGGAGTAGCAACCCAGTCAAGGACGCGAGACTGGTAGAGATGTTCATCATGTAGTTTTATTTTCATAGTTTCTTTTAAAATTTATACTTATGTAATAATGTGGTATGCGAACCACGGAAGATTGACCGTATGTACGTTGTCACATGATGGATATCTTGTTATTATTTTTTTCTGAGGAAATTCAATAATGTATGGATTTTATTAAATCTGGGCGCCCCACAGCCTCACAATATAGTGGTCCCAGTTGTCAGCCGGCATGACCCTGAGAAGAGATGAAGGTTGATAGTGGAAGTCAAAAGGGTCGGCCAATGAGTCGATATCTAGGCAGGTCAGAAAGTAGACATTAAGCAAAGGAATCATTGGCCCATGACAAAAACAAAGGCATTTAAAGCATCGGACCAAAAATAACAAGATGCGGCTAGCATCGAGTCGTTGAGGTATGGCTCAACAAGAGAAAGACTGATGCAATGGCCGATGTCAATGTCATCCTAGAGGAGCGATAGACAGCCGATACCGTAAGGTATCAGTTACGCCAGTCGGAGATGGGAGAAGGGGAGTAGTTGAAGCCATATCCCCATACGGAGGGGTCCATGGGAGAACATTTCAGAGGAATACGGAGGGGCTCGACATTGATAAAATCAACACGGTCCGAATTGCCTATGGGACCTAAGAATAAACTAGAAGGATAGTTGACTATGGGAATAAGGACTTGATTCTGCAGGTGCTGCGAGGAAAAACAGGAAAAGAAGGAATGCATAGTAATAAACAAGCCGAAGAGAACCAAGAAAATGGAGAGATAAAAATGCTAGGGCATGACTTCATGAATACTAGCCATTTTGATGTCGCTGGATGTGGAAACGTGAGGAGAAGAAGGCGATGGGTGACGACAATTAAAGGCACAGTAGAAGCTGACAGACTAAGAGCAGAGGCAATGCATATGGAAAGCGTAGAAAATAGAAAGATGAAAAATCCAGGTATTTATCAGCCAATGTGGTTCTTTAGGGTATCGTGTTAAGCAAATCCTAGAGAGGCAGAGAAGGCGAAGAGTTTTTTCGGCTGATGGTAATGAATGTGAGACGACCGTGTGAAAAGACTTGGCGGCGTAAGGTAATTATGACTAAGAGTTTCGAAGCGACAGATGCCTCTTAACGCCTCAAAACTAGGGGGCATGTGTTGACACCAATAATTGGTAAAGCCCAAGGCCCACTAAGGAAGGCGCGCGGTCAACAGAAAGTCAAGAAAGATCTGGTCAAAGAAAGTCAAAGGAGTCCGTCCGCAATAGCTGCATGATTGGAAGGGGAGCCGATGGAGATAAGAGCAATATATGGTTACAGATTCATCTGAAATCGGTTGGATAGGTTACTTGGACAGCAAGTCTACGAACTATAAATATGTATCTCTTAGGTTAGATCAGTTAACTCTCGTTCAATCGACCAATCGGCGCATCGCCACCCTTGAGCCACAAGGTTATCCGGCGGGACTCAGGCGCTCAGAGCTGTGCTGCATCATTTTGATCTCCGGCAAAGAGGTGAGTCCTGCTAACCCCAACGTCTGTGCCAACTAGGTTAGTACCCTCACTACTGCATTGTTTCAGTCCGATCTCTTGAGGAGAATGGTGAAATAGTACTGTCACCGGTTGTTCTCAGTGTATTTGGCTAGGTCTAAGGCTACATCAGTTAGGTTTGATCTCTTATATTGAAGTGATCTAGGCTTGATAGTTTGAGGCTTCAACGGTTAAGTCCGACATCTCTTGCTATTGTATCTTCTTCATGTTGTATACTGTTCATCTAAATAAAGTTTTCACGATTTGTTGATATATTGTTCAGATCGTCGTGACTAGCTATTGTCTCGGTTAGGTCAGATCTAGTTATTGCGATGATTTCCATGATATAGATCTGTTATCTAGCATACTTTATTTATTCATCTCCAAATCATGTTCACCGTCGAAGGGTGCACATCGGCCTATATGCATACTTTGTCTTTTCTATTGGCCGATGGCGCGCTCGCTCGATTGGGCCAACTTGAGCTATCAGTCGTATGGCCGATCAACACGCTGGTTCATAGTTTTATCCTTTCTGCCACAGTCATCGGCTTGCCAGCCGATCGGCTATGCTACTAACGTCTATTATTTTTGATCCCTTTATCAGTTGTAGGGTCAAACTAATTGGCACGCCCTGAAGTCCTTTTCTAAGACGTAGGACCTGTTGAATAAATGGGCTTGGCCTAAGTTTATTTGAAGAATAATTCCTGAAAAAATCTCAAAGGCCCACCATGTAGAGGGAGCATGTGAATCTTTAGTCTCACCTTGCTAGTTCTAGGAGAGGAAGACCACCTTATAAGGGATGGTGCTCTCCTTGCAACTAGACCTGTGTGGGTGAGAGGAGACTAGAGAAACACACACACGCGCTCACTCGCCTCGCCTCGCCTCGCCAGGCCGGGCCGGGCCGGGCTCGGGCACGGGCCAGGGCCGGGGGGCGCGGGCGCACGACATGCGCGTGAATGGTCCGCTGAAATCGACTCCGATTACTTGCGCAGACACGGCTCCCTTTTGCAGTTCTGTTTTGCTGCGGGCGTAATTTTTGGAACGGTTCCGATTCATCTTCGGAGCAGTAACTAGTGGAGAACGTGGAGACGCCGTGATCATGCGTCTGTTTCTTCTCCACTAAAACCGAGCGACCACCAATTCGCAGTAGACAAAAGAACAATCTCACCGATCTTCTCTGTGTTGTACCGCCACTCGTAGATTACTCCGTTTTGCTCATCGGCGTGCATCATTGAGCCGAAGAGCAGGTCTCCGGAACTCGTCGCCTTCGAGATCCTGCACCGGGAGAGGGCGAATAAGGTTTTGGGAAGCGCTCTGTGCGACTGCTCGTGTTCGTCCACCATGGCTCGTCTTCCTCTTCGTTCGAGTGCTGCTCGTCGTCGCCGTCATCCGGTACCGCACGTCATCGTCGTGGTACCAGTCCGATCTATTACTGCTCCAACTGTGAACATCCGGTCTCTGGAACTCGTCGCCTTCGAGATCCTGCACCAGGAGAGGCGAATAAGGTTTTTGGGAAGCGCTCTGCGCGACTGCTCGCGTTCGTCCACCACGGCTCATCTTCCTCTTCGTTCAAGTTCTGCTCATCATCGCCGTCATCCGGTACCGCGCATCGTCATCGTGGTACCAGTCCGATCTATTACCGCTCCAACTGTGAACATCCGGTGCGTTCTTACCATGTGTAGGACCGAAAGTAGCGACCAGAGGGGGGTGAATGGGCGCCTAAAAAATTCTTTCGAATCAATGGCCTGCTCCCAAAACCCAACGCATTTAAAAAGAAAACTAAACAGCAAAGCGAGAACAAATTGACTAAGTCTGCATATTCGAAGTCTGCTGATTCAGAGGTTGCAGATTCTGAGGTTGCAGATTCTGAGGTTGCAGATTCTGAGGTTGCAGATTCGAAGGTTGCAGATTCGGAGGTTGCAGATTCGGAGGTTGCAGATTCGGAGTATGCAGATTCGAAGTATGCAGATTCGAAGCCTGCAGATTCGAAGTATGCAGATTCGAAGTATGCAGATTCGAAGCTTGCAGATTCGAAGTCTGCTGATTCGAAGTCTGCTGATTCGAAGCCTGCAGATTCGAAGCCTGCAGATTCGAAGTATGCAGATTCGAAGTATGCAGATTCGAAGCTTGCTGATTCAAAGTCTGCTGATTCGAAGTCTGCTGATTCGAAGTCTGTAGATTCGAAGCTTGCAGATTCGAAGTCTGCTGATTTGAAGTCTGCTGATTCGAAGCCTGCAGATTCGAAGCTTGCAGATTCGAAGTCTGCTTCACAGAGTTGGACTTCACATAAGAAAAGGGACTTTGGCCCTACCAACTCGATCAAAAAGCAACACAGGAAAAGCAAGGCTAAAGTACTAGCATACTGTAGCTACAGGAAAGTAGTACTACTTGCTACCAGCCACAAGAACTAGTACTCTTGTGAAGAACAAACAGAAGCCACAGAGAAGCTTCTGCTTAGGAATAAATTAGTTGTGTGCAAACCGAACCAACAGAACCTTAAATGAAGTGTTGCGCATGAGAATCAATAGGAATAAAAGCTTCCAAACAGTAAAGAGCCAAATGAATCTCAGGAAGAACAGGAGGTTGCCTGGCGACGCACACAGGGAGAGAGAAAAAGCACGCAGGAACAAAATGACCCAAGGGATGATTGAAAAAGTGATTTCTAAAAGGGTAGTCCAAACCCTAGGGATTGGGGCCCTATTATAGGCTGCCCAACACTAGGAATATTCTACCAGCCCTTTAGGGTTTTTACAGACGCAAGAATAAAGGAAAAGACTCTACTGCCCTTAGGTATTTTTACAGACACGACTGACTGACTGTGGGCTTAGAGTTACAGATGACTTATCCGGAAGCTAAGCTTTCGTAGCGACTACGGCTTCTCTTCTGGACAGTCGGATACAAGATCGACGGTTGTCAGTTTTGCGCCGAAACTGACAAAGCCTCCACCGACTTTGCACCAGGTACCCGGATTGGGCCGGCCCGATTCCGCAGCTCTCTCAGCCCGGCAATCACTCACCGCCCGTGTACCTGAGTCAATCTTGGTCAACAGCCCAGTGGGTCTTCTGCTGCTCCCGGCCCATGTACCCGGATTGGGCCAGCCCGACTTCGTAGCCTCCTCTGCCCGACAGTCGCTCGTTGCCCGTGTACCTGAGTCACACGTGGCCCATGAAACAGCAGATCTCTTCTTCTTTTGTCCCCTTTGACTATCGTTGACAATGACTCATCACATCTGGAGCCATGAGGCCCATGCTATTCAGCATGGCTCCTCAATCTCCCCCTTGATGAGTGCATTGTCAACACTCCTCTTCTTCAGCTCTTCAGCACCTGCGAACAAATGTGGAAACACGAAAACAAAACACAAGAAAACAAAGAAAAAAAATAAGGTAAAAGTTTAACCCTAATGACCGAAAGCCAAACAAAGCAAGAAGTGGTCATTATGGTTAACCAAAATGTAAAAGCTCAAAAATGAGTGCGATTTCAGAACAACGAGGATATCAACAGAGTAAAAACTCCCTTAAACTCTGATCCAAATTTTCTCCCCCTTGTTGACAAGTGACTCATCAAGCACTCAATAGAGACACAGACTCCCCCTGAAATGCAACTCCCCCTCAAAATATGCAGTGAATTCAACTGGAGTGCATAAGGAGTGTAGAAGTATGCTTCTCAAATATGATTGACTGCAATTACAGCATCTAACAAGTATAGCAAAAGAGATACTGTCTAAGACACATGGCATGATCAGTGCAACAGATGATATCTAAAGAAAGTCATTAGCACGCATTTTTCAGTTTTTGCAAACAAAAAGCATCACCACATTTTCCAGTAAACAAGCAAGGTAAAGCATGAGATGCAAAAGCTATCTGATATCTACCAAGATAAGCATTATCCAAAACAAAGTGCTTCAGCAAACTTGTTATCATTTCATTTTTCAGGCTTTTTCTCTTTCCTTTTTCATTTTTGCCAGGGGTTATTTGCATGTCAAACCTTATGCTGACCGACCAAGTCAAGCCTAGGCCAGAACTGGACCATCAGAAGCTTAAGACATTGGTCTTGGCATACACTACACTATCCTAGTTCATACCAAAGTGCTATGGTATGCAGTCCAGAACAAATGTAATGCGACAAAGCAAACCCACCTGGATCTTTTCAAGTTATGCACACAAAAAAAGGCATGTAATTTTCATTGTTCTCGAATTTTCATCATTTTTATAGCACATTTCCATGTTTAAAGCATACAGATGTCCAAGTTGCATATTTGCATCTAAGTCAGAAACTAGCTACAAGGCATGTAACAGATAGCAAGAACATTCAGCCTACGCATGCTAGTTACCAGAAGCAATGGTGATCATTTTTTAATTTTAAAGCATAAAAGCCATGCATATGACAGATATCAGCATATCATTTGAACTGAAGCAAAGCATGATCATCGACAAGTAATCAAAAGCATGTACTAGCTAGAATAAGTAAAGCAGTTCAATCATATAACAGAAGCAAGCTCAAAAGTGTGATATGTGAATATGCAAGATATGAACACACACAAAAAAAGGACTTAAGAAAAGAGTAAGGAAGAAAGAAAACTGACGCAAAATATCCTAAAAAGGATACACAACACCCAAATCCCCTCGAAAACGCTCAAAGGTAGACTGATCTAGGGGTTTGGTGAAAATGTCAGCCAACTGATGATGGGTATCAACATGAACAAGGTCAATGATACCTTTCTCATATTGATCCCGCAGAAAGTAAAAGCGCACATCAATGTGTTTGGTTTTTGAATGAAGACATGGGTTTTTCCCTACACTAATGGCACTAGTGCTGTCGCAAAACAATGGAATCCTGGTAGGAAAGAACAACCCAAAATCTCGCAGAGTGGAAATCATCCAAACCAACTGTGAGTAGCAGCTAGCAGCAGCTACATACTCAGCCTCTGTGGTCGAAAGAGCAACTCCAGATTGCTTTCGAGAAGACCAAGAGACAAGAGAAGAACCAAGAAACTGGCAAGTACCGGAAGTCGACTTGCGATCCAACCGACACCCACCAAAATCGGCATCTGAAAATCCAGATAAATCGAGAGAAGATGATGCTGAATAGAAAAGACCAAGATCAGGTGCATAAGTGAGATACCTGAAGATGCGCTTGACAGCCTGCCGATGAGACGCGCGTGGTGAAGACTGGAAGCGCGCGCAAAGTCCCACGGCGAACTGTATGTCTGGTCTTGTTGCCGTTAAGTATAACAGCGAACCGATCATCCCTCGAAACTCCCTTTCATTGACCTTGACGCCGCTCTCGTCCTTGTCCAGACCCCCAGATGTGCCCATCGGGGTCATCTGCGGCTTCAACTCACCACCAAAGTCAAATTTCTTAAGCATGTCGCGAGTGTACTTACCTTGGTAGATGAAGGTGTCGTCCTTGGTCTGCTTGATCTGGAGCCCTAAGAAGTACTTGAGCTCACCCATGAGGCTCATCTCAAACTCGTTGTGCATCTGCTCAGAAAACTTGGACACAAGAGAATCAGTAGTACCGCCAAAGATAATATCGTCCACATAAATCTGAGCGACTAAGAAATCTGAAGCATCTCTGAGCAAGAAAAGAGTTTTATCCACAGAACCCATCACAAAGCCCTTCCCCAACAAAAATTGCTTCAACCGGTCATACCAAGCCCTAGGAGCTTGCTTCAACCCGTATAAAGCTTTGTGCAACTTAAAAACATGTCGAGGAAACTTAGAGTTCTCAAAACCGGGAGGTTGCCTAACATAAACCTCCTCTTCTATGTACCCGTTCAGAAAAGCACTCTTAACATCCATTTGAAAAAGCTTAAAACCCTTCGAAACGGCAAAAGCTAGAAGAATACGAATGGACTCAAGACGGGCAACAGGAGCGAAGGTTTCTTCAAAGTCAATACCTTCCTTCTGGCAATAACCCTAGGCAACTAGTCGAGCCTTGTTGCGCACCACAATCCCATCTTCACCTTGTTTGTTCTTGAACACCCACTTGGTGCCTATGTGGTTGCATCTTGGTGGCGGCTCAACTAGTGTCCAAACCCGATTACGGACAAATTCTCAAGCTCTTCTTGCATAGCATTAATCCAATTAGAATCAGAAAGAGCATGAGAAACATCTCTGGGCTCAAAAGATGCAACAAACGCAGATTCAGCAAACACAGCAAGAGAGGCAGAAGAACGCAAAGTTCTCTCAGTCAAATCACCAATGATGAGCTCTGAGGGGTGATCACGCTGAACTACTCGGGTTCCCTGGTGATCCGAAGTCACCTCACCGGAGTCAGCAGCTGGCACATCTGGACTCGACTGAGGGGGCTCGATCGAAGTGGAAGAAGTGATCAGAGGTCCGCCCTCGTCCTCAGTCGAAGTCTCAGAAGGTGTGGGCTTTGCGAGGGGTGCAGAAGGCCCACCCTCATTAGTGGTTGGAGTGTCATCATCTTCCTCGAAGATGGACTCTCCGAGCTCACCATCAGAAGGCTCAAAAGAAGGAGTCAAAGAAGGTAAGGACTCATCAAATGAAACCTCACAGGTCTCGACAAGCAGCTGGGATTCGAGGTTCCAAACACGGAAACCTCGAGAATGCAATGCATAACCAAGAAAAACACCATCCCAGCAACGAGACTCAAACTTGTCCAAATGCCCTCCCTTCTTGAGCACAAAGCACTTGCAGCCAAACGCTCGCAAGTGGCTCACCTTGGGCTGTCTGCCAAACCGCAGTTCATATGATGTCTTACCAAGGTAAGCTCTAAGAAAGATGCGGTTGGCCAGATAGCAAGCCGTGTTCATGGCTTCAGCCCAAAAATGCCTAGGAGTCCTGTGCTCATCGAGCATCGTCCTGGCCATCTCGACTAGTGTGTGGTTCTTTCGTTCCACAACGCCGTTCTGTGGGGGAGTGTAAGGAGAAGAAAACTGATGGTCCAAACCCTGATCACTACAGAAGCTGATGAACTGAGAGTTCTTGAACTCAGAGCCGTTGTCGGAGCGAATTGCTCGCATCCGACCATTGTTCTCATTCTTCAGCTTCAAAATCAGGTCATGAACAAACTGAAAAGTTTCATCCTTAGACTCCAAAAAGAAAACCCACGAGAATCGAGAAAAGACGTCAACAATCACAAGTGCATACCACTTCCCACCGACTGAACGTACCCGAGCTGGACCAACAGTGTCCAAGTGTAAAAGCTCGCCCGGATACGAAGTCATCACCTGAGTCACAGGTGAGTGAGAAGCGGCAACCATTTTCCCATGACGATAGGGATGGCAGACTAGATCCTTCTCCATCTTAAGCTTGGGCAATCCTCGGATAAGGTCCATAGAGCTCAATCTGACTAGCAGATCAAAACTCAAATGACCTAACCTCCTATGCCACTTCCAGAGCTCAGAAGAAGATCCAGCTATCAAACAGCGAGAAGGGCCAAAAGAACTAGAGAAGTCAATTCGAAAAACTTTACCAAAAGGTAAAATCTGGCAAACCAAAGACCCTCTAGAATCAATCACAGAAGAGTTACCCTTCTTAAAACGCACTTCCAAACCATCCTCAAGAAGTTGCGAAACAGAAATCAAATTGAAGTTCAAATTCTTAACCAAGGCAACATTCTTAAAAGAGAAATGATCTGAAATGCGAATTGAGCCAATGCCACTTACTTTCCCTTGACCACTGTTCCCGAATGTGATGTACTCTTTGGAGCTCGGGGGAGTGAGACTGGAGAACCATCTGCGATGTCCCGTCATGTGGCGAGAACATCCTGAGTCCATGATCCAAACATCCTCCAGTCCCCGGTCCTGCACAATCAGTGGCTGTAAGTGGGAGCAAATGGTCCGGCACCAGGTTTAGCAAAAGAGCTAAACCAGTGTCGAGCCATCTGCTCAAAAGATGGAAAGCGAAAACCATCAAAAGAGTTTGGACCAAAACGCGGCTCAAAGCGTGGTCCTCGATTCTGCCTAACCCTGCGGCCACGAGGTCCAGAACCGTAGCCAACACGGTCTGGAACTCTGCCGGAATGGACACCACCAACTGGAGCACGGGCAAGAAAGTCGTCTCCTCTACCACCACCTACACGACGCGGCCTGGCTTCCAGCCTCTCCCCGCGCCGAGGAACACGCAGTCTACCACCCTGCTGGTAGAACTGCTCCTGATCACTACGAGCCCTCTCTGCTCTCTCAACCCGCTTCCTCCTGAAGCAGAATTCCGCAAGATGCCCGTCTCTCTGACAGTACTCACAATGATAGGTGGGCTTCTTGGGATGTGGTTGAGGCTTGGGATGTTTGGGCTTGGTAGTGTTTGGTGTGGTCTTCTTGGGTTGAGAGGGTCCAGGAAGAGAGTCTAGAGAAGAGTGGAGGTGTTTGGGCTTAGGAACCCAGATAGGCTTCTTGGGTGGAGCTTTGGGTGGTTCATGAATCACCCCATCCTTGGGCTGACAAGCCTGGGAGGACTCAGTGGAGTGAGTCTTGGGGTATCTCTGCTCAGGAGTCATTTTACTCCACTCCACTGCCCGGCTAATGGCACTCTCAAAGTCAGCCTTGGTGTAGGTATAACCTACCCCAAACCCATCCTGCCTCTTGAACTGCTGGATCATCATGCCAAGTTGTGGCTCTCTGGCACTGATCCAACTCAGGATAGAACAGAGGTAAAAGTTCTCATTCTGAGAGTCTGCTAGCTCCTCTCTCAAGGAAGCTAGAACCTACACCTGAGACAAGCAGGTCTCACACTCACTCTCTACTTGGACAAACTTTTCGGCTTTCAGCTTGATAAACTCCATTCTAAGAGACAGACAGTTCTCACAGACAGTGGGTGGAACTGACAATGTCTCAAGCTCTAGCCTAGTCTGCGCAAGCTCAGCTCTCAACCTCTCCAAATCACCCAACTGTTCATCGCCCTTGGATTTCAGCTCAGCTAAGACAGCTAGATGAGATGGGCAATCAACACAGGGTGCGACGACAGTGGCTTGAGCATCTTTCAGCTCTAGCTGAGCGCTTTCAAGCTCAGTGGCCAAAGCGTCCCTCTCATCAACCCTTTCTTCGTACCTGGACTTCAGAGTCGACAGGTCACACAGAAGCACCTCACACTTCGGGCACTCACTGCTATCACCCAAGCAAGGAGAAGAAGATAGACTCTCAATTCAGCCGTTGGTCACGGCAAGCTCACTCTCTAACTCATCTATCATCTTCTTAGCCCCCCTAAGCAGTTTTTCCCGATATTTCAACTCTTGACGATTGCTCTCAAGTAAATCAACGATTTCGCGCTCGTAGGATGATACCTTGTTGTCGTCGTCGTCGGAATCGTCGGAGGAGCTCTTTTCTTCCTTATCCCCAAGAGCCATTGAACAGAAGCTCTTGCGGGATCTTCGGCGCTGGTGTGAGCGGCTCTTCGACTTGTCTCCGAAGGCCATGAAGCAGAGACCCGCTGGATCGTCCTTTTCCTTCCCCTTCCTGATGGCGATCTCCTCATCGCTTGAGCTCGATGAAGAGGAAGAAGACGTGGACCGCTTGGAGTAGCTTTTCTCCATCTCGGCGAAGAAGGCCTTGTCGCGCTTCTTGTTCTCTCTCCGGTAGTCCTTTAGGGCCTTCTTGAAGAATCGAGTCTTCGGCTTGCCCTTGTTGAAGGATGAGCTCTCGTGCTTGCCGGAGTCATGGAAGCTGCCACCGGTACCCTTCTTGTATCCATTGCGCTTGGGGCAGTCGGCGATGAAGTGTCCTGGATCACCACACTCAAAGCATCCGAATTTTGTGCCGTGTCTTTTGAACATTCTCTTATCATAGACACGACGCACCCGGTTGTTAAAAAGACACAAATCATCATCTCCCAATAACTCTAGCTGGTCCTCAGTGATAGACATCAAAGAGAACCCAGCACAACTCACAGAAGAGGGATCAACAGAAGGTGTAGCAAGGGCCAGGGATTTTGATCCAGAACCAGTGAGATTTGATCTCAGCTGGATATCTACCTCAGTGGCCTTCAGCTTGCTAAACAACTCAGAAATGGTCAAGGTATCGTAAGAAGTGCTCTCAACGATAAAGGATACCTTGATCTCCCAGATCTTTGGGTCCAAGGTATGGAGAACCTTGAGCGCCTGCTCGTGATCTGAGACTAACTGAGCACCCTCAGTCTTGTTGTCTCGAAGCTTGTTTATGATCGACTGAAAACGACCAAACAAAGCCTCAACAGATTCACCCGGCTTCTGTGTGAAATTTTCATATTCACGCCGGTAGGTCTGATAGAGCCGAGCCTTGACCTGAGCTGTTCCCTCATGGTGTGCCTTGAGGGTAGCCCAGATCTCTTTCGCAGTGGAGAGGTGGCTGACACGCTCAAATTCAGTGGGACCTAAACCAGAAAAGAGTATGTTCACAACCTTACTGTTGCTCAGATGCTGAGCAATGATACCAGCAGTACCATGCTCAGCGACTAGCAAAATGACAAACGTAGTGTGAACGCAAATGTCCCATATGTCCGAGCCCTGGCTCATGAGATAGGCTCGCATGCGAGTCTTCCAATAATTATAGCCATAGGCTTCCAAGGACGGGACCTTGCCAGGAGACGTCATGGTCACTACCGGGGTTTAGAACCGGTTAAGGTATGGAAAAACCCTAACCAAGCTCTGATACCACTTGTAGGACCGAAAGTAGCGACCAGAGGGGGGGTGAATGGGCGCCTAAAAATTCTTTCGAATCAATGGCCTGCTCCCAAAACCCAACGCATTTAAAAAGAAAACTAAACAGCAAAGCGAGAACAAAATGACTAAGTCTGCATATTCGAAGTCTGCTGATTCAGAGGTTGCAGATTCTGAGGTTGCAGATTCTGAGGTTGCAGATTCTGAGGTTGCAGATTCGGAGGTTGCAGATTCGGAGGTTGCAGATTCGGAGGTTGCAGATTCGGAGTATGCAGATTCGAAGTATGCAGATTCGAAGTATGCAGATTCGAAGCTTGCAGATTCGAAGTCTGCTGATTCGAAGTCTGCTGATTCGAAGCCTGCAGATTCGAAGTATGCAGATTCGAAGCTTGCAGATTCGAAGTCTGCTGATTCGAAGTCTGCAGATTCGAAGCTTGCAGATTCGAAGTCTGCTGATTCGAAGTCTGCTGATTCGAAGCTTGCAGATTCGAAGCTTGCAGATTCGAAGTCTGCTTCACAGAGTTGGACTTCACATAAGAAAAGGGACTTTGGCCCTGCCAACTCGATCAAAAAGCAACACAGGAAAAGCAAGGCTAAAGTACTAGCATACTGTAGCTACAGGAAAGTAGTACTACTTGCTACCAGCCACAAGAACTAGTACTCTTGTGAAGAACAAACAGAAGCCACAGAGAAGCTTCTGCTTAGGAATAAATTAGTTGTGTGCAAACCGAACCAACAGAACCTTAAATGAAGTGCTGCGCATGAGAATCAATAGGAATAAAAGCTTCCAAACAGTAAAGAGCCAAATGAATCTCAGGAAGAACAGGAGGTTGCCTGGCGACGCACACAGGGAGAGAGAAAAAGCACGCAGGAACAAAATGACCCAAGGGATGATTGAAAAAGTGATTTCTAAAAGGGTAGTCCAAACCCTAGGGATTGGGGCCCTATTTATAGGCTGCCCAACACTAGAAATATTCTACCAGCCCCTTAGGGTTTTTACAGACGCAAGAATAAAGGAAAAGACTCTACTGCCCTTAGGTATTTTTACAGACACGACTGACTGACTGTGGGCTTAGAGTTACAGATGACTTATCCGGAAGCTAAGCTTTCGTAGCGACTACGGCTTCTCTTCTGGACAGTCGGATACAAGATCGACGGTTGTCAGTTTTGCGCCGAAACTGACAAAGCCTCCACCGACTTTGCACCAGGTACCCGGATTGGGCCGGCCCGATTCCACAGCTCTCTCAGCCCGGCAATCACTCACCGCCCGTGTACCTGAGTCAATCCTGGTCAACAGCCCAGTGGGTCTTCTACTGCTCCCGGCCCATGTACTCGGATTGGGCCAGCCCGACTTCGCAGCCTCCTCTGCCCGACAGTCGCTCGCTGCCCGTGTACCTGAGTCACACGCGGCCCATGAAACAGCAGATCTCTTCTTCTTTTATCCCCTTTGACTATCGTTGACAATGACTCATCACATCTGGAGCCATGAGGTCCATGCTATTCAGCATGGCTCCTCACCATGTTCGGTACATTATTCTTGTTCATGTGTATAGTGTACTCGTATACCGTGGTTATGCGAATTCCTCTGTTTCACGTCATGATTTATTTGTAGAATAAGTTAAACCTAAAAGTGTTATTATTTCCAACAATCCAAAAACCTTATTCTAGGCACCGTGGTTTTGATATGGCTGGATTTGTTGATGCACTAAGGCCGGAAAAATTTGTCGGTGTGCACTTCAAGAGATAGCAGATCAAAGTCACTTTGTAGCTAAAAGCTATGAATGTCTACTGGGTTAGTAGTGGCAAACCTGAAGGAGATCTCTCTACTGAAAAAGAGAAAGAGTTCAAGGATGCCACTACAATATTTGTAGGATGCATTCTTAGCGTTCTTGCTGATCGTTTGTGCAAGGTGTATATGCACATGACAGACGCGAAGGAGTTATGGGATGCACTGAATGCCAAATTCGGTGCTACTGATGCTAGCAATGATTTGTATGTCATGGAGCAATTTTATGATTATAGGATGGTTAATAACCATTCTGTAGTGGATCAGGCTCATGAATTACAGGCCATTGCGAAGGAACTCGAACTCCTAAAGTGTGCCTTACCCGACATGTTTGTGGCTGCTTGCTTTATTGCTAAATTACCTTCTTCATGGAGGAGTTTCGGTACTGCACTCAAACACAAGAGACAAGAATTCTCTGTTGAGAGTTTGATAAGGTCTCTTGATGTTGAGGAGAAAGCCCGGGAAAAGGACGCTGCGGCAAAAGGTGAGGGGCAATCGAGCGCCAACATGGTGCATCAACCCTCAGACAAGAATAAAGGGAAATTCAAAGTCAAACAAACTACCAACTACAAGAAGAAGAAGAGTAACACAGATGCGAAGCCTTGCTTTGTATGTGGAGAAGTTGGCCATAGGGCCAAGAAGTGTCCACATCGCAAGGGGATGAAAGCTTCTGTAGGACAGACTTCAAAGTCTGTCAATGTGACCATTGGCAATACTGAAGATGGGAATGGGTATGGTAATTTTCCTACTGTTCTTTCAGTTGATCAGTCTACCAATTGGTGGATTGATACAGGGGCTAATGTACATGTTTGTGCTGATATCTCTTTGTTCTCTTCTTACCAGGCCACTCGGGATTCTTCCGTCCTAATGGGGAATGGGTCTCATGCTTCTGTTCATGGTGTTGGCATGGTAGATCTGAAGTTTACTTCGTGAAAGATCGTGCAGCTGAAGAACGTGCAGCATGTCCCTTTTATCAACAAGAATCTAGTTAGTGGCTCCCGTATATGTAGAGATGGGTTTAAATTGGTGTTTGAGTCTAATAAAGTAGTCGTGTCAAAACATGGACTATTTATTGGTAAAGGCTATGAATGTGGTGGCTTGTTTCGCTTTTCCCTTTCTGATTTCTGCAGTAAATCTGTGAACCATATTTGTGGCAATGTTAGTGATGATGTCAATGTTTGGCACTCACGTCTATGTCATATAAATTTTGGTTTGATGTCTCGGCTTTCTAGTATGAACTTAATTCCAAACATTTCCATTGTTAAAGGTTCTAAGTGCCATAGTTGTGTGCAGTCAAAACAACCTCGTAAGCCTCACAGAGCAGCCGAGGAAGGAAACCTGGCACCACTGGAACTCGTACATTTAGATCTTTGTGAAATGAATGGCGTGTTGACAAAGGGTGGAAAATGATACTTCATGATGCTAATTGATGATGCGACTAGATTTTGTTATGTTTATCTATTAAAAATGAAAGATGAGGCTCTTGACTATTTTAAAATTTATAAGGCAGAAGCTGAAAATAAACTAGAGAGAAAGATCAAAAGACTTAGGTCGGATCATGGTGGAGAGTATTTTTCAAATGAGTTTGACTTATTCTGTGAGGAACATGGAATTATACATGAGAGAACACATCCCTATTCACCCGAATCAAACGGGATTGCCGAAAGGAAGAACCGCACCTTGACGGACTTGGTTAATGCCATGTTAGACACTGCGAGATTATCTGAGGCATGGTGGGGGGAGGCGTTACTGACCTCTTGTCATGTATTAAATAGAGTTCCTAACAAGAATAAGGACAAAACCCCATACGAGATGTGGGTTGGAAGAAAACCATCACTTTCTTACTTGCTCACATGGGGTTGCTTGACTAAAGTCAATGTACCAATAACTAAAAAGTGCAAGCTTGGACCTAAAACTGTGGATTGTGTCTTTCTAGGATATGCTCATCGCAGCATTGCCTATAGATTTTTAGTAGTAAAATCTGAGGTACCAGACATGCATGTTGGTACAATTATGGAGTCTCGAGATGCAACATTTTTTGATAGCATATTTCCAATGAAAGATACCCATAGCACTTTTAGTCAAACCCCTGAGACAATTCCCAATTCAATCACACCACCTGAATTTTCTGAACAAACACATAAAACTATCCCTAAGGAGGATGACAGTGAAGCTCCTAGGAGGAGCAAGAGACGAAGGATAAATAAATCCTTTGGTGATGATTTCACTGTGTACCTTGTGGATGACACTCCCACGTCTATGTCAGAAGAATTTGCATCTCCTGATGCAGGACTACTGGAAAGAGGTTGTCCGTAGCGAGATGGATTCCATTATTGCTAATAGGACTTGGGAGGTGACAGAACGATCTTATGGTTGCAAACCTGTAGGGTGCAAGTGGGTGTTCAAAAAAAAGCTTAGGCCTGATGGTACTATTGAAAAGTATAAGGCTCGACTTATAGCCAAGGGTTATACCCAAAAAGAAGGCGAAGATTTCTTTGACACTTATTCACCTGTTGCTCGATTGACCACTATTCGAGTACTACTTTCTTTGGCTGCCTCACATGGTCTTCTCGTTCATCAGATGGACGTTAAGACAACTTTTCTTAATGGAGAGCTGGATGAGGAAATTTACATGGAACATCCTAATGGGTTTGTAGTAAAAGGTCAAGAAGGCATGGTGTGTAAGTTATTAAAATCTTGTATCGTTTGAAACAAGCTCCTAAGCAATGGCATGAGAAGTTTGATAAAACTTTAACATCTGTGGGCTTTGCAGTCAATGAGGCTGATAAATGTGTATACTATCGCTATGGTGGGGGTGAGGGAGTTATTTTGTGCCTATATGTCGACGACATACTGATCTTTGGGACAAATATTAATGTGATAAATGAGATCAAAACTTTTTTGTCTCAAAATTTTGATATGAAGGATCTGGGAGTGGCTGATGTAATTCTGAACATCAAGGTAATAAGGGATGAGAATGGGATTACACTTTTGCAGTCTCATTATGTGGAAAAGGTCTTAAGCCGCTTTGGCTACATGGATAGTAAGCATTCTCCAACACCTTATGATCCTAGTTTGTTACTTTGAAAGAACAAGAGAGTTGCTAAGAATCAATTAGAATACTCCCAGATCATTGGATCACTCATGTACCTAGCTAGTGCTACTAGGTCTGACATCTCTTTTGCTATTTGCAAATTGAGCCGGTTTACTTCTAATCCGGGAGATGATCATTGGCGTGCGCTTGAGAGAGTCATGCACTATCTGAGAGGTACTATGAGTTTTGGACTTCACTATTTTGGGTACCCTTCGGTACTAGAGGGTTATAGTGATTCAAATTGGATCTCTGATATTGATGAGATCAAAACCACGAGTGGATATGTATTCACTCTTGGAGGTGCAGCTGTTTCATGGAGGTTTTGCAAACAAACCATATTGACGAGGTCAACCATGGAAGTAGAGCTCACAGCACTAGACACAACCACTATTGAAGCAGAATGGATGCGTGATCTATTGATGGATTTACCTGTGGTTGAAAAACTAGTGCCAGCTATCCTTATGAACTGTGACAATCAAACGGTCATTGTCAAGGTGAATAGTTCTAAGGATAACATGAAATCGTCTAGACATGTAAAGAGACGATTGAAATCTATCAGGAAGTTGAGAAACTCTGGAGTTATAATATTGGATTATATCCAAACATCTAAAAACCTAGCAGATCCCTTTACAAAGGGATTATCACGGAATGTGATAGACAATGTATCGAAGGAGATGGGTATAAGACCCATGTGAGTTATACTATGGTAGTAACCCAACCTATGTGATCGGCGATCCCGTGAATTAGGACCTGGGAAGAACAAGCCATCAGTTAACTGAAGAGAGTAATTTTAACCCACTCTAAGTGAAGATGCAATACTCTCAGAAACTGCTAGGCAGGTTGATGACTGTCTTAATGTGTTATGTTGGCTATATTAGTGAAGATGCTATCCTACAGAGTATTTTTGAAAGAACACACCTATATGAGCTTGATTGTTGGTCGCAGTCTATGGAGACTTGGGCAGTCTCCTAGTAAGCTCATGAAGAGACCAAGGAGTATGACTTATATGCTCCACCCGAGGGGTAGGCTACTGGCAACCTAGTATCAGTTAAGAATTTAAATAAAACTTACTTGCACAAAACTTGCAATTCAAGGCATAGTCCATTGTTCAAGTTGTGAGTGAAGTGTAGCTTAAAGCTCTAGATGGATGTTCAACTTTAATCGGTCTCCATCAAAACACTGGTATATAAACAACACAAAAGAATCAGGCAAATCTCTGTGGGACTTTGAGCTATGGTGAGGGATTGTTGAATAAATGGGCTTGGCCCAAGTTTATTTGAAGAATAATTCCTGGAAAAATCTTAAAAGCCCACCATGTAGAGGGAGCATGTGAATCTTTAGTCCCACCTTGCTAGTTCTAGGAGAGGAAGACCACCTTATAAGGGATGATGCTCTCCTTGCAACTAGACCTGTGTGGGTGAGAGGAGACTAGAGAAACACACGTGCACGCTCGCTCGCCTCGCCTCGCCGGGCTGGGCCGGGCCGGGGCCGGGGGGCGTGGGCACACGGCATGCGCGTGAATGGTCCGCCGATTGCTTGCGCAGACGCGGCTCTCTTTTGCAGTTCTGTTTTGCTGCGGGCGTAATTTTTGGAATGGTTCCAATCCATCTTCAGAGCAGTTACTAGTGGAGAACGTGGAGACGCCCTGATCACGCGTTTGTTTCTTCTCCACTAAAACCGAGCGACCGCCAATTCGTAGTAGAGAAAAGAACAATCTCGCCGATCTTCTCTGTGTTGTGCCGCCACTCGTAGATTACTCCGTTCTGCTCATCGGCGTGCATCATTGAGCGGAAGAGCAGGTCTCCGGAACTCGTCGCCTTCGAGATCCTGCACCGGGAGAGGGCGAATAAGATTTTTGGGAAGCGCTCTGCGCGACTGCTCGCGTTTGTCCACCATGGCTCATCTTCCTCTTCGTTCGAGTGCTGCTCGTCGTCGCCGTCATCCGGTACCGCGCGTTGTCGTCGTGATACCAGTCCGATCTATTACTGCTCCAACTGTGAACATCCGGTCTCTGGAACTCGTCGCCTTCGAGATCCTGCACCGAGAGAGGGCGAATAAGGTTTTTGGGAAGCGCTCTGCGCGACTGCTCGCGTTCGTCCACCATGACTCGTCTTCCTCTTCGTTCGAGTGTTGCTCGTCATCGCCATCATCCGGTACCACGCGTCATCGTCGTGGTACCAGTCCGATCTATTACTGCTCTAACTGTGAACATCTGGTATGTTCTTACCATGTTCGGTATATTATTCTTGTTCATGTGTATAGTGTACTCGTATACCGTGGTTATGCGAATTCCTCTGTTTCACGTCATGATTTATTTGTGGAATAAGTTAAATTTAAAAGTGTTATTATTTCCAACAGGACCTGCATTGGAGTTAAACAAATCTCCTAGACCACACGTATCAGTGTGTGACAAAAAAGCACGTCAACAAAATCAGAGCATAAATATCCAAAATATAACTATACATTTATAGATATAGAAATCAAGATGTATGTATGAAGTATGACTCTATTTCAAACAAATTTTAATAAATCTACACGTAAAATTTACCCACATAACTTTATTTGTTTTAGAAATTACCTAGTTTGCTTTTTCAAAAAGTAAAGTCATTTTGTAGTCTCATGTCAATCATGCAAGACATGAGAGAGAGAGAGAAGCCGCCTATTGGAAGGAAGCCGCACACTTGCACTGGTTTCTGTCGGTCCGCTCGGGGCACCAATGCAATCATGTTAGGATCATTTCAATTTGGTTTGTAGAATAAAATATTCTAGTATCAAATCTTTGTATCGTTTATATATATCTTGGTTTAAATATTTAAATACTAGATGGCTAATATTGGAAGACTGATATTAGTTAGTATGGAAACGAGACATTGACTGAATACAACGAATTTAAACAATGATCAAGATTGTTATATTATAAAATGTCAAATATAATTCGATATTATTGTGTTACAGAGGGAAAAATATACAACGATAATACCAACCACTGCGAGAATTGAATTAAGAATTAATAGGCTTGTGCCGGTGACGTGACAAGCTGCCCGCGAGCAGTTGGTAAATTGATCGGCCTTTAACTAACTGATGTGGCCGTGACGACGTGCAGTTGCATGGCGAGATCATCCAACGTTGATACTCCGATCAGCCGCGCTTAATCTTCTTTATTATCTCGACCAACCGTAGTTGAAGCATGCATGATCGACAAATCCCCCCACCCGCTGCCGGCTTTATTATTTCCGGTCCCTACGGCGCGCAGCGCCCTTTCATTGTCTTAGAAAAACATGACAAGTTAAAAAATAGATTCCGCTAATTTTGACTTTTAGTATGCAATTGAACCGATAAAACTAGACGAGCCATTTTTTAAAAAAATCGGCATATATATATATATATATATATATATATACCGGGTGGTTTTGAATTGCTTGCCTAGTTGCCTAACAAATAAAATATTACAAAACAATATGAAAAAGGATGGTTTTTGTTGGAAATCGATGAACTAAGTGGTTTTAAATTCCTGCATAAGAAACACAATTTAAAACATAATGGAGTGCATGGTTTTCAACTATCTTCCCAATAAATAAATTTATAACAATCGGTGAAAAAAAGATCAGTGTTCGAACCCTAGTTGGAACTTGGAAGGATGTCACCCTGACCATTATTTAGATATCATGAAGCTAGCTGTATGTTTAGTACAGAATATGCATCCTAGGGCCTAGGAGATCGACTATTTGAATCAATGCCAATAAGAACCATACGGAAATTTGGATAATGGTGGTAAAATATAGGCATTATATATTATATGTCCATGAAATGTAAGATGGATGATGAAAAGGAGTTGCTCACCTACCATATATCATAATTGAGAGAGTAATAATCTACATAGTATTCTTATGTTAATATGGTATAACCAACAGCCAAGATGTATGTATATCATCGAGAAAAAAATTGATAATTTGTCACTCTTAAGATGTGTACTTTGATTATGATGTTATTTCTGACATGTAAGATCACCTGAGTTAATGACAGTGCGCGTGAGTCCGGATGACAAAAATACAAAATCACTAATTGAAAGTGGCAAATTCTTAAATCTCAAGTTGGCCAGAAGATCAGGTTACAAGAGCTATGTGTCGATCTATGTTTTAATCCGTTGATGTTGTTGGGTGTGTTTCTAATGTTATGATTTGATGTTTACAGTCTTACAAATAAGCCGATACATGGAAAATGCTTGACGTGTCTAGCTACAGGTTCCATTCCCCTCACACATTAATTGCTAAAATGTTGACAAGGCATGGTTGTTTAGATCGTTTTCAAGATTTAGGGTCTAAGGGGCTAAAGAAAAATGACTAAAAAAAAGGTTAAAATTTTAGTCAACTCCTGTTTGGATCTAAGAGCTAATAAAAGGGCTAAAACATTTATTGCTGTGTATAATGACTGAAATATTCCTCATTTATTGCTCTTATTTTTTATGCATACATGCATGATGGGGGTATGAGTGGAAAAGGAGCATTTTAGCCCCTCTTTAGCTCCTCCTTAGGGTTAGTGGGCTAAAAAATTTTAGTCACTTTTTAGCCTTACTGTTTGGATTTTTAGTCTCAAAAGTGACTAAATTTTAGCTTCTTATGTTTTAGCCCCTGGATTCAAATAGGGTCTTACAAAGAGTATTGCAGGGATTAGAGTTGTAATATAACCGTTATAATATCACAACGTACTCAAAAACTCTTACCATAGTAATATTATCCAAACTATCTAACATAGTTTATTTAGAGTGTATAAAAATAGAAAACAAATTGACTCTTATATATCCACAAATGTATTTATCAACCTACTCTCAAAACCGAACGACCTTCATCTAGTTTTACTGGGTCAATCGTGTAGGCAGACATTTTTTGGAACCAATTTTTTGTTTTTTATGATTTCAAGGACGATTGGTACAGCTTATCCCATGACCACATTACGTTGGAAGTTTTTATATAAAACTAGTTGAGTTCTATTGTGTTTCAATGGAAAAAATATAATATTAAAACATATCATGGAAAAAATATAATATTAAAACATATCATGAGATATTAATGAGAAATTAATGGTGATAACATATTCACAACCAATAGTTCTTTTAAAGTAATATAAATAGTTTAAACTTCTATTTTGTCTAAAAAAATAATTTAACTAAATACATTCGATCATTCCACCACCTACAAATTTTCTTATAAAAATTCTATCCACCACTAACAAATTTCTTTAAAAATCTATCAACACGTTAAAAAATTCTTAAAATTAAACTTAAAAAGCGCCAAGAGCCTCCTGCTCCTACTACGCGTTCGGACCTGACGCCACGGGCTACAGCCTACACGCAAGTACGCAACTCGCACCGGTCAGTCGGGCCCACCTCGCGGCTCACGCGCAATCCCCTCTTCCCATTCCCCCTCTTCACACCCATACGCTCTCTCGTCGCTCCCTCTTTCTCTCTGCTATAATAAACTCCCGCTCGCCGTTGGCCACCACCACCCACCATTACGCTAGCTGCGAAGCGAGGGACGAGAATCCGAACCCCCCACCCACCTACCAACAACAGGCGAGCGCGTCACAGGCCATGGCGAGAGCCGCCACCTTGCCCGCCCTTGTGGCGGCGTCCGCGCTGCTGCTTGCGCTGCTCCTCGCGCTGTCCGGCGGATGCGCGGCGGCCGGGGGGGTGCCTCTGAGCTGGGAGCTCGGGGTCGGCGGAGAGGACAGCTTCGGCATATCGTCGTCCGAGGTGGAGGCGGCGGCGGCGGCGGACGGCGCCGCGGTGGTGAGGAGGGTGCTGCAGTCCCAGGGGTACATCAGCTACGGCGCGCTGCGGCGCGACACGACGCCCTGCTCCGTCCGCGGCGCCTCCTACTACAACTGCCGCCCCGGCGGCCAGGCCAACCCCTACTCCCGCGGCTGCAGCGCCATCACCCAATGCCGCGGATGATCGATCCGTCCGCCTCCGCCTTCACCACCAACCGCGTTCAAACGGGATTCAAAGTTCGTTGCCCCAGCTTACCTTTCGACTCCTCAGCCTTCTTTTCCCCTTTCTTTCTTTTTCTCCGCGTTGTTTTAACTGTGATGAAAGAATTTGTCGGCGTCAGTGCCCACGAATTGAGTCGAGAAGATCTGTGTCCCGTCCTGTATATTGTTATTGGATTCTTATAATTAATTAAGTGTTGTATAATGGATTTACTAGCATCGTTCGACGATGTTTGGCCTGTCCTTGTGATTAGTTCTTGTTGTCCTAAATTCCCAATTACTCCATTTCTTTTTCTTTTCGAGAAAGGTAATTGCTCTATTTTTCTCTTCTTTTGTTCTCACAATTTAGATAGGACGATGTAGATACGGATTCTTTGCTTGCTTGTGCTTGGGTTCGTGGCAAATCTATAGTTTGTACCAGCCACAGGCCACGGATTGAATTATTGGGTGAAAAGTCAACTCGAGCTTTGTTCTCGAGTAATTTAGATTGTTAAATTCAGGTTCGAGAAAAGGCTGATAAATTAAGAGTAGTTAAAATAAAAATAATATTTTATTAATAAAAAATAAGATTGTAAAGTGATATACCTGATAATTTTTTATTTGTTAACCGATAATAAATACAATGTAGAGCGTAGAAATGAAGATTTTTTAACAAAACTGAAGGTTAGAAATAATTTTTTTAGCAGAGGATTAATCTTCTCTTTCGAGAATCTTGTTTATATTTCGCGGTGCGGTTTACGAGGAGATTTCAGTAGTTTGGGATGACATCACATGAACTCCTAGTATCGCTTTCCCCGTCTCTTCGTTTCAAGTTTCAACTGTGCCTTTTTTTTCTGATTCCATTCTGGCCTAGGATTTCTTGCCTTTTTCCCGTGCCCTTTGATTCGCAGAACCGTTCCATTTTTTTTCGAAAGAATTTAATCTTCCAACTTTGCCTTCTCTTGCAATTTGATTTATTTTCAAAACATTTGATTAGTTGAACGTGTTTAAAAAAACAATTTACTGGTGACAGAACCTGGTAGACTACTAATCCAGTCCAGTAAGTGTGTGCCAATTACCGTGCGATGTGAAAAGATACCGCGGGATTAGATTTGCGTGAGTTGGCATCACTAAATACGCAATCAATTTGTAATGCTTGTAGCAGTACGTCATTAACTGTGGCATCTTTCTCCTCTCGTAGTAGTAGCAGCTGCTGCTACCGGCGTCCAGCATGCCACGTGGGGCATTAAATGGGATGAAAAACTCGGTGGGCAAATCCTCTGTCACGCACTTCAGGTGTAATCAATTGCAGCCCGAGACACCGATTAGGAATACGGAATCCTACTTAGTTTTGTTTAAAATGAAAGATGAAAAAGTCTATAATGATATCGACGAGAATACAAAATAGATGATGGAACTAGTAATACTGTAATGTTTTTTATATTTTACGATAAGATTTTAATACTTTATCACTTACTATATCAGGTGACATACGGAGCAAAAAAACAGGTTATTTTAGATTTATATTAAGAGTTGACTAAAATAAATTGTTTTGTATTTTATTCTATATTTTATACATTTATATCTCTGAAATAGTATTATTTTTTTATTTTCTGCGTTATTTTTACTACTGTATTGTATTTAATAATAAGAAAACATACACTCTAAATAATAATATTTTGGTATCTGAAATTATGTTTAAAATTACTTGTTTTCATATACGGAATAAACAATTAAATGTAATTAAATGCTATGCCAATTAAGAGAAATCGGCTCGCTGCTAGCCAGCCAACCGACAGTTAATCCAAACCAGCTGTTGGAGTTTCAGAATCAGCTTTCTGGAATGACGAGCCTTATGGGCATTCTTTTTAATACTTTACCTAGTGTAGTTTTTAGTTTTATACAATATAGTAAAAAATAATGTGTTAATGTATTAGATAAGAAGAGATAACAAAGCTATATTTATATAGTTTCTACCTGCCATCGAAAACATAATAAAAAGTGGTATTAAATTATCATATTAAATCAGTAGTTGCATTTAGATGACACAAAAAATATAAACTATGTATAATGTCTAGCATTAGTACTGCACTAAGAATCCCAGCTGACGTGAGAAATGGTACAAACTAAAAATTCTCTTAGCTTTTTAGGCTCGTCTTTAGACCGAAGGAATTGTTGAGAAGTTAAACTAATTTCTGTGAAATTGGACCAAGTGGCCATTTGAGAATCCGTAATTAAAGGCTTATAATCACCGACACTGCCTTCCACCTCATTCTCATTCTCACTGGGCCACTTGATGATGCATTGACGCTTACTTAACAGTTAACACTCGTCGCAGCACTCGTACAATACAGAGCAAGGTAAGGAAAAGCAGCAGCGCGTGGGGTCGTCTAGCAAAAGTAGCTGTCAGCGAATTAGCATGCCATCTCGCTCTCGGTTGAGTTGTTATTACAAGGACAGTTGGGATAGTGTGTATACAACTATATTTGTACATTATACATATACATCCGTTATCACATGATTGTTTTAGACTTTTGCGGAGTATCTACACATTTATTTATATATGTATTGATTTTTATCTATATATTTATATATTCCACGGCGTCATCGTGGAATATGGTACCATCTTGGGACTATATTGTTAGGTTCCATGTATATGTATTGTACAGTGAGTTGCCACAGCGGCGTAGGTTCGAGGAGCTTTTTGGCAGCGGCAGCGATTAGGTTGTGCGTTTGGTGCGACGTCGCTTTTGTGCTCACTGTGGAACATGGGGACTTTTTCCCGTGGGGTTGTTGGTTAGCTGTGGACTCCACCTCCTGCCGAAGATTTTTTATTTTGACATTTTAAACATGTAGTTTTCGTGTTTTTAATATTCCAACCTATTTTCATTTATTCAAATTGATTTTACATATCAGCTTCATAAATATTCATAAACAAGTTGTACATTTTAAAGTATCAAAATAGCAATTTTTTGGCTGCGGCTGCCCAATCTGATCAACCAACGATCGCTTTTTTCTCCAACAGTGACACATTCTGTTTAATTCGATCGGGCCTCTGATCCACAAGTGCGTCTTCGAGTAGCAAATTGAGCATGGTCTGTAGATTGTGATGGAGGAATGTATTCACATGAGGTTAACTAATTAACAGGCGCGAAGCACAACTGCTTGTTTAGGATCTCTCTCTCTCTTTCGTTTCTTTGAATCAGCGTGTTGGATATTCGGCTTGGCTGATTATTTTAGGATCCACCTGTTCAAGCTTGCCGATGCCATGTGGACCAAGTGTACAAGTATAGAGCTTAAATTAAAAAAATGGATCTAACTAGGAATGGTAATATTATCCAATTACCTTATTTGTTGTGGGTAAAACTCTATTAGACTATCTATAGGTACGATATTATATCATATTTTTTATCCGATAGTTAAATGGGTATATGCATAAGAACTCATTATCCAAGCATGCTTTGCCGGTTTACCCACTAAGATCTTAAATATATAATCTAATTTTTTTATAGTCACAAGAAGTACAATCTTAATGGCCACATCTTAGCTTGATAACTCTGAGCTCTCGCCTCCGTCTCTAGGCTGTCGTCATTGTTGTCCACCTCCCGTTCGCCACTATCGCTCACCTTCTATCTGTCGTTGTTGCCCGCTTCCCGGCCACAAAGAAGGCACAGCGAGTGGCAACGAAGCAGGATGCCTCGACCGCACGCAACGCCTATGTTGTCTTTTACTCTCTAATTCTCGCCAAGAACTTAGTGGAAATACAAGAACAAATTTATGCTGCTTAATTAGTCGTTGCGTTTTCTAACTCTATTCCAAGTACTTAACTGAAATTGCAATTACAAAGCAAGTGGCCCTACTTACAACCCCTCGATGTGGCGCCCTCCATGCTCCACTACTTGGACAACATGCATATCACCTCCACTATTGCATAACAAACTGAGACAAATAAGGAGAGCCAACTGTAGGACCGAAAGTAGCGACCAGAGGGGGGGTGAATGGGCGCCTAAAAATTCTTCCGAATCAATGACCTGCTCCCAACACCCAACGCTCTTCAAAAGACTTAGCAGCAAAACGTAAACAGATCGCCAAAGCCTAAAAGTATCTAACCTAAAAACGACCGGTGTCCTAGACAAAGAAACACCAATACAGTGCTAATAGGCAGATTAAACAAAATATTCAAATCATGGCAGATCAAAACATCACAGAAATAAATCACATCAATTGATTTGATTTGAGAGGTTACTGTTCAAAGTTGTCTCCAGTAAGGTACTTGACGAAACCTGCAACGTCGAAGTCTGTAGATGACGAAGCCTCCTTCGAGGTATGATGTCGAAGCCTGTTCGCTGAGGTCGTTCGAGGCTTGAGAGATAGGAGCTGAAGCCTTCTTCGAAGGGTACAGTGCAAGAGCCAAAACAGACAATAATTCACAAGGACTGCATTTGCTGTGGGGTCTACACAAACAACTTCGAAAAACTGTTTGAAGATATATCTGCAGCTCCGAAGTTTACTTCGAACACAGGATGTTCGAAGTGCCTTCGCTAGAGAGCTTCACA
The DNA here is from genome assembly GCA_019279435.1 of Zizania palustris. NCBI lineage: Eukaryota > Viridiplantae > Streptophyta > Magnoliopsida > Poales > Poaceae > Zizania > Zizania palustris. The sequence continues at coordinate 19,265,429 of JAAALK010000288.1, forward strand.
CGTTTATAAATTTGACTTCGCTACGAAGCTTGCAACTCTGGAATTTGCCCTTCGAGAAATAAGGTCCGCTGAACAGCTTCGCTCACAAAGCTTCGTACCGGATGACCTTCGAGCAAAGTAAACTTCGAGGCTGTAGACTTCGCTCGGCTAGTGGAAAAATGTGTAGAGCTTCGAAAAACAGCAGCGAAGCTATAGGACTGAACTCTGGGCTAGCGAAGCTAGCAGGAAGGAAACCAGCGACAAAAAAAACTTCGGCAGAATCCTTACTCGGTGCTTCGACCGAAACTAGGACTCAGCAGAAACACACGGGCTTCGAACAACACGAAGTCAGAAAGAAAATACTATAGCTGTAGAAATCGGAGCCTGCAAAGCTAATAAGAAGACCTACTATCTAGATGGAAAAAGCTAATGAGAGCCAGTGCTGCTACAGTAAAACATAGCCTGAGAACCCAAGGCCTATAACTGACATGCGGCTGAAAAAAACAGACCTAGCTGTGGAAAAATCGAATACCTAGCACAGGAGTGCTGCACGGGATAATGTAAACAGTACCACAAAAAAATGTAACTAGAGAACAGACCTATATGCATAGGCTGTCAGCTAGCACACATAGCCATGCTATAGCAATGTTGACTTGTTCCCTGCAAGCTGTGCTAGCAACTGAAGAAGGCCTATGGCGGATAGAAAAACTGCCAGGTCCATAGTAAAATGATCAAGAACAACCAGAGGATAAAACAAAAATGAGAAGAACAAGCAACTGCAGAATGACAACTCGATGATAAAATATTTCGATCAATAGGGATTTTGAGAGTAATCGAGAGCTTCTGCAGGAATCTCAGAAAGCAGAAATAAACAAAGACACACAAACCGGAATGATCAAAAACCTGAGAGATTGAGTGCAGTTGGTTTACCTGCGATGAACAGGAAACAACATGTGCAAGAACTGATGGCGGCGGAGAGGAACAAAACGCCAGGAAGAACAAAAACTGGCGGCGCACACAAACAGGAGTAGGTGAGGTGAACTCTGATTTTTTAGATTAAAGTGAGTTACCCCTAACCCTAGGGATTGGGGCCTATTTATAGGCAGCCCAATAAATGGGGAAAATGCAGAAATACCCCTAGGGTTTTTACAGACACTGAAATAAATGGAAAAGACTAAATTTCCCTTAGGATATTTTTACAGACTCAACTGACTGACTGTGGGCCTAGGGACAAAATAGTAAACTCCTATTTACAGATGACTTATCCTGAAGCTAAGCTTTCGTAGCGACTACGGCTTCTCTTCTGGACAGTCCGATGTGAGATCAGCGGTTGTCAGTTTTGCGCCGAAACTGACAAAGCCTCCACCGACTTTGCACCAGGTACCCGGATTAGGCCGACCTGATTCCGCAGCTCTCTCAACCCGGCAATCACTCACTGCCCGTGTACCTGAGTCAATCTCGGTTAACAGCCCAGTGGATCCTCTGCTGCTCCTAGCCCATGTACCCGGATTGGGCCAGCCCGACTTCACGACTCCTTTGCCCGACAGTCGCTCGCTGCCCGTGTACCTGAGTCACACGCGGCCCAGACGCAGCAGGTCTTCTCTCTCTTTTCAGTCCTCTTTGACTATCGTTGACAATGACTCATCATATCTGGAGCCATGAGGCCCACGCTCTACAGCATGGCTCCTCAATCTCCCCCTTGATGAGTGCATTGTCAACACTTCACTTCATCTGCTCTTCAGTACCTGTGAACAACTGTGGAAACACGAAAACAAAACACAAGAAAACAGAGAAGAAGAAAATAAAGTAAAGTTTAACCCTAATGACCAAAAGCCGAACAAAAGCAAGACACGGTCATTATGGTTAACCAAAGGTAAAAGCTCAAAACGAGTGCAGTCTCAGAAACATCAACAAGGATATCAAAAGAGTAAGGACAAACGGGACAAAAACTCCCCCTGAAACAAATCCCAGAGGAAGCCAAAACTCCCCCTTAAACTCTTATACCAAAATTTCTCCCTCTTGTTGACAAGTGAACTCATCAAGCAATCTAAAACGACATTGACTCCCCCTGAAATGCAACTCCCCCTCAAAATATGCAATGAATGCAACTGGGGTGCAGGTGGAGTGTAGAAAGCATGCTTCTCATATATGATTAACTGCAATTACAACATCTAGCAAGTACAGCAAAAGACATACTGTCTAAGACACATGGCATGATCAGTACAACAGATGATATCTATAGAAAGTCATTAGCACACATTTTTCAGTTTTTGCAAACAAAGGCATCACCACATTTTCCAGTTAACAAGCATGGTAAAGCATGAGATGCAGAAGCTAACTGATATCTACCAAGATAAGCATTGTTCAAAACAAAGTGCTTCAGCAAACTTGTTGTCTTTTTAATTTTCAGGCTTTTTCATTTCCTTTTTTTATTTTTGCCAAGGGTTATTTGCATGTAAAACCTTATGCTAACCGACCAAGTCAAGCCTAGGCCAGAACTGGACCATTAGAAGCTTAAGACATTGGTTTTGGCATACACTACACTGTCCTAGTTCATACCAAAGTGCTATGGTAAGCAGTCCAGAACAATGCAATGCGACAAAGCAAACCCACTTGGATCTTTTCAACTCAAGCATAAAAAGGCATGGAATTTTCATTCATTTTTGATTTTTATCATTTTTATAGCACATTTTCCATGTTAAAGCATAAAGATGTCCAAGTTGCATATCTGCATCTATGTGAGGAACTAGCTACAGGGCATGTAATAGATAGCAAAAGCATTCAGCCTACACATGCTAGTTACCAGAAGCAATGGTGATCATTTTTTCAAGTTTAAAGCATAAAAGCCATGCATATGACAGATATCAGACATATCAAGTGAACTGAACCAAAGCATGATCATTGACAAGTAATCAAAAGCATGTACCAGCTAGACTAAGTAAAGCAGTTCAATCATATAACAGAAGCAGGCTCAAAGGTGTGATATGTGAATATGCAAGATATGAACACACACAAAAAAACTCAAGAAAAGAGTAAAGAAGAAGAAAAACTGACGCAAAATATCCTAGAAAGGATACACAACACCCAAATCCCCTCGTAAACGCTCAAAAGTAGACTGATCTAGGGGTTTGGTGAAAATGTCAGCCAACTGATGATGGGTATCAACATGAACAAGGTCAATGACACCTTTCTCATATTGATCCCGCAAAAAGTGAAAGCGCACATCAATGTGTTTGGTTTTTGAATGGAGACATGGGTTTTTCCCTACACTAATTGCACTGGTGCTGTCGCAAAACAAAGGAACTCTGGTAGGAAAGAACAACCCAAAATCTCGTAATGTGGAAATCATCCAAACCAACTGTGAGCAGCAGCTACATACTCAGCCTCAGTGGTCGAAAGAGCAACTCCAGATTGCTTTTGAGAAGACCAAGAGACAAGAGAAGAACCAAGAAACTGGCAAGTACCGGAAGTCGACTTGCGATCCAACCGGCACCCACCAAAGTCCGCGTCCGAAAAGCCAGATAAATCAAGAGATGATGATGCTGAATAGTAAAGACCAAGATCAGGCGCATAGGTAAGATACCTGAAGATACCTTGACAGCTTGCCGATGAGACGCGCGTGGTGAAGACTGGAAGCGCGCGCACAGTCCCACGGCGAACTGTATGTCTGGCCTCGTCGCCGTCAAGTACAGAAGCGAACCGATCATCCCTCGAAACTCTCTCTCATTGACCTTGACGCCGCTCTCGTCCTTGTCCAGGCCCCCAGATGTACCCATTGGGGTCATCTGAGGCTTCAGCTCTCCACCAAATTCGAATTTCTTCAACATGTCCCGAGTGTACTTACCCTGGTGGATGAAGGTGCCGTCCTTGGTCTGCTTGATCTGGAGCCCTAGAAAGTACTTGAGCTCACCCATGAGGCTCATCTCAAACTTGCTGTACATCTGCTCAGAAAACTTAGACACAAGATCATTAGTAGTACCGCCAAAGATAATATCGTCCACGTATATCTGAGCGACTAAAAAATCTGAAGCATCTCTGAGCAAGAAGAGAGTCTTATCCACAGAACCCATCACAAAGCCCTTCCCCAACAAAAATGCTTCAGCCGGTCATACCAAGCCCTGGGGGCTTGCTTTAACCCGTATAAAGCTTTCTGCAGCTTAAAAACATGTCGAGGAAACTTAGGGTTCTCAAAACCGGGGGCTGCCTAACATAAACTTCCTCCTCTATGAACCCGTTCAGAAAAGCACTCTTAACGTCCATTTGAAAAAGCTTAAAACCCTTCGAAGCGGCAAAAGCTAAGAGAATGCGAATGGACTCAAGACGGGCAACAAGGGCAAAAGTTTCTTCAAAATCAATGCCCTCCTTCTGGCAAAAACCCTGGGCAACTAGTCGAGCTTTGTTGCGCACCACAACCCCATCTTCACCTTGCTTGTTCTTGAACACCCATTTGGTGCCTATGGGGTTGCATCTAGGTGGCAGCTCAACCAGTGTCCAAACCCGATTGCGGACAAAATTCTCAAGCTCTTCTTGCATGACATTAATCCAGTTCGAGTCAGAAAGAGCATGAGAAATGTCTCTTGGCTCAAAAGATGCAACAAAAGCAGATTCAGCAAACACAACAAGAGAGTCAACAGATGAACGCAAAGTTCTTGTAGACACATCACCGATGATGAGCTCTGAGGGGTGATCACGCTGAACTGCTCTGGATCCCTGGTGATCTGAAGTCACCTCACCGGAGTCAGCAGCTGGCACCTCTGGACTCGACTGAGGGGGCTCGATCGAAGTGGAAGAAGTGATCAGAGGTCCGCCCTCGTCCTCAGTCGAAGTCTCAGAAGGTGTGTGAGAAACAAAGGGTTGGTTTCGGTGTTTGTGATGAGTGATTGACAGGCTTTTAACCTCTGATTCGAAGGGGTACCTCCGAAGGGGTTCGGAGGTTGTTTCTCCGAAGGGAACTTCGGAGGCTGTTTCACCGAAGGGTTCGGTGGTTTGGTTGCTGCAGCTGTTGCAGCGGAGTGTGCTTGTCGGAGGGGTCCGACAGTACTCGATGACTGGGTTGTACCGAAGGTCTCGGTACTTTGGGCGGTACACCGGAGTGTGTGCCGAAGGTTGCTAACCCGGAGAGGTCTCCGGAGTACTGGATACACTTGTCTGTTTGTCTGTGGTGCGCAGGGGACTTCGGAGGTGATGGACGGACGTAGCAGGTAAACCTGGGTCAAGTGGGAGGCTTGATGCCAAGGGAGCGGGGAGCTCCGTCACAGTGGCTACGAAGGGGTCCGGGTCGGTCCTCGGGTTGAGGTGCACCAGGAGAAGGCAGTAAGTGCGGAGCGTGGCTCCGGGTGAAAGTACTTTGAGACAAAGTCCTCGGAGGTGAGACACTTCGAAGGTACTCCGAATGGAGTGACTTCGGAGTTTGGTGGATCAAGTCCTCTGCGGAGGCAAGGCGTTCGGAGTGTGCTCCGAAGGGAGACATTTGAAGGTACCCGACGAAGGTCTCAGAAGTCGAGGAGCATCGAAGGCATGGTCCGGGTGAGGCTTGTTGAGGAGTGTGCTCAGGGAGAGACACTGCGACGAAGTGCTCATGGAATGCTTCGTGCGGAGGCCTTGGACGAAGGAGGGACTTCGAAGGGTGGTACTCCGAAGGTGGGGCTTCGGAGTGAGGAAGGCTTCAGAGCGAGGCTAGCTCCGGAGCGAGGTTGACTTGTGGTACTTCGGCCATGCATGACTTCGGTACACGGACTGACGGAGTTCAAGCTGGGAGTAGCTGCGAAGCCGTGGTGGTCCACTCCGGAGGTGGTGGTGCGAAGGCTCAAGGGCTTTGACGGCTTCGGCTCAAAACCGTCACTATATCAGAGGCTGACTTCGGTGGAGCGAAGGCTGTCAGGCTCAAGGCTTCTCACCGAAGCTACCGCACCCCTCGCGTGCGAAGGGGGGCTTCAGGAAGGTCAAAGACTGCAAAGGCTGACACTATCTGCTCTGCAAAAAACTGACGCTGTCCCCTCTGCAAAGCTGACAGAGAAGCCTCCAGAATAAAGTTGACTACCTTTTGTACCCCTCAGTTCTGTAGAGACAAAACCAATGTAAACCCTAGGGTTAAGTAGTCAATTCACTTGGGTGAACTGTGGGCTATAAATATGGGGGCTCGGTAGGTAACATTTAACACTTTGAGCATTTACTGTTGAGCTCCTGTACCAGCCTCCGCACCTTGAATACATCCAGTGAGTTCATTTCTGTGTTCCTTGTTCAAGCGGCGAAGCCCTGCCTCTGTGTGCTTTTTGCTTGAGCTTGTTTTTCATACCTCGCTGCATACTTCGACCATTTGTGTGTCACCTTGTGTGACTTGTGTCAGTGCATCGAAGCCTGAGTTGGCGAAGTGTGTTGTGTGCGAGGTGTGCGTTTCTGTGTGATCGCTCTGTGTAACAGGAGGCTAGACCTCGCTGCTTACTAGCGAAGCCCTGAACGAAGCCCGTGATTTTATCGTAACAAAACCTCGAGCGAAGTCCGTTAGTGTGCGTTTAGACCTTTACAGTACGAAGCCCAGCACCAGTTGCTGCCGCTAAGTATTTGGTCGAAGTCCTCAGAGGGTAGTCCACTCTTGCGAAGGGTGAAGTGCGAAGCCTGCTCGAAGCACCCTGTGTGCGAAGCCTGCACTGACTTAACAAGAGTTGTTTTCGGGGTTGTGGATGGAGCGAAGTCTGCTTGGCTTCGGACTTTTACTCCTTGCGAAGCCTGTGTTCGGAGCTGTCAAGTACCTCCAAACCAGACCTTCGAAGGTTGGTGTTCGAAGCCTGTTCCGCAGTAGACAGAATTTTAACCGAAGGCTGTTTTTAGCCCAAGTTTTTAAAAGCTCCCATTCACCCCCCTCTGGTCGCCGTTTCCGGTCCAACAATTGGTATCAGAGCAGGTTAAGATCACTAGTTGACCTTAACCGGTTTTGTGATCTGTTGGCGACATGGACAGAGCTAGTAAAATTCCTCTGTTCGATGGGACTGACTTTGCATACTGGAAGGTGCGCATGGAGGCTTACTTGCTAAGCCAAGGAAATGCAATCTGGGAGATTGTGGACTCACAATACTCCATCCCTGAGACTCGCACCTCTCAAACAGAAAAAGATCAGTATAATGCCAACTCCAAGGCTAGAAATATACTGTTCATTGGTTTGAGTAGAAGTGAGTTCGATAGGGTGCAGCACCTTAGGACTGCTAGGGAAATTTGGACCACTCTCACTATTTTTCATAAGGGCTCTACTCAGATCAAGGCCAGGTGCCAAAGCACATACAATCAACAGTATCAGCTATTTGTGCAGGCACTTGGTGAATCTATAGATGCCATGTTTTCGCGCTTTGATGCTATAGTGAGTAACTTGCGGTCCAACGGGACGCTTGCTTACAATGATCATGACAGGGCTATCAAGCTTCTCTATGCTCTTGACCGTAGCATATGGGAAGTGAAGATATCCAGCATTGAGGAGTCTGCAGGTTATGACACATTGACCTGTGATGAGCTCTTTAGCAAGCTGAAGTCCACAGAGATTGCCAAGGCATCTCTTGCTGTGCACAGAAGCTCTTTGCCACAGCCATTGGCATTGGTTTCTAGCACTAGTCGTGGCACCGCTGCAGAACCAAGCACATCTGGTACTTGTGTTCTTGCAGATGGTTTTGCTTTGTCCTCCCTGGTCTCCGTCACAAAGGAGCAGGTGGATACTCTGGATGATGATGAGCTTGCTCTCATTGCCAGAAGGTTCACCCGTTTTCATCATGAGAGACGGGATCAGAGGAGAAGTGGTTTTAGTGGTTGCTTTGAATGCGGTGACACTTCTCACATCAAGGCCAATTGCCCAAAACTCAAGAAGAGAGATGAGAGTGAGCGCCCCAAATACCACAAGAAGGAGAGGAAACCCTTTGTGAAGGGCAAGCGCGGCAAGGTGGCTAAGAGAGTAGCCAAAGCCGCTTCTAGAGCATTTGTTGCTGCTCTCAGCGACATCGACACTTCCTCAACTGAGGAGTCGAGCTCTGAGGAGGAGGAGTCCCCAAGGAAGGAGGACAAGGACAAGAAGGGACGAGACTTCACCGGCCTTTGCTTCATGGCCGACAGCGATCACAGCGGCGATGAGCTTGACTCATCTGAGGTACCTCTATCATTTGACCAGCTCTTAATTAAACTAGATGAGCTGAATGAAGTAGTTCTCGGTCAGGATAGATTACTTGTGCAAGCCGCTAGAGAAAGAAAAGACCTTAGACTTAGGCTAGAATCTGTTTCTACTGAATATGCCATGCTTAAGTCTAAATTAAATGATGCTGAATGTGAATCTTGTACTGTAGTCATGAGTGAGCTTGCTCAGTTGCGTTCTGTACATGCTCAAACTCTTTCTGAGCTTGAGACTGCACAGAAGCAGCTTTTGGTGGTTGATTCTAGACCTCATGATTTTATTGAATGCATGAACTATTTTTTATTGCGCGAGAGCATTAATTTACGTGATAAACATGTTCATGATTTAGAGGCTAGATTGGAGAGGGCCGGTAGTTCTAAGGATGTGCAGCCTGTTTGTGACACGTGCATTATCCTTAAGGACCAGTTAGGCACCGTTAGAGAGCGAGCTGAGAACCTCATGTTTGAAAATGAATACCTTCTTTCTGTGGTTAACAAATGCACCGAGGGAAAGGGTAGGATGAATTTGCTCTTGGCCAAGACCAAGATGTGTGCTGACAGAGCAGGGTTAGCTCTAGGTTTGGGTTTTGAGAGGATTCCTTCAGAGAATGGAAACAAAACTGTTTTTACCTCTCCCACTACCCTAGAGAAAGAGAGAGCTCTATTAGACACCCCATCAGCCAAAAAGCCTACCCGACCACAAAAGAAAACCACTCCTCCTGCCAAGAAAATCCCTCCAAAGAAAACCACTCAACAGATGCCCAAGGAGCCTGTGAGAGTTGCTCCTAAGACCCATGAGAGTGCCCCGAGGAGAGTGTTTCATTGTTCCTATTGTCAGCGGGCGGGTCATTTGGTTGGGTTTTGTTTTCGTCGCATCAAGGATGAGCGACGCTCCCAGGCGATGAGTTACCTGGACATGCATTACCCATCTTTAGGTATGCATGAGTCTGAGTTTTACTATTGTCCTGCTTTTGAGGCTCCTCGTGCTTCTCGGAGAGGTTATGCTCCTCGAGGTGTTCACCATGTTCCATATGGTGGTAGACCCCGGGCGAGTAGCTTTGTACCTCGTCAGAGTAGGAGACCTCGACATGTTGTTCGATCACAGCATGTAGGTAGACCTCGCACCTTGCATCATTCCGATTATCATGTGCGTAGACCGTCTGCTTTTTCTGCGCCTACTACTCGTGTCACTCAGTGCTGGATGCCTCATCATTTTTTCACTCACCCCAGCACTGAGCGATCGAGATATTCTTATCATGTGTAGGCGACAGATCGAGGCTTGGAGGGCACGTGGATCATGGACTCCGGTTGTTCGCGCCACATGACCGGAGATGCAGCATGGTTCTCCAGCCACACCACAACCAAGCAAAGGGAACATATCACCTTCGGAAACAATAGAAGGAGTAGAGTGAAAGGTAAAGGTGTGGTAAGAATTAATTCGAATTTCACTCTCAAAGATGTTGCTTTGGTTGAAAACCTGGGATACAATTTGCTTTCAGTATCTCAGTTGCTTGATGAGGGCTTCGAAGTGCGATTCCATCGCGATACTTCGCAAGTACTCAATTCTGATGGCGTTGTGGTTTGTAAGATCTTTAGAGTTGGGAGAGTTTTTGGAGCTGATTTTTCAGAGTCATCTGGTTCTTCTCATTGTCTTGTTGCACATTCTACTTTTGAGCTTTGGAAGTGGCATAGGAGACTAGGGCATATGAACTTTGAGTTGCTTGCTCGATTGAGTGCCCTAGGTCTGATCCGAGGACTGCCCAAGCTCAAGTTTGAGAAGAATTTAGTTTGCGCTCCTTGTCGACATGGAAAAATGATTGCTGCTTCGCATTCGCCAGTCAACACAGTGATGACTGAACAACCCGGAGAACTTCTCCACATGGACACTGTAGGTTCTTCTCGGGTTAGTTCTTTAGGCGACAAGTGGTATGTATTAGTTATTGTCGACGATTTCTCTCGCTACTCTTGGGTCTTCTTTCTTGCCAGCAAGGATGAAGTGTTCTCACACTTTCGGAGCTTGGCTTTGAGACTTTTCACTGAACTCCCAGGTGCATTGAAATTCATTCGAAGTGATAATGGCACCGAGTTCAAAAACACTCTCTTTGTTGACTTTTGCATGGAGCATGGCATAGAACATCAATTCTCTGCTCCGCGGGTTCCTCAACAAAACGGTGTCGTTGAGAGGAAAAACCGCACTTTGGTTGACATGGCTAGGACGATGCTTGATGAGCATAGGACTCCTAGAAAATTCTAGGCTGAGGCCATGAACACTGCTTGTTACAAATCTAACCGAATCTTCTTGCGCTCAATTTTAAACTTGACATCTTATGAGCTACGTTTTGGGAGACAGCCCAAGGTTACTCATCTTCGAGTTTTCGGCTGTCGTTGCTTTATCCTAAAACGTGGTAATTTGGATAAATTTGAGTCGCGTTCTTCTGACGGGATCTTTTTGGGTTACACAACTCATGGTCATTCTTATCGTGTTTATAATTTGGAAACTAACACTGTCATCGAGTCATGTGATGTGACTTTTGATGAATCAACCCCCTCTGTTAGTTCTGCTTTTGAACAGACAAATAAACACGACATGGAACAGACTATATTCGAAGAAGAAGATCCCGGAGAGTTCGAGGATGAACCCCTACTACCCTCGACATCAACCCCCGAAGCTGACCCCGCTTCGACCACTTCGGCACGAGGTCCCGAAGCAACTACCTCGACATCGGTCATCTTGGACCACTCCAACACACAAGTTGAGGGGGAGACTACATCCCGCTGCGAGGCTTCACATCATGTTCAAAGGATGCACCCTCCAGAGCAGATCATTGGTGATCTTGATCAAAGGGTAACTCGTTCACATGCTCATTTCACTAATTCTGCTTTTGTTGCTTCTTTCGAGCCTTTAGATGTTAGTCATGCACTTTCTGATTCTAGTTGGATCAATGCCATGCATGAGGAACTTGAAAATTTTGAGAGAAACCAAGTCTGGTCACTAGTTGATCCTCCACCAAATGTTCATTTCATTGGAACAAAATGGATTTTCAAAAACAAACAAGGGGAGGATGGGACTATAATCAGAAACAAGGCTAGACTTGTAGCTCAGGGTTATTCTCAACTAGAAGGGATTGATTTTACAGAAACTTTTGCACCTGTTGCTCGCCTTGAGGCCATTAGGATTCTTCTTGCCTTTGCGACATCCCGGGGATTCAAACTCTATCAAATGGATGTCAAAAGTGCTTTTCTTAATGACTTCATAGGTGAAGATGTTTATGTAAAACAACCCCCTGGTTTTGAAAACCCCAAATACCCACATAAGTCCTTAAACTTCATAAGGCTCTTTATGGACTCAAGCAGGCCCCTCGGGCATGGTATGACAGACTTAAGTCTTTTCTGCTTGAGAGGGGGTATTTGATGGGCTCTGTTGATAAAACCCTGTTTACTCTCAAGCATGACAAAGATTTCCTCCTAGTTCAGATTTATGTGGATGATATCATCTTTGGTGGCTCTTCTCATGCTTTGGTTGCCGAGTTTGCAGATGCCATGAGCAGGGAATGTGAAATGTCCATGATGGGTGAACTCACCTTTTTCCTTGGTTTGCAAATCAAGCAAAGCAAACAAGGTACTTTCGTCCACCAGACGAAGTACACCAAGGACCTGCTCAAGAAATTTGACATGGCAGATGCGAAGCCCCTCGCCACTCCAATGGCTACATCTGTAGCATTGGATCCTGATGAAGATGGAGAAGCCGTAGATCAGAAGGAGTTCCGAAGCATGATCGGCTCCCTTCTCTACTTGACTGCTACGAGGCCGGACATACACTTCGCCGTATGTCTGTGCGCTCGTTTTCAGGCTTCACCACGAGCTTCGCACCGCCAAGCGGTAAAACGCATCCTAAGGTATCTCAAACATACCCTCGAATTTGGCATATGGTATTCCACATCTTCATCTTTATGTCTTCGAGGTTATTCCAATGCGGATTTTGCTAGGTGTAGAATTGATAGGAAAAGTACCTCTGGTACTTGTCATTTTCTGGGTACTTCTCTGGTTTGCTGGTCTTCCCGCAAACAGTCTAGTGTTGCACAATCGACGGCTGAGGTCGAATATGTTGCTGCAGCTAGCTGTTGCTCTCAGATTTTGTGGATGGCTTCCATTTTGCGGGATTTCGGGTTAGATTATAAGAGTGTTCCACTTTTCTGTGATAACACTAGTGCCATTTGTATTGCAAACAACCCGGTTCAGCACTCCAGAACCAAACACATTGATGTGAGATATCATTTTCTCAGAGATCACAGTGAGAAGGGTGATATTGAACTTCAATATGTTGATACCCAACACCAGCTAGCCGATATTTTCACGAAACCCCTCGATGCTTCTCGATTTGCCTACTTGCGTGGGGAACTTGGTGTTTGTCACCCTTACGGCATTTTGTGAGGGGGAGCAGATTTAGATTGGTGTACATTTGCTAATTGTGTGTTGAAATTGCATTTACATCTTTTGCACTTATATGCCCGACTTTAATTCATGAAATCATGACAGCTCGGCTCTTTTTAATTTATCTGAAACATTAATGTGCATGATGTTTTCTTTCCAAACTCAAATCATGCTCACTGCTCAATCTTGTATCTAGCATGTATAGGCAGGACTGCTTTAGCTATCTTTTTATCTGCTTGATAGCAAGACACTTTTCTTTGGATGCTAAAATTGCAACTTGAAAAATTGTTCTACTTACTCATGGATATTCATCAAGTGCTAAAAATTGGTTCACTTAATCAAAATTCAAAAATCCATGATTTACATGCTTCAAGTTAAAAGATCCAGGTGGGTTTGTTTGTCGCACTACTCTATTCTAGACTGCTTACCATTGCACATTGGTGTGAACTGGAATAATATAGTGTCTGCCAAAATCATTGCCTTAAGCTTCTGATGGCTTTCATGCCTAGGCTTGGCTTGATTGGACAGTATAAGGTGGACAAACAAACAACCCCTGGCATTTTGAAAAAGAACAACAAAATTCATTGATCATCAAGTTTGCTTTTCATGCTCCATTTGAACTGGACTTGTCTGTCTAGAGTAGAAATTGACTAGCTTTGTGTAGTCCTTGCTTTTACTTGTCTAGTTTCCTTGACCAAGTGGTGATACTTTTATTTTTTTAAAAAATATGATAAAATTACATGCTGTCGTCATGTTTTAGAGCATGTTAAATTGAGCTGAGCACATGATAATTGGTATTACTGTTGGCATATCTGTGCTTTATGTGTCTTTGCAATTCCACTCATTTCCAAGCAATGCATCTTTTAAATGCTCCTCGATGCTTGCATTGCCAAAGGGGGAGAAATTATTGAGTTCTCTGCAGCAAGGGGTTAAATTAACTCAGGGGGAGTTTTTTTTATGAGTTTTATTTCTTGAAAAAGGGGAGATTTGCCGAAGGGGCTTTTACTCTTGAAAAAGGGGGAGGAAAATTCTTATGTCAAGTGACTTGATTTGGCTCGTTTCTGAGTTTTTATGGTCACTTGTGTGCTGAAATTCTTTAATTTTTCTTGAATTTGAAATTGGTTGTCAATGCACTCATCAAGGGGGAGATTGAGAAACCAAGGGTTGGTTTCGGTGTTTGTGATGAGTGATTGACAGGCTTTTAACCTCTGATTCGAAGGGGTACCTCCGAAGGGGTTCGGAGGTTGTTTCTCCGAAGGGGACTTCGGAGGCTGTTTCACCGAAGGGTTCGGTGGTTTGGTTGCTGCAGCTGTTGCAGCGGAGTGTGCCTATCGGAGGGGTCTGACAGTACACGATGACTGGGTTGTACCGAAGGTCTCGGTACTTTGGGCAGTACACCGGAGTGTGTGCCGAAGGTTGCTAACCCGGAGATGTCTCCGGAGTACTAGATACACTTGTCTGTTTGTCTGTGGTGCGCAGGGGACTTCGGAGGCGATGGACGGACGTAGCAGGTGAACCTGGGTCAAGCCGGAGGATTGATGCCAGGGGAGCGGGGAGCTCCGTCACAGTGGCTGTGAAGGGGTCCGGGTCGGTCCTCGGGTTGAGGTGGACCAGGAGAAGGCAGTAAGTGCGGAGCGTGGCTCCGGGTGAAAGTACTCCGAGACAAAGTCCTCGGAGGTGAGGCACTTCGAAGGTACTCCGAATGGAGTGACTTCGGAGTTTGGTGGATCAAGTCCTCTGCGGAGGCAAGGCGTTCGGAGTGTGCTCTGGAGGGAGACATTTGAAGGTACCCGACGAAGGTCTCAGAATTTGAGGAGCATCGAAGGCATGGTCCGGGTGAGGCTTGTCGAGGAGTGTGCTCAGGGAGAGACACTGCGACGAAGTGCTCATGGAATGCTTCGTGCGGAGGCCTTGGACGAAGGAGGGACTTCGAAGGGTGGTACTCCGAAGGTGGGGCTTCGGAGTGAGGAAGGCTTCGGAGCGAGGCTAGCTCTGGAGCGAGGTTGACTTGTGGTACTTCGACCATGCATGGCTTCGGTACACGGATTGACGGAGTTCAAGCTGGGAGTAGCTGCGAAGCCGTGGTGGTCCACTCCGGAGGTGGTGGTGCGAAGGCTCAAGGGCTTTGACGGCTTCGGCTCAAAGCCGTCACTATATCGGAGGCTGACTTCGGTGGAGCAAAGGCCGTCAGGCTCAAGGCTTCTCACCGAAGCTACCGCACCCCTCGCGTGCGAAGTGGTGCTTCAGGAAGGTCAAAGACTGCAAAGGCTGACTGTGTCTGCTCTGCAAAAAGCTGACGCTGTCCCCTCTGCAAAGCTGACAGAGAAGCCTCCAGAATAAAGTTGACTACCTTTTGTACCCCTCAGTTCTGTAGAGACAAAACCAATATAAACCCTAGGGTTAAGTAGTCAATTCACTTGGGTGAACTGTGGGCTATAAATATGGGGGCTCGGTAGGTAACATTTAACACTTTGAGCATTTACTGTTGAGCTCCTGCACCAGCCTCCGCACCTTGAATACATCCAGTGAGTTCATTTCTGTGTTCCTTGTTCAAGCGGCGAAGCCCTGCCTCTGTGTGCTTTTTGCTTGAGCTTGTTTTTCATACCTCGCTGCATACTTCGACCATTTGTGTGTCACCTTGTGTGACTTGTGTCAGTGCATCGAAGCCTGAGTTGGCGAAGTGTGTTGTGTGCGAGGTGTGCGTTTCTGTGCGATCGCTCTGTGTAACAGGAGGCTAGACCTCGCTGCTTACTAGCGAAGCCCTGAACGAAGCCCGTGATTTTATCGTAACAAAACCTCGAGCGAAGTCCGTTAGTGTGCATTTAGACCTTTACAGTACGAAGCCCAGCACTAGTTGCTGTCGCTAAGTATTTGGTCGAAGTCCTCAGAGGGTAGTCCACTCTTGCGAAGGGTGAAGTGCGAAGCCTGCTCGAAGCACCCTGTGTGCGAAGCCTGCACTGACTTAACAAGAGTTGTTTTCGGGGTTGTGGGTGGAGCGAAGTCTGCTTGGCTTCGGACTTTTACTCCTTGCGAAGCCTGTGTTCGGAGCTGTCAAGTACCTCCGAACCAGACCTTCGAAGGTTGGTGTTCGAAGCATATTCCGCAGTAGACAGAATTTTAACCGAAGGCTGTTTTTAGCCCAAGTTTTTAAAAGCTCCCATTCACCCCGCTCTGGTCGCCGTTTCCGGTCCAACAGTGTGGGCTCTGTAGGAGGTGCAGAAGGCCCACCCTAATCAGCAGCTGGAGTATCCTCATCTTCCTCGAAGATGGACTCTCCGAGCTCACCATCACCAGAAAGCTCAAAAGAAGGAGTTAAAGAAGGCAAGGACTCATCAAAAGAAACCTCGCAAGTCTCAACAAGCTGCTGGGATTCGAGGTTCCAAACACGGAAACCTCGAGAAAGCAATGCATAACCAAGAAAAACTCCGTCCCAGCAAACGAGACTCAAACTTGTCCAAATGCCCTCCCTTCTTGAGCACAAAGCACTTGCAGCCAAATGCTCGCAAGTGGCTCACCTTGGGCTGTCTGCCAAACCACAACTCATATGAGGTCTTACCAAGGTAAGCTCTAAGATAAATGCGGTTGGCCAGATAGCAAGCCGTGTTCATGGCTTCAGCCCAAAAACGCCTAGGAGTCCTGTGCTCATCGAGCATCGTCCTGGCCATCTCGACTAGCGTGCGGTTCTTTCGTTCCACAATGCCGTTCTGTGCGGGAGTGTAAGGAGAAGAAAACTGATGGTCAAGACCCTGATCACTACAGAAGCTGACGAACTGAGAGTTCTTGAACTCAGAGCCGTTGTCGGAGCGAATTGCTCGCATCCGACCATTGTTCTCATTCTTCAGCTTCAAAATCAGGTTATGAACAAAATGAAAAGTTTCATCCTTAGACTCCAAAAAGAAAACCCACGAGAATCGAGAAAAGTCATCAACAATCACAAGTGCGTACCACTTCCCACCGACTGAGCGTACCCGAGATGGACCGATAGTGTCCATGTGTAACAGCTCGCCTGGATACGAAGTCATCACCTGAGTCACAGGTGAGTGAGAAGCGGCAACCATTTTCCCGTGACGACAGGGATGGCAAACTAGATCTTTCTCCATTTTAAGCTTGGGCAATCCTCGGATGAGGTCTATAGAGCTTAACCTGACTAGCAGATCAAAACTCAAATGACCTAACCTCTATGCCACTTCCAGAGCTCAGAAGAAGATCCATCAATCAAACAGCGAGAAGGGCCAAATGAACTAGAGAAGTCAATTCGAAAAAACTTTACCGAAGGTAAGATCTGGCAAATCAAAGACCCTCTAGAATCAAACACAGAAGAATTTCCCTTCTTAAAACGCACCTCCAAACCATCCTCAAGAAGTTGCGAAACAGAAATCAAATTGAAGTTCATGTTTCCAACCAAGGCAACATTCATCAAAGAAAAATGGTCTGAAATGCGAATTGAGCCAATGCCACTACTTTCCCTTGACCACTGTTCCGAAGGTGATGTACTCTTTGGAGCTTGGGGGAGTGAGACTGGAGAACCATCTGTGATGTCCCGTCATGTGGCGAGAACACCCTGAGTCCATGATCCAAACGTCCTCCAGTCCCCGATCCTACACAATCAGTGGCTGTAAGTGGGAGCAGATGGTCCGGCACCAGGTTTAGCAAAAAAGCTAAACCAGTGTCGAGCCATCTGCTCAAAAGACGGAAAGCAGAAATCATCATGAGAGTTTGGACCAAAACACGGCTCAAAACGTGGTCCTCGGTTCTGCCTAAACCTGCGGTCACGAGGTCCAGGACCGTAGCCAATACGGCCTGGAACTCTGCCGAAACGAACACCACCAACTGGAGCACGGGCAAGAAAGCCGTCTCCTCTACCACCACCTACACGACGCGTCCTGGCCTCCAGCCTCTCCCCGCGTCGAGGAACCCGCAGTCTACCACCCTTCTGGTAGAACTGCTCCTGATCACCACGAGCTCTCTCTGCTCTCTCAACCCGCTTCCTCCTGAAGCAAAACTCCGCAAGATGCCCGTCTCTCTGACAGTACTCACAATGATAGGTGGGCTTCTTGGGATGTGGTTGAGGCTTGGGATGTTTTGGCTTAGTGGTGATTGGTGTTGTCTTCTTGGGCTGAGAGGGTCCAGGAAGAGAGTCTAGAGGAGTGTGGAGGTGTTTGGGCTTTGGAACCCAGATAGGTTTCTTGGGTGGAACTTTGGGTGGTTCATGGATCACTCCATCCTTGGGCTGACAAGCCTAGGAAGACTCAGTGGAGTGAGTCTTAGGGTATCTCTGCTCAGGAGTCATTTTACTCCACTCCACTGCCCGACTAATGGCACTCTCAAAGTCAGCCTTGGTGTCAGTGTAACCTACCCCAAACCCATCCTGCCTCTTGAACTGCTGGATCATCATGCCGAGCTTGTGGCTCTCTGGCACTGATCCAACTCAGGATAGAACGGAGGTAAAAGTTCTCATTCTGAGAATTAGCTAGCTCCTCTCTCAAGGAAGCTAGTACCTCCACCTGAGACAAGCAGGTCTCACACTCGCTATCTACCTGGACAGACTTCTCGGCTTTCAGCTTAATCAACTCAAGTCTAAGAGACAGACAATTCTCACAGACAGTGGGTGGAACTGACAATGTCTCAAGCTCTAGCCTAGTCTGCGCCAGCTCAGCTCTCACTCTCTCCAAATCACCTAGATGCTCATCGCCCTTGGCTTTCAGCTCAGCTAAACTAGCAAGATGAGATGGGCAATCAGCATAGGGTACGACGACAGTGGCTTGAGCATCTTTCAGCTCCAGCTGAGCGCTTTCAAGCTCAGGGCCAAAGCATCCCTCTCATCAACCCTTTCTGTGTACCTGGACTTCAGATTCGACAGGTCACACAGAAGCACCTCACATTTTGGGCACTCACTGCTATCACCCAAGCAAGGGGAAGAAGATAGACTCTCAATTCTGTCGTTGGCCACGGCAAGCTCACTCTCTAATCATCTATCCTCTTCTTAGCCCCTCTAAGCAGTTTTTCTCGATATTTTAACTCCTGACGATTGCTTTCAAGTAAATCAACGATTTCACGTTCATAAGATGATACCTTTTCGTTGTTGTCGTCGTCGGAGTCATCGGAGGAGCTCTTCTCTTTCTTATCCCCAAGAGCCATTGAGCAGAAGCTCTTGCGGGATCTTCGGCATTGATGTGAGCGGCTCTTCAGTCTGTCCCCGAAGGCCATGAAGCAAAGGCCTGCTGGATCGTCCTTGTCCTTCCCCTTCCTGACGATGATCTCTTCATCGCTTGAGCTCGATGAAGAGGACGAATACATGGACCGCTTGGAGTAGCTCTTTTCCATCTCAGCGAAGAAGGCCTTGTCACGCTTCTTGTTCTCTCACCGGTAGTCCTTCAGGGCCTTTCTGAAGAATCTGGTCTTTGGCTTGCCCTTGTTGAAGGAGGAGCTGTCGTGCTTGCCGGAGTCGTGGAAGCCACCACCGGTGCCCTTCTTGTGTCCATTGCGCTTGGGGCAGTCAGCGATGAAGTGTCCTGGACCACCACACTCAAAGCATCCAGATTTTGTGTCGTGTCTCTTGAACATTCTTTTGTCATAAACACGACGCACCCGGTTGTTAAAAAGACACAAATCATCATCTCCCAACGACTCAAGCTGGTCCTCAGTGATAGACATCAAAGAGAACCCAACACAACTCACAGAAGAGGGATCAACAGAAGGTGTAGCAAGGGCCAGAGACTTTGATCCAGAGCCAGTGAGATTTGATCTCAACTGGGTATCAACCTCGGTGGTCTTCAGCTTGCTAAACAAATCAGAAATGGTCAAGGTATCATAAGAAGTGCTCTCAATGATAGAGGATACCTTGATCTCCCAGATCTTTGGGTCCAAGGTATGGAGAACCTTGAGCGCCTGTTCGTGATCTGAGACTAACTGAACACCCTCAGCCTTGTTGTCCCGAAGCTTGTTTATGATCGACTAAAAATGACCGAACAACGCTTCAACAGATTCACCCGGCTTTTGTGTGAAGTTCTCATATTCACGCCGGTAGGTCTGATAGAGCCGAGCCTTGACCTGGGCTGTCCCCTCATGGTGTGCCTAGAGGGTAGCCCAGATCTCTCTCGCAGTGGAGAGATGGCTCACATGCTCAAATTCAGTGGGACCTAAACCAGAAAACAAGATGTTCACCGCTTTGCTATTGTTTATATGCTGGGCGATGATACCATGAGAATCACGCTCAGCAACTGGTAGTATGACAAACGTAGCCTGAACGCAAATGTCCCAGATGTCCGAGCTTTGGCTCATAAGATAGGCTGGCATGCGAGTCTTCCAATAATTATAGCCATAAGCTTCCAATGACGGGACCTTGCCAGAAGACGTCATGATCACTACTGGGGTTTAGAACCGGTTAAGGTATAGAAAAACCCTAACCAGGCTCTGATACCACTTGTTGGACCGAAAGTAGCGACCAGAGGGGGGGTGAATGGACGCCTAAAAATTCTTTCGAATCAATGGCCTGCTCCCAACACCCAATGCTCCTCAAAAGACTTAGCAGCAAAACGTAAACAGATCGCCAAAGCCTAAAAGTATCTAGCCTAAAAACGACTGGTGTCCTAGACAAAGAAACACCAATACAGTGCTAATAGGCAGATTAAACAAAATATTCAAATCATGGCAGATCAAAACATCACAGAAATAAATCACAGCAATTGATTTGATTTCAGAGGTTACTGTTCAAAGTTGTCTCCAGTAAGGTACTTGACGAAACCTGCAACGTCGAAGTCTGTAGATGACGAAGCCTCCTTCGAGGTATGATGTCGAAGCCTGTTCGCTGAGGTCGTTCGAGGCTTGAGAGATAGGAGCTGAAGCCTTCTTCGAAGGGTACAATGCAAGAGCCAAAACAGACAATAATTCACAAGGACTGCATTTGCTGTGGGGTCCACACAAACAACTTCGAAAAACTGTTTGAAGATATATCTGCAGCTCCGAAGTTTACTTCGAACACAGGATGTTCGAAGTGCCTTCGCTAGAGAGCTTCGCACATTTATAAATTTGACTTCGACGACCTAGCACAGGAGTGCTGCACGGGATAAAGTAAACAGTACCACAAAAAAATGTAACCAGAGAACAGACCTATATGCATAGGCTGTCAGCTAGCACACATAGCCATGCTATAGCAATATTGACTTGTTCCCTGCAAGCTGTGCTAGCAACTGAAGAAGGCCTATGGTGGATAGAAAAACTGCCAGGTCCATAGTAA
The DNA here is from genome assembly GCA_019279435.1 of Zizania palustris. Classification (NCBI taxonomy): domain Eukaryota; kingdom Viridiplantae; phylum Streptophyta; class Magnoliopsida; order Poales; family Poaceae; genus Zizania; species Zizania palustris. The sequence continues at coordinate 19,286,220 of JAAALK010000288.1, forward strand.
AATGATCGAGAACAACCAGAGGATAAAACAAAAACGAGAAGAACAAGCAACTGCAAAATGACAACTCGATGATAAAATATTTCGATCAATAGGGATTTCGAGAGTAATTGAGAGCTTCTGCAGGAATCTCAGAAAGCAGAAATAAACAAAGACACACAAACCAGAATGATCAGAAACCTGAGAGATTGAGTGCAGTTGGTTTACCTGCGATGAACAGGAAACAACATGTGCAAGAACTGATGGCGGCAGAGAGGAACAAAATGCCAGGAAGAACAAAAACTGGCGGCGCACACAAACAGGAGTAGGTGAGGTGAACTCTGATTTTTTAGATTAAAGTGAGTTACCCCTAACCCTAGGGATTGGGCCTATTTATAGGCAGCCCAATAAATGGGGAAAATGCAGAAATACCCCTAGGGTTTTTACAGACGCTGAAATAAATGGAAAAGACTAAACTGCCCTTAGGATATTTTTACAGACTCAACTGACTGACTGTGGGCCTAGGGACAAAATAGTAAACTCCTATTTACAGATGACTTATCCTGAAGCTAAGCTTTCGTAGCGACTACGGCTTCTCTTCTGGACAGTCCGATGTGAGATCAGCGGTTGCTAGTTTTGCGCCGAAACTGACAAAGCCTCCACCGACTTTGCACCAGGTTCCCGGATTGGGCCGGCCTGATTCTGCAGCTCTCTCAGCCCGGCAATCACTCACTGCCCGTGTACCTGAGTCAATCCCGGTCAACAGCCCAGTGGATCCTCTGCTGCTCCTAGCCCATGTACCCGGATTGGGCCAGCCCGACTTCGCGACCCCTCTGCCCGATAGTCGCTCGCTGCCCGTGTACCTGAGTCACACGCGGCCCAGACGCAGCAGGTCTTCTCTCTCTTTTCAGTCCTCTTTGACTATCGTTGACAATGACTCATCACATCTGGAGCCATGAGGCCCACGCTCTACAGCATGGCTCCTCACCAATGCATGGTCAAAGCATGCACTCACTTAGCCTCTAGACGCGCATAAACCCAGAAGTTGAGCTCCCATTATTTCGGCTAAAGCAAAACAAGAATTAAAACATGAATGTGACTGAGTAATCTAACAATCTCCCCCTAACATTGACTCGGTCTACGTCAGCTTGACGATGCCCATCTTATCAAGAAGCTCGCACAACCTCGTGTGCCCGAGTGCCATTGTCAAAACATCAGCGAGCTGCTCCTATGTACTCACGTAGTCCAAACAGATCCTCCCGTTATCCACACATTCGCAAATAAAATGAAACTTTGTGTCAATGTGCTTACTGCGATTGTGTAGAACTGGATTTCTGCTCAGGGCAATTGCAGATTGGTTGTCCATCTTTAGAGTTGGCAGTTGAACGACTCTTCTCATGACGTCACTTAGTAACTGAATGAGCCACACAGCTTGGTAAGCTCCTATTGCACCGGACTTATACTCAATTTCACATGTTGAGAGAGCCATCATTTTTTGCTTCTGGGATTGCCAAGAAATTGGTAACATTCCCAGAAAAAGATCACTCCAGTGGTGCTTTTCCTCTCATTGACATCTCCCCCAAGTCGCTATCACTGTAGCTGATCATACTATTATCGCCGTTTGTCATCTTGGGGTAGACCATGCCATAGTCCATCATACCGGCAATGTAGTGAAGTAGATGCTCCACAACAACAAGATGTTCACTACGGGAAAACCATTATTCGCCGAGTGTTTGAAACTTTGCCGAGTGTTATTTGAAAAACACTCGGCAAAGTAAATATTTACTGAGTGTTTTTTTAAAAAAAAGCACTCGACAAACACGTAACTAATAGAGGTCATAAAGGCGTGCTTGCGCAGGCTAATTTTTTTCGGGTTTGCCGAGTGTTTTTTAAAATACACTCGGCAAAGAAACTCTTTTGCCGAATGTTTTTTAAAAAACACTCGGCAACCCATTATTTTTTCTGTGTGTAAACCTTGTTTCGAGCCTACATGATATTTTCAATCAGGTTTTGTCTTGAATTTTTTTCTACAATCACAATACAACATAAATGATCTCACATAAAAATTTCACATTTTTTGTTCAGTTTGTTATTTTTAAATTATTAAGTATGTTTCTAGGTTTTAAATTAAAATTGGTAAAATTTGAACTAGAAGTGCCTAAAATAATGAACCAAAAATTATATAAAACTCATATTAATGTTTTTAAGTCTATTTAGAGTTATTATAAATTGAAATGAAATAAATTTTGAATAATTTAGGGTGCGGCACTCGATTGGCAACATGAAACTTAATTGTTTTTTAATTATAAAAAATCAAATGAAGTCTAAAAAATATTAGACTTTTCATGGTGTTATTATATGATACATAGATGATGTGATAAAATTAAAACATATTTCTATAAATTTATCACGTATAGTGTTTAGAAATGCGAGATTGTGAGAGGAGAAATTAGGGTTTAGAGAAGAAATGAGAGAGGTTTGAAAGAAGTTTGATTGTTAAATCATTTTTTATATTTGATTTTTTTCTACAATCACAATACAACATAAACTATCTCATGTAAAATTTAACATTTTTTAGTTCAGTTTAGTATTTTTAAATTATTAAGTATGTTTCTAAGATTTAAATTGAAATAGGTGAAATTTGAACTACAAGTGCCTGAAATAATGAACCAAAAATTATATAAAAATAATATTAGTGTTTTAAGTCTATTTAGGGTTATTATAAATTAAATTGAAATAAAGTTTGAATAATTTAGGGTGCGGCACTCGATCGGCAACCTGAATATTAATAGTTTTTTAATTATTAAAAAACCAAATTAAGTCTAAAAAACATTAGACTTTCATGGTGTCATTATATGATACATAGATGATGTGATAAAAATTAAAAAATATTTCTGGAAAATTATCATGTAGAGTGTTTAGAAATTGGAGATTGTGACAGGAGGAATTAGGGTTTAGAGAAGAAGTGAGATAGGTTTGAAAGAAGTTTGATTGTTAAATCATTTTTTATACTTGAATTTTTTTCTATAATCAAAATATAACATAACTTACCTCACACAAAAATTAGATATTTTTTGAGTCGATTTACTATTTTAATTCATTAAATGTGTTTTTAAGATTTAAATTAAAGCAGGTTAAATTTGAACTCCATTTATATAAAATAATGAACTAGATTTTCTGTAAAAATTATATTCATATCTTGAATATATTTTTAGGTTTTAGACACTCGTCAAACTTAAATTCCAAAAAGTTTGCCGAGTGCTCGGAAGTCTCACACTCAGCAAAACAACGCGCCAAAAAATTTCTGCCGTGCGCACCAAATATTTTCGGCAGAGCACCAAACATTTTGAAGCCCACGCTATTTTTTGTCCTCTGTCTTTAAATCCACTCCCGTTCTCTCTTCCTCCACTTCAATCACAGCTGGCTTCCTCCTCCACCACACGGGACTCCATCACCGCACCACCGTCCTCACCGTGCCGGCCTCTATTGCCGCTCCGCCGGCCTCGCTACTAGGGCCTCCATCACCGCTCTGTCATCCTCGCCGCAGCGGCCTCCGTCGCCGCTCTGCCATGATCGCCGCATGGACAGCATGGGTGCTCGTCTCCACTCCATCGTCCTCATTGTACGAGCGTTCGTCTTCGCTCCACAATCTTCACTGTGCGTCGTTGCTGCTCCATGTCAGACCGCCATGCGTCGGCACGCCCCGCTTCAGCGTGTGACGCCGCACCGCGCGTCCATCGCCGCCCATAGGGTCGTCGCATCGCATCGGCCTGCCTCGCTCGGTGTTGTAGCGCCGTGTCATGTAGTCGTCAATGCCCCGCCATGCCGCGTCATCGGTGAGTGCCCGCGTCCCCCCTCCTCCCCCGCAGCACGTCTGTCATGTGTTCGACGAAATGACGTCAGACCCATGTCCTATTTTTTTAATTTTCTGTTTTTTCATTGCCGAGCACCATATTTTGACACTCGGCAAACCGGCGTCACGTCCGTGAAAGCACTGTCAGGTTACATTTTTTTTGCAGAGTGTTGTGTATGGTACTCGGTGAAAGGTTCGCCGAGTGCCCGATAAAAAACACTCGGCAAACCCATGTTCGCTGGGGGGATTTTTGCCGAGTGCGGTTCATCGAGTGTAACACTCGGTGAACCGTTCGCCTAGTGTTTTTGTGGTTTTGCCGAGTGCATGTAGCACTCGGCAAACCATTGCTTTACGGTAGTGGTTCTTGCCTTGACTTCTCCATGAAATGACTTACATATCCCACATCAAATTCAATGTCCGCACGTGTGTGCACCAGATACCGTAGACTACCAACCAGGATGCAATACATCGTGGCATCAACTTCCGACATTGTGCTTTTTGTGGATAGCTTGAGCCGCACCTCCATTAGCGTGTGACATGGCATGCAATTATGCATCCCTGCCTTCTCCAATAGTTTCCTTATGTACATCGCCTGTGCCAATGTGATGGAGTGTCGACCTTGCTTCACCTCAATCCCAAGGTAGTATGAGAGAAGCCCAAGGTCACTCATATGGAACAACCAACACATTTCTTCCTTGAAGTCAATAATATATGTCTGATTGACTTTTGTTGACCATGCGACATCCTTAGTGGGCCTGGGATCTACTAAATCTTTGTGTCAACAGATACCCCTAGTTTTAGAGCATTAAATGGTTTCTGATGCTTCAAAATTACCGGCCATCATCACCCCCTGCCATCACGTATTTTCAAACGTCTAACCGTTACGCCTTTTCACACTTATCAATTGTAGCTGAAAACCTTCATCTTCTAGCACTTTATAAATATATTGCGGAGGGTACCGACTCCGTATCACTTTTCTTCTTCCTTTTTTCCTCTTCTTCTCCGGCCATTCACAACTGTGATGGGTGTCGCTTAGTCTGACGCATCTACTTTTTCTTTGTGGCGGCGTCAGATCGGGCTTCATCCCACACAGTTTTGTACCGGTGCTCTTTAAACCAAAGATTTGGTTCCTCTAATCTCGGGCCTACAGAGATCACGACATTTCAAAAATTGTACTCATGATTACCTTTTGTCGAATGTTGCAGGTGGTCCCCACTAAATATAGTAGGATCGATTTGACCCAGCTGCCGAGGAGTCACTCTTTACCTTATAATTATCCCCAGCCACTCCGCCTTTCTTCTTCATGCTTTTTGTCCACTGCTCACTTTAGACCTTAAGCTCATCGTCGTCTGCTTCTCGTACTACTTGCGACCGACGTCGCTCGTCGTCTTCTTCTCCTTCGTCGACCCCACACTCCGGCAAACACCAGCGATGGCCACCATCAACGCGATCCCTAAGGTAAGTCTTCGACATTCCTCTCTTTTCGATGTTCTTTGGTTTTCTTGGTTCGTTCGCCGCTTTTCTTTATTGTTCCCCTTTTATTATCATTTCTTTTCTACTTTCTTCTTTGTAGAACCTGTAGAACCAAGTCTCATCTTCTTGGTTGGCATAATTGGTACCTCAGGTTATTACCCGTCAACCATCTGTCTTGGGAGGAAATCAACATAGGCCACTGTATCGGCCTCTCCCTCGCCGAACCCTACAAGAACGAGCCACTTCTTGCCGCCGCTTGCTATTTCTGGTCTGATTCCCTTAACGCCTTTGTTTTAGACCATGGTCTGATGACTCCATCTTTGCTAGATATCCTTGCCTTGACCTCTCTTGACATTATCTCCCCTTGCAATCTTCTTTCTTTCTGCTCCAAGTCGAAGAACAACAAGAAGACCGGCCCCGTCGAAGCCGATGAGCATGTAGCGTTCCTCAAACTCTAGGTCTAACTTCCAACCTCTAGTTCCTGGCCGAGCAGCTTGCTGCCAAAAAGAAAATCCCCATCGGTCGATACCTCCTTAGCACCACCTATCATCTTCTTCATCAGGTATCGGCTAGGTTATTGGCTGGCGAACCTATTGGTCACTTCGGTGGGCCTTGGTGGTTTTTGCAGCTATGGCTCAAAATTTACACCGCAGAAGCGATCGACAATCCTCCCCTTGCTTTGATTGAATTCCCTGCAGATTATCCTGATGAATCAACCGACCCCATTTACCGCTAGTGCTTATGTTTCGGCGAGGCAGCCACATGTCGATACACTTTCCGGATGTCACCCGATTCCTTTAGCCTTTGTTTTGCGGGGTTTTACTACAGCTTCAGGGATGAGAAGACCGGCTGGTTTGCATATGAGTACTTATCATAGTACGAATACCCCCATGGGTTCCTTCTGGTCAATGTGTGTCGGAACGAGGGATCCACCAAAATTTTCAAAACCTTGATCACTCCATGCCTTCTGCCCATCAACTTCACTACCCGTAGAGCCTCCTACGATTCTATCACCCGATTGTCTGCTTGCGGTAGTTAGGATTTGGCAAGCTCCCACCTTACTTGTTCTTCATCGGTCGAATCCAAGCTCGTGGAGAGGTCATAGATGTTTCGGAGTATGATTATATATCTCGGGTGGCTGACTAAGTTCCTTATGGTGACTTGGTCCCCTAGTCGACATGTACCATCAGCTCCGTCGGCTTCATCGAGTGGTGGGGTGAATGGGCGTTGCACCTATTCAATCGGCACTCAATGATGTACTACAAATGACTACATCCTGGTTACGTCGACGATTCCTTGCTGGAAAACACATCTAATTTGACTTCTATTCATCTTGCTTGCTGCTTTGTCCCTCACTTATCCTTGTAGCATTGCAGGAGGACGGCGTGGATGCTCCACCAATGAGTCAAAGTGGCCAACCGATTGAATATGGGCTGCAATCGGCCACCAGTGCCTTGGGTCATGGGGCCTCTACTCTGAGGGAATTGCTCGCCAAGAAGCGAGTCAAAGTCCCAGCGCGCAAGCGTAAGGCGTCGGATGTGGGAGCATGTTGATCCATTAGAGCCCAATCCGGCTAGGTACTCTTTTGACTTGTTTTTGCCATGCCTAGCGAATTTTTATCCCCACTTTGTAAAATGTATCTTATTTTTTCTTTACTCGACACTGCCTACTCCTCCGGTTACGCAAGCCGCGACTACCACCGACGTGCCTTCATCGGCTCGGGTATGTATGCATTTTCGCATTGTATACTTGTTTTGCATTCTTGATGTCTAATGCTTTTTCTTGTTCAGCCTTCTTCCCTCGTCATCTTGCCTCCTCACGTGGATTTTGATCGGATGGCCGATGACTCGACCAGTGCCCAATCGACCCCATCGGGGCCGATACGCTAGGGGTTGTGCCCACTAATTTTGGTATATCGACCAATGTGTCCGATGTGGCCGTGACGGTGGATGTCGATGCACCAGAAGCTGTAGCCATTGATGCTGGGGTCCCCCTACTTCAAGCTCTCATTAGGTACTTCACTTTCTTTATTTTCTTGTTGTCTTCTGTGTAACTAACATCGGCCCTAAATGCAGCCGATGCTGGATGTTGTAGGCTCGTTTGTCCCCCAAGATATTCTTGGGGTGGAGGGGTCGCACAACCTTCCAGTGGCCGACGAGGAAGACAATGCCGCTACTTCTTCTGCCGATAGCATTCCATGATCAGTTGTTCCTACCAATATTGTTGTCGTAAGCACTTTACGCTTATTTTTGCAATGTTGTTGTATTCTGTTTAACTTCCTTTCTCCTTTCAGTCATTTGCCCTGCAATTCCCCTTCGATATCATGCCATATCTAGGGGATGAGGATGTCACCGGTGCCCCTTCGTCAGCTGTGACTCAACTACCCCCGGAGGTGAAGGATGTGCTATCGGACCTACTACATCACCTAGAAGACCCGATGGAGGTCCTAGTCAATGACTCGAGGCCGATACAAGGTCGCTTCAATGATGTCCTGGACTGCCTTTCCCTAGAGCTGGTCGATGGTCTTACACCAGCCCCGTATATGGAATTTCATCGGCCAGACGTGCAGCATGCAGTAAAGTAGATGGCTGATCGTGCTAGCTATGCGTCACAATGGGAAGCAATTAAGGTCGACAACAAGGCAGTGCTCACTGAGGGCACCCTTCTGGAAGCATCTGGGACGAGTTGATGGCCACGTCACTGGAACTTGCCCAGCTATGGGCGAAGGAGGCCGATCTAGCATCGAAGCTGGACAGGGTCTGGAAAAAGATTGCCGAGAAGGAAGGTGTTCTAGCCTCCTTCTCGACTCAGATCGAAGCCCAAAAGCGCTAGCTTGCGGGTGTCGTCTGCCATGCACATCACCGACATCGCGCCCTTCAAGATATCCCCGCATCGAATGCTAAAGATCGGGATGTCCTTCGGAGTGTTGACACAATTAGGCTGTGGGCTATCGAGGCCATTCGCCGGGCTCTCCTGTAACTTCTTGTAGAATCTTTAACTTGTAACTTGCAACATTGTGCCTTTGCAATATATCATCATTGATTCCTTCAGTTGATTTTAGGCTTTTGCGTCTAAAGGTGATGCTTAAACATTGGCTGTCTAAAGGCGATACCATCGGTATCGACTATCTTGTGTATAGATCTTTAGGCATTTATCCAAACGCTCGGGAAATATTTATTCAAGTACTTTCTATTCAAAGCTTTCCCAAACACTTCTGCATCCAATCCTTCGAGCAGATAGGCGTTGCCGGGCACCACTCAATGTATTCAAAATGGTCCTCCCTAATTGGGTGACCACTTACCGAACCGATTGTCCTTAGACCCGATCGGTAGGATAAGTTTCCACACGAGTTTTCCTTGTTCAAATGACTTGGGCACCACTTTCTTGTTGTAAAACCTGGCAAACCTTAATTTGTTTTCTTCAATCTTCTCGAGGGATCTCAATCAAACATGCGCCAGATCGTCTAGGCCATCCATCATTATATTATAATAATCATCGGTTGTGAGTTGGTCCTGTAGTGTAATCCTTCTCAAGCCGATGTTATTTTCCCACGGTAGTACTGCCTCATGGACATAGACTAGCTGATATGGTGGTACTTGAGTGGATCCATGTCATGCCATCTGATAAGCCTAGAGTGCTTCTGACAAAGACCGATACCAACGCTTCGGTTGCTCATTTATCTTGCGCTTTATCAACTTGATTAAACTCTTATTGGACGCTTCAGCTTGACCATTATCCTGTGCATAATACGGTGATGAATTTAAGAGCTTGATTCCCATACCGGCTGTGAATTTCTTGAATTCCTCTGATATGAAGATTGTCCCTTGATCTGTGGTGATGGTCTGTGGAATCCCAAACCAATATATTATATGTTCTTTGATGAACTCAATGGCATCAGTAGAAGTAACCCTTTTGAGTGGAACAACCTCTACCCATTTCGTGAAATAGTCAGTGGCTGACAATATAAACTTATGTCCTTTACTTAATACTGGGTACATTTGGCCGATCATATTGAAGCCCCACCCTCTGAAGGGTAATGGTTTAATTATTTGGTTCATTGCCGATGCGGGCGCACTCTGAATAGCTCCAAAACTCTGATAGTCTAGGCACCCTTTATAATATCTTAGTGTTGGTGCATTTTTTGGTCACACTTTAACACACGCGTGGCCTAGAAGATCTTCTTAACTCCAGTGTAGGTCCTACGTTCTTAGAAAAAGGGGTTCAAGGCGTGCTAATCAGTTTGACCCTGCAACTAATAAGGAAACAAGAAAATACGATCAATAACACAGACTATCGGTTATCGAGCCGATGAACGCGATGAGGATGAGATATTCATGGAATATCATGCCGACCGACCATAGGGCCGAAGACTAGGGGTGAAGCAATTGGGCGAGTGTGCCATCGACCGATATGATGGGCAGTTTACCACATAAGCCAATGAGCGCTTTTCCGATGGCGAATAAGATATGGCATTGAATTGAAGATAAATCATCGGCTTGTACTCCAACAGAAATAAATAAAACGTGCCAGATAACATATCTATATCATGAAAGAAAATCAACACCATAACTAGATCGGACCTAACCAAAACAATAGCTAGTTACGATGATCTTAATAATATATCAAAGTATCAGGCATGCTTTATTTAGATGAACGATATATAACATGAAAAGATACAATAGCAAGAGATGTCGGACATAACCGATGAAGCCTCAAACTACCACACCTAGATCACATCAATCTAAGATATCAATCTGATGCAGCCTTAGTCCTAGCCAATACACCAAGAATCGGTGACCGTACTATTTTGATGTTCACCTTAAGAGATCAATCTGATGCCGCCGTGAGGATACTGACCTAGTCGATACGGTCATCGAGGGTGGCGGGACTCACCTCTTTGCTAGAGATCAAAATGTTGTAGTCCAACTCCGAGTGCCGAACCCCGCTGGGATAGTCCTTGAGAATCAAGGGTGGCAATACGACGAGTAGTTGTTTGATAGAGATGTGTGTTTCTAAGCTAAGTAATGGTACATATTTATAGTCTAGAGACTTGCCGTCTAAGCACTCTATCTTAATCGATTCTGGATAATCTTTATGTTCTCTTCATCGGCTCCTTTGCATCCGGTCACATTGTAACATCATGGACGTCATTCCTTGACCATCTTTGACCAATCTTCTTTGAATTTGTTTACCGTGTGGCATATTTGGTGGGCTCTAGGCTTTACCAAATCTTGGCATCAACACTTATGTAGTCCTTCACCATAGTCGACCAAAAGTAACCTACCCTCTGAAGTAGCCATTTCATTTTCTTGGTCGATTGGCATGTTCCACATATGATATCGTGTACTTCACACATCACCACCTTGGTTTCTTCGACACTTATGCATTTAAGGAGAACCCTATCGGTCGTCCGATGGTACAAGTTATTCCCGAGAAGAACATTTCTTGTTGCTTGATATCTGAGTCTTCTTAGTGCCACTGTTGAAGGATTTTTTAAGTAATGACTGATATTGTACCTCGATCGACTTTGCCATCGGCTTGTATACTGATGTCGTCTGGGCCAAGTCATTTGCTTTTGAGTTTTGCTCCCTCAGGATATGATTAAGAGTTATGCTTTATAAGCTTGACATTATGGCTTGGCACTGATCATGATATTCTTTCAACATACCATCCTTGCACTTGTACTCGTCTGATAGCTGTGTCATTACTAGCAGAGAGTATCCCATGATTTCTATTGTATCAACACTAACTTCTTCCAATAGTTTTAACCCTTTCAATATTGCTTCGTATTCAGACTGGTTATTGGTGGAGAAAAGTTTGATGGTGTATGCGAATTCAAATGATGCCCCCCGATGGGAGAAAATTATGAGGCCTATACTACATCCATGCTGACACACTAATCCATCAAAGAATAAGGTTCATGGTGTTGGCTCAACATGAGTTACTGCCTCATCTCTGTGTTGGACTATGAAATCGGCTATCCGTTGCCCTTTTACCACCTTAGCAGATTCATACCTAAGATCAAATTCAGTGAGGGCGAGAACCCACTTGCTGATATGCCCTTTCAATGTCAGGGCCGATAGCATATACTTAATGACATTGGCCTTACATATCACTGTGCACTCTAATGATAGTAGGTGGTGTCTCCGTTTGGTTCATGAGAAGTATAGGCATAAACAGAGCTTCTCCACTGTGAGGTATTGGGTCTCGACATCCAATAGCCTTCTACTGAGGTAGAAAATCACCCTTTATTTCTTATCAATCTCCTGCACTAGGACCAATCCGATGACTTGATCATCGGTTGACAAATATAATATAAAAGGAATCCCTTTCTATGGCAGCATCTGTACTAGAGGCGAGGCTAGGTATTCTTTAATCTCATTAAACACCTTTTGCTACTTTTATCCCCATATGAATTCCTGGTCAGGCTTCAGCTTCAATAGTGGAGTGAATGACTCTATTTTTCTTGAGAGATCAGCTACGAATCTTCTATGAAAATTTATCTTCCCGATCAGTGACTACAACTTGGTTTTATCGGCATGGGGTTGGGTTTTCTTAATTGCTTCAATACAGTGTTGACTTATCTCAATCCCTCCTTCATGCACAATAAAGCCCAAAAATTTCCCTACCGATACTCCAAAGGCACACTTCTCGAGATTCATTTTTGATCCATATTTCCTGGTTCTCTCCAAGACTTGACGTAGATCATCCACATGGTATTGAGTGCTACTTGATTTTACCACGATGTCATCTATATATATTTCCACCAATAGGTTGATCAGGTCATTAAAAATATAGTTCATGGCCATCTGGTATGTTTCTCCGACATTTTTCAAGATGAAGGTCATCACCACCCATTAATAAAGTCCGATAGCACCTAGGCACCAGAAGGCCATCTTGTGGATGTCTTCGTCAGCCATGAAAATTTGATTATAACCTGCATTCTCATCCATGAAGCTGATAATCTTGTGACCCAATGTGGCATCCATCAGTAAATCTATGATCGGCATTGGGTATTTGTCTTTCAGGTGGCTTTATTCACATCTCTTAAGTCAACACATATTCTAAGCTTCCAACTTTCTTCCATACTAGCACAATGTTGGATACCCACTCTGCATATCGCATAGTCTTATGAATCCTGCATCATATAACCTTGTTACCTCAGCCTTGATATCTGAATATATTTCTACCTTGAACCACCGAGGTGATTGCTTGAATGGACGATACCCTTGTCTTATTGGGAGTCGAGGTTCTACGATCGATCGACTTAGTCCTGGCATTTCATGATATTCCCATGCGAAGCAATCCCGATATTTTCATAATAATGTAATTAATTTGTTCTTTATTTCATCGGGCAATTGAGAACTTATGAAGGTTGGCCTCAATCTGTCACTGTGTTCGATGTCTACGTACAGTAGCTCATCGGTTGCTACGAATCCTTGACTGAGTTTGCCTTATGATTCGTCCATGTCACCTTCAAAGGGTAAGCTTGGTCTGTTCAATGCTGATTGGTTTGATTCCGTAATTTGATACTTCAAGAAAACAACCGTCCCAAGCCTTGCCAGACAGGCAAACAACTTCTTCCATCTTCAATATCGATAAATCGTCTATTTCAACATTAACCAATTTATCAACAGATACGATTTCCACTTGATCGCCGACCCACTTCACGAGGCTCTAATGCATTGTCGATAGGACACAACAATTCCTATGGATCCAATCACGCCCCAATAGAAAACTATAGGATCCTTTCCCTTCTATGACGAAGAAGGTGGTCAGCACTGTCTTGCTCCTGACCATCAACTCTGCGTTTAGCACCCCCATTGATTCTGATTTATTACCGCCGAAGTCTATCAGTACCATATTGGTTTTGATGAGGTCCTCTGGCCTTTTTCCTAACTTCCTAAAGGTGGCATATGGCATCAAGTTGATTGGCGTAATTGGACATCGTCTTGCCGTTGACTAGGCCCTTGACGTAAATAGATCTCAGGTGCCAATGCTCGTGATCTTTTGGCTTGTCAAATACTGCCAGCTGCGGGGTCAACACCAACTAGGCCATTGTATTGGCTTGCTCGGCGTCGGCCTCAGGGGTGGCTCGATATTCTATAGGGAGGAATAAAACCATGTTTACCCCAGCATCTTTCTTGTCATCATGATCGCCCTTGTCCTTCACTCGCCATTCACTTTTAATCCTTCGGGGCCAATCAGTTTCGTTCTTGTGGAGTTATACCTTTAGCTCTCTCTACCGTGACCGTTGTACTCTCCTCTTCTGATTCTTTGTGAATATCCCACTAGGACACCACTGTGGATTTCCTGCGGTGATGCCGCCATCAACCGATTGACCATTTTCCTTAGCATTGATGGGTCCAAGCCTCTCGAGTATCAACTCCTTTGGTGGCGACACCCTTTGATGGATGGCTAACCTTTCCTAACCGTGTGGCTTTGTCCTATCGGTGCTCGGATCATAACCGCCCCACCACATGTCTTTGCTGCCACACTCGGGGCAGTTGTCCATCTATGGAAAACGGAGCCCTTCATTCCAATAGAATCTAAAGAACTCAAAATTCCAATCGGTTTTGAATCATGAGTACTCGTGATCGTCCTCGTTGTCCGTCCTTTCTCATGGCTTCCTCTAATATCTTCCGATCAGACTCGAGGAGGTGATGGTAGTGCTGGTTCACCTTCTCTTCTTTGAGTGTCGGTCATCAGTGTGGTGCGCATGCACCATGTTGACCAGGAAGCGGTGGTCGTCGATGTTCATTGGCTTCTTCCCGTCATCAAACTTGATTCAGCCTTGCTCCACGACCAATTGGATCTGCTGTCTAAATACTTTGCATTCGTTAGTGTGGGGAGATGGAGAGTTGTGCCACTTATAGTATTTCTTCTTCTTTAATTCATCGACGGGTGGTATCACGTGGTTAGGCGGCAACTGGATTTGCTTTTCTTTGAGCAACAGATCGAATATCCTATCGGCCTTTCTGATGTCGAAGTCATACTTCACTTCCTTGTCAGCTGGTTTTACCCACGGACATGTGATATGCTTCTTGTTTTTAGTCCATTCGGCCAAACCAACTTCTGCATCGGACCCGTTGTCCTCATCGGAGTCCAAATGGGATGCGTGAGCTTACGCCACCTTCTTTTGATACTTGTCCCTCTTTGCTTCCTAGAATCGTCTCTCATGGGCCAATACCCGTTGTACCAGGTGTGAGAGGCTCTCGAATTCTTACGATGAAAACCTTTCCTTAATTGGGTTCAGGAGCCGCTGGAATGCTAACTCCGCCAGTTGCGCGTCGTTGAGGTTCAGGCTATAGCACCTACTTCTCACATCGTGAATCCTCTATGCGTAATCTTGGAACAACTCATTCATCTTCTACTTTACCACCATCAAATTGGTGTGTTTCATCTCGTGTATGCCGGTAAAGAAATACTTATGAAACTTCTTCTCCAAATATGCCCATCCTCTAACAGAGTTCACCGGCAGTGACGAGAACCTTGCGAAGGACGATCCTGATATCGATAGCAGGAAGAACCTGACCTTCAGTGCTTCTTCAGCCGATGCCTTGCTGCACTAGGTGATAAAACGGTTAATGTGCTTGATCGTGGAGACTGAGTCTTGCCCCGAGAACTTGGTGAATTTAGGGATCTTGTACCAGTTTTGCAGCGGCACCCGATCGAACCATTCTAGGTATGGTCGCCGATACACGTAGGTATTGTCCTTGGGCTTGTGTCCAAACTGGTCCCGAATCACCTCGGTAATTTGGTTCACCCAATCATCTTCCTCCTAGTTCGGCGTGAAGTATCGGTCAGTCATCGGGGGTTGCTAATACTAGTCTAGCCGAACAACATTATATCTTTGTTTTTCATTGGAGTAGGACGGTACTCCGTAGTATGCGGTTTGGTGGTACCTTTGAGGAATGCCATCGGGTGCCCCTTGGCGGCACAAGATCTGGCAACACATTCCTGGCGATTCCGTACGTGGGCTAGGGTACCTTTGCCTGATCGTCCCTTGCAGCGCAGCCGAAGGCAGGGATGGTGGCGTACCCCAATGGAAGGGATACGTGTTCTAGGATGGGTCCTGTCTACCTAGCCCCTAGAGTGTGTGTGTAGGTAACGGGAGGGATGGTAGCATACCCCTATCAAAGGGATACGTGTTCTGGAACATGTCGTGTCTACCTAGCCCCTAGAGCGTGGGTGTAGGTAATGGGGCCGTCACATCAGTTTCTTGGCCAAGCGAAGTGTTCGACGGACCCTATCTTATCGGCCCTTGTGGTGGTGGCACCGGCCGAGTGTGTTGAGGGTTTACAGAAGGCGAGGTGGATTGGTCGAGAAGTACACTAGGCCTTGCGTCAGCTCTTGAGAAATCGTCCCGTCAATAGTCTTCTTGATCAACCCATGAAAGGTATTAACCAATTCCTCGGATTGATTGATCAGGGTGTGATGTAGAGCGTTATTGATGTCTTCCTAAAAAGTGACCCGCAGACTGTTGGCCTTCTGAGGCTGGTTTCAGCAACTAACTTCGGTGGATAGGGTCAGATCAAGTCATGCCGAAAGCGTCGAGGCACAATCTCTTGTAGTTTTCCATGCGATCATGTACCCCCGCTCTCTGTTCATCAGTCAATGCATCCATGGTGACTAGGATGATGTTGTTGCCTTCGACGTCGCTCGCCTTGGATGAGTGATCCGAAAAAGTGTCCCATTGGACGTGTCAAAAAGCGTGTTGGTGTATTTTTTGGTCACACGTGTGGCTTGGTAGATCTTCTTAACTCCAGTGCAGGTCCTATAATCTTAAAAAAAGAAGGTTCTAAGTGTGCCAATCAGTTTTACCCTACAACTGATAAGGAATCATAAATAACAATGTTAGTATCAACGTCGATCGACTGTCAAGCTGATAACTACGGCGAGAATGGAATAACCAGAAATAAACACGCTTATCGGCCATGGGGCCGATGACCACGCTCACACTATCGGGTTGAACACACTATTGGCCAATAAGGTGGAATGCATCAAGGCCGATGAGTGTCTCCCAAACGCAGATGAAATATAGCATGGAAACAAAGATAACATATTGGCTTATACTCCGATAGAAACTAAACTTAGCATGCCAAACAACATATTCATACCATTAAAGTACTGCAACTTCAAGATCGGACCTAACCGAGACAATCACTAATCACAATAAATATATAACACTTCAATGCATCGAGCATATTTATTTAGATGAATGATATATAGCATGAACAGAAAACAATAGATCAAGATGTCGGACTTAACCGATGAAGCCTCAAACTATGACACCTAATTCATATCAATCTAAGAGATTAAAATGATGTAGCCTTAGACCTAGAAAAATATACCAAAATAAACTCGACAATCACACCGATATGATGCAGCCTTGAAGAACACGAACCTAGTCGATATGACCATCAAGGGTGGTGGGACTCACCTCTTCGCTAGAGATCAAGATGATGCAGCCCAGTTCCGAGTGCCAAGTCCCACCGAGATTAACCTTAGGAATCCAACGGTGACGATGCGCCGAAAGTATTAATTTGTTGTGGTTGATTGTGTGTGTTCGTAAACCTAGCTAATTAGATACATATTTATAGTTTGGAGACTTGTCGTCCGAGTAATCCTCATTGTAACTGGTTCTAGATCATCTTTATCTTCTCTCTCCTTCATCGGCTCCTTCATATCTAGTCATATTGTAACAATATGGATGGGATTCTTTGACCACCTTTGACCGGACCATTTTCGACTTCTGTTGACCATGCGACATCCTTAGTGGGCCTAGGCTCTACTAAATATTGGTGTCAACACACCTGAGCATGTGCATAGCCTTGAGCATACTACACGCCATCCCCAACACGGTCTAATTTCACCATTCCACCACCCCATTCTGTTGTGGAGTGTAGGACATGGTGAGGTGTCATTGGATGCAATGTTCTGCATAGTAGTCCCCAAAGGTCGAATAAATCGCGTCAGCAGCTTGACTCTTGGTGCTCAACAGTAGCAACCACATATAGCGGCTCTTGTCATCGATGAGGAGAAGTAACAACTTCTTCCCTCTTGGGGTCTCCAGAGTGATCGAACCACAAATGTCAACATGAATCAGCTCGAGTGGGTGTGCCGCATGGTACTTGCTTGCCATTGGAAATGTATGTCGCCATTGTTTGCTCGCTAGACAACTGTCTCATAATTGGTCAACATGGTCGATCTTCGGTAGCCCATCCACCATCTTTCCTTTTGCTAGCACCTTGAGCCCCTAGAACCCGAGGTGTCTGTTGATAGCAAAAAATGGCATTAATGGCTAGATTGTCAAAATATCAATTTTGGTGATTTGGGCCGAAAATACACATGTCCAGGGTCCGTCCGAAGCCCTACAGGGCCAAAGTCCATTGAGCTATGGGATCCGAAAGCCTCTAGCCAGCCCATGGGCTTCGACCGAGAAGCCTTCGGAGGCCCACGCCACCGAAGCTTCGGCCCGAGGAGCCGGCCTCGACGGGCCTGGCCGAAGCCCACTTCGGTAGAGGTAGAGTTGTATGCGTTTCCGACTAAGTTTTTATCTCTATCCGGCTAGGTTAATAGTAGAATAGATCAAAGATTAAGCCCCTATAAATAGAGAGGCGAGGCCAGCGTAGAGGCCCCCCAACTCAAACCAAACAAAAGCCCTAGCTTTGATCGTATTTACTTTACCTTTATTTTCCTGTACCTCTTCGTGGGTTTGCCTGGAAGCCCTCCACCGGCCACTACGGAACAGTGGTAACCCTTGTTACTTTGCTTGTGAAGTATCCATTATTCTACATAATAGATTGCTATCGCCTTGTTACTTCGCCTGTGAAGTATCCGCTAATCTGCGTAATAGATTGCTACCTTCGCTACTAGTGCAACACTTAACAGAATTCGGTCCTCGGGCTGAATTGGTACTTTGAATTCTCTTTGTTGCAGGTTTCCACGTTCGGAGCTATTTTGTCGGAGGTGTCCGAAGCTGAGAGATCGGTTTCGGAGGTCACCAGGACACCCTTCGGCGGGACTGCAGGCTTTGGCAACAGGCTTCGCCAGCACACTTCATCACGACAGGCTTTGCCACGATCATAC
Organism: Zizania palustris; assembly: GCA_019279435.1. Classification (NCBI taxonomy): domain Eukaryota; kingdom Viridiplantae; phylum Streptophyta; class Magnoliopsida; order Poales; family Poaceae; genus Zizania; species Zizania palustris. The sequence goes on from JAAALK010000288.1 coordinate 19,304,614, forward strand.
TCCACACTGGACGAAGTTACGCTCGCGCGTAGTCCTCGCGTCATTATTCTGTAGTTTGCTGTATCAGAGACCTCACGCCGAACCCCGCTGTTCGGAGGTGATCATCGCGTCCAGATCCATTTGGAGTCCATCTTCGACCGGATCAGTCTGAACGCTTAAGCACCCTTCGGCGGAACACTTCGCATTAGACGCCTAAGTTACACTTCGGTGACCCCTTCGCATCAGACTTCGAAGCAGACAGGCTCCGACTAGTTTGCTAGTTTTATTCCGTTTAATATATATCTTTTAGCAAATTGGGTTATATTGTGTGATCTGATTGCCTGGTGACTCCACCCCCTTATCACGACTAAGGGTAGTCAGAACGCGACATCGGTGTTGCGTCACGCTTAGGCTTGTCCCTAAGTATCCGCACACTTTTGGATCGTCGAACTGACCCAAGTGCGGGGGCACGTTTTCGTGTCAACTCACTTTTTGGCGACTCCACTGGGGAAGGCTACGCCAACATGACAAGTACATATACATCGGCCACTGGTACATCTACATCGACTACTACGTCTACACCGCAACATCCTGACACCTACACTTGAAGATATCCCCGCAGAAGACCGAGCAGAGATCAAGGCAAAGTTAAAGGCACTCCAAGACATGATGCTTGGGGGCTACGTCAAGACTCGCGCGGGCTTCATCAAGCGCGACATCATCACCCCCAACCTCGCTCAGGTCCAGGTAACACCTGTATCGCCTTGATTATCTTCTTTAAAGATTGAGCAAAAAATAGCCAAATCGGTAGATCAAGCCATTAGCGCTTCGCTAGCCAACCGTTTAGATTCAGCAGTCAGCTTCCAAGTAGAGGCGACTCTTAGGAGGTTCGGCTATACTGAGGCCGTACCCCCGGTTCCTATTGCTAGTGTACCTCTGGCAAACCACGTATACAGTAGGATCAACGACAGCACTGGCACAATCATGTCTCCAGCCTCACCACCTATGGCCGAGACCAATCATTACACCTACAACCAAACTAACACCGCGTACCATGCACCACTACCTACGCTAGTACCCGCGCTGCCCGCACCACATGCGTAGGAAGCCGGACACGGGCACGTCATACAGATAGCGCGCAGGGAAGAGGCCCATGGCCGACACGCCGACATCCTACCATGTGTCGCACCCCCGCATGAGAGACGCACACAAGCAACATGCCAAGATTACATAGAGGAGCGGGTCCATGCACTATTTAGAGAGTGTGCCGGCTTCGTGCCCAAGGGGAGGGTTAGGGTTTACCGTAAACCATACCCCGACCACCTTGATACAGTACCCTACCCCCGCGGCTATAGAATCCCTGAATTCACTAAGTTCGATGGTGAGGGTAGCAATACTACACTAGAGCATGTTAGTTAATCTTTGGCATAGTGTGGAGAAGTTAGCGGGATAGATGCTCTAAAGGTTAGACTATTTTCTCTCTCGCTATCCGGCACCGCTTTCACTTGGTTTTCGGCGCTCCCGCCGAACTTTGTTTAGACGTGGGATGATTTAGAGCGGAAATTCCATGATTACTTATACACGGGCGAAACAGAACTTAGGCTCTCACATTTGACATCGGTTAAGCAGAAATCTAGCGAGAGCGCCTCTAAGTACATCAAGCGTTTTAGGGATACTAGAAACCGATGTTTTAGCCTTAATATTTTAGAAAGGGACTTAGCGGAACTAGATTTTAATGGGATGCGTTCCGAAATTAAAGAGAGGTTAGATAACCAAAACTTTTTAGAAGTTGGCCAAGTTTTACAATGGGCTCTGGTCCAGGAAGGCCGAGCCAAAGATAAAAAGTTTATTAAGACATTTAGCAAGCCTAGGTCTGAAATCCACATCATGGAACGTTCTGACGAGGAAAAATCGAAGGAGGAGGATTTGGCCGATATGTACGTGGTCGAATGGGTGTGGAATGCTAAGAATAAACCTGTCACCTGCTCCGAGTTATGACCATCCCCCACAAAGAATTGACTTAGTGAGGTCAAGTACTCGTTTGATATAACTAAGTGTGATAAAATATTTGATTTTCTCTTAAAAAGCCAGCTTCTTAGGTTACCTAAGGGTCAAGTCATTCCACCTGCCGATGAGTTAAAGAAGCATCCATACTGTAAGTGGCATGATTCACATTCACATAATACTAATGACTGCAATGTTTTTCGACGACAAATACAATCGGCCATAGAAGAAGGACGATTGAAGATAGACCATAACCCGAAGATGAATCTGGATAAAGATCCTTTTCTCGTCAACGCCGTCGACCTCGGCGAAAAGAAGGTGTTGATTTGGCCGAAACAGGCCGAGTCGGCTAAGGGAAAGGATGTAATTGTTGGAGAGCCACGCACTCGCACGCTCATACCGAAGAACCCCGAGGTAGGAGTGTGGAAACAGAACATTAATACCCCTTCGGCTAAGGCTCACAAGAGGCCGAAGGTAACATATAACATGCTGTTGAACAAGCATCAAAGAAGGGCCAAGGGAGCAGGTCCACACACTAAGAGGCTAAAGCAGCCGAAGGGTCCGGGGCTCTCAGAGGGTAGCTTCGGACCGAATCAGGCGGACCCTCCGCACGGAGGCTTCGGGCCACGGTGGCCTGATACTCCACACGGTGGTTCCGAGCCACAATGTCCGAATCCCCCGTACAACAGCTTCGAGCCCCAGTGGTCGGTCCCCCTATACAGCAACTTCGGCCCCCAATGGCCGAACCCCACACCATGTTGGACTTCTCCGATAGGAGACTTTGGCCCGCTCTGGCCGAACGTACCTCTGGCCTGGCAGGACCCTTCGCGGGTGTGGTCCGAGACACCATCAACTCTGTCGAACCCCCTTCCGGGTAACGGGTTCGGCCCACGGTGGGCGAGGCCACTAGAGCCGCCGATGCCTCCGCCGTACAACTGGGCAGGAACCCCGTGGGCTCCACACGTATCCAGGTCGGGGTACCCTCCGCAACCTAACACTATGCCTTGTTTTCCTTCGGAGTATTATGGATGGCGGGGGCAAACAGACGTAGCGGAGGAGGGCATCATCCACAGACTGTCCGTGGTGCCTTCGAATCGGACCATGCAGAGCGAAGCCGAAGGGTGTGAGCACGCGGAGGCCGAGGTCAGGGAGTACGAAGCCATCACCATTAGAGTTGGGTCTCAGGAAGTCCCAATCCCGAAGACTTTGTCACCGAGGTCTGACAGAGGTAAGTCCCATACTTAGGCCGAGCTCTACGCCGAAGCTTGGTTCGGTCGGCCGAACGAGGCATGTCCATCTGTCGGGGTTCGCAGCGAAGCCCCCTCTGAACACAGGGTCCACAAGGCCGAAGGGCATAGTACCACTTCGGCCAGAATTAACGGAAGCCGAACAGTGGCACCTGGCACCAAGCCACAACCATCTTGGGCACCTCTAGGCATGTCCAAATCACAGAAGAGACGCCTACAGCGACTACGAGCATAGGAGATGCGCGAGAGGGAAGCTGAGGCCGAGCACAACACTATCTTCAAAGAAATCCGCCTGGTACAAAACAGGTATGGAGGGAGAAGCCAGTTGAGATAACTAACCCGACTCCTAGTCCGAGCGACTACGACGACATGCTCGACGACGATTACTCATCCATCTCTGAAGGGCCTGCACCCCAGGTGATGGACATCAACATCATCACGCTGCCCGCCGAGTTTGCCCTACCACAGGATGAAGCCGAGGTCACTCAATTGAACCTCGGTCTGTGCAACGCCATCTTCGAGAAGCCCGAGGACTCGGCTCACCATCTAAAGCCTCTCTACGTCAGAGGTCACATCGATGGAAAGCCGATTTCCCGGATTCTCGTCGACGACGGCGCCACTGTTAACTTAATGCCTTACTCGTTGTTGAAGAAACTTGGCAGGAATGAGGATGACCTGAAGAAGACCAACTTGATGCTCAATAGCTTCAACGGCGAGAGCTCCGAGGCCAAGGGAGTACTCTCTATGGAGTTGATGGTGGGCAACAAGATGTTGCCAATAGCATTTTTCGTCGTCGATGTACAAGGTAACTATAGCGTACTACTCAGGCGCGACTGGATTCACGCAAACTATTGCATTCCCTCTACTCTACACTAGTGCCTGATACAGTGGGACGACTATGAGGTAGAAGTCATTCCCGCAGATACTTCGGCCCAAGTAGCATTGGCCGATGTATCAGATGACGCCATCCATAACAAAGTAGAATGTCTGTCAGGTAGAGATCTTTTGGATTACGATTTTGTTAGTGTATCTGGAGGACGGTTTGTACCAGTGTCTGTAAAGCCGGCTGGAGTAGCACGACTATTTTTGTATTAATAGTCATGTCTAGCAAGAGTAATCTAGATTGGCTAAAGTCTCGTGTGGAGCAATATTGGTCTAGTAAAGACGGTATCGCCGAAGCCATCGAGGACTTTAGCGAAGTAGAAAAATTAGGACAAGGTTTTGCTTCGGCCGACCCCTTGGAGGAAGTTCACATAGGTAATGGTAGCATCCTAAGGCCGACTTTTGTAAACCAACATTTATAGCCCGATGAAAAGGCTGAAGTAATAAAGTTACTTCGGTCGTATGTCGATTGTTTCGCATGGGAGTGTAGAGAGATGCCAGGGCTAAGCCGCGAGCTCATGGAGCATCGGCTGCCTATCAAGTCCGGATTTAGGCCTTATAAATAGCCTCCCCGCCGCTTTAACTCGACCATTTATGACCGAGTTAAAGAAGAAGTGGAGCGACTACTCAAGGCTGAATTTATTAGGCCATGCAGGTATGCGGAATGGGTTGCTAACATTGTGCCTGTAGAGAAGAAAGGGAGCGGCAAGATACGATGTGTATTGATTTCAGGGATCTGATAGAGCCACTCCAAAGGACGAGTATCCAATGCCGATAGCCGACATGCTGATCAACGATGCTTCAGGACACAAGGTACTAAGTTTTCTTGATGGCAATGCTAGTTATAATCAAATATTTATGGCCAAAGAGGACGTCTACAAGACTGCCCTTCGATGCCCTGGTTTTGTCGGTTTGTTCGAGTGGGTCGTCATGACTTTTGGTTTGAAAAATGCCGACGCCACATATCAGCGCACTATGAACTTGATCTTTCATGACTTGTTAGGAGTCATGTTAGAAGTTTACATCGATGATGTCATAGTCAAATCGGACGCTATGGGAAACCATTTAGCCGATTTGAAGGTTCCTTCGATAGGATGCGACAGTATGGGTTGAAAATGAACCCACTTAAGTGTGCTTTTGGTGTGTCGGCGGGTAAGTTATTAGGTTTCATGATTCACGAGAGAGGCATAGAAATTGATCCTAAGAGACTTGAGAAGATTAGAAACATTGCAGCGCCGACATGCAAAAAGGATGTACAAAAATTTCTAGGCAAGATGAACTATTTGCGTCGCTTTATATCCAACTTGTCCGACAAGATTGATGCCTTTGTCCCCATACTCTGGCTAAAAAACGAGGCCGAGTTCACTTGGGGGGCAAGCCAGCAAAGTGCTTTTGAGAAGATCAAGGAGTGCTTGTCATCACTGCCAGTGGTGAGAGTGCCCAAAGCCGGGATTTCGTTTCAGCTATACATCGCTGCTGAAGATAGCGTGATTGGGGTCGTTCTAACCCAAGAGGTAGAGGGGAAGGAGTACATCATCACATTCTTGAGCCGCCGCCTACTAGACGCCGAAACCAGGTACGCATTTGTGGAACGATTGTGTTTATCACTTTATTATGCGTGCAGCAAATTGCGCCATTATCTTCTCCCCACTACATGTGTTGTCGTTTGCCAAACCGATGTTATAAAGCACATGTTACAGAAGCCGATTCTAAGTGGAAGAATCGGAAAATGGGCTTACACGTTGATTGAGTACGATTTGGCCTACGAACCCCTGAGAGCGATGAAAGGCCAAATCGTGGCCAACTTTATAATTGATCACCACGTAGATGTCAGTTGGAGTGATACCATTGCTTTAGTTGAAGTAGTGCAGTGAAAACTTTATTTTTATGGTTCGGCTTGCAAGAGTGGCCAAGGCATTGGGGTGGTTCTCATATCACCTAATGGAGTGCACTTTGAGACTTCGGCCCGTCTAGAATTTTCTTCTACTAATAACCAAGCCGAATATAAAGCTTTGTTGCTAGGTCTTGAGTTATTAGAGTCCGTAGGTGCTAGGCATGTCCACGCATATGGTGATTCTTTGTTGGTAGTGCAACAAGTAGCTAAGAGTGCTCAATGTTTTAACGGCTTGCTGAATAGTTACTTGGATAAATGTCTAGACATAGTTGCTACTTTTGATGAATTCAAAATCTCTCATGTGTCAAGAGAGGCCAATTCAGTCGCCAATGATTTGGCTCAGCAAGCATCTGGCTACCAAATCAGGAGGGGAAAATTTTCCGTATTGGAGAAGCCAGTGTTTGGTCTCACTGCCGAAGCCAGTAACGGTGGGCAGGCACACCATCTGGATCGAACCCCTCTGGTCACCGAAGGTCACTGCTCACCGAGGATCCTGGATTGGAGTGCCCTGCCGACCGAAGGATCTGGCACGCCGAAGACTGTAGGCCGAAGCCTCCTACACGGAGAAGGCTCCCCGGAGTCCAAACCCTCCGAAGGGCTTTGGCCCATCACACTCCGAACGACCACCCCAGCCAGGCTTCGACAAGAGATGGAATGGCTCGGGGGGCACCCCGAAGTCAGTAATTTAGAAGTTTTTTCAGAAGGTGAACCAGCGAGACCCTCTGAAACCTATAAGGGCGATTGGAGAGTCCCAATCGTCTAGTATTTGAGAGACCCTAGCCAGAGGGTTGATCAAAAGGTTCGGCGACAAGCGTTCAAATTCGTATTGATAGATGACACATTGTATCGCCGAACCATCGACAGGGTACTATTGAAGTGTTTAGACCATGAGCAATCCAAGGTGGCTACAGGAGAAGTCCATGAAGGGCTTTGCGGCACTCATCAGTTGGCCCAAAAAATGAGTTGGATGCTCAAAAGAGCTGGTTTTTATTGGCCGACTATGACTGAAAATTGTTTCAAGTACTATAGAGGGTGTGAAGCTTGTCAGAAGTTTGGCAATGTTCAGTTGGCTCCTGCCTCATTGCTCAATCCTATTGTCAAGCCCTGGATGTTTTGAGGTTGGGGTTTAGACTTCATCGGCCAGATTCACCCTCCTTCCTCAAGAGGGCATCGATTCGTGTTGATGGCTACGGATTACTTCACTAAATGGACCGAGGCGCGCCGTACCTCTCAAGAACATGACTCACAATGAGGTACGTGATTTTATTTTAAAGCACATCATACATAGATTCGGCATTCCTCAAACTCTTACTACAGATCAAGGTAGTTCATTTGTCTCTAGAGAAGTAAGGGACTTCGCCGAATACTATAGTATTAAGTTGATAAACTCTTCACCTTACTATGCTCAGACCAATGGTCAGACCGAGTCCAGTAATAAAACTGTGATTAAGCTTATTAAGAATAAAATTGAAGAGTTTCCTAAAAGGTGGCATGAAGTGCTTTCCGAGGCACTATGGGCTTGTAGGATTGCAAAGCACGGTGCTACCAAAGTCAGTCCATATGAATTGGTATATGGACAAGAAGCCGTTCTGCCCGTAGAGGTAGATCTTGGCTCCTTAAGAGTGTTAAAGTAAGATGCCTTATCGGTCGACGAGTATGAAACTCTTCTAAAGGATAATCTAGAGGAAGTGACCGATAATAGGCTAAGGGCTTTAGAAGCCAATGAAGTAGACAAGAAGAGAGTACCTAAAAACTACAATAAAAGGGTTAAACCAAATCGTTTCAAATAGGAGATTTGGTGTGGAAAACGATTTTACCCTTAGGCACGAAGAGTCCCAAGTTTGGTTAATGGTCACCTAGTTGGGAAGGTCTTTTTAAGATAGCCGAAATCGCTCCCTGCAACGCATACATGTTGGAATCCCTGCAGGGAGAGCGGTTTCGAAGTGCTTTGAATGGTAGGTACTTGAAAAGGTATTTCCCAAGTGTGTGGCAAAAATCATAAAAAGTGTCAAAAAGCTGATATGGATGGTATCGTCTTCAGCTCGTTGTGCTTTTAGTTCACTCAGTTCACTAAAAGGCAGGTGGCATGTGTTGATAGCAAAAAATGGCATTAATGGCTAGATTGTCAAAATATCAATTTTGGTAATTTGGGCCGAAAATACACATGTCCAGGGTCTGTCCGAAACCCTACAGGGCCGAAGTCCATTGAGCTATGGGCTCCGAAAGCCTCTAGCCAGCCCATGGGCTTCGGCCGGGAAGCCTTCGGAGGCCCATGCCACCAAAGCTTCGGCCCGAGGAGCCGGCCTCAACGGGCCTGGCCGAAGCCCACTTCGGCAGAGGTAGAGTTGTATGCGTTTCCAGCTCAGTTTTTATCTCTATCCGGCTTGGTTAATAGCAGATTAGATCAGAGATTAAGCCCCTATAAATAGAGAGGCGAGGCCAGCGTAGAGGCCCTCCCAACTCAAACCAAACCAAAGCCCTAGCTTTGAATGTATTTACTTTACCTTTATTTTCCTGTACCTCTTCGTGGGTTTCCCTAGAAGCCCTCCGCTGGCCACTACGGAACAGTGGTAACCCTTATTACTTCGCTTGTGAAGTATTTGTTAATCTACGTAATATATTGCTATCGCCTTGTTACTTCGCCTGTGAAGTATCCGCTAATCTGCGTAACAGATTGCTACCTTCGCTACTAGTGCAACACTTAGCAGAATTCGGTCCTCACGCCGAATTGGTACTTCAAATTCTCTTTGTTGCAGGTTTCCACGTTCGGAGCTATTTCATCGGAGGTTTCCGGAGCTGAGAGATTAGTTTCGGAGGTCACCAGACACCCTTCGGTGGGACTGCAGGCTCCGGCAACAGGCTTCGCTAGCACACTTCGTCACGACAGGCTTCGCCACGATCATACTCCGCACTGGACGAAGTTACGCTCGCGTGTAGTCCTTGCGTCATTATTCTGTAGTTTGCTGTATCAGAGACCTCACGCCGGACCCCGCTGTTCGGAGGTGATCATCGCGTCCAGATCCATTCAGAGTCCATCTTCGGCCAGATCAGTCCGTACGCCGAAGCACCCTTCGGTGGAACACTTCGCATCAGACGTCGAAGGTACACTTCGGTGACCCCTTCGCATCAGACTTTGAAGCAGACAGGCTCCGACCGGTTTGCTGGTTTTATTCTGTTTAATATATTTTCTTTCGGCTAATTGGGTTATCTTGTGTGATATGATTGCCTGGCGACTCCAACCCCCTTATCACAACTAAGGGTAGTCGGAACGCGACGTTGGTGCTGCGTCACGCTTAGGCTTGTCCCTATGTATCCGCACACTTTTGGATCATCGAACTGACCCAAGTGCGGGGGCACATTTTCGTGTCAATAGTGTCCAAACTAGGCATGCCATTGCCAGGCCGCCTTAGAGCTATGTGTGGAGAGACACGCTGGCCTATCGATGGCAAGATTGAGCACGTATAGGTGCCTCGATGAGTGTGTTACCTTGGCCAGTAGTTGACGTCACCTATCCCAGATCCTCAAAACGTTGTGTTCATTGAGAACCTTGTATCCATCTTCGTCAAGTTGGCCGATACTAACAATGTTAGCCATCGTCTTTGGGATGTAGTACACCTTGGCCAGCTCCTGGTGTTCGTCGCTCTTCAGCCTGAAGATGATGATGACACGACCCTCGATGGCCACGACGGAGCCATCACCGAAGCGAACAGTGCCGCACATGCCAGTGTCAACCTCAAAGATGGTGGAGCGCTCCCCTGTCATGTGATTTGTCGCCTTGGTGTCGAGGATCCACTGTGTGCTCCCTTCGTTGCCTTTCTCACCGAGCTACACAAACAGTTTGTCCTTGTCAAGATGTATGGGCTCCTGGGACTTTACCCCAAATGTTGGAGTGTATAGATTAATGTTGTCCAAAGCCAAACTAGTGAATGGCGTGGCCCCAGTTTATTCCTCGAGGATCCACCATCCACACTCTTCACCTCCATTATCGCCCAGTCGGACGAATAGTTGATCTTCCATCGGTTCAACAACGATCGACGTCAGCCCGAGGTTGAGCTCGGTCTCCTCCTCCACCTAAATCATGTGCGCCTTCTCATCGTGCTTTTTCTTGTGACATTCGCGAGCCTAGTGACCCTTTTTGCCGTAGTACCGACACTCATCATTGGTGATGACCTTCTTCTTATTTCCATTTCCGCCAGAAGGTAGCTTGGAGCCACCATTGCCCCCACCATTCTTGTCGCGATCACGCCTGCTTTTTGAGGAAGACTTGCCATTGATCGGTGACCCATCATCGGAGAGCTGCAACCGTGTCAGGACTCACACCACCATCTAGTCCTCGGTGAGGTTGAGTGTCGTCGTGGACCCTCCTTCATTGCCAAGAAGGCGATGACGTTCATCCACCGCCTTCAGCCTTCCGATCAAGTCCTCGACTGTCATCTGGTCAAGATCAAGAAGGGTTTCGATCGCCGTGATAATCTGACCATATCATGGTGGCATAACCTGCAGGAATTTGCGCACAATCGCCAAGCCAAAGTCATCCATCGACACCCCATCCTTGAACTTTAGTGAGTTGAACTCACAACGTAGAGTATTTGCCCTTGGCTGGCGCACCCGACCAACGTAGAGGTGCATCTTCTTGAGTGAGTCCCAAGCTAGTTTGGCGGTGGCCTTACTAGCGAGGCTGCCCTACAGCTCTAGAGGTAGCCCGAGCATGATAGTCTCGAGAGCATTGCGGTCGTCGATGAAGTTGGTGGTTCCAGCGTCCACCACTGTCCATAGACTTTTCACCTACATCTTTACTAGCATGAGTGTTTCCCATGCATAGTAGTTCGACTTGTTCAGCATCGGATATGATCCACTACCACCGCCTTCCCTCACGACTCGGTAAATCACTTGGTCACGACTGTCGTTGCCGTTGCCGCCTCCTCTCATGCCGCTAGCAATCCCACCACTTCCTCTCGCACTACTGCTGATGTGGCTTCTGCTACTCGATGAGGCGAAATGGTGCCGGTGATCCATGAGCGTAGCAGCAATTGTACGATCTCGCGTCCATCGAAGGAACTGATACCACTTGTTGTCTTTGACTCTCCAATTCTCACCAATAACTGAGTGGAAACACAAGAATGAATTTGTGCTGCTTAATCAGGTGCAATATTTTCTGACTCTATTCCAAGTACTTAACCGAAATTGCAATTACAAAGCATGTGACCCCACTAACAACCCCTGGATGCGGCGCCTTCCATGCTCCACTACTTGGACAACATGCATATCACCTCCACTACTGCATAACAAACTGAGACAAACAAGAAGAGCCAACACATGGTCAAAGCATGCACTCGCCTTAGGCCCTGTTTGTTTGGGCTTTCTTGTAGCTTTCTACTTTGGAAAGTCGAAAGCTCAAACAAACATCCAGCTTCTAAGCTTAGCTTACCAAAAGCCATAAGCCACAGAAGCTATGATTACATGGAAAGCCCAGAAACAGTGAAATGTGAGCTTCCGCAACTTTCCATCTCCATTGTGTTGTCTCCCTCTCCTTCAGTCATCCGACGTCGCCCTGTCCTTCCCTGTCGTCCCCCGGCGTTACCCTGTCTGGTGTCACCTCAGTCACCCTCACTGCTCCGTCCGGTGTCATCCCGCCCTTCCCCACTGCCCTGCTCGGCATCGTCGTCGCCCGGCCCTACCGCCCCTTTCGGCGTCGCCACCGCCTGGCCTCCCCGCCCTGCCCAGCGCAGCCGCACCCCACCCTCACGATCATATTCTGTGAACTTCACAGAACAGTCACTTCATCCCATAATTTCAAAAGCTAGGTTGCCAAACGGTATTTATTTTTCAAAAGCTAGCTTTCGAAAAGTCACCCTTCTAAATTATAAAAGTTAAAAGGTAACTTTCTGAAAAACTTAGAAAGCTAAAGGTCAAACAAATAGGGTCTTACCCTCCAAACACGCTCAAACCCGGCAGTTGAGCTCCCATTATTTCGGCTAAAGCAAAAAAAAACAGTAATTAAAACATGACCGAGAGTTATCTCACAGCCTATAGCGCTGACGCAAAGGCAGCCTCAGTATGTCCTTGTTTTACGCTTACGCCGGTATTACGGTGATCTCAAAGCACACGGTGTGTCATGGAATAATCGCGCCTCAGCCAAATAAATTCTGCTTCACATTCACATGACCAACAACTTAAAAGAAACTAGTATTTGGTGGATTTAAACCAACACGTGCCTCAAATACACTGATCAAACTCCAAGTGCAGAAAATTGAGAACGAAAAAAGGAAACATATGACCATCAGCAAAATTACATCTCAAGAACAAAGAAATATGTTATCTGTCCAAATATCAAAGCTACAATGAAAAAAATCCAAATACACAAAGTCGAAAAGGGAGCACAGCAAAAATACATCTAATAACAATAAGGGGTGTTTGGATTAAGGGGCTAATACAAAGTGATTAAAATTTAGTCACTTTAGAGGCTAAAGATCCAAACATCAAGAGCTAAAAAGGGCTAAAATTTTTTAGTCTCATTAACCCCGAGGAGAGTTAAGAGGGGCTAAAATATCCGCTTTCCCACACCTACCCTCATCGTGCATGCATGCATAAAAAACAATAAGCAATAAATGAGAGGTGTTTGAGTCATTATCCACACCAATAAAGTTTTTAGCCTATATTTTAGTCATCGGATCCAAACAAGGGGCGACTAAAATTTAGTCACTGATTTTAGTCACTTTGCATTAGCCCCTTGGATCCAAACAGACTCTAAATATGATATAAACATTAAATCTATGGTGAGCAAGGCCTGATTTTCTATGAATTGAATTGAAGCTACAGAGACATTATGAGTTTGTTTGGTTCGTGACCACAATTTACTACACCTCACCTTAAGAATTAAGAGTCTTCCACGCGTGTGGCTTGCTAAACTTGGTGACAAAAATTTCATGTTCGGTTGCTAACTAAGATGTAGCAATTTTTTTTAGATATTGTTTGGTTTGTTACTATAAATTTATGACAAAAATTTATGGCAAGTTTGGATTAATCCATAATTGTAGATAAATACACTTATATATACACCATAATCGTATACATCCATGTTTGATCATATACATATTAAAGTGTCATACATGATGCACTAATGACTTGGTTTGCAAGTTGCAACATGCTGCAATGATGAAAACAATGGTAATCTAATCTTACTAAATGCCATATTCTAGATCGTTTTCAACGATTGGCTGTAATTTCTCTCAATGGCATGCTCAAACCCTGGAAGTTGCACGTACCACCCTGAGACAAATTTTGATGCACGCAGCAAACTGGAAGTGTACTAATTTGCTAATGGAAATACAACTATTTGATGCTAGTTGATCTTCGATATGATGTAAGAGGGTGTTTGGTCTATGGACTAAAATTTAATCTACGTCACATCGTATGTTTAGATATTAATTTAAAGGACTAAACTTGAAATGATTATAAAAATAATTGTAGAATCAGAGGATTATTCACAAGACAAATTTTTTAAACCTAATTAATCCATGATTATCAAATATTTATTGTACCATCACATTGTCAAATAGATTTGTCTCGCGAATAATCCATTGATTATGAATAATTTTTGAAAATAGTCTACATTTAATATTCTAAAATAGTATCTAAATATTCGATATGATAAGACTAAATTTTGGACTAGATGACAGGTACTAAAGGATGCCCACGCCATTAACCGGAAATAATCTGGCAAGTGTTCTCTTGCTATTGCACCTGAGTTAATGGAACGGTTTGCCGTATCTAGTGTGTTTGTTTAAACTATAGATTTTGAAAAAACTGATGTAAGCTATAGAAAAACTATTATGAACTATGAGTGATGGAAAAGTCGAGAAGTTGTTTGGTTAGAGTAGTTGTGGATTTCTATTTTAATAGTAAATGTTTGTAATACCCTAAAGTTTAGTTACGCTGTTAACATACAGTTTCATTAGAAAATATAGAGTTATTTAATAATCTGTGTTAAAATAATCTAAAATAATATTGATATAACAAAGTTATTACAACCGCTAGGTCCATACCTGATAATCAACTTCATAATCCATAGGTCCATACCTGATAATCAACTTCATAATCCATATATTCCCATGGTAACGAGCTAGAATGTCTGTAGATGTATCTGAAAGGTCTTAGGGGCTTAGGATCACCTAGGGCTAGACCAGTAGAGTACACTTAGAAGGGATGGCGTACCTCTTTGTTCTGCCGGGGAAGAAGTGGACGCTATGGCCGGTGTTGTGGCGTCGAAGTCCGACGAACGGCGACGGAGGTTAGGGAGTCTTCCTGTTGCTTTGGCACTAGTCTCTTAGATTGGTATAGGTCTTCGGTTTTGGGAGAGGCAGAGGAGATGGTCGAACAACCTTAATCAGGAAACCTAGCCTCGCGCAACAGGGGGCTCTAACAGATTCTATTGGGTGCTCCTGATCAATGCGCTGGGATCAGGCGCATGTACATGGCCTTTGTGCATGCGGGGAGGAGAGGAAGTTAGTATCCCTCTCCGCCTGGGAGATCTGTAGATAATATTCTCCCATCAGATCTCTACTTAGTTCTTAACCTACAGTTAACATAATATATGTTCCGTTATAGATAAATGCATCGAGCACGCTGCATCACAATAGTCAGTTACGTACTATGTGACTCAACGACTACAATACACCTTTCCATTCTAAAACAGAATCTTAACTTATTTTGGGCCCCTTATAAATCCATAGATCATAGGCTTTCCTTAAACCCATGTCGACTAAGTGTTCTCTGAACACAGTGGGAGGTAAGCCTTTTGTGAGCGGATCCGCAAGCATTCGCTTGGTACTTATATGCTCTACTTATAGTTTGATCTTGGATTTTCTCCTCAACAATAAAACACTTAACTTAGATGTGTTTGGCTGCAACACACTTCTTGTTGATATAGGAGAACTATATTGCTGACTTATTGTCGCAGTATAACTTAAGTAGTTTTTCAATGCTGTCGACCATTCTTAAAACCGGGAATAAATTTCTTAAAATATAGTGCCTATCCGGTGGCCTCATAACATGCTACAAAAACTCGGCATACATCGTGGAAGATGCCGTCACAGTTTGTTTGGAGGTTTTCCACGACACAACTCCCTTTGCGAGTGTGAATATATAACTTAATGTGGACCACTTAGTATCCACACATCTCGCAAAGTCTTAATCTAATTAACGTACTATCTCTAGGTTATCTGATATTTCATATGTTAGCATGAGGACTTTGTGCCTTATGTATATCTCAAGGCTTTCTTAATTTAATCTAGTGATCTATTTCTAGACTTTACGATATCTGCCAAGAATCCCGGTGACATAAACTAAGTCAGGGCGAGTACATAATTGAGCATACATTGGCTTCCGACGGCAGAAGCACATGGAACCAATCTCATTTGATTGATCTCATATTGGTTCCTGGGATACTAAAAGTTCCCAACTTATCACCCTTGACTATCGGATCAGGCGATAGCTTATACACATGCATACTATATACTTTCTCAGTATCTCTTTTAGTATACCGCCTACGATAATCTTAATACCCCCTTAATGATATATTAGAGAATCCCTAATCCTAACACATAGGAAAACTTCTCCAAGATACTTAATATCAAATGAGAGGACAAGAATTTCTTAGTTTCTGGTAGTAGATTGACATCACTACTTGCAAGTAGAATGTCATCCACGTAAAAGACTAGAAAATAAATTTCCTATTCTTTAACTTCAATGCAGTTGTCCTCTTCATTCTCCTTAAAACCCAAAATTTTCTAATAATCTAATTAAATTTTAGGTGTCCTTACTTAAAACTTATTTAAGTCCATAAATGGTCTCAGATAAAACGACATCCTAAAATTTCCTTTCCTTTCTATGACAAAACACATAGTTGTGCCATATAGACATTCTCACTTAAAACTTATTGAAAATGTCGTCTTTATATCAATCTGATGCAGTTCTAAGTCATAATATGCCTTAATGATTCTTAAAGAATCCTTAAATAAGACATACGAAAATGTCTCATTTAATATGCTTCTTATCTAAGTTGGCACATTATTTACTAAGTTAGAGAGTTGTTCCTTTACTTCTTCATTAGCATCATCTAGAAATACAGATTCCTGAATAACAGGAGCCTCTTGTACAATAGATGTCGCTAATGAAGGTCCAAACTCAAGTGTTGGTACATGAAAATTGCTCTTGAATCATAGGAGTGTGTTGGGCCGGAAACGGCGACCAGAGGGGGGTTGAATGGGAGCTTTTAGAATTTCAGACTAAAAATAGCCTTTTGTTTTGATTCTGTCTTCTGCGGAACAGGCTTCGAACACACCCTTCGAAGTTCTGGTTCGGAGGTATTTTATAGCTCCGAATACAGGCTTCGCAAGGAGCAAAAGTTCAAAGCCAAGAAAACTTCGCTCCACCCACAACCCCGAAAAATCAGCTCTGCTAAGTCAGTGTAGGCTCCGCACACAGGTTGCTCCGAGCAGGCTTCGCACTTCACCCTTCACAAGAGCAGACTTCCCCTGCGGACTTCAACCAAATACTCAGCGACAACAACTGGTGCTAGGCTTCGTACTTCGAAGGTCTACACGCACACTGAACAGACTTCGCTAAGGACTTCGACACGGGAAGAAAACGGGCTTCGATTCAGCACAGAGACAGCGCTTTGCTAGTAATCAGAGAGGTCTAGCCTCCAGCTTACACAGAGCGAACAAACACTGAAACACACACTTTGCTCGAACACACTTCGCTCAAACAAGCTTCTCACAAACCTCTCCAGAGAAGCTCACAAGAAAATGGAGTACAGAGAAACCGAAGAATGCAGAGAAGTATGCATACAAGCTCAAGCAGTAAATGAACACAGAGTCAAAGCTTCACTGCTTGAACAGGGAACACAAAATAAACTCACAGATCTGAATACAAAGTATGTGGCGGCTAGTACAGGAGCTCAAAAATGAATGCTCAAAGTGTTGATGTGACCTAGCTAGCCTTCACTATTTATAGGCACTATTCAGCCCTGTGAATAGACTACTTTACCCCTAGGGTTTACATTGTTTTTGTCTCATCAGAACAGGGGGTACAACTGGTAGTCTACTTTGTTTGGAGGCTTCTTTTGTCAGCTTCGCAGAGGGGACATCACCAGCTTTTGCAGAGCAGATGCTGTCAGCCTTTGCAGTTTTGGACCCTTCTGAAGCCCCCCTTCGTACGCGAGGGGTGTGATAGCTTCGGTGAGAAGCCTTGAGCCTGACAGCCTTCGCTTCACCGAAGTCAGCCTTCGATACAGTGACGGTTTTGAGCAGAAGCCGTCAAAGCCCTTGGGCCTTCGCACCAACACCTTCGGAGTGGACCACCACGGCTTCACTTCTTCTCCCAGCTCGAACTCCGTCAGTCCGTGTACCGAAGCCATGCAAGGCCGAAGTACCTCAAGTCAACCTCACTCTGGAGCCAGCCTCACTCTGGAGCCAGCCTCACTCCGAAGCCTGCTTCACTTCAGAGCCCCACCTTCGGAGTACCACCCTTCGAAGTCCCTCCTTCGTCCAAGGCCTCCGCATGAAGCATTCCATGAGCACTTCGTCGTAGTGTCTCTCCCCGAGCACACTCCTCGACGATCCTCACCCGGACCATGCCTTTGATGCACCTCGACTTCTGAGACCTTCGTCGGGTATACCTTCGAGTGTCTCCGTCCGGAGCACACTTCGAACACCTTGCATCATTGCTGAGGACTTGATCCACCATACTCTGAAGTCACTCCATTCGGAGTACCCTTCGAAGTGCCTCGCTTCCGAGGACTTCATCTCGGGGTACCTTCACCCAGAGTCACACTCCGCACTTACTGCCTTCTCCTGGCGCACCTTGACCCGAGGTCCGACCTTGACCCCTTCGCAGCCTTCGTGACGGAGCTCCCTGCTCCCCTGGCATCAAGCCTCCCACTTGAAACAGGTTCATTTGCTACGAACCGTCTGTCGCCTCTTTAGTCTCCTACGCACCACAAACAAGCAGACAAGTGTATCCAGTACCCCGGAGACCTCTCCAGGTAAACAACCTCCGATACACACTCCGGTGTACCGCCCAAAGTACCAAACCCTTCGGTACAACTCAGTCATCGTGTACTATCGGACCCCTTCGACAGGCACACTCCGCTGCAACAGCTGCAGCAACCAGAGCCCACTGAACCCTTCGGTGAAACAACCTCCAAACCCCTTCGGAGGGACCCCTTCGAATCAGAGGGTAAAATCTGTCAATCACTCATCACAGACTCCGAAACCAACCCTTGGTTTCTCAATCTCCCCCTTGATGAGTGCATTGACAACCAAATTCAAGTTCAAGAAAATTTGAAGAATTTCAGCTCACAAGTGACCATAAAAACTCAGAAACGATCCAAATCATGTTACTTGACAAAAGAATTTTCCTTCCCCTTTTTCAATAGAGTAAAAGCCCCTTCGACAAATCTTTCCCTTGGCAAGATAAAACTCCCCCTGAGTTATTTTACCCCCTTGCTACAGAGAACTCAAAAATTTCTCCCCCTTTGGCAATGCAAGCATCAAGGAGCATGTAAAAGATGCATAGCTTCGAAATGGGCAGAATGGAAGGACACATAAAACAACAAATATGCCATCATTAATACCAATTATCATGTGCTCAGCTCAATTTAACATTCTCTAAAAACATGATGACATCATGTGATTTTATCATTTTGAAATAAAAGCATCACCACTCAATCAAGGTATCTAGACAAATAAAAGTCGGGACTGCACAAAGCTAGTCAATTTCTACTCTAGACAGACAAGTCCAGTTCAAGTGGATCATTGAAAGCAAACTTGATAAACAATGAATTTTTGTTGTTCTTTTCATAATGCCAGGGGTTATTTGTTTGTCCACCTTATACTTTCCAATCAGGCCAAGCCTAGGCATGAAAGCCATCAAAAGCTTAAGACAGTGATTTTAGCATACACTACACTATCCCAGTTTAGACCAATGTGCAATGGTAAGCAGTATAGAATAGAGTAGTGCGACAAACAAACTCACCTGGATCTTTTCACTTGTAGCATGCAAATCATGGAGTTTTGGATTTGAATTAAGTGAACAATTTGTTTAGCATTTGATGAATATCCATGAGTAAGTAGAACAATTTTCAAGTTGCAATGTTTAGCATCCTGAGAAAAGGGGTCTTGCTATCAAGCAGATAAAAGATAGCTAAAGCAGTCTTGCCTAAACATGCTAGATTCAAGACTAAGCAGTGAGCATGATTTGATTTTGGAAAGAAGAATCATGCACATAATGTTTCAGACATATTAAATAGAGCTGAGCTGACATGATTTCATGAATTAAAATCAGCCATATAAGTGTAAAAGATGTAAATGCAATTTCACACACAATTAGCATATGCACAACATTCAAAATCTGCTCCCCCTCACAAAATGCCGTAAGGGTGACAAACACCAAGTTCTCCACGCAAGTAGGCAAAACGAGAAGCATCGAGGGGTTTTGTGAAAATATCGGCTAGCTGGTGTTGGGTATCAACATATTGAAGTTCAATATCACCCTTCTCATTATGATCTCTGAGAAAATGATATCGCACATCAATGTGTTTGGTTCTGGAGTGCTGAACTGGGTTGTTTGCAATACAAATAGCACTAGTGTTATCACAGAAAAGTGGAACATTCTTATAATCTAACCCGAAATCCCGCAAAGTGGAAACCATCCACAAAATCTGAGAGCAACAGCTAGCTGCAGCAACATATTCGGCCTCAGCTGTCGATTGTGCAACACTAGACTGTTTGCGGGAAGACCAGCAAACCAGTGATGTACCCAGAAAATGACAAGTACCAGAGGTACTCTTCCTATCAATCCTACACCCAGCAAAATCCGCATCGGAATAACCTCGAAGACACAAAGAGGAAGACGTCGAATACCAAATGCCGAATTATAAGGTATTTTAAGATACCTGAGAATGCGCTTTACCGCTTGGCGGTGCGAAGCTCGTGGTGAAGCCTGAAAACGAGCGCACAGACACACTGCGAAGTGTATGTCCAGCCTCGTAGTAGTCAAGTAGAGGAGGAAGCCGATCATGCTTCGGAACTGCTTCTGATCTACGGCTTCTCCATATTCGTCAGGATCCAATGCTACAGATGTAGCCATTGGAGTGGCGAGTGGCTTCGCATCAGCCATGTCGAACTTCTTGAGCAGGTCCTTGGTGTACTTTGTCTGGTGGATGAAAGTACCTTGTTTGCTTTGCTTTATTTGCAAACCAAGAAAAAAAGTGAGTTCGCCCATCATGGACATCTCGAACTCCCTGCTCATGGCATCTGCAAACTCGGCAACCAAAGCATGAGAAGAGCCACCAAAGATGATATTATCCACATAAATCTGAACTAGGAGAAAATCTTTCCCATGCTTGAGAGTGAACAGGGTTTTGTCAACAGATCCATCAAATACCCCCGCTCAAGCAGAAAAGACTTAAGTCTGTCATACCAAGCCCGAGGGGCCTGCTTGAGTCCATAAAGAGCCTTATGAAGTTTAAGGACTTTATGTGGGTATTTGGGGTTTTCAAAACCAGGGGGTTGTTTTACATAAAAATCTTCGCCTATGAAACCATTAAGAAAAGCACTTTTGACATCCATTTGATAGAGTTTGAATCCCCGGGATGTCGCAAAGGCAAGCAAAATCCTAATGGCCTCAAGACGAGCAACAGGTGCAAAAGTTTCAGTAAAATCAATCCCTTCTAATTGAGAATAACCCTGAGCTACAAGTCTAGCCTTGTTTCTAACTATAGTCCAATCCTCCCCTTGTTTGTTTTTGAAAATCCATTTTGTTCCAATGAAATGAACATTTGGTGGAGGATCAACTAAAGTCCAGACTTGGTTTCTCTCAAAATTTTCAAGTTCTTCATGCATGGCATTGATCCAACTAGAATCAGAAAGTGCATGACTAACATCTAAGGGCTCGAAAGAAGCAACAAAAGCGGAATCAATGAAATGAGCATGAGAACGTGTTACCCTTTGATCAAGCTCACCAATGATCTGCTCGGGAGCATGCATCCTTTGAACATGGTTTGGAGCCTCACGGCGGGATGCAGTCTCCCCCTCAACTTGTGCGTTGGAGTGATCCAAGATGACCGATGTCGAGGTGGTTGCTTCGGGACCTTGTGCCGAAGTGGTCGAAGTGGGGTTGGCTTTGGGGGTTGATGTCGAGGGTAGTAGGGGTTCATCCTCGAAATCTCCGAGATCTTCTTCTTCGAAGATAGTCTGTTCCATATCGTGTTCATTTGCCTATTCAAGAGCAGAACTAACAGAGGGGGTTGATTCATCAAAAGTCACATCACATGACTTGATGACAGTGTTAGTCTCCAAATTATAAACACGATAAGAATGACCATGTGTAGTGTAACCCAAAAAGATCCCGTCAGAAGAACGCGACTCAAATTTGTCCAAATTTCCACGTTTTAGGATAAAGCAACGACAGCCAAAAACTCGAAGATGAGTAACCTTGGGCTGTCTCCCAAAACGTAGCTCATAAGATGTCAAATTCAAAATTGAGCACAAGAAGATTCGGTTTGAGTTGTAACAAGCAGTGTTCATGGCCTCAGCCCAGAATTTTTTAGGAGTCCTGTGCTCATCGAGCATCGTCCTAGCCATCTCAACCAAAGTGCGGTTCTTTCTCTCAACAACACCGTTCTGTTGAGGAACCCACGGAGCAGAGAATTGATGTTCAATGTCGTGCTCCATGCAAAATTCAACAAAGAGACTGTTCTTGAACTCAGTGCCATTATCACTTCGAATGAATTTCAATGCACTAGGGAGTTCAGTAAAAAGTCTCAAAGCCAAGCTCCGAAAGTGTGAAAACACTTCATCCTTGCTGGCAAGAAAGAAGACCCAAGAGTAGCGAGAGAAATCATCGACAATGACTAACATATACCATTTGCCGCCTAAAGAACTAACCCGAGAAGGACCTACAGTGTCCATGTGGAGAAGTTCTTCGGGTTGTTCAGTCATCACTGTGGTGACTGGCGAGTGCGAAGCGGCAATCATTTTTCCATGTCGACAAGGAGCGCAAACTAAATTTTTCTCAAACTTGAGCTTGGGCAATCCTCGGATTAGACCTAGGGCACTCGGACGAGCGAGCAACTCAAAGCTCATATTCCCTAGTCTCATATGCCACTTCCAAAGCTCAGAAATAGAATGTGCAACAAGACAATGAGAAGAACCAGATGACTCTGAAAAATCAGCTCCAAAAACTCTCCCAACTCTAAAGATCTTGCAGACAACAACACCATTAGAATTGAGTACTTGCGAAGTATCGCGATGGAATCACACTTCGAAGCCCTCATCAAGCAACTGAGATACAGAAATCAAATTGTATCCCAGGTTTTCAACCAAAGCAACATCCTTGAGAGTGAAATTCGAGTTAATTCTTACCACACCTTTACCTTTCACTCTACTCCTTCGATTGTTCCCGAAGGTGATATGTTCCCTTTGCTTGGTTGTGGTGAGGCTGGAGAACCATGCTGCATCTCCGGTCATATGGCGTGAACAACCGGAGTCCATGATCCACGTGCCCTCCAAGCCTCGATATACCGCCTACACATGATAAGAAAATCTCGATCGCTCAGTGCTAGGGTGAGTGAAGATATGACGAGGCATCCAACACTGAGTGATACGAGTAGTAGGCACAGTAAAAGTAGACTGTCTACGCACAGGATAATCATAATGATGCAAAGTGCGAGGTCTACCTACATGCTGAGATCTAACAACATGACGAGGTCTCCTACTCTGATGAGGTACAAAGCTACTCGCCCGGGGTCTACCACCATATGGAACATGGTGAACACCTCGAGGAGCAAAACCTCTACGAGAAGCACGAGGAGCCTCGAAAACAGGACGAGAGTAAAACTCAGACTCATGCATACCTAAAGATGGGTAATGCATGTTCTGGAATCTCATCTCCTGAGAGCGTCGCTCATCCTTGATGCGACGAAAACAGAACCCAACCAGATGACCCACCCGCTGACAATAGGAACAATGAAAAAATCTCCTAGGGGCACTCTCATGGGTCATAGGAACAACTCTCACAGGCTCCTTGGGTTTCTGTTGAGTGGTTTTCTTAGGAGGAACTCTTTTTGTGGGAGGAGTGGTTTTCTTTGGAGTTTGGGTAGGCTTTTTGGTTGATGGAGTGTCTAACAGAGCTCTCTCTTTCTCTAGGGTAGTGGGTGAGGTAAAAACAGTTTTGTTTTCACTATCTAAAGGAATCCTCTCAAAACCCAAACCTAGAGCTAACCCTGCTCTGTCAGCACACATCTTGGTCTTGGCCAAGAGCAAATCCATCCTACCTTTTCCCTCAGTGTATTTGTTAACCACAAAAAGAAGGTACTCATTCTCAGTCATAAGGTTTTCAGCTCGCTCTCTAACAGTGCCTAGTTGGTCCTTAAGGGTTATGCAAGTGTCACACACAGGTCGCACATCCTTAGAACTACCGGCCCTCTCCAATCTAGCCTCTAAATCATGAACATGCTTATCACGTAAATCAAGGCTCTCACGTAATAAAGGGCAGTACATACATTCAGTTATATCATGACTAGAATTCACCATCAAAAGCTGCTTCTGTGCAGTCTCAAGCTCAGATAGAGTTTGAGCATGTACAGAACGCAACTGAGCAAGCTCACTCATGACAACAGTACAAGATTCACATTCAGCATCATTAACTCTAGACTTAAGCATGGCATAATCAGTAGACACAGATTCTAGCCTAAGTCTAAGGTCTTTTCTATCTCTAGCGGCTTGCACAAGTAATCTATCCTCACCAAGAACTACTTCATTTAGTTCATCTAATTTAATTGCAAGCTGGTCATAGGATAGAGGTACCTCAGATGAGTCAAGCTCATCGCCGCTGTGATCGCTGTCAGCAATGAAACAAAGGCCGGTGAAATCTCGTCCCTTCTTGTCCTTCTTCTCCTCCTTCCTTGGAGACTCCTCCTTAGAGCTCGACTCCTCAGTTGAGGAAGTGTCGATGTCGCTGAGAGCAGCAACAAATGCTCTAGAAGCGGCTTTGGCTACCCTCTTAGCCACCTTGCCACGCTTGCCCTTCACAAAGGGTTTCCTCTCCTTTTTGTGGTATTTGGGGCGCTCACTCTCATCTCTCTTCTTGAGTTTAGGGCAATTGGCCTTGATATGAGAAGTGTCGCCACACTCAAAGCAACCACTAAAACCACTTCTCCTCTGATCCTGTCTCTCATGGTGAAAACGTGAACCTTCTGGCAATGAGAGCAAGCTCATCATCATCCAGAGTATCCACCTGCTCCTTAGTGACGGAGACAAGGGAGGACAAAGCAAAACCATCTGCAAGAACACAAGTGCCAGATGTGCTTGGTTCTGCAGTGGTACCACGGCTAGTGCTAGAAACCAATGCCAATGGCTGTGGCAAAGAGTTTCTGTGCACTGCAAGAGATGCCTTGGCAATCTCTGTGGATTTCAGCTTGCTGAAGAGCTCATCATAGGTCAATGTGTCATAACCTGTGGACTCCTCAATTCTGGATATCTTCACTTCCCATATGCTACGATCAAGAGCATAGAGAAGCTTGATAGCCCTGTCGTGGTCATTGTAAGCAAGCGTCCCGTTGGACCGCAAGTTACTCACTATCGCATCAAAGCGAGAAAACATGGCATCTATAGATTCACCAGGTGCCTGTACAAACAGCTGATACTGTTGATTGTATGTGCTTTGGCGCCTGGCCTTAATCTGTGTAGAGCCCTCATGAAAAATAGTGAGTGTAGTCCAAATTTCCCTAGCTGTCCTAAGGTGCTGCACTCTATCAAACTCACTCCGGCTCAAACCAATGAACAGTATGTTTCTAGCCTTGGAGTTGGCATTATACTGATCCTTCTCTGTTTGAGAGGTGCGAGTTTCAGGGATGGAATATTGTGAGTCCACAATCTCCCAAATTGCATTTCCTTGGCTTAGCAAGTATGCCTCCATGCACACCTTCCAGTATGCAAAATCAGTCCCATCGAACAAAGGAATTTTACTAACTCTGTCCATGTCGCCAACAGATCACAAAACCGGTTAAGGTCAACTGGTGATCTTAACTCGCTCTGATACCAATTGTTGGACCGGAAACGGTGACCAGAGGGGGGTGAATGGGAGCTTTTAGAATTTCGGACTAAAAATAGCCTTTTGTTTGATTCTGTCTTCTGCGGAATAGGTTTCGAACACACCCTTCGAAGCTTTGGTTCGGAGGTATTTTACAGCTCCGAATACAGGCTTCGCAAGGAGCAAAAGTTCGAAGCAAAGAAGACTTCGCTCCACCCACAACCCTGAAAAATCAGCTCTGCTAAGTCAGTGCAGGCTCCGCACACAGGGTGCTCCGAGCAGGCTTCACACTTCACCCTTCGCAAGAGCAGACTTCCCCCCTACGGACTTTGACCAAATACTCAGCGACAGCAACTGGTGCTAGGCTTCGAACTTCGAAGGTCTACACGCACACTGAACAGACTTCGCTAAGGACTTCGACACGGGAAGAAAACGGGCTTCGATTTAGCACAGAGACAGCGCTTCGCTAGTAATCAGAGAGGTCTAGCCTCCAGCTTACACAGAGCGAACAAACACTGAAACACACACTTCGCTCGAACACACTTCGCTCGAACAGGCTTTTCACATACCTCTCCAGAGAAGCTCACAAGAAAATGGAGTACAGAGAAACCGAAGCATGCAGAGAAGTATGCATACAAGCTCAAGCAGTAAATGAACACAGAGTCAAAGCTTCACTGCTTGAACAGGGAACACAAAATGAACTCACAGATCTGAATACAAAGTATGTGGCGGCTAGTACAGGAGCTCAAAAATGAATGCTCAAAGTGTTGATGTGACCTAGCCAGCCTCCACTATTTATAGGCACTATTCAGCCCTTTGAATAGACTACTTTACCCCTAGGGTTTACACTATTTTTGTCTCATCAGAACAGGGGGTACAACTGGTAGTCTACTTTATTTGGAGGCTTCTTTTGTCAGCTTCGCAGAGGGGACAACACCAGCTTTTGCAGAGCAGACGCTGCCAGCCTTTGCAGTCTTGGACCCTTCTGAAGCCCCCTTTCGCACGCGAGGGGTGCGGTAGCTTCGGTGAGAAGCCTTGAGCCTGACGGCCTTCGCTTCACCGAAGTCAGCCTTCGATACAGTGACGGTTTTGAGCAGAAACCGTCAAAGCCATTGGGCCTTCGCACCAACACCTTCGGAGTGGACCACCACGGCTTCGCAGCTTCTCCCAGCTCGAACTCCGTCAGTCCGTGTACCGAAGCCATGCAAGGCCGAAGTACCTCAAGTCAACCTCACTCTGGAGCCAGGCTCGCTTTGAAGCCTGCTTCACTCCGGAGCCCCACCTTCGGAGTACCACCCTTCGAAGTCCCTCCTTTGTCCAAGGCCTCCGCATGAAGCATTCCATGAGCACTTCGTCGTAGTGTCTCTCCCCGAGCACACTCCTCGACGATCCTCACCCAGACCATGCCTTCGATGCACCTCGACTTCTGAGACCTTCGTCGGGTATACCTTCGAGTGTCTCCCTCCGGAGCACACTTCGAACACCTTGCCTCATTGCTGAGGACTTGATCCACCATACTCCGAAGTCACTCCATTCGGAGTACCCTTCGAAGTGCCTCACCTCCGAGGACTTCGTCTCGGGGTACCTTCACCCGGAGTCACACTCCGCACTTACTGCCTTCTCCTGGCGCACCTCGACCCGAGGTCCGACCTCGACCCCTTCACAGCCTTCGTGACGGAGCTCCCTGCTCCCCTGGCATCAAGCCTCCCACTTGACCCAGGTTCATTTGCTACGAACCGTCCATCGCCTCCGAAGTCTCCTGCGCACCACAAACAAGCAGACAAGTGTATCCAGTACCGCCCAAAGTACCGAACCCTTCGGTACAACTCAGTCATCGTGTACTATCGGACCCCTCCGACAGGCACACTCCGCTGCAACAGCTGCAGCAACCAGAGCTCACCGAACCCTTCGGTGAAACAACCTCCGAACCCCTTCGGAGGGACCCTTCGAATCAGAGGGTAAAATCTGTCAATCACTCATCACAGACTCCGAAACCATCCCTTGGTTTCTCAGAGTGGATTCACTAACCCACTTCTATTCAAGATTAATTTCTCTAAGTACCGTGCTCCCCCTGATTAAAGCATCTTCTAAAAAATGCATGTCTCATTTCTACAAACTTAACATGTCTGTGAGGACATTAAAAATGAGATCACTTAGACTTATCTTTGTAGTCAATAAAATTGACAACTTACTGTCTTAGGACTTTAACTTATTAATATTTGGGTTAAAATATAGCCTCGGCAGGACGATATCCCCATATTCTAAAATAATTTAGAAAAGGGTTATCGTCCAGTACATAATACTTATGGTGCTTTTAGGTACAGACTTATTAGGGATCCAATTAAAAATATGAATGGTGGTTTTAATACCTCCATCCACAAATTAATCGGCAGAGTGGAATAACTTACCGTACTACTTACTATGTCCACTAAGGTGCAGGCGCACCTTATAGCCACTCTATTTTGCTGAGGTACACCCGGTATAAAATACTGGGCTATTTTGCCATTTTCTATAGAACCTTGCAAAAAGTTCAATAAATCGGCCATATGGGGTATATTGACCATAGCACGATCAGATCTTACTCTTTTAAACTTTAGATCATGCTGATATAAGAATCAGCCTTAAAACATCTTAAATTTATCTAGAGCAACTGATGATCTGATTGCTATGATCTGATCGCTCTTTGATTGGATAAATGTCACACGAACGATTAACTATAAATGTTATGAATTAGAATCAATTAAACTTAGTCGTAGTAACTTAATCAATTAATTCTAAATCGCTGTTTGGCAGAATTAGAATCAATTGAACTTAAACATAGTAACTTTATCACCAACGTTGGTCAGGAGATAAAAATTACTACAATAATTAAACTTAATTTCACGTCTTTCTTAATTTATTTGATGTATTTATCTTAATGCAATCTATGCATAAAACTTAGTCTGAAGAAACTAAAGCAAAAGAATTGACTCAACATTCAATCCTCCCCCTTGAAATATGGCCCATTAGATAGTGCCATAATTTTGCAAATACGTCATCAATTCTTTTCCTCTTATCATTATTCTCAGATGATAAAATCATCCTGAGAAAATAAATAAGTTTGTCATGCTCAAAAGAAAAACTAAAGACTTTATTTCTAAGTACGAAAATTCATCTATTACCACTCTTGTTCATCCATTTTGGGAACTCCACATATTCCTTCATGTGGTGTTCCTCCTTACAATGTTTGTATGTGCCCTTTAGAACATCATGTTCCTTTATATGAGCTTATAAGAGGAGTCCTTAGCATCATTAGAACAAGTCTTATAATGCTTCTTCCCCTTTATTCATGTTGCACATTATGACCTAAATCATTGTGTGCTTTCTTAATTCTTATACATAGTTTGAAATCAGCATCTACAAACTCCAACACTCTCACTTTGAGTTGTAGGTGATCACAAAATGATCAGAAAACCTTAGTGTGACATCATAATAAAATGGACGATAATATCGTCCTTAGTTCTTTATTCATGGGTTTCAGCTTTAAAAAACCATGTTGCAAATCCTTACTATGTATTTTTTAATAAACGTGCTAGCATATGTCTTAGAAGAGTCAATGTACTGACCCTTCACCTTCTTAAGATACTCCTCACAGTATCACGATGTGGGATATAACCCCTAATTAGCTCTGTTGGCGTAAAAGTTACACCAACAGGTTCTTGGTAGTTAAGAACAAACAAACGAGAGGTTTGTGTTTTTAGGACAAACTTGAGCCTCCGTGAAGGATAACAACTCAAGAGGTCCGAATGTATGTGTTTGAACCACTGATTCTGGATCCTTCTTACAAGGTACAATGGGGGGTATTTATAGGGAAAAAAGCTTAAGGAATAGACCTATTTACCCTTACATTACAAATGACCTCCAGTATTATAAACAAGGTTATACACGGTAAAGTGCAGTAGGGTAGATGGATAAGCAGGACATCCAATCAGTCACGTCTTCCTGCTTCGAAGCCTCCTCCTTCCCTTCGGAGGGCCCTTCGAGGCTTCGCATCGTGACATCCTCCGACCGTGCTGACGTATGCTTCGAGCATTAGTCAGCCATCTTCGGGATCTTCTTGGAGCCTTCGGAGGGTTAACCTTTAAGTCCTGGAAATGAAGTAATTTCCCCCAACAGTAGCCCCTCGAATACGCCTTTCTGTAGATAACCTATTTTTTAGAAAGAAGGCAGTATACGAAAGGAACATTTTTAGTTTCTGAGGCTTAAAGGGAATGCGAAGATGTTATGATTTAGCCCAGAATATTGGGCCCAATATTTTAAAACATTCATCTCCGATTTTTGGCATAGTGGAAAAACTCCCTGGGAATAGCATGGTTTCGGAGCATGAGTGTTACGAAAGTGGTTACAGAGTGTGAACGTCGTGCAGGCGGTTACGAAGTGTCTTTCGTCGTGGCGACGGTTACGAAGTGTCTTTCGTCGTGGCGACGGTTACGGAGTGTCTTTCGTCGTGGCGACGGTTACGGAGTGCGAACGTCGTGGGGTACCGTCAATATGACCGTTACGGCGCAAATAGCCGTTACCCTCTGTAAAAAAGAAGTAACGGTCGATTTCTTCAGCGGTTGCACGCCGTTCCAATTATCAGCCCCACCTGTCGGCGACGGAAGCCGAACCTGCAGTGTGAAACTTCTCGAAGAGCAGTATAGGTTGTGCGGTTATAAAAGGGGGAAATAGGGATTACTGGAAGTTTTTTACCGCATTCACCGTTCCTGCAATTCACCTTTCCCTTCAACCTTCCGCACCTTCGAGCATTTGAGCGCAATGGCGAGAACCAGCCACACAACTCCATTGGTGGCCAACACTCTGGCGCAGCGGCAGGCGTGGGCCGCATCAGCAGCCACGGCAATGGCGGGGGGTCCGGGCGGTGCTTGGCCCAAGAACCCTCGAGCGCTCCGCCCGCCCTCCAAGAAGAAGATGGCCCAAAGCTTCGTCATCGGCCAGTCTGTGAGCACCGCGGAGTCCATTGAAGAGGCAGTGGACGGGAAGCTGGGAGCCGGAATGAGAACTCGAGTTCCCGGGACAGAGTCGACTCCACGGCCTCGGAGCGGAGAAGTGGTAGTCTTCGAGGCGTACTTCGAAGCGGGTCTGGGGCTACCGGCCGTGGATTTTCTGGCAGAGGTACTGGACCTGTTCCACATAACCCTGCCTCAATTGTCCCCCAACGCAATCGTCCGCCTGGCCGTCTTCGAGTGGGCTCTTTGGGTAGAGGGGTGTGAAGGGCGCTCCGAGATCTTCGCAGCGACCCACGAGGCCATCTGCCAGCCGAAGCCTCAAGATGGGCCTGGAGACTCGAAGGTGACAGTGGCCTTCGGCAGTGTTAATTTCCAGCTACGGCGGGAGCACGCTCTCCATTTCCCTGCGAAGGCCATAAACGATCGATGGTATACAAATTGGATACTTCGGTGGTTTTACGCCGAAGTAGGAGAAGACTCCCCCCTTTCGGGCCCTCTTCAAGAAATCTGGTTCCGGAAGGAGGCGGACATCTCCCCGAACCCTAGCCTGCTCACGACGAGGCTAGGGTTGCTGGCTTCAGTGGCTCGTCGCATGAGTATGCGCGACCTGGCCGAAGAGTTCGTCGGCCTTCGGATCTCACCCCTCGGAGCCAGTTGGCCAATCTCCATCCCGCAAGCCTCGGAGGGGGACCTCCGAAACATAGGTACGTCTTTCTCCTGCGGCATCATTTTATATGAACACATTAATTATACTTATGCTTCTTATACCTTTTTCTTTTCAGCGGCACCTCTAGCCTTAGCTCCGGACGACATAGTCCGGGCTACCGAACGAATTCTCGGAGCCCCTTCGGTGGCCGAGAGGCAGAGGAGGCTGGAACTGGTGGGGAGTTGGGAGCGCTCGAACAGGGTGTGGAGAGCCCTCGGCATGGAGCCTCCGCAGCTTCCCGACTTCGCCCCAGCTGGAGCGGCGGCTCGCAAGAGGAAAGCAGCGGTCGAGCCCTCTAAAAAAGCTGGTAAGCAACCTCTTCAGAAGAAGGCGGCGAAGCAGCCTCCGCACTTGACGCCCGCTTCATCTTCTTCGTCGCCGGATGAGCGGAGCCCGACTCCCGAAGAGGCAGAAGACTCCGGAGGTGCTACAGCGAAGGCCTTCGAAGACTATCTTTTGATTGATGAAGACACGGAGGAGGTCCCCCCAAACCTCTCCGGCAGGGAGGGTGTTAGTGTAACTCCGTTGGCTCCTCCTGCACCCGTCAACGTGCAAGTGGAGTCATCCTCTACCTCCAACTTGCCTGCACCCGAAGGGGTTCCCGCGGAGGTCGTGGCCCCGATGGACGAAACCGAGGGTAGGACTTCGGGGGATGATTTTGACAATATCCTCCGGATGTACGAAGTCCTGGAGGATCCGGCGATCCTTCCTCCAGCGGCTCTTGGAGGTATTTTCCCGGAGCTCTTTCTTTTTTCGTCGGCATTCGCTTGCTATCTGTAGAATATGTTAATTAATCTTGGTATTTGAAATAGGTACCTCTTCGGGTACCGAAGCTTTGGTGGCGCCCGACGTCCCCACTTCTTCGGAGACGGTCACCCGAGCGGACCCTCCGGCTCCCCTGGGGGCTCCGAGCCCGGTGGTGGAGAACGTATCCTTCGGAGCGGACGATGTGCTCCCTGGGACGGAATTGGCTCCGGCCGTGGCGACCTCGACTACTGAAGGCGCCTCCGACAACGTGGCTCCGGCCGGAGATGTGGCGGCTGAAGGTCGGAATGTTCTTGCCTCTCCCCCTTTTGTGCCGGGGAGGGGTAAGAGTATTTCCAGCCTGGGCCTTCGGGTTGACCAAGCAGCACCCTCCGTTGGCAACTCAGAGGACGAGGCTGCAGAGGACGACGCCCGGGCCTTGTCTTGGCTCCCTCTTCTGGCTCCTTTCTTGGAGCATCGGAGCGGCCTTCGAAGGCTCCTGGAGCCCCTGGCTGAGAAAAGCCAGGACATTGCCAATTCGGAGTTGATCTCCACTTTGAGCGAAGTCAGGGCTTCGAGCCTCAACACGGCCCTCGAAAGTGCTGCCCTTCAGGTATGAAAAAGACACCACAGTTGCTGTATTTTAATGGTCAAAACTTCTTTAGCACTTACCTTGTTTTCCTTGCAGCAATTCGCCCTTGCTAGAGCGGCAGCGACTTCCAGCGAGGTCGAAATTAACCGACTTAACCGGAAGGTTACAGCCCTTCAAACAGCTCTTGATGACTCCACCGGGAGGTCTCTCAGGCTGAATGAAGAACTCTTGGAAGAACGGAAGGCTAAGGCAGCGTCTGACGAAGCCCTTGAAGCCCTCCGCTCTCATGCCGAAGAAGCCGAGGCTGAACGAGTGGTCCTCCGTGCGGAGGTCGAGAAGCTTCGCCAGGATGCGGCTGCTTCGAACGGACGTCTGGTGGAACTTCAAGGGGCTCTTAGCCAGGCAATGGCTCAGAAGAGTTTCTTGATGCTTCGGGTGGCCGCGTTGGACGCAACTGTTGCGAGCCTGGAAGTAGCAGATAGAAAGAATTCCAGTACTGCTGACCGTACCTTGGAAGCTCTTCAGGGTACGTTAGAGTACTTTGGCACCATGTGCCCTTCAACCTCTGCTGCAACCTCCGAGCCGCTCGACCAGAAGCTGACGAGGATCCAGGTAGCTTCGTCGCTGATGAAGAATTCCGGAGTACGGTACGGAGAGATCTCCGGACAGTGCGCCGGCATCGGGGTTCTTCGCCACCTCGAATCTCTTCGGATTCCCTTCGATTCGGTTAGTGGTTCGTCTCCTAGAGGCTTCGCGGATGATGACCTGCTGCGGCCGTCTTCGGAGGTGGCTTCGGCTTGGGAAGCTTTCCGATCAGTATGGAAGGCAGATCATAAGGTTGCTGCTAAGGCTTGGATCGACGAGGCCCGCCGGCAAAAGCAAGCTCAAGCGAAGCCACCACTCCCGACTTCGCCAGCGCCTTCGGTCCCAGCTCCGCCAACCGACCCGCAGGTCTAGCCGCTTAGGGTTGTTGTGTACCTGTGGTCTTGTAAACTTTGTTTAATTAATGAGAAAGTTATAAACAGTACTTGTCTTGGGTGCTCTGCTCTTTTTAGGTTCTGTCATGCCCTTCGAGCCCTGACTTCGTACTTTTGGAACCTACTGCCGAGCTTCGAAAGGAGTGGGCAGTTCTTGAGAGTTTGAGACCTTACCGCCGCTCCCGCTTTTCTGTTCCTCGCGGAGTCGGGGGGGGAGTTACCCTTGAAGTACGAAGGGACGTTCTGTCTTATATTAAAGAGGAAGAAAAGGAAGAGGGGTCTTCGTCTTCCGAGCCTGTCGACTGGTCTGACTCGGAGTATCAAGCCGAAAACCTTGCCGAGGCCGGCTCCGAAAGGCTCTTGACGTGGGCCGAACTTCAGGAGGAGCAGAAGAAATTGCGGGCCTCGAGGAAAAAGAGAAGTTCCCGGCCTAAAAAGACTTCAAGCTCCGAAGGGCAAAGTAGCCGCAGGGGTAGCTCTAGGGGTCGAAAGGGTCTCCGTTTTTATTTGGGTTTAGATAACAATTTTTCCTGATGTATGAGTATAATATTTTAATGTGGAATGCTTCGACAGCATCCTCCTACCCCCCTTGTGGGTGGCGGAGCTTTTATCATATATAAGGGTTCGCTAGGCACAATGATTGTCCGAACACCTGTATGCTTCGAATTTTGCACATGTCACCATTGATAAGTAGATAAAAATTTAAAGTCCTTAGACTCTTCTACGGATCGCAACAAGCCGGAGCCTGGAATCCGTAGGTTGGCCACCTACGGCTCTTTTACAGATACTTCGCACCCGGAGGCTTGAAATTCTGTCTTGTTTAAAGTCCTTAGACTCTTCTACGGATCCTAACAAGCCGGAGCCTGGAATCCGTAGGTTGGCCACCTACGGCTCTTTTACAGATACTTCGCACCCGGAGGCTTGAAATTCTGTCTTGTTTAAAGTCCTTAGACTCTTCTACGGATCCTAACAAGCCGGAGCCTGGAATCCGTAGGTTGGCCACCTACGGCTCTTTTACAGATACTTCGCACCCGGAGGCTTGAAATTCTGTCTTGTTTAAAGTCCTTAGACTCTTCTACGGATCCTAACAAGCCGGAGCCTGGAATCCGTAGGTTGGCGGAGCCACTGAACCAATGGTTCGTAGCCAGCCCCTTGGGTTTTTTCGAAAAATGCTTGGCTCTGCTAGCATCACCGACCTTCGAATGCGTCCATCTGGAGGGTGGGATGTTCGAAGGGCAAAACAAATCTCAACCCTTAGCTTTATTTATAAAAGGAGTGTTACAAGTCATTACAAGGGAGCCTTAAGCGTAATATCTCTTAAGGTGCTCCGCATGCCACACATGTTTCAACTCTTCTCCTTCTAAATTAGCTAATTTAAATGATCCGGGGCGTCCTGAGCGTAAGATAACATATGGTCCTTCCCATTTGTTTCCTATCTTCCCCGGAGCTATTACATTTCGCAATACTAGATGACCGGGCTTTAACTCAGTTAACTTGACCTTCGGGTTGACGAGCAGACTGTGCTCGATGATGCTTCGGTCGACCCCCGTGATATCTTCGTCGGTCCAAGCAAACATGTCTAGATTCTTCTTGATGACTTCTTCTAATGAGGCGGTTATCTCCGGAGATAGCCCCTTGCCGAATTTTATTGGGTATTCTTTGCCGTCTTCTGAGATTATTCTTGTCTCGACATCACCCTCCGGGATTGGTTTGAGCGAGGATCCCTTCGGGGGGCTCAAGGCCTCCGGTACTTCTTTGGCGCTCTCCGCCACATTATGCACTTGTCGAGGGTCCAATGGCTGCCCGTGGCCATATTCCGTCCTTCTGGCTACAGCCTGGTCTCCTGAAATAGTGAGCACTCCACCTTGTGTGGGCATTTTGAGACAAAGGTAGTTGTGATGTGCTATAGCCCCGAATTGGTTTAACATCCCTCGTCCGAAGATAGCATTGTAAGCGTAAGGGGCATCCACTACGTCGAAAATCACCTCCTCTACTCGGGCCAGCGGCCCCTCTCCGAAGGCAACCTCGAGGCCTATTTGGCCGAGGGCATCGAGAGGCGGTCCTGAGAACCCTTGAAGTGGCCGGGCTGCAGGGAGTAGATGCTTTCGGGGTATACACATTTGGTCGAAGGCTTGGACGAAGAGTTTGTCTGCGGAGCTTCCACCGTCCACCAGGATCCTCCGAACATCAGCCCCTGCTATATCGGCAGAGATGACTAATGGGTCAGCATGGGGAAACTTC
Source organism: Zizania palustris (assembly GCA_019279435.1). Taxonomy (NCBI): domain Eukaryota; kingdom Viridiplantae; phylum Streptophyta; class Magnoliopsida; order Poales; family Poaceae; genus Zizania; species Zizania palustris. Next base: position 19,339,963 of record JAAALK010000288.1, read on the forward strand.
ACCCCTACTGCATCGCTGGCTGTGAATGAGATGGGCACACGGGACCATTCTGGCATCCCCTCAGCGGAACTTGAAGTCCCAATGAGCCCAACTTCGCGGACGTACTCGCGGCGCTGTCTCTTGGACATGCTGCCGAGGGTCCCCCTCCGGAGATGGGTAGGACCACTCTCTTGCCGCGGTTTTGTGGATCTTCGTGCCTTGGTGGTGGCATAATACTGGCCACCGGTAGCCGTATGGGGGCTTCGAGGGCACCGGCTCGGGCCACAGCTTGAACAGGCTCCGATCGTGTCGGGGGTGGAGCTCGGTCCGAAGTACCCCTCCTGGTATTTCGGTCAATGTACTCACCCCGAAGGGTTAATATCGTCTTGCAGTCCTTCGTGTCATGGCTTCTATTATCGCCATGCACGCAGAAGAAATGACTCTGGCGCCTTCCAGGCATCCTTTCTTGAGGTACCGACGGCCCAGCCTTGAAATTTTTTACCTGCTGGAAATTGGCAGGTGCCTTCGAAGCTGAAGGTGCAATGTTTAGCACTTCCGAACGGAAATGCTTCTTCCCTCGCCTGTACTCGCTAGGGCGGCTGTCTTGTGGAGGTTGCGGTGGAGCGGTGGCTTCTGGCTCCCTTTTTACTTCCCGGAGGGTGGGTAGTGCTGCTTCAGCTCGCCGAAGACATCCTTCCTCTGCCTTGGCATATTGCTCGAAGTATGCCATGAGCTGCGCTACGGATGTTACCGGCTTCCGATGAAGTTTGCTGAGGAGATCGGGGTTCAGCACCCCTTCGCGGGCAGCATCAACTACCGAAGATGTAGTAAGGCCCTTGATCTGTGACTTGGTGTGGGCGAAGCGTGTGAAGTATTCTCGGAGGGTTTCTCCCTCCCGCTGCTTTACCTGGAACAAACTTCCTGTGGACATTGGGGCCACGAAAGTGCCTTGGAAGTTGCTCACGAACTTCTTTTTGAGTAGCTCCCATGACTTGATCGATCCTGGTTTTAGGGACCAGAACCATCGGAGCGCCACGCCTTCGAGAGCGAGTGGGAAGCATTTTGCCATGGTGCTTCGTACCCCTCCGCTTGCTTCTATAGCCAGGGCGTACGAGCGGGCGAACTCTCCGGGGTCCGACCCCCCGGAGTATTTGTGCAGCTTCGAGGCCTTGAACTTGGGGTCGAAAGGCACTCTCTGCAGATCAGGGTGCAACGGAGACTCATTGTCGAAGGACGCATTCTCGGCCTCCTCTTGGACTTGTATAACTTCTGGGGGATTGCGGGCTCCATCGTCTTGAGGCCCCCTTGGAGTTTCGGTGGAAGCTTGAGTGCGGAGTCGGTCAGCGGCCTCCTGCCTCCATCTGGATACCTCCTCCTGAAGCCTGGCTAGCTGCGTAGCCTCGGTTTCGAGAGGGCCTTCGTCTTCGTCAGAAGGAACTTCAGGGTCTTGGCTTGCTGCGTAGTCGGTCTGAAGCATTGTAGGAGGGGGTAGAGGGCCCCGGGGCACTCGACGCCCATCGGTTCCGGCAGGAACCGTCGGATTAGCTGAGGGCCCGGCTCCGTTGGTCCGAGGGGACCTTCGAAGGGGACCTGAAGCTTGACCACGCTTCGGAGGCATGGTTAGCCGATGAGGTGTCTTGGAAGTGGAAGGCTTCGAACGACTCGAGGGGGTCGAGAGAAGGCCTTCGAGCTGCACTAAGAAGCTCTTAACTGAAGGGTGCGCGGAATCTCAGGATTCCGAGGCTCCCCCCGTAAGTTTTCTTCAGAGTACAGTCAGCAGTAGAGAACAAGCTTTTAGAACTTGGATCCCCACGGACGGCGCCAACTGTTGGCGTAAAAGTTACACCAACAGGTTCTTGGTAGTTAAGAACAAACAAACGAGAGGTTTGTGTTTTTAGGACAAACTTGAGCCTCCGTGAAGGATAACAACTCAAGAGGTCCGAATGTATGTGTTTGAACCACTGATTCTGGATCCTTCTTACAAGGTACAATGGGGGGTATTTATAGGGAAAAAAGCTTAAGGAATAGACCTATTTACCCTTACATTACAAATGACCTCCAGTATTATAAACAAGGTTATACACGGTAAAGTGCAGTAGGGTAGATGGATAAGCAGGACATCCAATCAGTCACGTCTTCCTGCTTCGAAGCCTCCTCCTTCCCTTCGGAGGGCCCTTCGAGGCTTCGCATCGTGACATCCTCCGACCGTGCTGACGTATGCTTCGAGCATTAGTCAGCCATCTTCGGGATCTTCTTGGAGCCTTCGGAGGGTTAACCTTTAAGTCCTGGAAATGAAGTAATTTCCCCCAACAAGCTCCATAATGGAGCTCTTAATCATAATACATTTGTGATTCGACTGATTTCATTTAGTATGATCCGTATCATACTTTTATTCTTATTTATGCGAAGTCCTGAATCCTTGTGACAAAAGCCTCCTGGCTTTCATACTTACAGATCACGGGCTTTGCAGATCAGGCAATCAAGCATTAAAGCAAGATCATGTCTCATAGCGCAAAAGCTATCTTAATATATCATCTCCGGGAACCGTAGTTCTTATCATTGAGAGACTCAATGCCGGAGATATGACTTAGCACATTTCTAATAAGGAACATTATCAAAGTATATTATAATAGACATAATATGACACATGAAAATTTAACGTTGGTCAAAATCAACATGAGACATATTTAGATTTGTAATTAATTCTAAATCACCGTTGGGCAGAATTAGAATCAATTAAACTGAACCATAGTAATTTCATCACCAACATTGGTCAGGAGATAAAATCACAATGTTAACAAAATACAACATTTATAATGCCAAATTAAATTATCTCGTTGGTTTAAATTTAATCGGCAAAATAAACATTACTTAATTGATAGGATGAACATGGTACTAATCTTAAAACAGTGTATGCGCAGCGGAAGACTTAATCATAATTAATACACTAATTAATCAGTAATGAAATTCTGAATTTACGGCATGGTACTAATTTTACACATTGTACGCACAACGGGAGACATAAATCTTAACATGCACAGCGGAAAACTTAATCTTAACATGCACAGCGGAAGAATTAATCTTAATTAATACACTACTTAAAACAGTAATAAAATCTGAATTTAAACTTAAAAAAAATTCTAAACAAATATTCCTCAATTAAATATAGTCCTTAGACTACATTTAATAAAGAAAATATCACAAAAATACTTAAAATGCTGCAAAATTCAGAATAAAATTACTGAATATGAACAAAATTATACAAAATTTTACCCACAGATAACTTATATTTTCCTTAATTTTGAGCAGTTTTCTGTATTTCCAGAAAATACTTAAATGGAAAATCAATTTCTTAATTCTCAAAATTTAGAAATCAAATTCGGCCCAAGACTATGCAAAACTTCCATCCTACAAGTGAAATCGGCCTCGGCCCACATCCCTCTCATGCGCGCTAGCGGACCCAGGCCACAACCTGGGCCTGGGCCGCGAAAGCGTGCCCCTACCTAGGCCATATTCGGACTGATCGTTGCTGGCCATCGGATCTGATCCGACGGTCGCGCACCAATTGCGCCCGCACAAAACCGCCGCATGTCACACCCTCTTATTCCTAATTCATTCCACATCGCACTTTCCAGCAGCGGCGCAACAGAGAGCGGCGAGCACAGTGCAGCGGAGAGCGACGAGCGAGAGCAGAGCAGCGGCGGTGCGAGCGGTGCGGCGGAGCTCGGCCGGCAAGTGTGATCGGCGGTCCGCCGCCGCCGGCTAGCTGGCCGGAGCACCATGCTGACCCGAGGGTGAGCGGGGCTCCGTCGAGCTAGCCTGCGGTGGCCTAAAACCGTCTGACCTGAGGAGCTCCGCCGGCTTCTTCCAGGTCTCCGGCGAGCGGCGGCGAGGACTGAGATAAGGACCTTGGCCCTTCCTTCATCTTAGGGTTAACCCTAACCTTCTCTACTTTTTTGGTTGAATCTGAGTTCTTCGGCCGAACCAAACCTTAATCCCTTTGGGGATTTCTTACCGCGGGGTATAGGGTTAGGGTTTTGGGAACCCTAACCCCATTTTTTTAGTGTTCTGAGTTCTGCCGGAGCCCTTTCTTCTTCCTCTCTGTTCTTAGGTTCTTAGTGCGGGGTACTTAGGTCTTACAGAGGGGTTCCTCAGTATGGTGGTGGCGTCGGCTCAAGGGAGCTCGACGCCACCCTAAACCCTAACTAGCCTACCCTAGAACAACCAGGGCTCTGATGCCATTGAAAGGTCTTAGGGGCTTAGGATCGCCTAGGGCTAGACTAGTAGGGTACACTCAGAAGGGATGGCGTACCTCTTCGTTCTGCCGGGAAAGAAGGGGACACCATGGCTAGTGTTGTGGCATCGAAGTCCAGCGAACGGTGGCGGAGGTTAGGGAGCCTTCCTGTTGCTTCGGCACTAGTATCTTAGATCGGTATAGGTCTTAGATTTTGGGAGAGGCAGAGGAGATGGTCAAACATCCTTGATCAGGAAACCTAGCCTCTCCCTATATAGTGCCGCGCAATAGGGGGCCTCTAACAGATTCTATTGGGCGCTCCCGATCGATGCGCTGGGATCAGGCGCATGTACATGGCCTTTGTGCATGCGGGGAGGAGAGGGACTTAGTTTCCCTCTCCTCCCGGGTCTGTAGCTAACAGTATCAAGTGAATCAAATTAGGAACTCACGGTCACAAAAAGAACGAATTTTTTTAAATAATATTTTTTAAAACAAAATCAAATCTGATAGTCAAATTCAAAAAATTATAAAAATAAACTCTCCTCAGCACTTGATCGGTCGAACGTGGCCATGTTAGCCTCGTTCGGTTGTTGAAGTGTCGAAAATGGCTGACATAGAGCCACGTTAGCACCGTAACGGCTACTTCAGCCGAACATGGCCACGTCAGCCACGTTTGTCACTTCAACTGTCGAACGAGCCTGACGTGGACAAATTCATTGATGCAGTGCCCCCTATTTAGAGCCACGTTCAGCCATGTATCAGCGAATTTTGCCACATCAGTCTCATTCATCAGTTGAAGTGTCTAACGAGACTAACATGGCCATGCGGCGCTGACGTAGCCACGTTCAGTTGTTGAAGTGGCGAACGTGGATGACGTGACCACGTTCAGCCGATCAAGTGCCGATGGGAGTTTATTTTTGTAATTTTTTGAATTTGATACCAGATTTGAATTTTTTTTAAAAAAATATTATTTAATAAAAAATTCCAAAAATAACTATGTGCTTCTACAGGGCACAATTCATCATCCATTAAGCATCGAAAATTGATGGCAAAAGCATGGTCCAGCAACCAATGGCTGAATTACTACATATCAAAACATAGCAGGAAACATTGTCTTTCCTCAGTGTTTAACTTGACTAAAAAAAGCTAAAATTCCAAGGATCATGTGTCTAGTTTGGTGCGGAAAGTCTAGCATTGATGGTAGAAGAGAAGACTGCATCACTCAGTCAAATAAACTGAAGCCCATGTCCTGTAAATAAATTTGCAATCAACTCTTTAGTAATTCCTTCCTGTCAGTGGGCACCAACATAGCACAATAAAACATGAATGTTAAGTGATAGTCAAAACAAATGTAGTGGCAGAAGAGTTTAAATGAACAGATTTTACATTCAGAATAATGAGAAATTCATTTAGTGCAACAAAGATTTTACAACAAGAGTTCCATCTTATGATACCAATCCAACCTAATCCTCTACCTCTGGTGTTATGCAGGGAAGAGAAACCAGAGACATAGAAGAAGAGAGGTCGCACACAGAGAATGGTGGCTGGAGAAGGGTCGCCGGAGCGATGGCACAGGCAGGGAGCCAGGCCAGTCGCACCCCAGGAACCCCACCCCTTTGCAAGGTAAGATTTATTTCCTAGATACCCTTACAAAATTATTGCTAAAGCCTTTATATTCTAGGCCAACAAACAAGGAAATCAATCTGCTAAATTTAAGGAATAAACCAATCTAATCTCTTATTCAAAACAACAATTCTAATATAACAAAAATAACAACTTCCCTGGTCCTTCACGTGCCTTCTCCTTTCCCTGTTGAACGGCGTCGCGCATATTTGCGCCCAACAAAAGCATCGATAACATTTCCCTCCTCCCCAGCAAACAGCTCATCCGTGAGCTGTACCTCTGGAAATCGCTTCTTTAAGACCTCCGGCTGCTCCCAGGATGCATCGGACGCAACTTGTCCCACCCATTGAATCAATAATTCCCACACACCCTGTTTAATCAAGCCCGAACCACTTGTGTTGGTGTAGGTAGGACCTTGCCATTCAAGATGTCTGGTAGCGGCACAACCTCTTGTGGTGCCACCCCTTCAAACTTCTTAAGCAGCGCCACATGAAAAACATCATGGATCATTGCCTTTGGCGGTAGTTTCATCTTATAAGAGACCTCTCCAATGCGCTGCTCCACCTGATAAGGGCCATAATATTTTGGTCCCAGCTTGGATGAGGCCACTGCCGAGACCCCTACCACCGAATGTTGTTGTAATTTAAACCACACCCAATCACCCACACTATACTGCACATCACGGCGGTGTTTGTTGTGTGTATGTTGCATTGTGACTTGGGCCTGTAGCAGACGCCCCTTAATTGCTTCAATGAAGTCATCCCGAGCCATTAGATGTTTCTCTACCGCTGCTACCCAAGTTGTCCCGTACTGGAAGGAACAGAATGGTGGAGGGTCCCGTCCATAAACAATCCTGAAAGGCGAGCATTTCACAACCGTCTGATAGGAGGTATTATAGCAGAATTCAGCCCACGGAAGCCACTGCAACCATGTTTTTGGTCTGTCTCCTGCCAAGCAATGGAGATACATCACTATGACCCGATTAACAACCTCTGATTGACCATCGGTCTGTGGGTGAAATGCATAACTCAGCAATAGTTTCACTCCTGCAAGTCAGAACAGTTCTGCCCAAAAATTACTAGTGAACACTGTGTCATGGTCACTCACAATAGAGCATGGAATCCCATGCAACCGAACAATCTCATCAAAGAAAGCATTCGCCACCGACGCTGTCGTATAGGGATGGCCAAGCGAATTGAAGTGCGCAAATTTATAAAATCTATCCACCACTGTCAGTATTACCGATTTACCTCCTACTTTGGGAAATCCTTCCACAAAGTCCATTAAAATGTCACTCCAAACCTCGAATGGCACTGGAAGTGGTGTGAGAAGCCCAGCTGGATAGAGATGTTTTGTTTTATTCCGCTGGCAAGTCAAGCAACCCTGTATTAATTCCCGAACTTGATGGCTTGCTTTGGGGCTGTAGAAGGTTGTTCTCCATCTATGTAGTGTCTTTTCAATCCCTTCGTGCCCACTGTTATGTGCATAGGCCAGAATATCTGGCCAAACTACTGATGCTTGAGGAACAAACACCTTCCCTTTGTAGAGCAGGAGACCATCTACAGATGTCCACCCCTCTTTTGCATTGCCCGCTGCCAATTTTGCTTGAAGTTTTGCTATCTGCGGGTCACTGTCCCCTTCTACCCGCAGCGTGTCAAACAAATGAAAATGCGGTGCAAAAATGGTATTGATGGCTGACAGGTCCTCATCGCGGCGAGATAAGGCATCTGTCGCGCCATTTAGCTTGCCCGCACGGTATTCAACTGAGTAGTCATATCCCAAACAGTTTGCTGACCCATGTATGTTGTGGAATTGTGGACAGCCGCTGATCCAGAATAAACTTGAGACTATAGTGATCTGTGCGGACCAAAAATGCTCACCCCCATAGGTATGGTCTCCAGTTCCGCACTACTTTGACCAAACCGATCAATTCCCATTCATGGGCCGGCAATTTCTAGTGATGGGGCGCCACTGCTCGACTGAAGTAAGCAATGGCCCCATCCCCTTGATGTAGGACAGCGCCAAAACCAGAACCGGAAGCATCGCAGTCCACTACAAAGGGCTTGGTGAAGTCCGGCATCTGCAGGAGAGGTGCTATCATAAGAGCCTATTTGAGTTGACAAAACGCATCGTGTGCCACCGTTCCATAACCAGCAATAAATTTGCGGTAATAGCCGGTGAGGCCAAGGAACCCCCTGAGTGCCCACAAGGACAATGGACGTGGCCATGCTTCAACTACAGAAATCTTGTATGGATCCATTGCAACGCCCTTTGCAGAAATGACATGGCCCAAATACGTGACTGACATCATGCCGAAAGAACACTTGGACTGTTTGAGCGCAAGTTTGTGTGTACGAATGACGTCGAACACCTGCTTGACATGTTGTAAGTGTGCTACCCAAGAAGAACTAAATACCATAATGTCATCAAAGAACACAAGTGCAAACTTCCGAATAAACGGCTTCAGAATTTCATTCATCAAGGACTGAAATGTTGAGGGTGCATTGGTGAGTCCGAACGGCATTACCAGAAACTCGAAGTGTCTCTGATGTGTACGGAAGGTCGTCTTCTCCAAGTCATCGGGATGCATACGGACTTGATGATAGACGCTGTGGAGGTCTAGTTTGGTGAAGAAACAAGCACCCTAGAGCTCGACAAGGAGTTTGTCAACCACCGTAATTAGAAACTTATCCTTCACCGTCTTAGTATTAAGTTCGCGGTAGTCGATGCAAAACCGCCAAGTCTTGTCGGCCTTCTTCACCAGGAGCACAGGCGAGGAGTAAGCCGATGTGCACTCTCTTATGATACCCTGCTGCAACATATCAGTTGAGGATATCAATATGGCCGAACGGCAATCGGCGGTGTCCCTAGAAGAAGTCAGAGATCGTGTCGGCACTGTGGAGGTAAGCCGCGCGGCTCCTCGAAAATGTCAGTGTAGGATTCGAGGAGCGTCGTCATCACCTAGTGGGGCTCGGTCAGCGCCGCACACCGGGGGGCTGATGCGCCCACTCCTGTCCACCGAACAGTCCGGCCATGCCTCCAAAATTCCATGGACAAGGCGCTGAAGTTCCACAAAATTGGCCCGAGGGACCTGAGCCATTGTACACCAAGTACCAGGTCGAAACTGGCCAGAGCAAGGCCATAGCAGGTTATGTCGAACTTCTCTGTGTCGATGGTGATCTGCAGCTTGGAGTATATGTCGTTGCTGGTCACGTGGTCGCCGTTCGCCACGCGAACGGAGAGGCTCGGTGTTGGGTCAACCTGGAGCCCCAGCCGAGATGCCACCTCCTCCTGAATAAATGTATGTGTGGAGCCCGTGTCCACCAAGGCTACCAAGACAACATCTCTTATGGTTACTTGGAGCTTCATGGTGTTGCTGATGTCGATCCCGGTGAGGGCATGGAGAGATATCCCAAAGTCCTCCATTGCCTTGCCTTCTTCCTCATCGTCATCTAGCTCCAACAGGAATACTACCTTGGCTTGACACTTATGATCAGCGGAGTATTTTTCTGTACAGTGATAACACTCCCCATTGGCCCTCTTTGCTGCTAACTCCTCTGTTGACAAACACTTGAAGCAGAGTTTATTATACTGTCTTCCCTTTATAATCTGTCCAAATGCACCAGCCTTGGTCATGCTGATTTGTGGACGGCTGGTAGCCTTCCCTTTGTCTCCTTGTGTCTCCCTACGCTCATATGCTCGAGCCAGACTCATGGTTGTCTGTAAATGTGTCGGGGCATGAAGCTCAACGTCAGTATGCAATGGTTCACCAAGACCTGCTATGAATAAATTGACCTGCTGCGTCGAAGATAACCCATCATAGTGACAGAGTAATAATGAGAATTGTTGTTCATATTCTTCCACTATTCCAGAGCAATAGAGATCCTTCAGTTCGACCAGTCCGTTATGTCGCAAAGGTGGACCAAACCTCATGTGGACGAAATCCACGAATCGTGGCCACGTGGGGACGCCGTTGTCCCTTTCCAAGCTGTAGTACTATTCTGCCACAACCCCCTCCATGTGCAGCGAGGCAATCCATACCTTCTCTTCAGCCATGGTGTGCATTTGTTGATCTAGGTTAGCGGGTATGATTCCCCATTGAAAGTAGGAAAATTCAGCTTCGGCCGATGAAATCCCTCGTCAGCCAGGCGCCCACGGCCACCCCATCCTCGGTCATTATCTTCCTGGAAGCCTCTGTCGCCCCCCTCCTCTAGCACCGCCATGATCCGGGCGGCCATAGAATGGGACTTCTTCTCCTGCATGGCCTCATGTATCACGATCGTAGTCCTGCCCTCGGCCTCCTGAATTGCGATTGTACTCCTGCCCACCGACTCCGCCAGCGCGCCCTCCATGAATGGAGAGAACCTCACTATTGTTGTCATTGTGGGCAGCACCCGCCTTCTTAGTTTCCCCTAGGACGTGTTCTATCAGTGCCAACCGTCGGTCGTGGGAATCAAGGCGATCGTTCATCATCGTCATATGGCCCATCAATCGGGTGACTGCCCCCATGAGGAAGTTGAGCTTCTCATCAGCGGACATGGTCGCAGGATCTTGCATGGAACCGGACATGATGTCGATGTTCCAGGTGAATCTAATACCAAATTGATACCAATCCAACCTAATCCTCTACCTATGGTGTTATGCAGGGAAGAGCAACTAGAGACAGAGAAGAACAGAGGTCGCGCACGGAGAAGGGTCGCCAGAGCGCCGGCGCAGGCAGGGAGATAGGCCAGCCGCACCCTAGGAACCCCACCCCTTTGCAAGGTAAGATTTATTTCATGGATACCCTTAGAAAATTATTGCTAAATCCTTTATATTCTAGGCTAACAAACAAGGAAACCAATCTGCTAAATTTAAGGAGTAAACCAATATAATCTCTTATTCAAAACAGCAATTCTAATATAACAAAAATAGCAACTTCCCTAGCCCTTCATGCGCCTTCTCCTTTCCCTGATGAACGGCGTCGCGCATATTTGCGCCCAACAAAAACATCGATAACATCTTCTCATTGTCAATTTCACAACCAACTGCAACAAAGAACACAAACTTTAGGATTAGGTGTTGCAGAATACACATGAATGGTATATGCACATGGGGAACAATGCATCTTACTGAAGTATTATATCTAGAATACGATGCAAACAATCTAGAACTGAATATATTTTATCATCTACCAATTAAAAAACACTAACAGTTCATTTATTTAAAAGTATCTGCTTTTATAAAGAGCAGAAATTGTACAGTAATATTGTTAGCAATGGAAACAGAAGAAAATATAAACATTAGTTGAATAGACCTAATGGGTTTATAACACTTCCTGAACAATTCCATATCATAAAGTAAGAAAATAAGAGCATACAGGCATTACCTTTTTCGTGAGCTAGGATGCAGATCGGGAGAGGGCAGGGCAGCTGCATGAGGAGGGAGCAGACGTGTGAGGAGACGACTGGCGTCGCCGGAGGAGAGCGCCGACGTGTGAGGAGGCAGATCTGGAGAGGGCGGGAACGGTGGCGCGTGAGGAAGGCACCGTGACTACGTGTGAGGTAGGGGTGGGCAATTGGTTTTATGGGTTTTTAGGAATTTCGGTTCTTGAAAAACAAGAACTGAATACTACAATGAAATTTCTCAAATCGAATCGAAAAACTGAATTATTTCAGTTCGGTTTTTTTTGGTTTTCGGTTTTTACCAAGTATGTGGCAGGCCACTGGCTATGGAGCTGGAGTGGAGCAGGCAGCAGCAATGCCCACGTCGAGCCATGGCAGGCTACGGTGGCTAGCGCCCAACTGGGACGGCTCCATTAACAAGGTCGGTCCTGATATTTTGGGAGTCCGGGGCAAACTAAAATTTATGGGCCCTTATATATAACGATAATATGATATTTAATATAAAAGCATAAGATATTTTGAATGAATACGCAATAGATTGGTTCAATTGTAGTTATATTGCATATATACGCCAGAGCTAATATGTCAGTTTATGGAAATCATGCCCGGTAATCATAAAAAGATTGGTGTATGTATGCAGAAAACTAACAACCGATATCATGTAGATTACACGGATATCACTAACCATCCATGCAAATATTGCTAACATAATATATATATATATATACGAAATCTAACTAATACACAATTAAAATATATCAGAAATAATATTCATATAAAATATCACCGAGATGTTGACATGTGTGAGTCTATGAAAAGATGGGTGTATCGTACACGTGTACATACATATATAGCGGGACTCAGGTGATGACTTCATATCCGGGCGAGCTTTTACATTTGGACACTGTAGGTCCGGCTCGGGTACGCTCAGTCGGTGGGAAGTGGTATGCACTTGTGATTGTTGACGACTTTTCTCGATTCTCGTGGGTTTTCTTTTTGGAGTCTAAGGATGAAACGTTTCAGTTTGTTCATGACCTGATTTTGAAGCTGAAGAATGAGAACAATGGTCGGATGCGAGCAATTTGCTCCGACAACGGCTCTGAGTTCAAGAACTCTCAGTTCGTCAGCTTCTGTAGTGATCAGGGTCTGGACCATCAGTTTTCTTCTCCTTACACTCCCCCACAGAACGGCGTTGTGGAACGAAAGAACCGCACGCTAGTCGAGATGGCCAGGACGATGCTCGATGAGCACAGGACTCCTAGGCGTTTTTGGGCTGAAGCCATGAACACGGCTTGCTATCTAGCCAACCGCATTTTTCTTAGAGCTTACTTTGGTAAGACATCATATGAATTGTGGTTTGGCAGACAGCCCAAGGTGAGCCATTTGCGAGCGTTTGGCTGCAAGTGCTTTGTGCTCAAGAAGGGAGGGCACTTGGACAAGTTTGAGTCTCGTTGCTGGGATGGTGTTTTTCTTGGTTATGCATTGCATTCTCGAGGCTTCCGTGTTTGGAACCTCGAATCCCAGCTGCTTGTCGAGACTTGCGAGGTTTCATTTGATGAGTCCTTGCCTTCTTTAACTCCTTCTTTTGAGCTTTCTGGTGATGATGAGCTCGGAGAATCCATCTTTGAGGAAGATGAGGATACTCCAGCTGTTGATGAGGGTGGGCCTTCTGCATCCCCCGCAGAGCCCACACCTTCTGAGACTTCGACTGATGATGAGGGCGGACCTCTGATCACTTCTTCCACTTCGATCGAGCCCCCTCAGTCGAGTCCAGAGGTGCCAGCCGCTGACTCCAGTGAGGTGACTTCAGATCACCAGGGAACCCGAGCAGTTCAGCGTGACCATCCCTCAGAGCTCATCATAGGTGATTTGACTGAGAGAACTTTGCGTTCTTCTGCCTCTCTCGCTGTGTTTGCTGAATCTGCGTTTGTTGCATCTTTTGAGCCCAGAGATGTTTCTCATGCTCTCTCTGATTCTAATTGGATTAATGCTATGCAAGAAGAGCTTGAGAACTTTGTCCGCAATCGGGTTTGGACATTGGTTGAGCCGCCACCAGGATGCAACCCCATAGGCACCAAGTGGGTATTCAAGAACAAACAAGGTGAAGATGGGGTTGTGGTGCGCAACAAGGCTCGACTAGTTGCCCAGGGTTATTGCCAGAAGGAAGGTATTGACTTTGAAGAAACCTTTGCTCCTGTTGCCCGTCTTGAGTCCATTCGTATTCTTCTAGCTTTTGCCGTTTCAAAGGGTTTTAAGCTTTTTCAAATGGATGTTAAGAGTGCTTTTCTGAACGGGTACATAGAAGAGGAGGTTTATGTTAGGCAACCACCCGGTTTTGATAACCCTAAGTTTCCTCGACATGTTTTAAGTTGCACAAAGCTTTATACGGGTTGAAGCAAGCCCCCAGGGCTTGGTATGACCCGTTGAAGCAATTTTTGTTGGGGAAGGGCTTTATGATGGGTTCTGTGGACAAAACTCTTTTCTTGCTCAGAGATGCTTCAGATTTTTTAGTTGCTCAGATTTACGTGGACGATATTATCTTTGGCGGTACTACTGATTCTCTTGTGTCCAAGTTTTCTGAGCAGATGCACAGTGAGTTTGAGATGAGCCTCATGGGTGAGCTCAAGTATTTCTTAGGGCTCCAGATCAAGCAGACCAAGGACGACACCTTCATCCACCAAGGTAAGTATACTCGTGACATGCTTAAGAAATTTGACTTTGGTGGTGAATTGAAGCCGCAGATGACCCCGATGGGCACGTCTGGGGGTTTGGACAAGGACGAGAGCGGTGTGAAGGTCAATGAGAGAGAATTTCGAGGGATGATCGGTTCGCTGTTATACTTAACGGCAACAAGACCAGACATACAGTTCGCCGTGGGACTTTGCGCGCGTTTTCAGTCTTCACCACGCGCGTCTCACCGACAGGCTGTCAAGCGCATTTTCAGGTATCTCACCTATGCGCCTGATCTTGGTCTTTATTATTCAGCATCATCATCTCTTGATTTATCTGGCTTTTCGGACGCCGACTTTGGTGGGTGCCGGTTGGATCGCAAGTCGACTTCCGGTACTTGCTAGTTTCTTGGTTCTTCCCTTGTATCTTGGTCTTCTCGAAAGCAATCTGGAGTTGCTCTTTCGACCACAGAGGCTGAGTACGTAGCTGCTGCTAGCTGCTGCTCACAGTTGGTTTGGATGATTTCCACTCTACGAGACTTTGGGTTATTCTTTCCTACCAGGGTTCCATTGTTTTGCGACAGCACTAGTGCTATTAGTGTAGGGAAAAACCCATGTCTTCATTCAAAAACCAAACATATTGATGTGCGCTTTCACTTCTTACGGGATCAATATGAGAAAGGTGTCATTGACCTTATTCATGTTGATACCCATCATCAGCTAGCTGACATTTTCACCAAACCCCTAGATCAATCTACTTTTGAGCGTTTAAGAGGGGATTTGGGTGTTGTGTATCCTTTCTAGGATATTTTGCGTCAGTTTTCTTTCTTCTTTACTCTTTTCTTGAGTCTTTTTGTGTGTGTTCATATCTTGCATATTCACGTATCACACTTTAGAGATGCTTCTGTTATATGATTGAACTGCTTTACTTATTCTAGCGGGTACATGCTTTTGATTACATGTCGATGATCATGCTTTGATTCAGTTCACTTGATATACCTGATATCTGTCATATGCATGGCTTTTACGCTTTCAACTTGAAAAACGATCACCTTTGCTTCTGGTAACTAGCATGTGTAGGCTGAGTGCTTTTGCTATCTGTTACATGCCTTGTGGCCAGTTCATCACATAGATGCAGATATGCAACTTGGACATCTTTATGCTTTAACATGGAAAATGTGCTATAAAAATGATAAAAATCAAAAATGAATGAAAATTCCATGCCTTTTTATGCTTAAGTTGAAAAGATCCAAGTGGGTTTGCTTTGTCGCATTATATTGTTCTGGATTGCTTACCATAGCACTTTGGTATGAACTAGGACAGTGTAGTGTATGCCGAGACCAATGTCTTAAGCTTCTGATGGCCCAGTTCTGGCCTAGGCTTGACTTGGTCGGTTAGCATAAGGTTTGACATGCAAATAACCCTTGGCATAAATGAAAAAGGGATTCTGAAAAAGCCTGAACATTTAAAAGATAACACGTTTGCTGAAGCACTTTTGTGTGGACAATGCTTAACTTGGTAGATTTCAGTTAGCCTCTGCATCTCATGTTTTACCTTGCCTGTTTACCGGAACATGTGGTGATGCTTTTGTTTGCAAAAACTGAAAAATGCGTGCTAAATGACTTATTTAGATATCATCTGTTGCACTGATCATGCCATGTGTCTTAGACAGTATCTCTTTTGCTATACTTGTTAGATGCTGTATTTGCAGTCAATCATATCTGAGAAGCATGCTTTCTACACTCCACCTGCACCCCAGTTGCATTCACTGCATATTTTGAGGGGGAGTTGCATTTCAGGGGGAGTCTGAGTCTCTTTTTTGAGTGCTTGATGAGTTCACTTGTCAACAAGGGGGAGAAAATTTGGGATCAGAGTTTAAGGGGGAATTCTTACTCTGTTGATATCCTTGTTGTTCTGAAATCGCACTCATTTTGAGCTTTTACATTTTGGTTAACCATAATGACCGTTTCTTGCTTTTGTTCGGCTTTTGGTCATTAGGGTTAAACTTTTACCTTATTCTTCTTCTTCTTTGTTTTCTTGTATTTTGTTTTCGTGTTTCCACATTTGTTCGCAGGTGCTGAAGAGCTGAGAATTGAGGAGTGTTGACAATGCACTCATCAAGGGGGAGATTGAGGAGCCATGCTGAATAGCGTGGGCCTCATGGCTCCAGAAGTGATGAGTCATTGTCAACGATAGTCAAAGAGGACTGAAGAAGAGATGAGATCTGCTGTTTCATGGGCCGCGTGTGACTCAGGTACACGGGCAGCGAGCGACTGTCGGGCAGAGGAGGCTGCGAAGTCGGGCTGGCCCAATCCGGGTGCATGGGCCAGAAGCAGTAGAAGACCCACTGGGCTGTTGACCAGGACTGACTCAGGTACACGGGCGGTGAGCGATTGCCGGGCTGAGAGAGCTGCGGAGTCGGGCCGGCCCAATCCGGGTACCTAGTGCAAAGCTGGTGGAGGCTTTGTCAGTTTCGGCGTAAAACTGACAACCATTGATTCTGTATCTGACTGTCCAGAAGAGAAGCTGTAGTCGCTACGAAAGCTGAGCTTCCGGATAAGTCATCTGTTACTCTAGGCCCACAGTCAGTCAGTCGTGTCTGTAAAAATGCCTAAGGGCAGTAGAGTCTTTTCCTTTATTCTTGCGTCTGTAAAAACCCTAAGGGGCAGGTGGAATGTTCCTAGTGTTGGGAGCCTATAAATAGGACCCCAATCCCTAGGGTTTGAGTACCCCTTTTGCTGAAATTAATACTACTCCTTTGGGTCACTTTTGTCTCTTGTTTTGCCTCTCTTCTCTCCTGTTCATTCTTGCGCAGCCAGGAATTTTTGCCCCTATTTATGGCCGTGCATTTATTGTTGCTGTGAAGTTTCTATCCTCAAACGTGTGCAACTTCTGCAGTATTTTTAATGGCTTCATTTCTCTTGCACAACATGTTTTCCCATGCATTTTAAGGCTTCGGAAGCTTCTGTTGCTTGTGTTCTTCACGTAAGTAGTACTTGTTCTTGCTGTTGCAAGTAGTACTACTACACTGTAGCAACAGTACTCTAGTGCCAGCTTTTTACTTTTCTGCGTAGCTTCTGATCGAGGTTGTCAGGGCTGTATACCTTTTCTGGCTGTTTCTGGCGAAGCCTCCTTTCTGTTCGAAGCCCCTCAGCTCCGTGAGGCAGGCTTCGATCTAACATCTCCGAAGGCTTCGTTCGATCTTCGAACTTCGGTTTGTGTCATGTGTTGCTAAGCTTCGAAGTATTTTCTGAACGGACGGCATCGCATTCTTCGAACGACATTGCGAAGGTGCTTCGGCTCTAGCTGTTCAAAGTCCATACTTCGATAGATTTCGAAGTTGGCTTCGAAGCTTGTAGTTCTGCTAGGCCTCGCACTGATTTCTTGTGGCGTGTCAGCCTTCGCTTTTCTTCTTAAAGCTTGCTCTTTTCGAAGGTAGAGTGTAGGCTTCGATTTTGGTGCCTCTGTCGTGTGACAGGCCTCGCTTCTTTATTCGAAGGTAGTCCGTCTGTGTGTTGCATTCGAAGTTCTCTGTTCGAAGGTTTTGTTTCGAAGCACTCGGTTTGAAGCTGTGTCCGAAGCCTTGCCTTCGAATTACATACTTCGAACCAGGCTCCGGCATTGTCATACTTTGCTTCGAAGCATACTTCGCTTATTGCCACTTCGAACTAGGCTAGACCAAGACACCTTCGGCATCTCGGACAAGCTTCGCAACTGACCTCCGAAGCAGGCTTCGTCACCAACCTCCGAAGCAGGCTTCGACCAGCAAAGCAGGCTTCGACAGGCTTCGACAAGAGACAAATTTGGAAAGTAACTTCTCATTCCATCTCACATATACTTAGATCATTTCATTGGGAAGTTTAGGCCTGTACAGAGTGCTCATCTGCCTAGTTGCACTTCTTTAATAATTCTTTGTTTGACATCAGTTGCTTCTAGGTCAGATACCCTTAGACTTAGGCCTTTTGTTTATTTTCTGCTGTTTAGTCTTTTGAGGTGCGTTGGGTATTGGGAACAGGCCATTGATTCGAAAGAATTTTTAAGGCGCCCATTCACCCCTCCTCTGGTCGCTACTTTCGGTCCTACAGTATGTCAGCATCAAAATCTCTGTATGCAATTCGGTATAAATATTTTTCAAATTTAGTAAATAATTATTAATGTGTACCATATTTATTGTTTATAATTGGATAAATAATTATTTACTAAATTTGAAAATATTTACAGAAGGTCACACCGGTCATTGGCAGAAACTCAGGTTGATGGTTTAATTTAGCTCACTATTCCTCTGTTCTCACATGCTTTTGTGAAACATGAACACTTGAAATACAAATACTCAATGCACAACTGTACAGTGCATCCTTCCTTTCTTGTCGTCGAGTTATTTCCTTTCCTGCTACAGACAGTGCATCTGATTGTTTGTTTACCTTCACATTTTGAGATTTTGACAGGATAAACCCTAGGGTCGGCCCTGCCATTAACCAATGTTGATGGGCTGACATGCAAGCCAGCGCAAGGACTGCATGCAAGCAGTTTTTTTCGAAAAAAAAACATGGAAAGCCCATACCGTAGTTGTTTCAGGACTACATGGATCCGGTTGTTTCGGTTTTTCACCAATGAAAACCAAACCAAAAACCAAAGTTTTTAAAAATAAAAATTAGATGTTATTAAAATAACTGAAATAGTCCTTTTGATTGACCTAGATCCATCCCTCCAATCCATGACCTGACAACTTTTGATCAATTGGATTGCATCGATTTCCAGAACAATCCTAAGCAACTATTCTAGAAGAATCAATTATCATCAACCAACGGCTAGAGGTCTAGAAGAGCACAACTCATAAAATATTTGTGGTTTTCAACTGACGGAGACAGAAGGTCACACCGGTCATTGGCAGAAACTCAGGTAGCGGGCAGTGGAGGCAGAACTCTGCCAGCGGTGGTGGCTAGTAGGGGACGAAGCTCGAGCCGTAGATGGAGGAGGCAGAGCTCGACCGGTGGACGGTAGAGGCCGAGCTCATGCAGTGGTCACTGGGGTCCGATAGGGGGCGGCCAATGGAAGCGAAGCTCGAACGACAAAGGCAGAGCATGGGCAACAAAAGGGGCCAGTAGTGGCAGATCTCGGGCAACGGCCAATGGAGACGGAGCTCAAGCCTCAAGTAGTGGCGGGGGCTAATGGAGGGTGGAGCTTGGTCACATGGCCGGCAGCGAGGGCTGGCGGGGGCAGAGCATGGGCGACGGACAGTGGAGGAAGAGCTTGGGTAGCAGCCAACGGAACTACACGACGCTAAGGCTTGCACATGAGGATTTTTTGGGTTGTGGCATGCATGCCATGACACTGTACGACGGAGAAATCACTGGCCATAGTTTTGGCATGAAAAATTATGGCGACATGCTATCATGAAGATTAAGGTGACTTTTAGCTCATAGCTCGCAAGCCTTGAGCCAACCTCTTGGGCTCAGCAGTTGACCGAGCTGAGCCGAGATGGCTCACAAGCGGCTGGCCTTAGTCAAACCTAGGTCAACAAGAGCAAGCACTAGAGCAAAGCGTCACATGCAACATACCACATGTAGGAGGCAACCCGCAGCAGTGCAACACGTAGTAACTTCCCGACTTCCCCCATTCTCCGCCACTAACACGTATCATTGCTGCTGCTCTCGATCCCACTAGTTGCCGCCACCAACAATCCTATTGGTCGCTACCCTAGATCCCACTGTCATCGCCTCCGTTTCCTCTCTCGTGGTTGTCCCAACCCCGGATCCAAATTCTAACTACAGCCACCCTAGATCTAGCTAGTTCCGCTCTCATGGCCGTCGCCTTCTCCACCCGTGGCCCACTGTCCTTGTGCCCATTGTCCATCGTCGCTGGCACCCCCCGCTCGCCCAGCCACTGTGTGTTGTACTTCTACCTCCTACCTGCAAAGTAGCGAGTCAAGCCTCATTTTTAGCTCATTTGGGTGATCAAGCCGAGTTAAGCTCGGCTTGTTCAATAGTGGCTCGCTCAAGCCAAGTAGGCTCATTGCCACCCCTTGGCTTCCCCCAACTGAAACAAACACACATCTCTACTAATATAAAGCCACAGTTTCATTCGTCTGCCTCCCCCACTCTCAACAAGCACAACACATTTTGGTCGACCCTCACCGTGCGTAGAACGTTTCAGCCCACAGACAACGTGTTTTGACCCATTGTGGGCGGTGCATGGTTGTTTGCAGTCTACACCCTACCTCCCCCACTCTTAACATACACAACACATTTCGGCCGACCCTCACTGCGCATAGAACGTTTCAGCCCACAGACAACGTTTTTCGGCCCATTGTGGGCAGTGCATGGTCGTTTGCACTTTGCACCCTTCTCGCGCACCTCCCCATCAGGGCCGCCTCTCCCGCACCAACCCAAGGCCCCACTATGGCCACGCCTCCCCGCCATGGTCGCCCTCCCGCACCGCCGGCGTGGCGCCGCTTGCCATGCCCCCCTCCCACGCAGCCATTGTGGCACCGCCTGCTGTGGTCGCTCCACGACCTATCAAAGGTACGCGGGAGCTCCCGCACTCTCCCGAACCAACCCTAGGTCCTACTGTGGTCACCCCTCCTGCGCACCTCCCCACTGTGGTCGCCCTTCCTTGTGCCTCGTTCGCCTCCCAGCACCTAGGGATTACCTGACGGCAATCATCCACCTACTAGAAGATTCCCTAGCGTCGTTGCTTCCTAGCCGATCGAGTAAATCATCGGTGTTCACCTCAGGCCTCTGACGCATTGCCACTAGCTTCCGGCTGCTACATATCAGGTAGCGACATGGGATGGAAACCGCATGGAATAGCCCACCATTCCCGAGTTGCACGATCTCGATAACCACCGAGTTGCACAATGTCTCCTCTGAAACCGCTGAGTCCA
The DNA here is from genome assembly GCA_019279435.1 of Zizania palustris. NCBI lineage: Eukaryota > Viridiplantae > Streptophyta > Magnoliopsida > Poales > Poaceae > Zizania > Zizania palustris. The sequence continues at coordinate 19,360,735 of JAAALK010000288.1, forward strand.
CATCCGAGTTGCACGATGTCTCCTTTGAAATTGCTCCATAAGCCAACCCCTTCGATGCCACGGTACAAAATTTCATATTTTCTGTTTAATAATATGTAACTATGTAGTTGAGCTACCATGCTTAGCTATTAAAAGTTCACAACTCACAGGGGCATGCAAAGTAAATATTTAGTGCAAAACTAAGCATATTGTTGCTTCTTCTTATTTTGATACTATATGAACTAAAAATTAGAGCTTCCTTGTTCACTTGTATTCGCTCTTTGTCATATTGTGTACCTCCTCTCCTTTGTATAGCTACAATTGTAGTAAAAAAGTTATCATTTTGATAGGAAATATCTCAAGAATCTTGTATCTAGGTGTAAATAGGTGAATCTAATTTGTCTTTTAAAATTTCTCAATTTTCTCATGATCCTTTTACATATCATGTGTGCAGATTAGAAAAGGGGAATCTTGGGGTGCTACTACTGCAGGTTCGGGCTATTCATTTATAGCTTCAAGACAAACACATACAAATTGAACTTCCTCGAGAGTCTGTCTGATATCAAAGTTAGTCAATTTGTTTTATTTCTATTCTTTTCTATCTTCCATGCTTAATTTACCATGGTTTTATCTTGCCCGGTAAAGAAAGTTGTTTAGTTCCAGAACACTCTTCATCATTAACTTGTAGGAAAAATCCTATAGCACCAAGGGGTTAATTCTAGGTACTGCTAACTCTCGTGTCCTTCAGAGGTAAAGATCCCTTCACTTAGATAATACCATATAATTTTCTTTGTTCAGGAGGGATGATGTAGAGGTCGGAAACTTATTTTCTAAGGTAGAGAAACTTAGAGAAGCATTGGAGTTTGTAGAAAGACCAACATTAGACATCGAAGTCCATAGAGCAAAGGTCCCAATAAAGCAGAGATCTGAATTAAGCCCTTCACCTGTTCACACACCTTCTACGTCTAAAGCTATAGTCGTGGACCCTCCAAAATCTCCAATGAAACCTGACCAACAGCTGGATCTTGATTCTAAGCTTGCAAAGTTAGAATTAGAATTTGGTGAAGACGTTAAGTTAACAATACTCACCTGAAGAAAGTGGGTGATAGTTTGACGAGCTTGGAGAGGAGTTAAGAGCTGACATCTCCAAACAAGGCAATAAAATGACATACCCCCTACGTTGTTTGCACCTACAACTTAATGATAGGGAGGCGTCGCGGCGGCCAACAGGGTGGCGGAAGGGTGGTGGAAATGTTAAAATGGCAATATTTAACACTTTCATATTATGAACGGTGTTTACTTCTTTATTTTAGATGTTCGGAATTTGGATTGTGTTTATTTTAGTTTTATTTGG